>JARQOD010000003.1:544091281-544122367 GCA_033576555.1 Oophaga sylvatica | reverse complement strand
GGGGGTGGGGAACCCCAAAATGCCCCCAGGGCCCCCGTACGGGGCAAGTGGGAAGGCCGGGAAAGCCCCAGATTTGGGACTAATAGATGGGCCTTTCGGGGCAGCTCTGGCTGCTTTTTTAGGCTGGCGGGGCCTTGTCAAGGGCCCTTCCCACCCTGGAAAAATACCAGCCCCATCGTGAGCTTTACAAGGCGGCAGTAAAAAATGGGGGCCCCATCCCGTTTTTTAAATTATTTTTTTAAAAAAATTTAAAAAAACAGCTTTTTTCTTAAAAAAACCGACCTTGGAAGGGGCAGCTGGGGGTTGCACCCCCCCAGCTGTGGTTTTGCCTGGTGGTTAAAGAGTAGGGGGGAAAACGTGGGGTTTTTCATTCTTTATTTAGTATACGGGGGTTTGGGTTCAGGAATGCCCTTTCATCCGCCCCTCTGTCATTTTTATTAGCGGCGAGGTGTCGGAGGTTGGGAGTAAAAGTCTCAAAAGCCCCACCTGCTGTCTTGTTCTGATTTTAAATATAACCTCACATTTACCCCTGCGCAGCTGCCCCGGAAGAGGGGGAAAAGATGAAAGCCGTCTTCAGCCCCGCCCCCCCGGGGGGAAAAAAGTTTTACTGTAGGCTCCTTCCCCGGGGGCCCGTCCGTGTGGTACTGATCGGCATAGGGCGGACCCCCGGTTCCCCAAACACATGTGTGCAAGATTAACCATGGACTGGATATCTTGGTACCGTTTTTCCTTTTGGGAAAAAAAAAGGGATGTGTAAAACCGGCCAAAATTTGGTATTTTGTTATTTTTGTTAATCATCCCCCCTTTTTTATTACTAGTCCCCCTTTTGTTAGTTTTTTATAGAATGAAGCTTATGGGGGGCAGCTGGTGACAGATGAAAAAAACTTTCCAATGCCCATCAGCCGTCTTGCTTTATATATTTTTCCCAGAGAGAACGGTATGTAATAAAAAAAAAAGGGCTCTAAATCCCACAGTAAGGGCGAGCTATGGTAACAAAAGGGGGCACTGGAAATAAAGGGCGACAAATACTAAAAAAAAGTTACTTGTTGTTATTTGTTGGTAGGGGTGGCTAGTATATATATATAATATTTTTAAATATTTATATTTATAATCTGAGCCTTGCCCCATTAATGGGGGGGGCCCCAGAACATTTCTTGCACGGGGCCCCCGCGGGCAGTGTCCCCCCCGGGTAGATAGTAAATGTTAGATAGATAGTAGTGATGAAGATAGATGTAGAAGATGATGTAGATAATAGTTTGTAAAAATTTTTTAGACAAATTTAATGGAGGTTGGCCCATTCAAAGTGAAAAAAGTTTTTTAATCCCCAAACTGGTGACATTTCGGTTTTTTAGTAAAAAAACCTTTAAAAGAAGTTTTTTCCTTTAAATGTTTGGGGGATTGTTTTAAATTTTTGCTGCCCCTACCTTTCCCCTTATTTGGTCCCGGTACCGTATGTTTTTATTTAAATGAATGTGTATTGTTACTAATTGGGTATGCTTATGAATAAGTTTTACCGCCTTTAGAAAAGGTTTACGCTACACAAACGTGTTTTACCGTTCTGTAAATTGTTAAAAAATGAATGCTCTTTTGCACGTAATGTTTTAACAGTGTTTTGTAGTTTTTTTTTAGATAGGGATTGTAGTGTTTTTGTTTGGCCAAAAAATGGGGGCATAAAAGAATTTTAAAAAGGTTAGTTAGAAAAAGCAAGGAAAAAGTTAAACATAGGAGGGGTGCTGTTGGAAAGGCGGAACTTTCTGGTTGAGTTAGTTAGGGCTCGGCGCCCAAAACTGCCCAACATGGGATATAGGCCCAGGATCCCTCATCATCAACAAAAGGATAAGAAGAAGGTCAGCCATTCATCCATGGGACAGAGGACGTTGCAGCAGCGAGTTGCAAAAGCTTGAAGTGGAAGCAAGGAAACGGGCCGGAAATAAGGGCGCGATGGTTTTAAGAGGGCAGGAAATTTTCTGGCAAATGCTCTCGATCCGGGGCAAAGCAAACGAGGGACTCCCCAAAAAAGTAGCGAGTTGGACAAGGAGAACATTGGACCGCCAAAGGTTTTACCCCGTAATGTACTGGGGATGTGGAAAAAATTTAAAAAAAGTGAAAGTGCGGTGAAGTTTGGAATGAGTGTTGCTGATTGACAAGAATGTCTGCAAATGTGTCAAGAAAGTTCTTCATTTGCAATTGGGAATTTGACGGTCTCGTTTTTGGGAACCCATAGAGGGTCCCCGCACCCAGGGGTCCCCAGCACCACAGGGGGTCCCGACGGTGTAGTGAGAGGGGCACAGGTTGTGAGAGAGAGTGTTGTTTATTTTAGAGGAGGCCAGGGCTCAGAATCCTAGGCCGGCCTGACTTTTCACCCCAGGACTCCTTTTCAGAAAAGGGGGGCTTGGCGCCCAAGCTTTTTAAAGGCGCTTTGTTTTTTCTTTTTTTAGATTGATTAAAAGATAGATAGATGATAGTAATATATAGATAGATTTGGGTAGATTGGCAGGAATTAATGTGACTGGAGGAGCCAAGTCATTTAAAAAAACAGTTAGAAATCCGTGGCCTACCAGGGAAAAACCCCATTAAAAGGTGTATTTACACCAAAAATCAGAAGAAAAAGAAAAAAAATGATTTTACTCAGCAGCTGGAAAATCCAAGACCTGAACAAACCCGGCCCCGGAGAAAAAAATTTTCCCTTTTTTAAACAAAGACGAAAAAAAAGAATTTTTGTCCCTTGAAACATGGATCGAGTGAAACGAACCGGTACCCATCAGAACTGGGAAAACCTTTTCCTGCCCAGAAAAACATCAAAATGGCTGACTGGTTAAAAAGAGCTCCACCCGTACATCGCCCAATGAAGAAAGGGGGACGCCATACGAAACAAAAAAGCAATCGCCCCATCTCTCAGTCTGAGCCTTCTGCCCACCCCCAAAACCTCCCCAGAGTTTAACCTACTTAAAAACCGAAAGCTTTTGGATCTCGAAGGGGAAGCACCCAAATTTTCAGCCCCTGGGAAAAACAAACCCCCCTTTTAGACTCAAAGAAGAATAGGGAGTGAAAAAACTTTTGATCATATATTTAAAACAAAAATGACTGCACGACTCATACAAAACAGAAAAAAAATAGACAGTACGTCAACAAAATAGCAAAAAATCCGAAAACCTATGTCGAAAATTTAAAATTCTTTAAGGCCGCCCAAAAAGGGACTTCTGAAAGGTGTACATAAACTCCCATTAGGAAGTAGGGAAAAAAAATTTTTACAGTTGGACCAGCAAAAAATTTGGAACTTTTTAGTCCCCCCACAAATGCACCTGTCGATGGAGCTAAATTCTTCTGTACATGAAATCTACAAAGAAAAACCCTCCACAAAAAAACTACAGCCCATCGGCCTCTTCAATCTCCTTCATCCCGTAAAAAGGTCCAAGACGCGGCAAAAAATTTTAAGGGGCACAGGACCTGAAATGCAGGAGTGATCCACCCCCTTTACTCAAAAAAACTCCCAGAAGGAGTGAGTCAAGCTCAAGGGGCCCTGTATTTTACACCGTGGCCAAAATTGTCCGACCCCACAAAATTAACTACAAAGGCCAAAAGAGAACAGATCAAAGGTTGGTTTTTACAGAGAATTTCAAGCCGTACGAAAGACTAAAAAGCCCAAACAAGAAAACAGAGACCCCAACAACCAGGTTGAGGGATGCCCATGACCCCATAAAAGGCCGTAAAAACAATCTCTAGGAAAGAAGCAGAGTTTTTCTAAAATCCTTTAGGTTTAAACTCATGGGACAAAAAGCAAGAAAACAAACCATATAAAAAAAAGGCAACATTTCCCCTACTTTTAGACCCTCTTAAAGATATCCCAAAAAGGACTAAGCCAAAACAGAAAAACTAAAGGCAAAATTAAAGGAATGGAGGGAAAAATCAAAAATTTTTCCCTAATGCTCTGGATACACCAATACATTAGGTTTCAGACAGAAATTTTCCATAAGGTGTAAAAAAAGCCCAGGGCCTGGATGGAATCCCACCAAAATACTGAATATAGCCCCCAGAAATGGCAGCCAAAAACCACTGCCTATCGACCACATTACAACCCTGACACCCTTTTTTGAGCCATGTCCACAACACAAAGATGGGAAGATATAGGCTGTTTTGTAGCCTTTAAAAAGGCCTTTGGCCGGGTTTGGCCCTGGGCCTTTTTCTAAAAAATGTTGGACGAAATAGGAGGAGGAATAGATACATAAAAATTTTTAACGAAGAACCCTGCATGATAGAGAAGGGTGATTCCAGCAGAGCCAAGGTCCGGAGGGTGTATGTCCAACGATTCAACTTTTCCAATAGGGGGGCCACTGTTTGGGAATCCCCCGGCACCCCGGGGTCTTACCTAATGTTCCCAAGGAAAATTCTTGTGATGCAGATGACCTATGCTGCTGCACAACCCGGGGAAAACCTCTAAGAAAACCCTAAAAGTCTTGGAGAAATCAGCCCCATTTGGGGGCAAATACAACCTAAAAAACAAAAACATCTGGTGTTTCGAGGAAAAGCCAAGATGGGACCGCATGCTTATTTGCGAAACAACTGTATCTTCAGAAATCCCCGTGTCCGGAAATTGACCTGCAGGGAGCTCAAAAATCATAGAGCCCCGAAGTACAAGGGGTGCAAAACCCTTCAGCAACTGAAGGAACTCTATATCGAAGTGTAGGGGGGGTCTCTCTAAAAATTTCTATGCACATCGCCCAATTTTGGGTTTTAAGGGGCGAAGCCTGGGGTTGCTTACACTCCCAGAGATGAAGGTGGGGTTCGAGCAGAAATATTCCCGGGAAATTCGTAAGTATCTTCTCCGGGCCCCTTGGAGCACCCCCAACCATTGCTGTGGGTCTGAGGGGCAGTTCCCCTCAAATTTTTAGCATTTAAAAAAAGGGGGCGCTGTCATTTGGGCTCCCCCTACATAGCAGCAATCCCAGAACCCTCCAAAAAACCTTGTTTCATAAGGTGGTCCCCCAACCAGGCCCCCTGGAACAGATCACCAAACCCAACCCTCAAATGGCCCCAATCACAGCAGCCTGAAAAAAGCTAGAATCAGGAAGAGGGTGACGGGGGGGAAAGGGATGTCGTGACTGGGGGGAAATATATCATCACCTACAGAAATGATCATGTACCGAGTCCAGAGAGCACAGACTGGCTCCATTTTGGAAAAAACTCCGGACCCCAAAAAACCCCCAAATTTCCTGAGTCAGTATAGTCAGTGCCCCAATTTGGCCATCGGCCCGGCCGGCTGCAGAGCTCAAGCCTAGGGGGGGGAAGCTGTGCCCCCTAGCCGGGAGGCCCTGGGGAGAAGATCATTCCCTGCTACACGGCCCCAAAAAAATCCAGTGAGGGACACTCACTCGGGGAACTCCCCGTTTCTTAAGTTTTTAAACCCCAAAAGGAAAAGAAAAAAAAGTTATCCTGTGAGTGAAGAAGAAAGCGCGGGTGGAGTTTAAAGTGCAGTATATGAGAGTTTTGACATGGGCGTGAAAAAAACTAAAATTGGCCAGGACTTCCATAGCCCCTAGGATGTGTGGATTGCCCCATCCCCCTTCCCTCAGTCCCTCCCCTCACCCAATGGCTGCGGATGCCTGTGAGTCCTGTAAAAGCCTAGCTATCTTGGTTGTGGGTTACTGGCCCTCTGGTAATCGGGGTTTTTAAAGGACGGCGCTCCCAGGCCGCAGCTGTTTCTTGCACAGCTCTGTAAAACCCTTTGATTTGGGAAAGGGGAAGGTCTAGGGCCTGTTGCACAGTATAATGAATCGAGGTCCTGTAGTGTTGTATGGTGCTAAAATTTGGGCCCTAACTAACACCCTTCAAGGGGTAATTTTGTTCACATCAATCTGCATTTGCCCAGGATACAGTGTTACTTGGTCATGTGAACATTTCTGTGATCTCTAAAAGTGGATAAAGCTTTAAAAAATTTGTAGGTTTCCATTTCTCAGTCATACTGTGTTACATGGTCTGTGAACATTTCTGTGATCTTTAAAACTGCTAAAAAGCTTTTAAAAATGTTGCAGGCTTGCATTTCTCAGACATACAGTGTTACCGTATTTTTCGGACTATAAGACGCACTGGACCATAAGACACACCCCAAATTTTCAGAAGGAAAATAGGGAAAAAAATAATGTGTCAAATGGGGCACGTCTTACAGTCCGAATTCAGGTTACCAGCGAAGGGATCAGCACAGGTAGAGGAAGAGGTCATTGGGGTCGTTCGGTGGTCCAGGCTGGTGCGATGGTGGTGCGCTGTGGGGTGGCTGTGTTCTGTGGGGTGGCTGTGTTCTGTGGGGTGGCTGTGTTCTGTGGGGTGGGTGTGTTCTGTGGGGTGGCTGTGTTCTGTGGGGTGGCTGTGCTCTGTGGGGTGCCAATATACTCTCAAATCTGGTGGCGGTCCCAATTCAGCCTTCCTGTGGTGCGGTGGTGGTGTCGGGGCAGCAGCGGGGCTCTGTGCAGCGTGGGGGGGCTTCGCTGGCATTTCATCCTAGCCGGAAAGCCCCTGCAGCTGTGACGCGTTGGCCTCCGGTGGCGGACTCGATCAGCCTCCGTGGTGCGGTGGTGGTGTCAGAGCAGCAGCGGGGCTCTGTGCAGCGTGGGGGGCTCCGCCGGCATTTCGTCCTAGCCGGAAAGCCCCCGCAGCTGCGACGTGGTGGCCTCCGGTGGCGGTCTCGATCAGCCTCCGTGGTGCGGTGGTGGTGTCGGGGAAGCAGCGGGGCTCTGTGCAGCGTGGGGGGCTCCGCCGGCGTTTAGTCCCAGCCGGAAAGCCCCCGCAGCTGCGACGCGGTGCCGTCCTGATGTCCTCTGCAAAGATGGCCGCCGCTTGCTGAAGTTCAAATCTCGCCAACGAGATCTCTTCCCGAGATCTCGTCTCCCGAGATCTTGTCCTGAGATCTCGGGAAGAGATCTCGTTGGCGAGATTTGAACTTCAGCAAGCGGCGGCCATCTTTGCAGAGGACATCAGGACGGCACCGCGTTGCAGCTGTGGGGGGCTTTCCGGCTGGGACTAAACGTTGGCGGAGCCACCCATGCTGCACAGAGCCCTGCTGCTGCCCCGACACCACCACCGCACCACGGAGGCTGATCGAGACCGTGTCACGGGTGTGTCGCGGCGGAGATCGTCGCGATTGCACACCCTGACTTCGCACAGCTGAGTTTCTGGTGCTGGGTGTTTTTCGGCACTGAGGGAGTTAATCCTTTCTCTCTCGGTGCTGGGCTGACCAGTCTCGCCCAGCTGCGTTTGATATTTTGTTAATTAGCTTCCTTCTTATACCTGCTGGTCTGCTGGGGAAGTTGCCGGTGAAAGCATTCATTCAGACCAGCAGAGCGGATCGTTTCTGAGAAGACTTAAGCTAAGAGTGCCTGTTGTGGTTTTTCCTCTCCTTGCTTATTGTTTATCTCCTTAACCTTTTGTGTTCCTCTGTAGTGGAAGTGTTGTATGCCAGGCTGTGTTTTCTTTACCCCTTGTCTGTCTCGTTTGTCTAAGACTGTGTGTAAGCTGTGACCTGCCCATTCCCTGTGGTGGTAATCAGGGTCCTTCTTAGGACTAGATTACAGTGGTCAGGGATCTACAGGAGACAGGGTTACGCTGGCGGCCTGGACCTCTGTACCATTAACAGTACCTCCAGGTAGAGGGACTAGTCAGGACCCCAGTTCAGGGTCAGCATAGACCCCGGTCCACCTCTATCCAGTGACAGCGTGACACGTACACAGTATTGACCCACAATACATAGGATATTATGTCAGGTAAGACATTGCTGGCAGATACTATGTATACATGTTGATTTTCTCTATTATATGATATTTAGAATGATGTCACATTAGATATAGGTTGCTATCTTTGAATACATCTGTTATACGTCGTGACATTTTCACCGGCCACTTAAAGATTCTCCCCAGCCACCATGGATCCAGTAGCCCATTTAGCTCAGCAGTTGCGGAGTTTGTCCATGGAGCTGACGGACGTTAAATCCAAGGTTTTGTACCCCCAGGAGCAAACCAGATTTGAACCTAAAGTAGCTCTCCCGGAAGGTTTACTGGTGGGCGGGACAAGTTTTTTACTTTCCGGGAAGCATGTAAATTGTATTTTCGGCTGCGGCCGCAGTCGTCGGGGAGTGAGGATCAGAGGGTGGGAATTGTCATCTCACTCTTACAAGGGGACCCTCAATCCTGGGCGTTCTCTCTCCCCCGGGCTCCCCGGCTCTCCAGTCTGTGGACCTATTTTTTAAAGCCCTGGGTCTGGTATATGATGACCCGGATCGGGTCTCCCTTGCTGAAATGAAGTTACGTAGGATACAGCAGGGAGATCGTCCGGCGGAGGAATTTTCTTCAGAGTTCCATAGGTGGGCACGGATACTCAGTGGAATGACCCGGCTCTTAAGAGCCAGTTTTGTCAAGGTTTATCTGACAAATTAAAAGATGTGTTGGCTCAGTATGATTCTCCCCCGTCACTGGAGGCCGCTATGGCTCTTGCTATTCGCATTGATAGACGGCTTCGGGAGAGGTGTGGGGTAACTCCGCCCCTGTGATGACTCCACCTCCTTCTAAAGTCCCTAATATTGAGGTCCCCTGGTTTGTTCCGAGGAACCTATGCAGTTGGGAGGGACATCATTTCGAGGGAGGGGATCGGCGGTGCGCCGCAAAACAAGAAGTGTGTTTCTTCTGCGGGAGAGAGGGACATTTTATTGAGGGGTGTCCATCCCGTACTGTACTGAGCAAGAAGTCGCCGGAAAACTATTAATCCAGGTTGTGTGGTGGACGACAATCTGGGAGTATGTATTTCGTCCCCAAGTCCGTCTCAGTTTCTCGTACCAGCGGAGGTGGTGGTAGGAACGAGAACTGAGAGGATTTCTGTTCTTCTGGATAGTGGGGCCGCGGCTAATCTGGTGGACGCTCGGTTTGCCCAGGTGCAAGGTATGCAACTGAGTGTATTGGCCAAACCTATCCCTATATTCTCTATTGACGCCAGGCCTCTCGGTCAAGGTAGCTTTGTGCAAGCCGTGCATAACATAGACCTTCGAGTGGGGGCAATACATAAAGAACTATTGTCTTGTTATGTGTTGGAGGGCCTTCCCACTCCTATTGTGTTGGGACTTCCTTGGTTAACTAAACATAACCCAGTTATTAATTGGCAATCCAGAGAGATAAGCCAGTGGGTGAATTTTGCAATAGTAACTGCATGAACACGGTCATCGGTACGGTCGTGCTAGAACCTTACCTCCTTTTCTGGAGGACTTTGAGGATGTGTTTTCAGAGGAAGGGTGTCAAGAATTACCTCCTCATCGCGCATATGACTGTGCTATAAAATTGCTTCCTGATGCTAAGTTACCAAAATCTAGGTTGTATAACCTTTCTGGTCCTGAGAGGCAAGCTATGAAGGATTACATTTCGGAAAGTCTGGCCAAGGGGCATATTAGACCTTCATCTTCCCCAGTGGCCGCGGGGTTCTTCTTTGTGAAGAAAAAAGATGGAGGCCTACGCCCTTGCCTGGATTTCCGTGAGCTTAATCGGATTACGGTCCGAGATCCGTATCCACTCCCACTTATTCCTGATCTCTTCAATCAGATTGTGGGCGCCAAATGGTTCTCTAAGTTGGATCTCAGGGGGGCGTATAATCTGATTAGGATAAAGGAGGGGGATGAGTGGAAAACGGCGTTTAACACTCCGGAGGGACATTATGAGAACCTTGTCATGCCTTTCGGTCTGACTACTGCCCCGGCGGTGTTTCAACATTTTGTTAATGACATTTTTCGCTACCTAGTGGGACAGTTTGTTGTCATTTATCTAGATGACATCTTAATTTACTCGCCGGATCTTGTGTCTCATCAGGAGCATGTGAGACAAGTGTTGCAGATCTTGCGAGATAATAAACTGTACGCCAAATGGGAGAAGTGTGTATTCGCTGTACAAGAACTTCAGTTTTTAGGATTCTTGGTGTCAGCTTCCGGTTTCCGGATGGACCCTGGGAAAGTGAAGGCTGTGCTTGAATGGATCGGCCAGAGGATCTTAAAGCACTGCAGCGTTTCCTGGGGTTTGCTAACTACTACCGGAAATTTATTCGTAATTTCTCATCTGTTGTCAAACCTCTCACTGACATGACAAAGAAAGGGACGGATTTTTCTAGGTGGTCTGACAAAGCTTGTCAAGCATTTTCCTCCTTGAAAAAATGTTTTGCTTCAGCACCCATACTCATCCAACCTGATGCATCACAACCGTTCATTGTGGAGGTAGACGCATCTGACGTAGGAGTGGGTGCGGTATTATCTCAAGGTCCGTCCCCTGGTAAATGGCATCCGTGCGCTTTCTTCTCATAAAAAATTGTCGTCCGCCGAGAGGAATTATGATGTCGGCAATAGGGAACTCTTGGCCATTAAGTTGGCTTTTGAAGAGTGGCGTCACTTTTTGGAGGGGGCAGTCCACCCGGTCACCGTCATTACTGATCACAAGAACCTGCTGTATTTAGAGTGTGCTAAACGTCTGAATTCCAGACAAGCTAGATGGTCGTTGTTTTTTACCAGGTTTAATTTTGTCGTCACATATCGTCCTGGGTCAAAAAATGTAAAGGCTGATGCCTTATCTCGTAGTTTCCCGGGGGCCGGGAAGACGGATGACCCGGTTCCTATTCTTCAGGAGTGAGTTGTGGTGTCGGCTGTATGCTCTGAGCTTGAGGAGGAGGTATTGGAGGCTCAGGGGGACGCCCCTGTAGGACCTCCAGGGAAACTGTTTGTTCCAGATCAGTTAAGACAAAAGGTTATCGAGGCACATCATAATTCTGCTTTGGCAGGACACCCAGGGAGTAAAGCAACTGTAGATCTCGTTTCTCGCCGGTTTTGGTGGCCTAACTTAAATAAAGAGGTGGTAACTTTTGTCGCGTCCTGTGGGGTATGTGCGCGCTCTAAGACCCCACATACCCGTCCGTCTGGGGCCCTTTTACCGTTGAAAATCCCGGAGCGTCCATGGACCCATCTGTCTATGGACTTCATTACGGACCTTCCTCCGTCTTCAGGTAAAACTGTCATACTAGTTGTAGTTGACAGGTTCAGCAAAATGGCACATTTTATTGCTCTTCCTGCTCTTCCTAATGCTAAAACTCTGGCGCAGGTGTTCATTGGGGAGATTGTGAGACTTCACGGGTTGCCTTCCGATGTGGTGTCGGATCGGGGGTCTCAGTTTGTGTCCAAATTCTGGAAGGCATTTTGTTCTCGTCGGGGATGCAGTTGTCATTTTCTTCGGCTTTTCATCCGCAGACCAATGGTCAGACAGAGCGTCTGAATCAGAGCTTAGAGACATATCTCCGGTGTTTTGTCTCAGAGAACCAGGAGGACTGGTCTTCTTTCTTGCCTCTGGCAGAGTTCGCTCTTAACAATAGGCGGAGCGAGTCCACTGGTAAGTCCCCGTTTTTTGGGGCATATGGTTTTCACCCCCAGTTTTGTACTTTCAATGGGGGGGGCTCTTCTGGGGTTCCTGAGGAGGAACGATTTTCGTCGTCACTTGCTTCAGGGTGGAGAGGTGTGCTTAATAATCTGAGCACTATGGGGAACCGATACAAACGTATGGCTGTTAGGAGGAGAGTGTCTGGTCCGGACCTAAGTGTGAACGATCTGGTATGGTTGTCTACCAAGAATATAAAACTTAAGGTTCCCTCCTGGAAACTCGGTCCCAGATTCATCGGGCCATACAGGATCAGTTCAATAGTTAATCCGGTGGCTTTCCGTCTTGACCTCCCTCCTACATTTAAAATCCACAATGTGTTCCACAAATCGTTGCTTAAGAGGTACGTGGCACCAGTTATACCGTCACCTCTACCTCCTCCTCCAGTGGTGGTCAATGGTAATTTGGAGTTTCAGGTATCGAAGATCATTGACTCACGTCTGAATCGCCGGTCCCTTCAGTACCTTGTTCATTGGAGGGGGTATGGTCCTGAGGAGAGGATGTGGGTTTCTGCGTCGGATATTAACGCAGACCGTTTGGTTCGGGCCATTCCACACTACTCACCCAGATAGACCAGGCCCTGAGGGTCCAGAGGCCCCTCGTAGAAAGGGGGGTACTGTCACGGGTGTGTAGCGGCGGAGATCGTCGCGATTGCACAACCTGACTTTGCACAGCTGAGTTTCTGGTGCTGGGTTTTTTTTTGGCACTGAGGGAGTTAATCCTTTCTCTCTCGGTGCTGGGCTGACCAGCCTCGCCCAGCTGCGTTTGATGTTTTGTTAATTAGCTTCCTTCTTATACCTGCTGGTCTGCTGGGGAAGTTGCCGGTGAAAGCATTCATTCAGACCAGCAGAGCGGATCGTTTCTGAGAAGACTTAAGCTAAGAGTGCCTGTTGTGGTTTTTCCTCTCCTTGCTTATTGTTTATCTCCTTAACCTTTTGTGTTCCTCTGTAGTGGAAGTGTTGTATGCGAGGCTGTGTTTTCTTTACCCCTTGTCTGTCTCGTTTGTCTAAGACTGTGTGTAAGCTGTGACCTGCCCATTCCCTGTGGTGGTAATCAGGGTCCTTCTCAGGACTAGATTACAGTGGTCAGGGATCTACAGGAGACAGGGTTACGCTGGTGGCCTGGACCTCTGTACCATTAACAGTACCTCCAGGTAGAGGGACTAGTCAGGACCCCAGTTCAGGGTCAGCATAGACCCCGGTCCACCTCTATCCAGTGACAGCGTGACACGTACACAGTATTGACCCACAATACATAGGATATTATGTCAGGTAAGACATTGCTGGCAGATACTATGTATACATGTTGATTTTCTCTATTATATGATATTTAGAATGATGTCACATTAGATATAGGTTGCTATCTTTGAATATATCTGTTATACGTCATGACAGACCGCCACCGGAGGCCACCGCGTCGCAGCTGCGGGGGGCTTTCCGGCTGGGACTAAACGCCGGCGGAGCCCCCCACGCTGCACAGAGCCCCGCTACTGCCCCGACACCACCACCGCACCACAGGGAGGCTGAATTGGGACCGCCGCCGCCACCGGATTTTTAGGTATGTTGCGACCATAAGATGCACACCCATTTTCCCCCGAAATTTGGGGGGAAAAAAGTGCATCTTATGGTCCGCAAAAAACGGTACATAGTCTGTGAACATTTCCGTGATCTCTAAAAGTGAACAGAAGCTTTTAAATATGTTCTAGGCTTCCATTTATCAGACATACAGTGTTACATGATCTGTAGACATTTCTGTGATCTATAAAAGTGAACAAAAGCTTTTAAAAATATTGCAGGCTTCCATTTATCAGACATACAGTGTTACGTGGTCTGTAAACATCTGTGTGATCTCTAAAACTGAGAAAAAGCATTGAAACATTTTTCTGGATTGAATTTGATTGTCATCCATACACTTTTGCATTCTTTCTGTTACATTACGGTGGAGTAAACTCACAAAAAACTCTTTGATTGTTGCAGGTGACTAACTTTTTTTTCCATTAAAAATAAACATGGTTTCAAGAGACCTAGCAATTACAAAATGCTTAAAGGTACTGCCACACTAAACAATCCCGCTAGCGATCACGATAACGACGCATACTAATGCGATCGCTAGCGGGATTGTTTCTATATCGCTAAGTGCGGCCACATTTAGCGATATAGTTAACGACGCTATCGCCGTTAGCGATCTTCTTAACGACTTTAGCGGTACAAAAGTACCGCTAAATCGCTAAGAAAAGGTGCCACACTAGCGATATATACTTACCCAGCGGGAGCGCCGACGAGAAAATAGGGTCCGGAACGATTCCAGCGACGAGCGAGATCACAGCAGGAAGCTCGTCGCTGGCAGATGCCGCACTGAACAACATCGCTAACGGGATCGCTAAATAGTGACGTTTTTTAGCGATCCCGTTAGCGATATTGTTCAGTGTGGCATACCCTTTAGGCGTGCAATAAGGGATGAGGAAGTGGAGGTGCTGATGATGGTGCATGCAGATGCCGAGGACGTGGGGCAGGTGTGACTATTCCTGTTGCTGGAGCATAAGAAACAGGCCCATTCACAACACAAAGGTTCCTGTCCCACAGGGAGGCATGGTACACTACTATTTCTGAAGCCAGAGCAGTGTGAACAGTTGGTTGGTTGGATAGCAGATAATGCTTCCAGCAGGCTTGGCAGCACCACTCAGTCCTCCACACAGTCCAGTCTAACCAGCGTAAAGTCTGGATCACTTAATCCTCACCCAGATCCTCCTTCCTCCCACCATGTTGAGTCCCAAGAGAATAGTGATCCCACACTAAGACACTCCAAGGAGCTCTTTACAACATCATTTCTTGATTGTGGACTTTCAACCTGCATGCTCTAAGAGGAACAGGAGGACATGCTATTTAGTGATGCACAAACTTTAGAGCAGCCACAGCCACAAGAACATGATGATGGGGAACAGCAAATTTGGAACAAGGAGGAAGATGATGATGAGACACAGTTGTCGCTAAGTCTTGTTGCTGTTAAGTAACGAAGTCAGGAGGACCATGGTGCGTTGGTGGAAGACGAGGTGATGGATGACGAAATCACTGACCCAACCTGGGAAGCTGGCATGTAGAGCGAGGTCAGCTGCGCTGAGGGGGACAGATCAGCAGCACCGAAACAGACAGGAAGAGATAGTGGAATGACCAGAGAAACAAGGCAGGCACCTGTTTCACAGAGCAGCAACACTCATTAATTTCTCAAAGAGTTACGTGCTCTCCAATGTGGGACTTTTTAAAGAGAGTTCTGAGACAAACAAAATGGCCATTTGCAACCTCTGCCATGCAAACCCTCAGCAGTGGTTTGACCACTAAGAATCTAACCACCACCAGCATGATCAGGCACATGTAATCTACGCAACCGATTAAGTGGACTGAACGCCTGGATCCACAATTGGTGCCATCGGGTGACACCACTGTCTCTTCCACTGTGCTAGGTGCTTCCCAATCCCCCGTCCAAAACACTAGCGCAGATGTCTCCTGCCCTGCACTTATCCTTGCACATTCTGACTTACCATTACCAGGCACTTCCAAATCCTTATCTCATCCCAGCTAGAGCTGTCCCTACCCCAGGCCTTGGAATGAAAAAGAAGGTTCCCAGCCAGGAAAGGTCAGAGAGGCCCAGCGCCTGCGCACTGCAGTACTTTGCACTTCCCTCAACAGGGCAGATAAGTATGCCTGCAAAGGAGCGCGATGCCGGGGAGCCATGAAGCAAGCAGGAGGGCGGCATTGCAAGAAGATGGGAGGCGCCGGACCAGGACCTGCGACAACCAATGGATCAGGACTGACCTGCAGCTAAGTATAATAAAAGTTATTTTAATTCTCTTGCAGGTCGGATCAGGGCTTATCTACAGCATTAAATAAGCCCTGACAGGTTGACAGGTTTGTTTTAATCTCTAATGGAGGTAAAGACGCTTCTCCTAATTAATATCAGAGAGAACAAATGACCACCATATACAGCATAATCCCCTATACCAAGACCAATACTACCACATACAGGGAAGAAATACCACCACACCATGACTAGACCACATAGTGACCAAATACCACATACAAGGAAAAAAACACACCACACCTTGAATAGACCACATAGTGTCCGAATAATACTACAATACATATTACCAGCATATAGCGACCAAATAATACCACATACAAGGAGAAATACCGCCACACCATAACTAGTCTACAAATTCCACCACATAGTTACCGAATAATACCACATACAAGGGACAAATACCGCCACACTGTGACCAGATGACAAATTACCACTACATAGTGACCGAATAATACCACATACAGTGGATAAATACTGCCACACTGTGACCAGACCACAAATTAACACCACATAGTGACCGAATACTACAATATTGATTAATGGTAAACATAGAAATTGGGGCATAAGCCCTTGCCAGCTCACCTAGCTTCCACCGGAGCACGGATCTGCAAGTCCAGAGCAGGACGTAGAATGCAGCAAAGAGAAAAAGAGGCAGTCCGGCTTCTTAAAAAGTGAAATGCTTTATTTTCATCAGAATAAATCGTCACAAACGGTGTCCTCCAAAAAGTACAAAAGACGGAGGGGTGGCACCTAGTGAAAAACAGCGACGCGTTTCGACCACCAAGGGTCTTTGTCAAAGCTTTGTAAAATTAATATTTGTGTCATTCTCAAAACTTTTGGCCATGACTGTAGAGTACGGGTAATATTGTGATCAACAGTGACATTATAGTAGGAGCTCTGTATATAGTGTATAATGTACAGGTAATACAGTGATCACCATGGACATTATACGCAGGAGATCTGTATATATTGTATAGTGTACAGGTAATACAGTGATCACCAGTGACCTTATACACATGAGCTCTTCATCTTCGCTTTTCTTCTTCATCCAGCACAGACCACCATCACTTCTTCCAGCCAAGACTTGTCTCTGCAAAAAATAACTCACAGTCATCAATAGCTGATCGCTTTCAGAGCACATTTCCCACTTTTTCCTCAACTTCTACACTATGTTAGATGAAGAAAAAAAGTGACGTAGTGCAACCCTGCACAGTAACAGGACCGTCCTATTGTTCACCCTATGGAAAACAGTTTCTTAAAAAGTAAATTATATTACAGTACAGTAGTAATAATGTACCTAATTGAACCCTAAAGAAATTATGTTCCCCACTTGTCACCATAAACTAATATATCATGTTCCTCATTCTGGCCCCCAAACAGTAATTAAGTCGCTCACACCTTTATTTAATAATATCCCCAGCCTGGCCCCCTATGTCCCTTGTCCATCCTGGCCCTCTATGTCCCTTGTCCAGACTGGCCCCCATATGTGCAGCCTGACCCCCCATCCTGCCACCCAACTATCCATACTGGCCCCCATATGTCCCTTGTCCTGGCTACCCCAATATATCTATCCTGGCCCCCAATATATTCAACCTGGTCCCTTGTCCTGAACCCCATATACCCATCCTGGCTCCCCATATATCCAGCCTGGCTCCTATTGTCATATGTCCCTTGTCCTGCCTCCATATATCCATCCTGGATCCCCCATATATCCATCCCAGATCCCCATACATCCAACCTGGTCCCTTGTCCTGCCGCCTTCATATATCCATCCTGGCCCCCATATATCCATCCTGGTCCCGCCATATATCTATCCTGGCCCCAACACCATGCCGCATGCACAGAAGGAAAAAAAAAAAGATTCCTCTCACCTACCTGCGCCCCGCCACCGCACAACATCCTCCTCTACAGATCCTACGTACTCATATTAAAATGGCTGTCGACCTAACAGAGGCCGGCGGCTGATGTGTGTGCAGCCGTCGCATGACACCGTCAGGTGCACACTCATCAGTATTCATCAGGATGTGCAATAGGTAATGAATGTTGCGTGCGTGCACCCCTGCACATACTCTGCCTGCGGTTTTAAAGGGCCCATGCTCCTAAAAACCGCAAACTTTTTTTTTTCCTACTTCTTCTTCCCACCACCATCTCTCTGATCCATTTCCCCGATACCCTGCCAGGCCAGCCCTACCCTGGGCGTTACCTGGTGGCGGCTGTGAAGCTTGGCAAGCTCACACACATACCATGCTTGGCACGTACTCAACTTGGTAGTTCAGCGGTTTCTGAAAACATAACCAAATTTGCCTGAGCTTCTGGTCAAGGTACGCCATGTCAGCGCCTATTTCCACAAGTCAGCTATAGCTGCTGCCACTCTGGCAGCACTGCAGCATTGCATGCAAGTGCCAGCTCACCGACTGGTGTGCGACGTAACCTTTACATATTACATATTCTTGGGTACATTTCGTTGTTATGTAACCCTCCAACAACCTGCTCAAAAATTTAGGTTTTTCTTGGATTTGTGGCAAAACCTGATGGCAGCAAAGTGAATGAGAAACCTGAAGTGTCATGCACACATTGAGTGAGTATTTTTGACTTGCAGATTTAGTGCAGAAAATAATCATCTGCAGCATGGTGTACAATAATAAATTATATTGTGGTTCCGTCATTTTAAGGATGACAGAGAGAGAAAAATATGGGAATTCAAACTTATTAGGATGTTCAATACTTTGACACTAGGACTCAACTTAACACCCGGTTTTATGGTTCACTACATAGACACAGTTCACACCTTCACCAGAAGGACTCCAGATAGCTAAGAACACATTCCCACTAGCTCTCCATTTGTAAGAAAATGCTAATTCGATTTCCTTTGCTTATCTTTTGAAGGCATCACACCTCCCAGGTCTTGAACAAATTTCCTACTATAGTAAGCATCTAATGTGTCTTTCTTATTATTCCAAATGTAATCTTGCCTGAAGAAGGAGCCTTTGAGCTCTGAAAGCTAGCGAACATATAATTTTCTGGTTAGCCAATAAAGGTATCACCTTAAGAATGCTCTTGTCATAATTGGACGGAAAAGTATTCACATCCATCTGCAGCATGGTAATTCTCTGTGCATTTTTTAACATTCACTTCACTCAAATTAATCAAGAACGCAGGCAAAAATGCACCAAAAACATGTGTTTTTGCCGTTGCGTTTTTTCTGCCAAGAGATGCAGAAATTATTCAGAAATTTTACTCAACGTGTGCACTTACCCTTATCGGTATTATATTGCTCACGCATGTACTATTCCCTGGTCTGGAGTACATTTCCTTGGTATATAACCCTCAAAAGTGCATAGCCTTTATGAGTCATGACAATTTGCACAGAATATTTATGAGGCCCTCCTTTATGTCTAATACAGGGTGTATCTGAGTCCATAATTTTTGGCACTTCTTGCTTCTTTCATAAATTAAACTGAAATTTCATATTTTATAATAAAAAAATCAATTTTGGCTTGCTTAACCCCTTAGTGACAGAGCCAATTTGGTAATTAATGACCAAGCCAATTCTGACCACTGTCACTTTATGAGTTATAGTTCTGGAACTCTTCAACATATCCCACTGATTCTGAGACTGTTTTTTCGTGACATATGTCATGTTATTTGCAAAATTTCTTCGATATAACTTTTTTCAGTTTTCAAACTTGTAATTTTTGTACCTTAAATCAGAGAGTGGTGCCACAAAATAGTTAAAATAAATAACATTTCCCACATGTCATCTTTACATCAGCACAATTTTGGAAACATAATTTTTTTTGTTAGGACGTTACAAGGGTTAAAAGTTGACCAGCGATTTTTCATTTTTCCAAAATTTACAAAACCTTTTTTAGGGACCACATCACATTTGAAGTGTGTTTGGGGGGTCAATATAACAGAAAATACCCAAAAGTGACACCATTCTAAAGACTGTACCTTCAAGGTGTTCAAAACCACAGTCAAGAAGTTTATTAACCCTTCAGGTGCTTCACGAGAAATAAAGCAATGTAGAAGGAAAAAATTAACATTTTACTTTTTTCACAAAAAATTTTCTTTGGAACCAAATTTTTTTATTTCCACAAGGGTATCAGTAGAAAATGAACCTCAAAGTTTGTTGTGCAATTTCTCCTGAGTATGCCGATGCCCCATATGTGGGGGAAAGCCATTGTTTGGGTGCATGGCTGGGCTCAAAAGGGAGGGAGCACTGTTTGACTTTTTGAACGCAAAATTGTCTGGAATCAATGGTGGGCGCCATGTCGCGTTTGGAGACCCTCTGATGTACCTAAACAGTGGAACCCCCAATTCTAACTCCAACCCTAACCCCAACACACCCCTAACCCTAATCCAACCCTAACCATAACACTAACCATAACGCTAACCTAATCTCAACCCTGTTATCCCAACCATAACCAAAACCATAACCCTAACCCCAACACAACCCTAACCCCAACCCTAACCCTAGCCCCAACCCTAACCCTAGCCCAACCCTAACCCAACTCTAGCCCAACCGTAACCCCAACCCTAACCCTAGCCCAATCCTAAGGCTATGTGCACACGTTGCGGATTCTGCTGGGGAATTTTCCGCACACATTTTGCTAAATCAGCAGGTAAAATGACCTGCGTTTTACCTGCGGATTTAGTGCAGATTTAGTTCGGATTTACTGCAGTTTTTGTGCTGATTTCCCCTACAATTTGAGACCTGCGGATTCCTAAAATGGAGCAGGTCCCAAAACGCTGCGGATCTGCACAAAAGAAGTGACATGCTGCAGTTTTAAATCCGCAGCAAATCTGCGAGGAAAAATCCTCAGCATGTGCACTGCGTTTTTTGATTTCCATTGACTACAATGGTACTGTACATCACTTGCAGTTCTGCTGCGGATCCGCAGGGCAAAATCCGCTGCGGATCCATAGCAGAATCCGCAACGTGTGCACATACCCTGACACTAGCCTAACCCTAGTTTTAAGCCTAACCCTAACTCTAGTTCTAATCCCAACCCTAACCATAATGGAAAAATGGAAATAAATACATTTTTTTATTTTTACATAACTAAGGGGGTGATAAAGGATGTTTGATTTACTATTTTTTTTTTTATTTTGATCACTGTGATAGGGTCTATTACAGTGATCAAAATGAACCAATAGGAAAAATTTCCCATTGTTGGCGGGTGCCGGCCGGCAGATCTCGGCGGGCGCACTGCGCCTGCCATTTTCTTCCCAGAAGAAGACTCCGGTGGCCAGGAGACAGGACCAGAAGATGCAGGAGGACCCAGGGACATCGGGAGGCACTGGGGTGTGCTCGAGGGACCCCATTTCTCTCTCCTTTGATGTGATCACATTAGAGCAGAGAGAAATCACAGTGGGTACGGAAAGTTTTCAGACCCCTTTAAAATTTTCACTCTTTGTTTCATTGCAGCCATTTGGTAAATTCAAAAAAGTTCATTTTTTTTCATTAATGTACACTCTGCACCCCATCTTGACTGAAAAAAACAGATGTAGAAATTTTTTCAAATTTATTATAAAAGAAAAACTGAAATATCACATGGTCATAAGTATATACTGTACATATATACATATATATATATATATATATAAAAAATACTATATATGTACAGTATATACAGGGCCATAACTATAGTGGGTGGAGGGATTGCTATTCACCCAGGAACACATGAGAAGAGTCTTTACTATTAATTTTGTCCTTTCGGACAGTTTTTGCATTTGGGCCGCCACATCTACTATATAATCGTCTAATCCCACTCCCGACTCCAAGACTTCTCCGCGCTGCGCCAATCCTCTGGAATGCTCTACCCCAAGAAATTAGGACTATCCACAATTTGCATGGTTTCAGGAGCTCCCTCAAAACACATT
This sequence comes from Oophaga sylvatica, assembly GCA_033576555.1. NCBI lineage: Eukaryota > Metazoa > Chordata > Amphibia > Anura > Dendrobatidae > Oophaga > Oophaga sylvatica. The sequence goes on along the minus strand of JARQOD010000003.1, from coordinate 544,101,191 downwards.
TGTTCAGAGTGGCCTATCACATTCACTAACCAAAGTCGTTCTATGTTTAAGTGTGTATGTGTAGCCCATTCACTATCTCCATCCATGCCTCACTCCTCAAGATGGCTGGACCATCATTGTAAATGCACCATTGTATATACACACCTGTACTTTGTATCTCCCCACCTCATTGTAGATTGTAAGCTCTCACGAGCAGGGCCGTCTTATTTTGCTTTAATTATTGTATTGTTAACGTTGTTACCTATGACTTGTGTTTGAAACTGTTAAACTGTAAAGCGCTGCGGAATATGTTGGCGCTATATAAATAAAGATTATTATTATTATTAATTCTGTCTGTAACGGAAATCCCGCGTCGTTGATTGGTTGCACCCGGCTGCCTCCGGATTGGATGTGTGTGTTGCTGGGGGAGTGGTGCGGGCACGCCCCTTGGATACACACCGCGGCCTTAGCAACGTCTCAGGGACTGTCACAGAACCTGTGTAAGGCTACTTTCACACTTGCGTTTTTTAGCGCTGCGTATCGAGCGCACATGAAACGCATGAAAAATCCGCGTGCAAACGCGTGTAATCGCTGCGATATTTTGCAGTCGAATAGTGCGCATTGCTTTGAAAAAACGCAGTGATTGTATGCGATTTAAAGCGTTTTTGTATGCGTTTGCGTTTTTTTCTGTGCAAAACACATATGAATGAAAATCCTTGAAAAAATTCTTGCAACAAACCCACCAATGGGACACCAGTGGGCGTGTCTTATTGAAAATCTTTATATAGAGCCTGTTCACAGCCCTTTTTTACATTTGCTTGCATTTGCCTTGATGAACATGGATCAGCTTATGCAGACTTTCTTCTTCAACCTTGATGTGGACATGGCTATGGCACAGTCTTATGCCGTTGCTTGCCATGAACAAAAGAAGAGAGATAGACAGGGAGAGGCAGCGCGCGTTTGTGGGTACATCCATTGTAGAACCCGGGAGAGCCGTGGAGCGTATCACACCCTCTACAGTGAGCTGCAGTCAAACCCGGAGAAATTTAACGACTACACCGGATGTCACAACAATCCTTCATGGATTTACTTGCTCGGGTCCAACAATTAATAAGGAGACAGGACACCCAGCTCCGTCAGGCGATTCCTCCAGAGGAAAGACTCCTGGTGACATTACGGTACGTATTATTATTGATAAACGAATGCTGCATCATTGTATTACTAATGCCATGTACTATTACAAAGATGACAGAATTATTGTTCTGCCAGCTAGTAAACAAAGACCTGCATAATTATTTAAATTGCCATTTTTTGGTTTATTAATGTTTTACAAAAACATATACAATAATAATTTTTTTGTTCTTTCTATAGATTCCTTGCTACTGGAGAGAGCCTCTCTTCACTTCACTTCCAGTACTGGATTGGTATCTCCACGTTGTCAGGAATTGTTGTTGACACCTGCCGGGCATTGTGGACTGTTATCTGTCCGGAATTTATGCCCTGCCCACCACCGAAAAGTGGCTAGAAATAGCAGAAAAATTCTGGACAACATGCAATTTCCCCAACTGTTTGGGAGCAGTTGATGGGAAACACATCCGCATCATCAAACCTAAAAGAACAGGCTCGGAGTACTACAATTATAAGAAGTACTATTCTACAGTTCTTATGGCCATTGCAGATGCAGACTGTATGTTTGTTGCGGTGGACATTGGGGCATTTGGCCGTGGGAATGACTCACATGCGTTTAAGAACTCGGACATGGGACGGAGGTTGTATGGAAACCAGTTTAATTTCCCCATGCCACAGCCTCTTCCCCACACCGAAGGTCCAGCAATGCCATTTGTAATGGTTGTGGATGAGGCATTCCAGATGACCCAACACCTACTTAAACCCTACTCCAGCCGGGACTTGGACCACAACAAAAAAAATTTCAATTACAGGCTGACCAGGTCAAGAAGAACTGTAGAGTGTGCCTTCGGTATACTGGTTTCCAGGTGGCGCATTCTGGGCACAGCCATTCATCTGAAAGTGCAAACAGTGGATGAAGTTGTGAAGGCCTGTGTGGTGCTACATAACTTTGTCATGGCGAAAGAGCACCCAAGCTTTGAACTTGATGATGCAGCTCCTAACCCATTGCCTGAGTTCACTCAGCACCCTCTCAGGTCTTCTGTTGAAGTCAGCCAAATGAGAGACCAATTTGCGGCCTACTTCATCTCAGATGTAGGACGGGTGGATTGGCAAGAACAAATGGTGTAAAATAATGTTCTAGTCTGTATGTTAATCAAAAATATTTTTTTTTTTACTTAAATAAAATACCTCTGTTTATACCTGTACCACGTGCAGTCTGTTTTTAAATTAAAAAACAATTATGAAATGGCCAGGTTTACCAGTGAATTCATGATGCATATTTTTGGGTGCATCATGAATTTGTTTGTAATCCTGACTATGTAGTTAAATATACATGCACACAAGTTGTATGACCTTTATTTAACACAACAATTAATTTGTGTCACTGTGACTTGATTTGGAACGCAGAGATAATAAAGATTATACATCTTGTTCTATACCAATGCCTGGTGGCATGCTGAAGTGGATGCCCCAAATAACGCATCGTCACTTCAGAATCTATCAGGCCTGGGCAGGTGAGTACACATGAGTTCTAAACAGCAGCATCACTACAGTATGCTTCAAATATATGCATACTGAAGAAACGCATCTGGTTAAAACTCATGTCTATTCACCTGGCCAGGTGTGATAGTAATGATACAAGGTCAGGGTATTGTACATATAAAGTGTATTTTCACCATCATCTCCTCTGTTTCTTCAACACACACTGAATAGAGGATGTGCTCAATTACAAGCTATATCTAGAATCCCTGGCCTTGTATCACAAAGTGAAATAATGTCAAAAACACACCACACTCATTTAATTTTTTAGTATATCTGGCAAGGTTAAATAGATATGCCTTGCACTCAACACCATCCTCTATTCAGTCTGTGCAATATTAACAGACAGACAGACTGTTGTTGCAAAAAAAGTAATATATATTTGTGTTTTGGACTAAACATATCTCCATGAAGTACACAAACTTGTGTCATTCCTGTAGTTATGTGTAGTCAAAAACGCAAAGTGTACATCGCAGTGTGTGTACGTCGCAGTGTGTAGGTGGCGAAATAAACACAAAGCAAACCAAAATTACTAAAAGAAGATTGGCACATTTATTTTGTACAACAGGAAAACAACATTTGAATTGCCAATGATTTTTTTGATTACATTTGTATAGATCACATTATAATTTCTTTTTATTAACAAAAAAGAAAATATTTCTATTCACACAAAGGTTTTTGATAGATCACATTAGTACAATTTGTGTCCAACATGAGCATGGTATTGTCACTGCCCCAGAAGTTATAGAAAAATAAGATTAGTACAATGTTTGTACAAGATGCCATTGGTAGTCACTGCCCAGTAGTAATAGAAAAATCAGATTAGTACAATGTTTGTCCAAGATGCCATTGGTAGTCACTGCCCCAGTAGTAATAGAAAAATCAGATTAGTACAATGTTTGTCCAAGATGCCATTGGTAGTCACTGGCCCAGTAGTAATAGAAAAATCAGATTAGTACAATGTTTGTACAAGATGCAATTGGTAGTCACTGCCCCAGTAGTAATAGAAAAATCAGATTAGTACAATGTTTGTCCAAGATGCCATTGGTAGTCACTGGCCCAGTAGTAATAGAAAAATCAGATTAGTACAATGTTTGTACAAGATGCAATTGGTAGTCACTGCCCCAGTAGTAATAGAAAAATCAGATTAGTACAATGTTTGTACAAGATGCAATTGGTAGTCACTGCCCAGTAGTAATAGAAAAATCAGATTAGTACAATGTTTGTACAAGATGCAATTGGTAGTCACTGCCCCAGTAGTAATAGAAAAATCAGATTAGTACAATGTTTGTACAAGATGCAATTGGTAGTCACTCCCCAGTAGTAATAGAAAAATCAGATTAGTACAATGTTTGTCAAGATGCAATTGGTAGTCACTGCCCCAGTAGTAATAGAAAAATCAGATTAGTACAATGTTTGTCCAAGATGCAATTGGTAGTCACTGCCCAGTAGTAATAGAAAAATCAGATTAGTACAATGTTTGTCCAAGATGCAATTGGTAGTCACTGCCCCAGTAGTAATAGAAAAATCAGATTAGTACAATGTTTGTCCAAGATGCCATTGGTAGTCACTGGCCCAGTAGTAATAGAAAAATCAGATTAGTACAATGTTTGTACAAGATGCAATTGGTAGTCACTGCCCCAGTAGTAATAGAAAAATCAGATTAGTACAATGTTTGTCCAAGATGCCATTGTTAGTCACTGCCCAGTAGTAATAGAAAAATCAGATTAGTACAATGTTTGTCCAAGATGCAATTGGTAGTCACTGCCCCAGTAGTAATAGAAAAATCAGATTAGTACAATGTTTGTCCAAGATGCAATTGGTAGTCACTGCCCCAGTAGTAATAGAAAAATCAGATTAGTACAATGTTTGTCCAAGATGCAATTGGTAGTCACTGGCCCAGTAGTAATAGAAAAATCAGATTAGTACAATGTTTGTCCAAGATGCAATTGGTAGTCACTGCCCCAGTAGTAATAGAAAAATCAGATTAGTACAATGTTTGTACAAGATGCCATTGGTAGTCACTGCCCAGTAGTAATAGAAAAATCAGATTAGTACAATGTTTGTCAAGATGCATTGGTAGTCACTGGCCCAGTAGTAATAGAAAAATCAGATTAGTACAATGTTTGTACAAGATGCAATTGGTAGTCACTGCCCCAGTAGTAATAGAAAAATCAGATTAGTACAATGTTTGTCCAAGATGCCATTGGTAGTCACTGGCCCAGTAGTAATAGAAAACTCAGATTAGTACAATGTTTGTACAAGATGCAATTGGTAGTCACTGGCCCAGTAGTAATAGAAAAATCAGATTAGTACAATGTTTGTACAAGATGCAATTGGTAGTCACTGCCCCAGTAGTAATAGAAAAATCAGATTAGTACAATGTTTGTACAAGATGCAATTGGTAGTCACTGCCCCAGTAGTAATAGAAAAATCAGATTAGTACAATGTTTGTACAAGATGCAATTGGTAGTCACTGCCCCAGTAGTAATAGAAAAATCAGATTAGTACAATGTTTGTCCAAGATGCAATTGTTAGTCACTGCCCCAGTAGTACTAGAAAAATCAGATTAGTACAATGTTTGTCCAAGATGCAATTGGTAGTCACTGCCCCAGTAGTAATAGAAAAATCAGATTAGTACAATGTTTGTCCAAGATGCCATTGGTAGTCACTGCCCCAGTAGTAATAGAAAAATTAGATTAGTACAATGTTTGTACAAGATGCCATTGGTAGTCACTGCCCCAGTAGTAATAGAAAAATCAGATTAGTACAATGTTTGTACAAGATGCAATTGGTAGTCACTGCCCCAGTAGTAATAGAAAAATCAGATTAGTACAATGTTTGTCCAAGATGCAATTGGTAGTCACTGCCCCAGTAGTAATAGAAAAATCAGATTAGTACAATGTTTGTACAAGATGCAATTGGTAGTCACTGCCCCAGTAGTAATAGAAAAATCAGATTATTACAATGTGTGTACAAGATGCAATTGGTAGTCAATGCCCCAGTAGTAATAGAAAAATCAGATTATTACAATGTGTGTACAAGATGCAATTGGTAGTCAATGCCCCAGTAGTAATAGAAAAATCAGATTATTACAATGTGTGTACAAGATGCAATTGGTAGTCAATGCCCCAGTAGTAATAGAAAAATCAGATTATTACAATGTGTGTACAAGATGCAATTGGTAGTCAATGCCCCCAGTAGTAATAGAAAAATCAGAAAATTACAATGTGTGTACAAGATGCCATATGTATCGTCACTGCCACAGAAGTTGTATAGAAATGTGCTTTTTTTATTACAAATTTTTAGTGCTACTGACGTTTTGGTGGTGATTTCGATACTCTGGGGGTGTGCAGAGATGAAGAGCGGCTGGAAACCGATGAAGGGGTTCGAGGGGAAGGGGCAACAAAAGTAGTGGGTGAAGGAAGATCACACATCAAATGAGAGTCACTTTGAGACACATTAGGAGGAGAGGGTGGATGGACAAACAAAGATTTTTTATTTTTCTTCTTGGGGACAGGAGTACCATGCATGGACCGACTTCTCTGTGTCCGCCTTGAGCTGGTTGACCTTGGCCTTGAAGCAAAAAAGACTGAATGTGGGTCACCGCTCTCATGCTCGGTGGTGGCAGTGGCGGTGGAAGTCTTGGCAGTGCTCGGAGTAAAAAAGGGTTGGCGGTGTTCCAAGGAGAAGTGGGTGCCCTTGAAATGGATTGTTGCTGACTGGTGGCGGTACTCATAGGATCAGTGGGTGCTGTGGCGGTAAATTGTTGACTGGTGGCGGTACTCCTAGAAGGAGAAGTGGGTGCCCTTGAAATGGATTGTTGCTGACTGGTGACGTACTCATAGGATCAGTGGGTGCTGTGGCGGGAAATTGTTGACTGGTGGCGGAGAAGTGGGTGTGTTGGCCCAAGCAGGTACTGCGCTAGCTTGAGTCCATGACTGTGGACCAGTGTCTGTGGTGGTGTTGCTCCACACAGGAGCAGCGCTTGACATGGTGGTGGCGGACGGTGGAGTGTCCAACAGTACTCGGACTTGTGGTGGTGTAGTGGTGACTCGGAATGCTGGTGGCCGTGCAGTGGTATGCAGCAGAAGTCGGTAGTGATGTGTGGCGAATCAGTGGTGGCACTGTTGGATATGCAACCACTGACTGCTGCACGTACCGATTCTGCTGCATAGCCTGCAAGTAAGCATTGTTGCAGGCCTGCATCACACTCAGCTGTTGCTCAGGAGTAAGGTGTTCCACCATGCCCCGTTCTATTTTACTGAAAAAATGGTGCGCTGGTCTGTTGAGGTCGGCCTCCAGGCGATCAAGACGCTGTTCGACACTGTTGAAGCGGTGATCCATGTGGGTAAAACCACGTTCCATCAGTGAAAAACCGCTTCCAACTCTGCTCCAAGCGTCTTGATATTGCCTTGAAAGGACTCGCTCAAGTGAACAAACTCGGGCAAGACATTCCTCTCCATGGCCCTCTGCCGCTGGCGGGAAGTGCCCGCATAACCAGTGGCAGAGACCTGGGAGAGGGGAACACCTGATGGACCAGCTTCCTGGTCACCAGCTGTCCGTGTTGCTGACCTGCAAGTTGCTTCCAGGCTGTCGGATGGCTGGGACGAGTCCAAGGTTGTCCGAGGAAGGTCCGCTTCAGGGACAGGCTGCATGGTGCTGCTCCAGGTGCTGTGGAAAGAAAACAAAACATTACTATAATGCATGAACAAGAAGCATCAGCTGTAGAAAATAAAATAAAGAAAAAACTTTAAAAAAGAAAAGAAAATCGTAAAAACTTACGCTCTGCTAGCAAGGACCGGTCTCAGGAACGCCAACTCGCGATAATAGCGATATTTATTTCTGGGCCTTGCTGCAGAACCACTGCGAACCTGTCCCTCTGCTCGAACATCAGTGTTGAAGCGGTCCTTCATCGAGCGCCATCGTGTGCGGATTTTGTTCACTGTTGACCAAAAAAAAAAAAAAAAATTATACAATGGAGTCTGTGCAAAATCACTCTCAACACACATACCTGAATGAAAATTTAAAACTGTTAATGCAGCATTATAAAAAGCTCAAGAATCCACATGTCAGTGACTGTTGAACCACATGACACTGTTATGTTTGCTGTTAGAATATATCTGGCAGCAAAAACAACCTTAACATGAGGAACAAGAGTGACTGGACAATAAAAAAATGAATATAAAGCACAACACATAGCTCAAGAATCCACATGTCATTGACTGTTGAACCATTTTGCACTGTTGGGTTTGCTGGCAGAATAGATCTGCCAGTAAACCCATCAGTGGCCTCAGGAACAACAGTGAGTGCAGCATAAAAAACAAACACTAGAATGCAGAACACATTGCAATAGCATACACAGGGCAGTCAGTGTTGAACCAGAGGGCACTGTTGGGTTTGCTGGCAAAATAGATCTGCCAGTAAACCCATCAGTGGCCTCAGGAACAACAGTGAGTGCAGCATAAAAAAAAACACTAGAATGCAGAACACATTGCAATAGCATACACAGGGCAGTCAGTGTTGAACCAGAGGGCACTGTTGGGTTTGCTGGCAGAATAGATCTGCCAGTAAACCCATCAGTGGCCTCAGGAACAACAGTGAGTGCAGCATAAAAACAAACACTAGAATGCAGAACACATTGCAATAGCATACACAGGGCAGTCAGTGTTGAACCAGAGGGCACTGTTGGGTTTGCTGGCAGAATAGATCTGCCAGTAAACCCATCAGTGGCCTCAGGAACAACAGTGAGTGCAGCATAAAAACAAACACTAGAAAGCAGAACACATTGCAATAGCATACACAGGGCAGTCAGTGTTGAACCAGAGGTCACTGTTGGGTTTGCTGGCAGAATAGATCTGCCAGTAAACCCATCAGTGGCCTCAGGAACAACAGTGAGTGCAGCATAAAAACAAACACTAGAATGCAGAACACATTGCAATAGCATACACAGGGCAGTCAGTGTTGAACCAGAGGGCACTGTTGGGTTTTGCTGGCAGAATAGATCTGCAAGTAAACCCATCAGTGGCCTCAGGAACAACAGTGAGTGCAGCATTACAGAGAATGAAAATACTTACTAAACGCCTTTTTGAGGTTTGGAGAGGCGCTGTCCCAGCCATCCATCAACGCTGCGGCCACCTCGTTCCATAGCCGCCGGGTCACCACATTGTCCTTGTACTGCGGATCACGGCTGTCCCACAACGGGACACGCTCATTGGACCTGGCAGATGAGGGCCTCATTATCCACATACAGGTCGTCGTCCCGTTGTGGAACCTAGAAGAAACAAAATAAAAATTACAATCTTGTATATTTTTTACAAAGAAAAGAACAATAGGAGTAGAAAAGAAATAGACATTCAAAGGCTATATACTTACATTCCGTCTCGCCACCGGGAACTTGACTCGGCTGCGACTGCTCCTGAGACTCCTCAATGGCCGTGTCCGACGATGATGTCTGAAAAAGAAACACAAATTTTAGCCATTTGTAGATTCAGCAGCTATACTTACCCAAAGGCAGGAAGATACTCACATCATGCTCTGCTTCGGCCAGTTCTTGCCGGGATGGTGAATATTCTGATCCAGAAGACATGCTGCAAAAAAAATAAAAAATTACATGAGCACATATTACATTATAAGGACAGCCTGTCATTTGTTTAAAGAATACTCACATTCTTGCACTTTGGATCGGTCTTGAGTCCAGTCACAGTGTCTCCAGGCAATATCCAGGCTGTTGTGGTCCAAGATGGATCGTTAAGTGTCCAGCTCCAGTCTCCAGACAGTGTGGTATGGTGCACGCTGTTTTCAGGCCTTTTTATAGGGATCCAGGCTGTATCTTCAGGTCTTATCAGCATGCAGTCTCCAGGCAGTCTGAGTAGGGGTCTGTGTGGCACTGACACCTTCCTTTATCTATACTCATTTTATCTAGACTCCTCAGAAACAATGTATCTTGTCTAGGGGGTCATTGGACAAGTGTCTAGACATTGTTTACTAAAAAATCGCTTGCGCGCACAAGCGCTGACAAGCGCACAGCCACGCGCACGCCAGCGCCCACATAGACGCCAATGATATTTTTTTGCGCATAGCGTGCGCACACGTGCGCACGCGCATTTTTAAAGAGGTGTGCCAAAAAAAAAATGCAACATGTAGCGTCTAGCGCGTCTGGGCGCACACCTGGAAAATGCGCAGCGCACGCCAAACGCTAATGAGCGCGTGCAAGCGCAAAACACTGCGCCCGCCATGTTAATGATAGGGGAACATTGCGCAT
>JARQOD010000003.1:544077414-544091181 GCA_033576555.1 Oophaga sylvatica | reverse complement strand
ACCACAGGACGGCCACCGGGGAAGGAGCGCTACAGTAAGCGTTGTTCCCCGGTGGCGGGTGCTGAAGACGGCTCTCATCTTTTCCCCTGCTCTTCCGGCGATCAGCGTGCGCAGGGTAGAATGATGAGAGTTATATTAAAGTCAGAACAATGACAGCAGGTGGGGCTTTTGAGACTATTACTCCATCCTCCGACACCTGCTGCCGCTAATAACAGTGACAGCAGGAGCGGATGATCGGGCTATTCCTGACCCAACGCCTGCGATATAGCTAAATAAATGAATGAAAAACCCCACGTGGGTCCCTCCCTATTCTCTTTAACCAACCAGGCAAAACTCACAGCTGGGGGCTGCAACCTCAGCTGCCAGCTTCAGCAAGGTCGGTTATCAAGAATATTATGCTGTTTTTTAATTATTTAAAAAAAATAATTTAAAAAACGGCATGGGTCCCCCATTTTTGACTGCCAGCCTTGCTAAAGCTCACAGATGGGGGCTGGTATTCTCAGGCTGTAAGGGGCCATTGACATAGGCCCCGCCAGCCTGAAAACAGCAGCCAGCAGCTGCCCAGAAAAGGCACATCTATTAGATGCGCCAAATCTGGTGCTTTGCCCGGCTCTTCCTACTTGCCCTGTAGCGGTGGCCAGTGGGGTTCATATTTGTGGGGTTCCCCACCCCTGCAACTAAATAATTTCATCCATCTGCTATACTATGCAGTGATGTTTTAGAACGTCACTGCAGAGTATAGTGCTGACTGCCCAGACATATTGTCACGGGTGTGTCGCGGCGAAGATCGTCGCGATTGCACACCCTGACTTGGGCACAGCTGAGTTTCTGGTGCTGGGTGTTTTTCGGCACTGGGGGAGTTAATTCTTTCTCTCTCGGTGCTGGACTGACCAGCCTCGCCCAGCTGCGATTGATGTTTTGTTAATTAGCTTCCTTCTTATACCTCTGGTCTGCTGGGGAAGTTGTCGTGAAAGCATTCATTCAGACCAGCAGAGCGGATCGTTTCTGAGAAGACTTAAGCTAAGAGTGCCTGTTGTGGTTTATCCTCTCCTCGCTTATTGTTTATCTCCTTAACCTTTTGTGTTCCTTTGTAGTGGAAGTTTTGTATGCAAGGCAGTGTTTTCTTTACCCCTTGTCTGTCTCGTTTGTCTTAAGGGTATGCCACACTAAACAACATCGCTAACGGATCGCTAAAAAAACGTCACTATTTAGCGATCCCGTTAGCGATGTTGTTGTGTGCGGCATCTACCAGCGACGAGGCCCCTGCTGTGATCTCGTTCATCACAGCGATCGTTCCGGACCTATTTCGTCGCTGGCGCCCGCGTGGTAAGTATCTAATCGCTGAGTGTGGCACCTTTTTTAGCGATGTAGCGGTACTTTTGTACCGCTAAAGTCGTTAAGGAGATCGCTAACCGCGATAGCGTCCTAACGACATCGCTAAAATAGGTAGCTACTAGCGATATAGAAACAATCCCGCTAGCGATCTCATTAGTATGCGACGCTAACGAGATCGCTAGCGGGATTGTGTAGTGTGGCAGTACCTTTAGACTGTGTGTAAGCTGTGACCTGCCCATTCCCTGTGGTGGTAATCAGGGTCCTTCTCAGGACTAGATTACAGTGGTCAGGGATCTACAGGAGACAGGGTTACGCTGGCGGCCTGGACCTCTGTACCATTAACAGTACCTCCAGGTAGAGGGACTAGTCAGGATCCCAGTTCAGGGTCAGCATAGACCCCGGTCCACCTCTATCCTGAGACAGCGTGACACGTACACAGTATAGACCCACAATACATAGGATATTATGTCAGGTAAGACATTGCTGGCAGATACTATGTATACATGTTGATATTTTCTATTATAGGAAATATAGAATGTTGTCACATTAGATATATGTTACTATCATAGAATATATCTGTTATACGTCGTGACATTTTCACCGACCACACTAAAAGATTATCCCCAGCTACCATGGATCCAGTAGCCCAGTTAGCTCAGCAGTTGCAGAGTTTCTCCATGGAGCTGACGGACGTTAAGTCCAAGGTTTTGTACCCCCGGGAGCAAACCAGATCTGAACCTAAAGTAGCTCTCCCGGACAGGTTCACTGGTGGGCGGGACAAATTTTTTACCTTCCGGGAGGCATGTAAATTATATTTTCGGCTACGGCCTCGGTCTTCGGGGAGTGAAGATCAGAGGGTGGGAATTGTCATCTCGCTCTTACAAGGGGACCTCAATCCTGGGCGTTCTCTCTTCCTCCGGACTCCCCGGCCCCCCAGTCAGTAGATCGATTTTTTACAGCCCTGGGTCTGGTATATGATGACCCGGATCGGGTCTCCCTTGCTGAAATGAAGTTACGTAAGATACAGCAGGGAGATCGTCCGGCGGAGGAATTTTCTTCTGAGTTCCGTAGATGGGCCACAGATACTCAGTGGAATGACCCAGCTCTTAGGAGCCAGTTTTGTCAAGGATTATCTGACAAATTAAAAGATGTGTTGGCTCAGTATGATTCTCCCCCGTCACTGGAGGCCGCTATGGCCCTTGCTATTCGCATTGATAGACGGCTTCGGGAGAGGTGCGAGGTAACTCCGCCCCCTGTGATGACTCCACCTTCTACTATAGTCCCTTATATTGAGGTTCCCCTGGTTTGTTCTGAGGAGCCTATGCAGTTAGGAGGGACATCGTTTCGAGGGAGGGGATCGGCGGTGCGCCGCAATACAGGAAAGTGTTACTTCTGCGGGAAAGGGACATTTTGTTGGGGGGTGTCCATCCCGTACTTTGCTGAGCAAGGAGTCGCCGGAAAACTGTTGATCCCAGGTTGTGTGGTGGACGACAATCTGGGAGTATGTATTTCGTCCCCAAGTCCGTCTCAGTTTCTCGTACCAGCGGAGGTGGTGGTAGGTACGAGAACTGAAAGGATTCCTGTTCTTCTGGATAGTGGGGCCGCGGCTAATCTGGTGGACGCTCGGTTTGCCCAGGTGCAAGGTATGCAACTGAGTGTATTGGCCAAACCTATCCCTATATTCTCTATTGACGCCAGGCCTCTCGGTCAAGGTAGCTTTGTGCAAGCCGTGCATAACATAGACCTTCGAGTGGGGGCAATACATAAAGAACTATTGTCTTGTTATGTGTTGGAGGGCCTTCCCACTCCTATTGTGTTGGGACTTCCTTGGTTAACTAAACATAACCCAGTTATTAATTGGCAATCCAGAGAGATAAGCCAGTGGGGTGAATTTTGCAATAGTAACTGCATGAACACGGTCATCGGTGCGGTCGTGCCTAGAACCTTACCTCCTTTTCTGGAGGACTTTGAGGATGTGTTTTCAGAGGAAGGGTGTCAAGAATTACCTCCTCATCGCGCATATGACTGTGCTATAAAATTGCTTCCTGATGCTAAGTTACCAAAATCTAGGTTATATAACCTTTCTGGTCCTGAGAGACAAGCTATGAAGGATTATATTTCGGAAAGTCTGGCCAAGGGGCATATTAGACCTTCATCTTCCCCAGTGGCCGCGGGGTTCTTCTTTGTGAAGAAAAAAGATGGAGGCCTACGCCCTTGCCTGGATTTCCGTGAGCTTAATTGGATTACGGTCCGAGATCCGTATCCGCTCCACTTATTCCTGATCTCTTCAATCAGATTGTGGGCGCCAAATGGTTCTCTAAGTTGGATCTCAGGGGGGCGTATAATCTGATTAGGATAAAGGAGGGGGATGAGTGGAAGACGGCGTTTAACACTCCGGAGGGACATTATGAGAACCTTGTCATGCCTTTCGGTCTGACTACTGCCCCGGCGGTGTTTCAACATTTTGTTAATGACATCTTTCGCCACCTAGTGGGACAGTTTGTTGTCATTTATCTAGATGACATCTTAATTTACTCGCCGGATCTTGTGTCTCATCAGGAGCATGTGAGACAGGTGTTGCAGATCTTGCGAGACAATAAACTGTACGCCAAATGGGAGAAGTGTGTATTTGCCGTACAAGAACTTCAGTTTTTAGGATTCCTGGTGTCAGCTTCCGGTTTCCGTATGGACCTGGGAAAGTGAAGGCTGTGCTTGAATGGGATCGGCCAGAGGATCTTAAAGCACTGCAGCGTTTCCTGGGGTTTGCTAACTACTACCGGAAATTTATTCGTAATTTCTCATCCGTTGTCAAACCTCTCACTGACATGACAAAAAAAGGGACGGATTTTTCTAGGTGGTCTGACAAAGCTTGTCAAGCATTTTCCTCCTTGAAAAAATGTTTTGCTTCAGCACCCATACTCATCCAACCTGATGCATCACAACCGTTCATTGTGGAGGTAGACGCATCTGACGTAGGAGTGGGTGCGGTATTATCTCAAGGTCCGTCCCCTGGTAAATGGCATCCGTGCGCTTTCTTCTCTAAAAAATTGTCGTCCGCCGAGAGGAATTATGATGTCGGCAATAGGGAACTCTTGGCCATTAAGTTGGCTTTTGAAGAGTGGCGTCACTTTTTGGAGGGGGCAGTCCACCCGGTCACCGTCATTACTGATCACAAGAACCTGTTGTATTTAGAGTCTGCAAAACGTCTGAATTCAAGACAAGCTAGATGGTCGTTGTTTTTTACCAGGTTTAATTTTGTCGTCACATATCGTCCTGGGTCAAAAAATGTAAAGGCTGAAGCCTTATCTCGTAGTTTCCCGGGGGCCGGGAAGACGGATGACCCGGTTCCTATTCTTCAGGAGGGAGTTGTGGTGTCGGCTGTATGCTCTGAGCTTGAGGAGGAGGTATTGGAGGCTCAGGGGGACGCCCCTGTAGGACCTCCAGGGAAACTGTTTGTTCCAGATCAGTTAAGACAAAAGGTTATCGAGGCACATCATAATTCTGCTTTGGCAGGACACCCAGGGAGTAAAGCAAATGTAGATCTCCTTTCTCGCCGGTTTTGGTAGTCTAACTTAAATAAAGAGGTGGTAACTTTTGTCGCGTCCTGTGGGGTATGTGCGCGCTCTAAGACCCCACATACCCATCCGTCTGGGGCCCTTTTCCATTGAAAATCCCGGAGCGTCCATGGACCCATCTGTCTATGGACTTCATTACGGACCTCCCTCCGTCTTCAGGTAAAACTGTCATACTAGTTGTAGTTGACAGGTTCAGCAAAATGGCACATTTTATTGCTCTTCCTGCTCTTCCTAATGCTAAAACTCTGGGCAGGTGTTCATTGGGGAGATTGTGAGACTTCACGGGTTGCCTTCCGATGTGGTGTCGGATCGGGGGTCTCAGTTTGTGTCCAAATTCTGGAAGGCATTTTGTTCTCGTCGGGGGATGCAGTTGTCATTTTCTTCGGCTTTTCATCCGCAGACCAATGGTCAGACAGAGCGTCTGAATCAGAGCTTAGAGTCATATCTTCGGTGTTTTGTCTCAGAGAACCAAGAGGACTGGTCTTCTTTCTTGCCTCTGGCAGAGTTCGCTCTTAACAATAGGCGGAGCGAGTCCACTGGTAAGTCCCCATTTTTTGGGGCATATGGTTTTCACCCCCAGTTTTGTACTTTCAATGGGGGGGGCTCTTCTGGGGTTCCTGAGGAGGAACGATTTTCGTCGTCACTTGCTTCAGTGTGGAGAGGAGTGCTTAATAATCTGAGCACTATGGGGAACCGATACAAACGTATGGCTGATAGGAGGAGAGTGTCTGGTCCAGACCTAAGTGTGAACGATCTGGTATGGTTGTCTACCAAGAATATAAAACTTAAGGTTCCCTCCTGGAAACTCGGTCCCAGATTCATCGGGCCATACAGGATCAGTTCAATAATTAATCCGGTGGCTTTCCGTCTTGACCTCCCTCCTACGTTTAAAATCCACAATGTGTTCCACAAATCGTTGCTTAAGAGGTACGTGGCACCAGTTATACCGTCACCTCTACCTCCTCCTCCTGTGGTGGTCAATGGTAATTTGGAGTTTCAGGTATCGAAGATCATTGACTCACGTCTGAATCGCCGATCCCTTCAGTACCTTGTTCATTGGAGGGGTATGGTCCTGAGGAGAGGATGTGGGTTTCTGCGTCGGATATTAACGCAGACCGTTTGGTTCGGGCCTTCCACACTACTCACCCAGATAGACCAGGCCCTGAGGGTCCAGAGGCCCCTCGTAGAAGGGGGGGTACTGTCACGGTGTGTCGCGGCGAAGATCGTCGCGATTGCACACCCTGACTTCGCACAGCTGAGTTTCTGGTGCTGGGTGTTTTTCGGCACTGAGGGAGTTAATTCTTTCTCTCTCGGTGCTGGACTGACCAGCCTCGCCCAGCTGCGATTGATGTTTTGTTAATTAGCTTCCTTCTTATACCTGCTGGTCTGCTGGGGAAGTTGTCGGTGAAAGCATTCATTCAGACCAGCAGAGCGGATCGTTTCTGAGAAGACTTAAGCTAAGAGTGCCTGTTGTGGTTTATCCTCTCCTCGCTTATTGTTTATCTCCTTAACCTTTTGTGTTCCTTTGTAGTGGAAGTTTTGTATGCAAGGCAGTGTTTTCTTTACCCCTTGTCTGTCTTGTTTGTCTTAGACTGTGTGTAAGCTGTGACCTGCCCATTCCCTGTGGTGGTAATCAGGGTCCTTCTCAGGACTAGATTACAGTGGTCAGGGATCTACAGGAGACAGGGTTACGCTGGCGGCCTGGACCTCTGTACCATTAACAGTACCTCCAGGTAGAGGGACTAGTCAGGACCCCAGTTCAGGGTCAGCATAGACCCCGGTCCACCTCTATCCTGAGACAGCGTGACACGTACACAGTATAGACCCACAATACATAGGATATTATGTCAGGTAAGACATTGCTGGCAGATACTATGTATACATGTTGATATTTTCTATTATAGGAAATATAGAATGTTGTCACATTAGATATATGTTACTATCATAGAATATATCTGTTTATACGTCGTGACACATATACAGCGTAGAGTATTTGTTCAGTGGCATTAACTGCTCCCATGAAAATTTGTATTGCCTAAACCTGTGTAAATGTGTATGTAGTGTAGTGAAGGTGCATGAATATAGTCACCGATTGCCATCTTCCCCGGTTTCCAGCATTGCTCCGGTCCTCTTCTAGGTCGCGTCACAGCAATTCCAACTCTCCGGATCACACATCCATAGACATGCATGAGCAACTCCTGTCTCACACATAAACCCCAGTGTGAACTGGCAAGTTGTTATAGCCATTATGAGACCCAGAAGAGGACAAGAGTGGTGCTGGAAACCGGAGAAGGTAGCCAGGGCCGGTGTTAGGGGCAGGCAGACCAAGCAGCTGCCTAGGGCCCCAGCTCCCCAAGGGGCCCCCAGCTATCAGCACATCTCGCCGCCGCTATGGGGGCCCCTGTGAGGCAGGGCGGCCTGCCTGCCCCCAGCGCCGACTCTCCCCCGCCGCTACCGCCGCCGCTTTGAACTACACCGGCGTCAGCCGGTACAGTTCAAAGCAATGATGGAGGAGAGAGCCTCAGCTGACGCTCCCTCTCCCATCATTCCCCGCTCTGCCTCTGACACAGCGGATGCGCGATGACGTCATCGCGCACTCACTGTGTACCAGGCAGTGCAGGAGACGGGAGCAGCGCGGGCACAAGGAGAGGTGAGGAGTGTTTTTTTTTTTTTTTTTTTTTAATGTCAGTGAGCACTGAACTGTGGCTGTGGGGCCATTCCTGGGGGGGGAGATGAGGGCTGTGTTATGTGGGCCCTGCTATACGCTATGTGGGTCGCGCTATATACTATGTGGCCGCGCTATATACTATGTAGGCCATGCTATGCACTATGTGGTCCGTGCTATACACTATGTGGCTGCGCTATATACTATGTGGCAGCGCTGTATACTATGTGGGCTGTGCTATATACTATGTGGCCGCGCTATATACTATGTGGCCGCACTATATACTATGTGGGCTGTGATATATACTATGTTGGCCGTGCTATATACTATGTGGGCCATTTTATATACTATGTGGCCGCGCTATATACTATGTGGCCGCGCTATATACTATGTGGGCTGTGATGTATACTATGTGGCCGCGCTATATACTACGTGGCCGTGCTATATACTATGTGGCCGCACTATATACTATGTGGGCCATTTTATATACTATGTGGCCGCGCTATATACTATGTGGCCGCGTTATATACTATGTGAATTGTGATATATACTATGTGGGCCGTTCTATATACTATGTGGGCCGTTTTATATACTATGTGGGACCTCCTATACACTATGTGGCCGCGCTTTATACTATGCGGGCCGCGCTATACGCTATGTGGGCCGCGCATCGGTATAGGCGCCTATACGCTATGTGTGCCGCGCTATACGCTATGTGGGCCACGCTATACGCTATGTGGGCCGCGCTATAAGCTATGCGGTCCGCGCTATATACTATGCGGGCCGCACTATACACTATATGGGCTGTGTTATATACTATTGGGCGGTATATTATATTTTATGGGGGAGGCTGTGTTATATACTATGGGGGATATATTATATTCTATGGGGAGGCTGTGTTATATATTATGGGGGGCTACATTATTCTATGGAGAGGTGGGCTGTATTATATTCAATTCGGGGCTACATTATATTCTATGGGGGCTGTATTATATTTATTATATTCTATGAGGGGAGATTGCATCATACTCTATGAGGGGGCTACATTATACTATATGAGGTGGCTACATTGTATTCTATGAGGGGCTAGATTATATTGTATGGGGGCTTCATTATACTTTATGAGGGGGCTACATTATAGTCTATGGGGACTGTATTATACTATATGAGGAGGGCTACATTGTATTCTATGGAGGGGCTACATTATACCATATAAGGGGGCTGCATTATATTCTATGGGGGGCTGCATTATACTATATGAGGGGGGCTGCATTATATTCTATGGGGGTTTACATTATACCATATGAAGAACTATGGGGTGCATTATACTATGGGAAATTAATTGTACTACATTGATGACAATGGCGGTGCATTATACTATATGGAGCACTATGAGGAGTGTATTATACTATATGGAGGACTGAGTAGTATATTATATTATATGGAGGACTGAGTGTATTTTAATATATTAATGCTATGAGGAGTGTATTATACTATATGGAGGACTGAGGAGTGTATTATACTATATGGAGGACTATAGGGAGTGTATTACACTTTATGGAGGACTATGGGGTGTGCATTTTACAATATGGAGGACTGTGGGGCATATTATATTATATGGAGGACTATGGGAAGTGTATAATACTATATGGAGGACTATTGTCACGCTGTCTAGCAGATATATATATAAATAATGTCAGTAATCTATCAAGTGGGACAACATTCTATATAACATATAAATAGGTAACATTAACATGTATATATAGCATAGTATTACCTGACATAATATCCTGTGGGTCAATACTGAATCCTTTTCACGCTGTCTCTGGCTAGAGGTGGACCGGGGTCTATGCTGACCCTAAACTGGGGTCCTGACTAGTCCCTCTACCTGGAGGTACTGTTAATGGTACAGAGGTCCAGGCCACCAGCGTAAACCCTGTCTCCTATAAATCCCTGACCACTGTAATCTAGTCCTTAGAAGGACCCTGATTACCACCATAGGGAATGGACAGGTAAAGGTAAACAAACAGTATAGACAAACGAGACAGACAGGGGATAAAGTAAATACTGTCTTTCATACAACATATAAACACAGAGGGAACACCAAAGGTCTAGGAGATAAACTATAAGCAAGGAGAGGAGAAACAACATAGGAACTCTTAGCTTAAGTCTTCTCAGAACCGATCCTAACTGCAGTCTGTATGAATGCTTTCACCGGCATCTAACCAGCAGACTGGCAGGAAAATAAAGGAACTAATTAGAATATAATCAAAAGCAGCCGGGCGAGGCTGGACCTAGTCTTAGCAAAGAGCTAGGTAAAATTAACTCCCTCACCACCAAACACAAAGTAACAGCAACTCAGCTGCGAGAAGTCAGAATGTGCAATCGCGACGATCCTCGTGGCGATGCACCCATGACAGTACCCCCCCTTCTACGAGGGGCCTCCGGACCCTCAGGGCCAGGTCTGCCCGGTAAGTTGTGTGGAAGGTCCGAACCAATCGATCTGCGTTAACCTCCGACGCAGGGACCCACGTCCTCTCCTCAGGACCATATCCCTTCCAATGAACCAAATACTGAAGGGACCGGCGATTCAGACGTGAGTCAATAATCTTCAACACTTGAAATTCTAAGTTACCATTGACCACCACTGGAGGAGGAGGTAGAAGTGACGGTATAACTGGCGCCACGTACCTCTTAAGCAACGATTTGTGGAATACATTATGGATTTTAAACGTAGGAGGGAGGTCCAGACGAAATGCCACAGGATTAATTATAGAACTGATCCTGTATGGACCGATGAACCTGGGACCCAGTTTCCAGGAGGGAACTTTGCGTTTTATATTCCTGGTAGACAAGCACACCAGATCATTCACACCTAGGTCCGGACCAGACACTCTCCTCCTATCAGACCTCCGCTTGAAACAGTTCCCCATAGCACTCAGACCATTCAGCACTCCTTCCTGAAGGATAGGAACCGGGTCATCCGTCTTTCCAGCCCCTGGGAAACTACGAGATAAGGCATCAGGAAGCAATTTTATTGAGCAGTCATACGTGCGATGAGGAGGTAACTTTTGACACCCCTCCTCTGAGAACATCTCCCCAAAGTCCTCCAGAAAAGGAGGCAAAGTCCTAGGCACGACCGCACCGATGACCGTTTTCATGCAGTTATTCTTGCAAAATTCACCCCACTGGCTTATCTTTCTGGATTGCCAATCAATCACTGGGTTATGTTTAGCCAACCAGGGAAGTCCCAACACAATAGGAGTAGGAAGACCCTCCAACACATAACAAGACAACTGTTCTTTATGTATTGCCCCTACTCGAAGGTCTATGTTATGAACAGCTTGTACAAAGCTACCTTGACCGAGAGGTCTGGCGTCAATAGAAAGTATAGGGATCGGTTTGGCCAATACACTCAGTTGCATACCTTGCACCTGGGCAAACCGAGCGTCCACCATATTAGCCCCAGACCCACTATCAAGAAGAACAGAAATCCTCTCAACTCTCGCACCAACCATCACCTCCGCAGGCACGAGAAATTGAGACGGACCTGGGGACGAAATACCTACTCCCAGGTTGTCGTCCACTACACAACCTGGGATTAACAGTTTTTCGGTGACTTTTTTGCTCAATGAGGCACGGAAGGGACACCCCCCAACAAAATGTCCCTCTCCTCCGCAGAAGAAACACCTTCTTGTCTTGCGGCGCACCGCTGATTCCCTCCTACAAAATGATGTACCTCCCAACTGCATAGGTTCCTCAGAACAGGCCAGGGGAACCTCAATAAAAGGGACTTTAGTAGTGGGTGGAGTCATAACAGGGGGCGGAGTTACCTCGCACCTCCCCCGAAGCCGTCTATCAATACGAATAGCAAGGGCCATAGCAGCCTCCAGTGACGGAGGAGAATCATACTGAGCCAAAACATCTTTTAATTTGTCAGACAACCCTTGACAAAACTGGCTCCTAAGAGCTGGGTCATTCCACTGAGTATCTGTGGCCCATCTACGGAACTCAGAAGAAAATTCCTCTGCCGGACGATCTCCCTGCTGTATCCTACGTAACTTCGTTTCAGCAAGGGAGACCCGATCCGGGTCATCATACACCAGACCCAGGGCAGCAAAAAATCGATTTACTGACTGGAGGGCCGGGGAACCCGGGGGAAGAGAGAATGCCCAGGATTGAGGGTCCCCTTGTAAGAGCGAGATGACAATTCCCACCCTCTGCTCTTCACTCCCCGATGACCGAGGTCACAGCCGAAAGTATAATTTACATGCCTCCCGGAAGGTAAAAAATTTGTCCCGCCCACCCGTGAACCTGTCTGGGAGAGCAACCTTAGGTTCAGACCTGGTTTGCTCCGGGGGGAACAAAACCTTGGACTTAATGTCCGCAAGCTCCAAGGACAACTTCTGCAACTGCAGGGCAATCTGGGCCACTGGATCCATGGTAGCTGGGGAGAATCTTTAGTAGGGCCGGTGAAAATGTCACGCTGTCTAGCAGATATATATATAAATAATGTCAGTAATCTATCAAGTGGGACAACATTCTATATAACATATAAATAGGTAACATTAACATGTATATATAGCATAGTATTACCTGACATAATATCCTGTGGGTCAATACTGAATCCTTTTCACGCTGTCTCTGGCTAGAGGTGGACCGGGGTCTATGCTGACCCTAAACTGGGGTCCTGACTAGTCCCTCTACCTGGAGGTACTGTTAATGGTACAGAGGTCCAGGCCACCAGCGTAAACCCTGTCTCCTATAAATCCCTGACCACTGTAATCTAGTCCTTAGAAGGACCCTGATTACCACCATAGGGAATGGACAGGTAAAGGTAAACAAACAGTATAGACAAACGAGACAGACAGGGGATAAAGTAAATACTGTCTTTCATACAACATATAAACACAGAGGGAACACCAAAGGTCTAGGAGATAAACTATAAGCAAGGAGAGGAGAAACAACATAGGAACTCTTAGCTTAAGTCTTCTCAGAACCGATCCTAACTGCAGTCTGTATGAATGCTTTCACCGGCATCTAACCAGCAGACTGGCAGGAATATAAAGGAAGCTAATTAGAATATAATCAAAAGCAGCCAGGCGAGGCTGGACCTAGTCTTAGCAAAGAGCTAGGTAAAATTAACTCCCTCACCACCAAACACAAAGTAACAGCAACTCAGCTGCGAGAAGTCAGAATGTGCAATCGCGACGATCCTCGTGGCGATGCACCCATGACAACTATGGGGAGTTTATTATACTATATGGAGGACTATGGGGCACTTTATATTATATGTTTGACTTTGGGGTGTGCACTTTACAATACGGAGGACTGTGGTGCACATTATAATATACGGAGGACTATGGGGTGTATTATACTAAGCAAGCAAAATCATTGAGTGATTCGATTGTTTATGCCGGAACGTTCTCAGCAGCCCATCCCAGGTGTAAACTGTAGATATGCTGCTGATAACACGATATTGTACTGTATGGTGATCTATTAGTGATCCATCAGTGATTGTTCTGTCCCCATCATTGTTCCTCAGCTTGTGGAAAGAGGCCGGGAAACAAGTGTTGAACGATTTCAATATTGTCGATCATACTCATTTAGCGGTCTGAACTCAGCGCATTCATGGGCGTACCCACCGTGGGGCAGGGGGGGCAGTTGCCCCTCCTAGAAGCAGGAGCACACAATGAAAGAGAGCAGACGGCCAGGAGGCCACACACAGCTGACAGGGGGCGGGCGGGACTCACTGCAGAGCAGGCTGAGACTCCTGGCGTTGCTATGGCACCCGGCTGCACACCTCTGAACACTGACCGCAGAACTATGTGGTGAGGAAGGCCTTGTGGCCTTCCATATGCAGCACAGACGACGTGATCATCATCACGCCGCCTGCGCGCCCTGATGACGTCACGCCGCCTGTGCCAGGAGAAGACTGAGTCGAGCGCGCACTTCTTCAGATCTGCGGGGGACATAGGTTTGTTTTTTTTAACGCCGGGCCCGGCCTATTGGGGACTATGCTGCTTATGGGGGATTATGCTGCCTATAGGGGACTATGCTGCTTATGGGGGATTATGCTGCCTATTGGGGACTATGCTGCCTATGGGGGATTATGCTACCTATAGGGGACTATGCTGCTCATGGGGGATTATGCTGCCTATAGGGGACTATGCTGCCTATTGGGGACTATGC
>JARQOD010000003.1:543972548-544077314 GCA_033576555.1 Oophaga sylvatica | reverse complement strand
TGCCTATATGGGACTATGCTGCTCATGGGGGATTATGCTGCTATAGGGGACTATGCTGCCTATTGGGGACTATGCTGCTTATGGGGGACTATGCTGCCTATAGGGGACTATGCTGCTTATGGGGGATTATGCTGCCTATAGGGGACTATGCTGCTTATGGGGGATTATGCTGCCTATAGGGGACTATGCTGCCTATTGGGGACTATACTGCTTATGGGGGATTATTCTGCCTATAGGGGACTATGCTGCTTATGGGGGATTATGCTGCCTATGGGGGACTATGCTGCTTATGGGGGATTATGCTGCCTATAGGGGACTATGCTGCTTATGGGGGATTATGCTGCCTATATGGGACTATGCTGCTCATGGGGGATTATGCTGCCTATAGGGGACTATGCTGCCTATTGGGGACTATGCTGTCTATAGGGGACTATGCTGCTTATGGGGGATTATGCTGCCTATGGGGGACTATGCTGTTTATGGGGGATTATGCTGCCTATAGGGGACTATGCTGCTTATGGAGGACCATGCTGCCTATAGGGGACTATGCTGCTTATGGGGGATTATGCTGCCTATTGGGGACTACTATGCTGCCTATGGGGGATTATGCTGCCTATGGGGGACTACTATGCTGCCTATGGGGGATTATGCTGCCTATGGGGGACTACTATGCTGCCTATGGGGGATTATGCTGCCTACTGGGGACTACTATGCTGCCTACTGGGGACTACTATGCTGCCTATTGGGGACTATGCTACCTATTGGGACATTTACCTGCCTATTGGGGACCTATGCTGCCTATTGGGGATCTATGCTGTCTATTGAGTACATGTGCTGTCTATTGAGGACATATGCTGCCTATTGGGGACTATGCTGCCTATTGGGGGACCTATGCTGCCTATTGAGGACATAGGCTGCCTATTGGGGACTATGCTGCCTTTTGAGACATTTACCTGCCTATTGGGGACCAACACTGCCTATTGGGGACATTTACCTGCCTATTGGGGACATTTACCTGCCTATTAGGGACTCTCGCACCACACCAGTCTGAGCCTGAGCTAAAAGCGGAGTTGCGCTAATATGTGCACTGATGAGGCTGAAATGATATGGATTGGCAAGGCTGCAGTGATGGGCAGTGCAGGCTGTATGTCTCTGTGTGGGCAGTTTTATTGCTGGTATATTGTTTTTGTAGCGCTGTATATATATTGGTATTTTACTAACAGCAATTTGGAATCCCTAGGAAATAATGATATCAAGAAAGAGAAGAATTGCTTCGCTTGTTACAACTAGCAGTGACAAATATGGAACCGAACATTGACCATCTCATTAGCCAAAAGCAGGCCCATAGTTCCCATTGAAATACCAGTAAGTTTGTTGATTTTTAACTTTACTTGTTCTTTATTTTAATTATTGTATTTGTACCTGTTTTTTACTTCAAAATAGGAGTGTAGTATATGCTGTATACAGGGTCATACACATCGTGTGCTGTATATAGAGTGTATATACACTGCTGTATTATACTTTTCATATACAGGTTATAATGCCTCTTATTCTTTGTATAGAGGTTAGTGTGCCATGTATAATATATGGTATATACAGCGTAGTGTCGCATACACTGCTGTACTATACAATATATAACAGTTCTAATGCTCCATACCTAATATGCAGTATAATGTACAGTGTATATGATGTAACCTGTATAAGATGTGACATTGGCTTGCCTCCCCCCCCCTAGTTTTGATCCTGGGTACGCCCATGAGCGCATTTAAATACAACCGAAATGCTTCTGTGTGATGTGCAATATGTTAGCATTTGGGGCCCCATTTTAAACTTTGCCTAGGGCCCCACTTTGCCTAAAACCGGCCCTGAAGGTAGCAATCGGTCAGTATATTAACCCCTTCACCCCAAGGGTGGTTTGCACATTAATGACCGGGCCAATTTTTACAATTCTGACCACTGTCTCTTTATGAGGTTATAACTCTGGAACGCTTCAACGGATATTCGCGATTCTGAGATTGTTTTCTCGTGACATATTGTACTTCACGTTAGTGGTAAAATTTCTTCCATATACCTTGCGTTTATTTTTGAAAAAAAACGCAAATATGGCGAAAATTTTGAAAATTTTGCAATTTTCAAACTTTGAATTTTTATTCCCTTAAAACAGAGAAATATGTCACACAAAATAGTTAAGAAATAACATTTCTAACATGTCTGCTTTACATCAGCACAATTTTGGAAACAAAATTTTCATTTGTTAGGAAGTTATAAGGGTTAAAAGTTGACCAGCGATTTCTCATTTTTACAACAAAATTTACAAAGCCATTTTTTTTAGGGACCACCTCACATTTGAAGTCACTTTGAGGGATCTATATGGTAGAAAATGCCCAAAAGTGACACCATTCTAAAAACTGCACCCCACAAGGTACTCAAAACCACAATCAAGAAGATTATTAACCCTTTAGGTGCTTCACAGGAGCTGAAGCAATGTGAAAGGAAAAAATTAACATTTTACTTTTTAGTCACAAAAATGATCTATTACAAACATTTTTTTTATTTTCACAAGGGAAAAAGGAGAAAATGGACTGATAAAGTTGTTGTGCCATTTCTCCTGAGTACGCCAATACCCTATATGTGGGGGAAAACCACTGTTTGGGTGCACGAAAGGGCTTAGAATGGAAGGAGCGCCGTTTGACTTTCCCAAACTAAAATTGGTGGGAATTGAGATTGGAAGCCATGTCGCGTTTGGAGATTCCCTGATGTGCCTAAACAGTGGAAACCCCCCACATGTGACCCCATTTTGGAAACTAGACCCCCTAAGGAACTTATCTAGATGTGTGATGAGCACTTTGAAGCCCCAAATGCTTCACGCAAGTTTATAATGTAGAGCCGTGAAGAAAAAAAATCATATTTTTTCCACAACCATGATGTTTTAGTCCCCAATTTGTTATTTTCCCAAGGGTAAGAGGAGAAATTGGACCACAAAAGTTGTTGTCCAACTTATCCTGAGTACGCCGATACCCCATATGTGGGGGGGAAACCACTGTTTGGGCGCACGGCATGGCTCGAAATGGAATGAGCGCCATTTGACTTTTCCAAACCAAAATTGGCTGGAATTGAGAAAGGACGCCATGTTGCGTTTGGAGAGCCACTGATGTGCCTAAACAGTAGAAACCCCCCACATGTGACCCCATTTTGGAAACTAGACCCCCTAAGGAACTTATCTAGATGTGTGATGAGCACTTTGAAGCCCCAAATGCTTCACGCAAGTTTATAATGTAGAGCCGTGAAGAAAAAAAATCATATTTTTTCCACAACCATGATGTTTTAGTCCCCAATTTGTTATTTTCCCAAGGGTAAGAGGAGAAATTGGACCACAAAAGTTGTTGTCCAACTTGTCCTGAGTACGCTGATACCCCATATGTGGGGGGAACCACTGTTTGGGCGCACGGCAGGGCTCGAAATGGAAGGAGCGCCATTTGACTTTTCCAAACCAAAATTGGCTGGAATTGAGAAAGGACGCCATGTTGCGTTTGGAGAGCCACTGATGTGCCTAAACAGTGGAAACCCCCAAATGTGACCCCATTTTGGAAACTAGACCCCCTAAGTAACTTATCTAGATGTGTGGTGAGCACTTTGAACCCCCAAATGCTTCACGCAAGTTTATAATGTAGAGCCGTGAAGAAAAAAAATCATATTTTTTCCACAACCATGATGTTTTAGTCCCCAATTTGTTATTTTCCCAAGGGTAAAAGGAGAAATTGGACCACAAAAGTTGTTGTCCAACTTGTCCTGAGTACGCTGATACCCCATATGTGGGGGGAACCACTGTTTGGGCGCACGGCAGGGCTCGAAATGGAAGGAGCGCCATTTGACTTTTCCAAACCAAAATTGGCTGGAATTGAGAAAGGACGCCATGTTGCGTTTGGAGAGCCACTGATGTGCCTAAACAGTGGAAACCCCCCATATGTGACCCCATTTTGGAAACTAGACCCCCTAAGGAACTTATCTAGATGTGTGGTGAGCACTTTGAACCCCCAAATGCTTCACGCAAGTTTTAATGTAGAGCCGTGAAGAAAAAAAATCATATTTTTTCCACAACCATGATGTTTTAGTCCCCAATTTGTTATTTTCCCAAGGGTAAGAGGAGAAATTGGACCACAAAAGTTGTTGTCCAACTTGTCCTGAGTACGCTGATACCCCATATGTGGGGGGAACCACTGTTTGGGCGCACGGCAGGGCTCGAAATGGAAGGAGCGCCATTTGACTTTTCCAAACCAAAATTGGCTGGAATTGAGAAAGGACGCCATGTTGCGTTTGGAGAGCCACTGATGTGCCTAAACAGTGGAAACCCCCCACATGTGACCCCATTTTGGAAACTAGACCCCCTAAGGAACTTCTCTAGATGTGTTGTGAGCACTTTGAACCCCAAAATGCTTCACGCAAGTTTATAATGTAGGGCCGTGAAGAAAAAAAATCATATTTTTTCGACAACCATGATGTTTTAGTCCCCAAATTGTTATTTTACCAAGGGTAAGAGGATAAATTGGACCACAAAAGTTGTTGTCCAACTTGTCCTGAGTACGCTGATACCCCATATGTGGGGGGGAACCACTGTTTGGGCGCACGGCATGGCTCGAAATGGAAGGAGCGCCATTTGACTTTTCCAAACCAAAATTGGCTGGAATTGAGAAAGGACGCCATGTTGCGTTTGGAGAGCCACTGATGTGCCTAAACAGTGGAAACCCCCCACATGTGACCCCATTTTGGAAACTAGACCCCCTAAGGAACTTATCTAGATGTGTGGTGAACACTTTGAACCCCCAAATTCTTCACGCAAGTTTATAATGTAGAGCCGTGAAGAAAAAAAAACATATTTTTTCCACAACCATGATGTTTTAGTCCCCAATTTGCTATTTTCCCAAGGGTAAGAGGAGAAATTGGACCACAAAAGTTGTTGTCCAACTTGTCCTGAGTACAATGATACCCCATATGTGGGGGGGAACCATTGTTTGGGCGCACGGCAGGGCTCAACAGGGAAGGAGTGCTGTTTGACTATTCCAAACCAAAATTGGCTGGAATTGAGAACGGACGCCATGTCGCGTTTGTGGAGCCCCTGATGTGCCTAAACAGTGGAAACCCCCACAAGTGACCCCATTTTGGAAACTAGACCCCCTAAGGAACTTATCTAGGTGTGTGGTGAGCATTTTCAACCCCCAAGTGTTTCACTAAAGTTTATAATGCCCTGGCGTGAATAAAAAAAAAAAAAAAAAAAATTTCCACAAATATGATGTTTTAGTCCCCAATTTTTATTTTCCCAAGGGTAACAGGAGAAATTGGACCACAAAAGTTGTTGTCCAATTTGTCCTGAGTACGCTGATACCCCATATGTTGGGGAGAACCACTGTTTGGGTGCATGGCAGGGCGCAGAAGGGAAGTAGTGACGTTTTGGAATGCAGACTTTGATGGAATGGTCTGCGGGCGTCATGTTCCGTTAGCAGAGCCCCTCATGTGCCTAAACAGTGGAAACCCCCACAAGTGACCCCATTTTGGAAACTAGACCCCCTAAGGAACTTATCTAGGTGTGTGGTGAGCATTTTGAACCCCCAAGTGTTTCACTAAAGTTTATAATGCCCTGGCGTGAATAAAAAAAAAAAAAAAATTTCCACAAATATGATGTTTTAGTCCCCAATTTTTTATTTTCCCAAGGGTAACAGGAGAAATTGGACCACAAAAGTTGTTGTCCAATTTGTCCTGAGTACGCTGATACCCCATATGTTGGGGAGAACCACTGTTTGGGTGCATGGCAGGGCGCAGAAGGGAAGTAGTGACGTTTTGGAATGCAGACTTTGATGGAATGGTCTGCGGGCGTCATGTTCCGTTAGCAGAGCCCCTCATGTGCCTAAACAGTGGAAACCCCCACAAGTGACCCCATTTTGGAAACTAGACCCCCTAAGGAACTTATCTAGGTGTGTGGTGAGCATTTTGAACCCCCAAGTGTTTCACTAAAGTTTATAATGCCCTGGCGTGAATAAAAAAAAAAAAAAAATTTCCACAAATATGATGTTTTAGTCCCCAATTTTTTATTTTCCCAAGGGTAACAGGAGAAATTGGGCCACAAAAGTTGTTGTCCAATTTGTCCTGAGTACGCTGATACCCCATATGTTGGGGGGAACCACTGTTTGGGCGCATGGCAGGGCGCAGAAGGGAAGCAGTGACGTTTTGGAATGCAGAATTTGATGGAATGGTCTGCGGGCGTCATGTTCCGTTAGCAGAGCCCCTCATGTGCCTAAACAGTGGAAACCCCCACAAGTGACCCCATTTTGGAAACTATACCCCGTAAGGAACTTACCTAGGTGTGTGGTGAGCATTTTGAACCCCCAAGTGTTTCACTAAAGTTTATAATGCCCAGGTGTAAAAATAAAAAATCCTACTTTTATCCTCACAAAAATGATGTTTTAGTCCCCAATTTTTTATTTTCCCAAGGGTAAGAGGAGAAATTGGACACCAAAAATTGTTGTCCAATTTGTCCTGAGTACACTGGTGCCCCATATGTGGGAAAAAACTGTTTGGACACAAGTCGGGGCTCAGAAGGGAAGTCGTGACGTTTTGGAATGCAGACTGATGGAATGGTCTGGGGGTGTCATGTTCCGTTTGCAGAGCTCCTGATGTGCCTAAACAGTAAAAAAAACCCACAAGTGACATAATTTTGGAAAGTAGACTCCCAAGGAACTTTTCTAAATGTGCCCCCCTTCTGGAACTAATCTTTCCTGTAAAGTAAATTAGTAGTGCATTGAGGTGTGGTACAATTTGAAACAATCCTTCATACACAGGCCAGGTTTTTCGGGGCAGGTGTCGCATTGGTAAGTGGTGTCCTTGTGTATTCCCCTTTTGTAACACACTCGGCACCTTTTTTGCGGCTTACCTTTGCTTCCAGTTGGCGGGACCACCCCCGGGAAATGCTGACCTGGTATGATACGAGCACCTTCAGTTCCAGAAGTACTGGGGCCCGCTCTTTCCTGATCGCCAAACATCAGGGCCTTAACCACTACCTCCTGAAACTGAAGGTACGTCGTATCGCTGTTGCGTGCACATCGTGACAGCAGGAAAGCGTTGAGCATTGCCATTTGGACGATGTGCACGGACAGCTTCTTGTACCACACCTTGGCCTTTCTCAAAGCACTGTACGGTTGGAGGAGTTGATCAGAGAGATCAACACCCCCCATGTATTTATTGTACCCCAGTACACAGTCCGGTTTGCGGACCTGTGTAGAGGTACCCCGTACAGTGCTGAGGGCGCTGCCATCACCATGTATGGTGGTCAAGAGAAGGACATCCCTCTTGTCCTTGTACTTGACCACCAATAGGTGGTCGCTACATTGGGCTCTGCTCTCACCCTTTCTGAGCATCTGCCCAAGTAGTGTCTTCGGGAGGCCTCTCTGATTTTTGCGGACGGTACCGCAAGCTGCGGTACCTCGCACAGAGAGGGATTTGTAGAGTGGGACGCTGGAATAAAAGTTATCGGTGTAAAGGTGATAACCTTTATCCAGCAGTGGGTGCACCAAATCCCACACAATTTTCCCACTCACTCCCAGGACAGGGGGACACTCAGGGGGTTCAATCCTGGTGTCCTTTCCTTCGTAAACTCTAAAGCTGTGCGTGTACCCTGAGGTACTCTCACACAGCTTGTAGAGTTTAATTCCGTACCTTGCCCTCTTGCTGGGCAGGTACTGGCGGAATCTGAGCCGTCCCTTAAAATGAACCAAGGACTCATCCACGCAGATGTCCCTTTGGGGCACGTACACTTCAGCAAACTTTTTGCTGAAGTGTTTGATGACCGGCCGAACTTTGAACAGACGGTCAAAGTTGGGGTCATTTTGTGGGAGACACTGTGCATTATCATTATAATGCAGGAATTTGTGGATGGCCTCAAAACGCGTCCGGGCCATGACCATTCGGAACAGTGGAGTGTTGTATAAAATATCAACACTCCAATATTGCCGAAGTTCTGGCTTCTTCAGGATCCCCATATGGAGGACCAGGCCCCAAAACTGCATAATTTCACCTGCGTCTACAGGAGACCAGTTGGAAAATGATGACACGGGGTTTTGCGCCAAAAATTGCCGAGCGTACAAATTAGTTTGCTCCACCACGAGGTTAATAAAATCCTCAGAGAAAAAGACTTTGAAAAAGTCTATTTCTCTGAGGCCCGTGGTGTCAAACTTGATTCCTGATTCTGCCACAAAATCAGGAATCAGTGGCTCGTAATTTTCGGGGGGCGGGGTCCATATGGGGTCCGAAGAGGGGTGCGCTGGTTCATTTTCAGGGGTGGGCGCTGACTCATCTTCTGTCCTGGGGCGTCTGCGTGGCGGTTCCGCAGGACCCGAGGAGGAAGATGAGGAAGAGGAGGAAGAAGAAGAAGAGGATGAAGAATCTGAAAAGTAAAGAAATGTGGGATCCTCTCCCTCGCTATCAGTGTCGGAGGCAAGGAAAGCGTATGCCTCCTCCACTGAATAGCGCTGTTGGGAAGAACGTGACGAGCGGGACATTTTTTTTGTGAATGTGGTGCTTTGTGTGAACTTTATTTATAACTGTGTGTGTGTGGGGGGGGGGGATAGTGGTTGGTGCAAACTATGCTGAAAGGAAAAAGCTAAAAGAAAAGAAAGAGAATAGGGAAAAAAATGCCTGTGAAAAAAAGTCTAAACCAGCAGGCACGAGCTCTGATAAGTGACCGGTGTCACTTATCAAAGTTCCGCGGCTGCCGGATGTGCGCACAGGAGTGGCGGAAAGGGAAGTGAAAAAAAAAAAAAACGGCAGGAACGAGCTCTGATAAGTGACCGGTGTCACTTATCAAAGTTCCGCGGCTGCCGGATTGTAAGGTTCTTTGTCTCTTTTGACATGTTCCTTGAAACTCAGTTTTCCGTCGGCCATTTTGCTTTCTGTCTTTCTGCAGCTCTTGCCCTCAGTTAATATGGAGTTTCCAGTTTTCATGTTCCCGCCCTGATTCTCTCCCTCTTGCTTCTTAAGCAGCCTCAGCTGAACAATCAGTGCTCCTGAATCAAGCCTCAGTCAGCCTGTGACCTGACTCCTGGAAACCTAGGATTTTGGACTCCAGCTATTTCCTACTGAGGAACTTTGGAACACTTTTGGACTTTGGAAACCTGCTGTCTGGTGAATCCATGTTTGCAGAGGAATTACGGTACAGAGAAGAGATCCTGAACCTGCTTGGAGAGTTATTGTAGAGCTTGAAGTTACTCTGGCCTGCTGTGTCCTCCTGCCTCTGTTCCTGCAAACTGTGTGACCTTTTCTGCATGCTTGTATGAAGTAATACAAGTCATTTCATATCAACCTATGTCTCGTGTTTTCCTTGCACCCAAGCACAAGACGCTATAGGAACTGTACACTATACATGACAAGATTCAGGAGCCAATGTTTAGTGTCTGCTGGGTCTGGGAAAGCCGTGTCTGCTGTGACTGTGGATATCAGATGTCCGTTTAATACCTTCTGTGATGACAGTGGTTGTGACTTCTCACAACCATTCCAGGTGAGCGCATTCCCTTAAATGTTACTCTGGAGTGTTACCACAGGTAAACACTATTGTTTTTTTTGTTTTTTTTTTCTCCTTTCCTCTTCTCCTTCCAGCACTTCTGCCTTAAAAGATCTGGAAGATGGAGGCCCGCATAAAGGAGCTTTGCGGAGTGACTGATACAATCCTTGCAGATATACAGACTATAAAGACCCGTTTTGCAAGCCTACAGGACCTCACTAATCATAATTTGCAAGTGTTTGGACAAACTACTCAGGAATTACGAGCCAGGATTGAGGCTCTAGAGGAACGAGTCCAGGCTCCTGCCATAACCCCGAGTTCTGGGATCCCCAAGTTACCTCCTTTTCGTTTTGGCGGTGAACGTGAGAAATTCAGGGGATTTATTAATCAATGCAATCTATTTTTCTCTGCACATGCTTCACAATTTCCCACTGAACGATCCAAAGTGCTTACTATAATCATGTTGCTTACCAATAAGGCTTTGATGTGGGCAAACCCTCTGATTGAGACTGAGGATGATTGTTTGAATCACCTTGATGCTTTTATTTCAGCCATGGGGCAGGTTTTGATGACCCCAATCGAGGTGCAACAGCTGAAGCAGCCATGTTAACTTTGCGCCAAGGTAAGCGTTCAGTAGCCGAATATGCCTTGGATTTCAGGAGATGGGCTCTTGATACCACTTGGGACACTTCCGCCAAAAAATCTATTTTTCGGAAAGGGTTGTCTCCACTGATTAAGGATGAACTTGCTCGTGCCGACCCTCCCACTGCGTTAGGTGACTTTATTAACTATTGTATCCGTATTGATGCTCGTCTGACTGAACGCAGACAAGAGAGATGGTTCGAAAATAATCGCACTAACCTTTTACTACCTCCCTCCTCAGCTAAGGAGGATCACAAGGGAACCAGAACCTGAACCCATGCAGGTGGACTCTTTACAAAGACGGGTTAGTGATGCACGCAAAGAACATCGTATAAAGGAAAATCTATGTTTTTACTGTGGTAAATCAGGGCACTTCATTATAAACTGCCCCAGCCGTTCTCGTAAGACTACTGCAGCAGTCATTCACTGTGAGTGTTGCGAGAGGAGCTCTGTCATGTCCGAGCCTCAGACTCCAGAGAGATCTGCTGCAAGAGATCTTGATTTTTCGGACTTAAACTCTGTTAGTTCTGGGGACAATGACGGTATAAACCTGCAATTTTTCAAGTTTCCTCAGCGGTGTCCCAGCTGAGTTGTAAAAGAAATAATTCTCATTGCTTCCTTTCCATCAAACTCTGGGTGGACTCAGTCTGGGTGTCTAGCTCTGCTATGATCGACTCAGGAGCAAGTGGAAATTTTATGGATATCTCCTTTGCTCTGAAACAGGGGATACGTTCAGTGAAGAAGGCTACTCCAGTACAGATGGAGACTGTGGATGGCTCCCTGCTGACCTCTGGACCAGTGGATCAGGAAACAGAGCCTTTGAGGGTCCTTATGGGTAAAGATCATCAGGAGAAAATGTCTTTTATGCTTATCTCTTCTCCCCACTTTCCCATTATTCTAGGGCTACCATGGCTGCAGGCGCAGAATCCTATGATTAACTGGGAGACCAAGGAATTACACTTTCCGGAGAAACAGATGAGTCAAGGAGTTTCAGCTTGCTCTGTTCCTAAAGGAACCATGTCAGTCCCTGAACTACCAGCTGTATACCAGGACTATGTGGATTTATGTGACAAGAAGAACGCTGATCAGCTTCCTCCTCACCGTCCATATGATTGTCCAATCGAATTATTGCCTGGAGCCGAGATACCTTTTGGTAAGATCTACCCCCTAGCGGGGCCCGAGCTAAAAGCTTTGAAGGACTACATAGATGAAAATCTAGCCAAAGGCTTCATACGCCCCTCTTCATCTCCCGCAGGTGCACCCATCTTCTTTGTGAAGAAGAAAGATGGATCTCTGAGACCCTGCATAGACTATAGGGAACTCAATAAGGTTACTATTAGAAACCGTTATCCATTGCCTTTAATCCCTGAGTTGTGGAGAGAGTGCGGCACGCCAAAATTTTCTCTAACTGGATCTCCGTGGGGCCTATAACTTGGTCCGTATTAGACCTGGGGATGAATGGAAGACTGCATTCAGGTCACGCTATGGACACTTCGAATATCTAGTTATGCCTTTTGGTCTGAGTACCGCCCCAGCCACTTTCCAACACTTGGTGAATGACATCTTCAGGATCTCCTAGATACATTTGTGGTGATTTATCTGGATGATATTCTAATTTTTTCTAACTCCACAGAGGAACATCATGGACATGTGAGAATGGTCTTAGAACGCCTAAGACAAAACCATCTCTACATCAAACTTGAAAAGTGTGAATTCCATAGGACCGAAATTCAATTTCTGGGGTATGTACTATCTACGCAAGGGATTAGTATGGATGGAAGCAAGACCCAAGCCATCAAGGATTGGCCAATTCCTAGAAATGTGAAGGAGGTGCAGCGCTTCATCGGGTTTGCCAACTTCTATAGACGTTTCATTAGGAATTTCTCTGAGGTAGTGTCACCTATCACCCAACTTACCCGGACACAGTCTAGGTTCTCCTGGACCCCGCAAGCTCAGGAAGCATTTTCCTGTTTAAAGGACAAATTTACCACCGCACCTATCTTAGTACATCCCAACCCCGAGCTTGCCTTCATAATAGAGGTGGATGCTTCAGACTGTGCCGTTGGAGCTATACTCTCTCAGAGAACAGGTGAGAAGAATGTCTTGCATCCCTGTGCCTTCTTTTCCCAGCAGTTGTCTTCGGCTGAGAGGAACTACGATGTGGGCAACAGAGAATTGTTGGCCATTATTGCCGCCTTCAAAGAATGGAGACACCTTCTTCAGGGAGCTGCACAGCAAATAGTCGTCCTGACAGACCATCGTAACCTTGAATTTATCAGGTCGGCTAAGTGCCTGACTCCTCGCCAGGCTCGCTGGAATCTTTTTCTAAACCAATTTAATTTTGTAATTTCTTATAGACCAGGATCGCGCAATGGAAAGGCTGATGCACTCTCTAGGATTCATTCAGCAGAGACACGTCCACTTACTCCTCCTAAGACTATTCTTCCTGACTCTAGATTCCTGGGAGTGATTCATAATCAAGACCTACTTAAGGACATCAAGGAAGCATACCATGCGGATTCTTTGTTGGCTCAACCCCCAAGGGACGTAAGTCTTGTCTTTAAGAATGGTGTGTGGATTCAGGGACAACGTCTGTATATACCTGAAACAGTCAGATTGAGAGTATTGCAACTCATCCACGATTCCAAGATAGCCGGGCATAGGGGAATTCTAAAGACACAAGAATTTCTTTCTCGTTTCTTTTGGTGGCCCACTTACAGGAAAGATGTTTTAAACTATGTCACTTCATGTGAAGTCTGTGCAAGATGCAAAACACCTCGCTCCTCACCAACTGATCTGTTACAACCTCTTCCCACCCCGTCCCGCCCGTGGGGATCCATTTCTATGGACTTCATTGTGGAGTTACCAACCTCTCAAGGGAAGAACACCATTCTAGTGGTGGTTGATCGTCTAACAAAGGCAGCTCATTTTATCCCTTGTGTCGGCTTACCCACTGCAAAACAGACATCAGACTTGATGATTAAGAATGTGTTTCGCTTACATGGAGTACCGGATGAGGTCATTTCGGATCGAGGGGTGCAATTCACTTCAAGGTTTTGGCAAAATTTCTGTGGCAGTTAATGTATAAAATATAACTTTTACTGATATACATTAAAAAGTATAAGGTGCGTCACCCATTAAAAAATAGCTGTCAAGGAATGAGGGGTAATACATATACCCACAATGATTACCAGAAGGACCAAGAACAGACAGCTATCAGAATTGGACAGATTGCCATATAGGACAAAAAACTGGCAACTGAATGTCTAGGTGCTGCCAATTGGAGGAATACTCAATGTAGTCCTCCAAGGTATGAAAGGCAATCACCAGACAACACATATAAAACACATAATATATAAATGACAACAATAAAGTGAGAAAAGTAAGAAAATAGGAACAATCTCACCAATGTAGTGTCAAGGGGACGGAGTATCCAAGGCACCCAATAGTATGCGGAGGGTCCCTTGTGGTCAATGGGAGGACAATCCCCTGTCATTCCCTGAGGAACTGATGCAAAACTATTCCACAAACTCCCGCCCTTACAAGGGCAGTCCACAGCTTGCCCTACACAAATAATCGCCCTGCACTTTCCCTATGAGGATGTCCCGACGCGTTTCATCTCAGTAGACTCATCAGGGAACTAGACTAAAGTGCAAAGGTACAGGGAAGCAAGACCCTTCTGCTCTCAATGCTGTCTGCATAGGGCAAGAGGTGGCCAAATGGGCGTATATATAACCTGTGATGTGTTCCATCACCTCCCACACAATAATCCAATAAGAAGCTCCGATTACCTTAAGTGTAATGGTGGTCAGTTCTGCACAGCTGCAAAGAGAAGATGACGTAGTGTGCAAACACATGGTGTAATATGGTGGAACGCACGCCAAGAGTATTTCCTGATCTGTGGAACGCAGAGGCTGAGACTGATGAGTCATATTGCCTACCAGAGGCGCCACCAGATGATCAGGAACGCGTCAGAAGGAGGCAGAGAAAGGAGGTGACAATGCTCACTGAAACCACGCCCACTGAATGACGCTCCAGGGGGCGTGGCCTCCTCTCAAAGGAGCAACCCACACAAAAGAACCCTTGGACGGCGATATAAATAGACATGAAAGGCATAGTGAAACCAAACTGTAAAAACAGCAAAATGAATGGCCAACACCACCGAAGGCAGCCCACATTAACATAACAATCTTAGGCGGCGATATTTACAGGCACAGTAGGGCCACATTAAACTTAGAGATGGTTTGGGTAATGCTATGAGGGGCGTGGTTAAATGATGGCCAGACAGTCTAAGAATGACCATGTGATATAGGATGCACAACAATTGGCTAGAGCAGACCACTTAAGGAAATATACATATATTAGTAAAAAACAAATAATGAGGCTAAACTGACTGTAAAAAGGATATATCATAAAAATTACAACTAGATATAGTATAAAGAAGGGTGTCAGTGGGCACACAATCTAACAAGTCAGTGTACATAGGTAATAGCCCTCGTCATAGGATCTAGAGGGCCAATTGAGCATGAAATAAATCATGTTTGATGCACATATAGATAATACCAGAACCAAAATTGGAAAAGGAGTTTGATCATGAGAAATATATGCATATCCCAATTAAGGGTGACAATCAAGGTTATAGGCAGAATTATATATACAGTACGGTGAGTCAAGAAAGGTAAAAAGAACCAAAAAGGAATTAAACGAAGCAACCATAATTGATCTGGTCATTCAAACCTTTGGGAATAATTGTGTCCAAGTAGAAGATCCACTTGGCTTCCCTTTGTAATATTAATTTGTCCCAATTACCCCCCTCGGGGGTTTCAGGACTCTATCAATGGCCATGAATCTGATAGTATTAACTTTCCCTTCATGGAAGTCATTGACATGTCTTGAGATGGGAGTGTCTCTCTTGTGTGTGATGTCACCAACATGATCACCCACTCTCCTTTTAAATTCACGAATAGTCTTACCCACGTATTCAAGTCCGCAAACACACGTGGCCTTGTAAATGACTCCCTTAGTGCTACAATTCATAAAATGACGAATAGAATAGTTCGCACCTGTGACGTTACTCACAAATGTTTTGCCAGAGTCAATATATTGGCAGGCCACACAGTGACCACATTTAAAGCAACCAGTCACATTACTGTGCAGCCATGTTTTGGTGGATGGGGCCAAAAAATGGCTGTGGACCAATCTGTCATTTAGAGATCGTGCTTTTCTATATGTGACCAAGGGGTGGTTGTCCAAAAAAGGAGAAATATCATTGTCCATACGTAGGATGGACCAATGCTTCTTAATGATATCTCTAACCTGTGGAGAACCATTGTCAAAAGTGGTGATGAGTCTCAAAGTGTCATTATCCTGTTCATTTCTCTCCTTGATAGGATTAAGGAGTTCCGGGCGAGTACAGGACTTAGCGTGCTGGTATGCCTTTGTAAGGACATGTTGCGGATAACCTCTATCAAGGAACCTATCTCTTAATTCCCTCGCCTGAGATTCAAATGACGAGTTGCTGGAACAGTTCCTCCGTATTCTCAGGTATTGCTCCTTGGGAATACCCCTTTTAAGATGTACGGGGTGATGGCTATTCCAGTGCAACAGGGAGTTAGTTGACGTAGGTTTCCTATATGTAGAGGTCATTAATTCACCATTCTCATTCTTGACAATGAGGACGTCGAGGAACGGTAGGGTAGTTTCCTCAATCACGGATGTAAAATACAGCCCGATAGAATTGTGATTGAGGTTTGACACAAATCTGTTGAATTCATCAATAGAACCCCTCCATACAATTAGAATATCATCTATGTATCGTGACCACAACTCGAAGCCACGACACACAGACGAATCAGAACCCTCAGTATCAACCCACACGATAGTCTCCTCCCACCAGCCGAGGAGGAGATTTGCATAGGCCGGGGCACAGGGGCTACCCATTGCGGTCCCCCTCAACTGGTGGTAGATAGCATGGTCAAAGACAAAATAGTTGTGTGTTAGACAAAATTGAAGGAGCCTGAGAACAAACCGGTTGTGTTCCTGGTATTGACAACCTCTCATGTTCAAAAAATAGCTAACTGCTTCCAAACCAAATTCGTGTGGAATGGAAGAGTACAAGGCTTCCACGTCTATGCTTGCTAGAAAAGATTCGGGGCTGACAGATAAACCATCTAAACGGCGAAGGAGATCAGGTGTATCCTGTACGAAAGATTGCAACGAAGACACAAAGGGAGACAATATCTTATCTAAATAGATCTCAACATTTTGGCATAAACTCCCAACACCCGATACAATTGGGCGACCTTTTAAGGGATTAATACCCTTGTGTATTTTTGGTAAACAATAAAAGGTAGCAGTCACGGGATGATTTGGAAGTAAAAAATCAAACTCACTCTTTGAAATAATCTTGTTGGTGAGTGCCTCAGACAGAATTGTTTGTAATTCCTCACGGTAAATGTTGGTCGGGTTGGACGCTAATTTTTCATAGGTGTTCTCATCTGACAAGATCGAGTAACACATCTGTTGGTACTGCTCGACCCCCATGACGACAACATTGCCACCCTTATCGGAGGGTTTAATGACAATGTTGTCGTCTCGTTCGAGTCCAACAATAGCTCCCATCTCTTGTTTTGAGCAATTATAGTTACATGAAATACGACTAGTTGAAAGCTCAACCAGATCTTTAGTCACCAAATTAGAAAAAATATCAATGGCCGATAGATCACCAGAAGGTGGTGGCATTTTAGTACTTTTAACCTTCAAATTGGTGAAAGGGCCAAGACCAGAAATATTAGGATTGACATCGGCGATAGAGTTAAGTAGCCTTACATCTGACAGCATGTCCTCGGGAATACCCAACTCGGAACTCACACGAAGATCCTGCTTTTGGAAGAACTTTTTCCACCTTACTTTACGTAAAAAGAGATTTAGATCTTTTATTGTCCTAAATAGATCAAAGTCTGTATTCGGAACAAAAGAAAGACCCTTGCTCAGAACCGACATTTCACATTCATTAAGAGCCCTTTCTGACAAATTAATAATCTGAATACCCCCAAGACTGGAGGGAATGACTCCTCTTATTTCTTCATTTGTGGTGCCCGATTCCTGAGGGCATACACCTGATCTAAAAAATGCCCACTTGGAGTGGTGTCGGGTCTATCAGAGCTATTACGTGTACCACGACCCCTACCCCTACCCCTGTTCCTTCCTCTTGACGACCGACTCCTAGTCTCTGCCTCAGAGAAGTCGGTGTCAGTGGAAGAAAGTTCAGACTCTCTATCTAGGGGGGTGGTGCGTGTGTTTAGGACTAAATAAGCTTTATTGTCCTTAAAATCTTGAACATCACGTAAATATTGTTTGTGTTTCCTTTCTTTAAGATGATATTGAAAGCGTTCAATGTGAGTTTGGAGTTTTGTTTCTTTAGCCCCAAAATCAGTTTCCGTGGAAAACTTTTTAGTCACTTCAATATGTTCCTTCAATTTATCATTGAGTGCATTGAGAGTGGCCTTCTCCTCCTCCAATAGAATTTGCATGAAGCGAAGGGAACTCTCAGTGGCCTCACGTTCCCACTTATGGATGAAGGTAGGGTTTTTATGTCTACTGCCTGCTGTGAGGTTAATTCTCAAGCCACGTGGGACGATTTTTGCCCTGAGGTAGCTCTCTAAGCTCTGAACCTCCCACCAAGAGGTGATTTGATCTCTGTATACCTGCTGTAACTCTTTGAAGGCTACATTGAATGTAGGGAGATATTTCTTCTGAGTGAAGGTGTGCTCAGAAAAAACCTCTTTGGCCTCTGTTAACCAATTGTCTGTGTTGAGACCCACCGAAAGAAAACCTGCCATTACCTTGTAAAGAATTACAATAATAAAGCAATTCCAGTGTCGGCTGGAACAAATGTCAGACTAAATTCACAAAATTAAATTAGAATAAGCAACAGTGAATGTATAAAATATAACTTTTACTGATATACATTAAAAAGTATAAGGTGCGTCACCCATTAAAAAATAGCTGTCAAGGAATGAGGGGTAATACATATACCCACAATGATTACCAGAAGGACCAAGAACAGACAGCTATCAGAATTGGACAGATTGCCATATAGGACAAAAAACTGGCAACTGAATGTCTAGGTGCTGACAATTGGAGGAATACTCAATGTAGTCCTCCAAGGTATGAAAGGCAATCACCAGACAACACATATAAAACACATAATATATAAATGACAACAATAAAGTGAGAAAAGTAAGAAAATAGGAACAATCTCACCAATGTAGTGTCAAGGGGATGGGAGTATCCAAGGCACCCAATAGTATGCGGAGGGTCCCTTGTGCGTCAATGGGAGGACAATCCCCTGTCATTCCCTGAGGAACTGATGCAAAACTATTCCCCAAACTCCCGCCCTTACAAGGGCAGTCCACAGCTTGCCCTACACAAATAATCGCCCTGCACTTTCCCTATGAGGATGTCCCGACGCGTTTCATCTCAGTAGACTCATCAGGGGACTAGACTAAAGTGCAAAGGTACAGGGAAGCAAGACCCTTCTGCTCTCAATGCTGTCTGCATAGGGCAAGAGGTGGCCAAAAGGGCGTATATATAACCTGTGATGTGTTCCATCACCTCCCACACAATAATCCAATAAGAAGCTCCGATTACCTTAAGTGTAATGGTGGTCAGTTCTGCACAGCTGCAAAGAGAAGATGACGTAGTGTGCAA
Source organism: Oophaga sylvatica (assembly GCA_033576555.1). NCBI lineage: Eukaryota > Metazoa > Chordata > Amphibia > Anura > Dendrobatidae > Oophaga > Oophaga sylvatica. Next base: position 544,058,416 of record JARQOD010000003.1, on the reverse strand, counting down.
ACACATGGTGTAATATGGTGGAACGCACGCCAAGAGTATTTCCTGATCTGTGGAACGCAGAGGCTGAGACTGATGAGTCATATTGCCTACCAGTGTGGGAGGTGATGGAACACATCACAGGTTATATATACGCCCTTTTGGCCACCTCTTGCCCTATGCAGACAGCATTGAGAGCAGAAGGGTCTTGCTTCCCTGTACCTTTGCACTTTAGTCTAGTCCCCTGATGAGTCTACTGAGATGAAACGCGTCGGGACATCCTCATAGGGAAAGTGCAGGGCGATTATTTGTGTAGGGCAAGCTGTGGACTGCCCTTGTAAGGGCGGGAGTTTGGGGAATAGTTTTGCATCAGTTTCCTCAGGGAATGACAGGGGATTGTCCTCCCATTGACGCACAAGGGACCCTCCGCATACTATTGGGTGCCTTGGATACTCCCGTCCCCTTGACACTACATTGGTGAGATTGTTCCTATTTTCTTACTTTTCTCACTTTATTGTTGTCATTTATATATTATGTGTTTTATATGTGTTGTCTGGTGATTGCCTTTCATACCTTGGAGGACTACATTGAGTATTCCTCCAATTGGCAGCACCTAGACATTCAGTTGCCAGTTTTTTGTCCTATATGGCAATCTGTCCAATTCTGATAGCTGTCTGTTCTTGGTCCTTCTGGTAATCATTGTGGGTATATGTATTACCCCTCATTCCTTGACAGCTATTTTTTAATGGGTGACGCACCTTATACTTTTTAATGTATATCAGTAAAAGTTATATTTTATACATTCACTGTTGCTTATTCTAATTTAATTTTGTGAATTTAGTCTGACATTTGTTCCAGCCGACACTGGAATTGCTTTATTATTGGCAAAATTTCTGTGCAGCATTGGACATTAAAGTAAACCTTTCTTCTGCTTTTCATCCCCAGACTAATGGACAGACAGAACGAACCAATCAGACCCTGGAGCAGTATCTCCGCTGCTTTATCTGCCACCTACAAGATGATTGGGTAGATCTACTTCCACTGGCTGAGTTCTCTTATAATAACTCTCAGAGCGCCTCCACTAAGCAGTCTCCTTTTTACTCCAATCTAGGTTATCATCCTAACATTCTTCCTCGATTTCCCATAGATACGCCCTTGCCGGCAGTGGCTGAAAGAATCACTTCTTTACAAAAGAATATGGATCTTCTAAAGGAAAATCTAGAATTGGCTCAGGAAAGGTACAAGAAAGCAGCAGATACATTTCGTAAACCTGCACCAGCTTTCAAGGTAGGAGATTTGGTCTGGCTGTCAACCAGAAATCTTAAAATAAAGATTTCATCGTCTAAATTGGGACATAAGTACATTGGACCTTATAAGATCTGTAAGATTATAAGTGCTGTTGCTTGTCGTCTTCAACTGCCCAGAACTATGAGAATCCACCCTGACTTTCATGTATCCCTACTAAAGGCTGCAACACCCAATACGTTTCCTGGACGCTCTTCTCCTTGCCCTGACCCAGTGCTGGTCGATGGTCAGGAAGAATTTATGGTGGAAAGTATTCTAGATTCCAGGTTGTACAGAAATCAGTTGCAATATTTGATTAAATGGCAGGGCTACCCAGTGGAGGACAACTCATGGGAACCAGTCAATAATGTAAATGCTCCTCGCCTGCTCCGCCAGTTTCATCAGAGGTACCCTGACAAGCCTGGTCTGAGGTCAACCGGAGGTTGTCCTTAAGGGGGGAGTAATGTAAGGTTCTTTGTCTCTTTTGACATGTTCCTTGAAACTCAGTTTTCCGTCGGCCATTTTGCTTTCTGTCTTTCTGCAGCTCTTGCCCTCAGTTAATATGGAGTTTCCAGTTTTCATGTTCCCGCCCTGATTCTCTCCCTCTTGCTTCTTAAGCAGCCTCAGCTGAACAATCAGTGCTCCTGAATCAAGCCTCAGTCAGCCTGTGACCTGACTCCTGGAAACCTAGGATTTTGGACTCCAGCTATTTCCTACTGAGGAACTTTGGAACACTTTTGGACTTTGGAAACCTGCTGTCTGGTGAATCCATGTTTGCAGAGGAATTACGGTACAGAGAAGAGATCCTGAACCTGCTTGGAGAGTTATTGTAGAGCTTGAAGTTACTCTGGCCTGCTGTGTCCTCCTGCCTCTGTTCCTGCAAACTGTGTGACCTTTTCTGCATGCTTGTATGAAGTAATACAAGTCATTTCATATCAACCTATGTCTCATGTGTTTTCCTCGCACCCAAGCACAAGACGCTATAGGAACTGTACACTATAGATGACACGGATGTGCGCACAGGAGTGGCGGAAAGGGAAGTGAAAAAAAAAAAAAAAAACGGCAGGAACGAGCTCTGATAAGTGACCGGTGTCACTTATCAAAGTTCCGCGGCTGCCGGATGTGCGCACAGGAGTGGCGGAAAGAGAAGTGAAAAAAAACAAAAAACGGCAGGAACGAGCTCTGATAAGTGACCGGTGTCACTTATCAAAGTTCCGCGGCTGCTAGATGTGCGCACGGGAGTGGCGGAAAGTGGAGTGAAAAAAAAAAACTGCAGGAACGAACTCTGATAAGTGACTGGTGTCACTTATCAAAGTTCCGCGGCTGCTAGATGTGCGCACGGGAGTGGCGGAAAGTGGGGTGAAAAAAAAAAAAAACTGCAGGAACGAGCTCTGATAAGTGACTGGTGTCACTTATCAAAGTTCCGCGGCTGCTGGAAGTGCGCACAGGAGTGGCGGAAAGGGGAGTGAAAAAAAAAAAAGAAACTGCAGGAACGAGCTCTGATAAGTGACTGGTGTCACTTATCAAAGTTCCGCGGCTGCTGGAAGTGCGCACGGAGGGGGGTGCAAAAGAAAAACGAGCACGAGTGTTGATCGGTGAACTGCGTCACCAATCAACGCTCGGCGGCTGCTAAATGTGCGCAAAGGGGGGGTAAAAAGAGGGGGAAAGGGAAGGGGGGAGGGGGGAATGGGGGATTGGGGTGGATCGGGGCTCAAAAACTCACGTTTGTAGTCTCTCTTCTTTCTTATCTCTTCTTTCTTCTCTCTTCTTTCTTCTCCCCTTCTTTCTTCGGCAGGAGTTGTGGTGTCACAGGCTACTGTGGCACCACAAGGCCCAACACAGGAGGAGATCTGGCGTGTGACCGCACTGCAGGAATCCTCAGCAAGTGTGAGGACCCCTGCAGTGCGGTCACACAGATCACAGACAGTTTGCAGACAGGTCACAGAGCGGTCACATCGCTGCTGTGACCTGTCATTGGTGGGATCGATGATCACATCGATCCCACCAATCAGAGGAGACCCTTGTTTTGCCGGTTGCTAGGCACCGGCCTAGTAATCGGAGCTCACTGCTCCGATTCCTAGGCAGGTCACCGGCAGGTCAGGAAGCAGGGCACAGAGCGGTCACACCGCTGCTGTGCCCTGTGATTGGCGCGATCGTCGATGACATCGATCGCGCCAATCAGCAGCTGCAGGCCCTACTGGGCCTGTCCTAGGCTCCGGCCTAGGATCGGTGCTATTACTGCACCAATCCAGGCAGGTACAGGCAGGGCACAGCGCGGATACACCGCGGCTGTGCCCTGCGATTGGCGCGATCGATGTGATTGGCGATCGCGCCAATCCAGGGGGGTCTGCTCCTTTCTATGCCCAGGCCTAGGATTGAGTACATCGGTACTCGATTCTAGCCTGGGATCTCACTGTTTCAGCCCATCGGATTGGCTGAAACAGTGAGAAAGGCTGCGATTGGCTGTTCAGAATTGAACAGCCAATCACAGCGATCGGGAGTGAGGGTGGGCGGTGACAGACCCCGGGATGCGGCGCCATCTCTCCTGAGGTAAGATGGCGTCGGAATTTTAATGCGATCATTGCGACTTAAGTCGCAATGTCGCATTAAAGGGCTGGACGTACTATCCCGTCCCCGGTCATACGGGCCCAGGTACCATGGACGGGATAGTACGTCCGATGGCAGTAAAGGGTTAAAGGGGTTGTCTGGCCTTAGGCTACAAGTCTGCAGTCACTCTATCTGGGCTCTGTGAGGATTCTCCGATGCTGGGAGCAGTGAGCACATGACCTCAAGTAGGCAATTTGCATACATGCAGTCACGTTCCGACAAGACGTGCATGACTTTGTTCAATGCAAGTGAATTGAGCAAGGCTGTACACGTCTGCGAGCATATAGAATGACTACAGACTTGTAGCGTAAAGCGAGACAACCCCTTTAATGATCCTACACAACACTATACATACATTTACATAGATTTAGCAAATAAAAAGGGAAATGGAAGCGCTTTTTATGGAATTTGAATTAATATTTGTGTTACTGGAGCATGTAAACTGTGCTGCCACTAGGGGCATTGCGATAGAGACTTTTCGTACCTTAGGCTCTTGTATATGCATCTACTAATAAATACTGTATATATATGAGTTTGCACATATTTGTTCTTAAACCACTTTTGTTGCCTTGTCCCTACCAATGCCTGTATTAATTCTTGGACTCTAAAAGGTTAGATACATTGTGTCTTTGTGTCATTGTGTTTTTATATAATCTATTATACACTCCTCAACAATGAATTTACAACACCACGAAGGACAAGTCATGGAATTATGGAAATCACAGGATGTATAGACAAAATTTTCAAGACAATTCTATTTATTCAGTATCGAGTATGAGCGCCGTATGCAGAAATCCACGCACTTACACACCTTGCCTTTTAACAATGAGGTTATCAAGGGTTGTCTGAGGACTTTTCTGCCATGCTGAATGCACTTGTGGGGTCTAGAGAGTGGCCCAAAAAGTTTACAGATCATTGATTGCTAAAAACAAGGAAAAAGATTCCAAACATATCAAGGGTAGAGTTGATGTGAATTTATTCGCACGTTCATTTCATTGACTATGGAAACTATACTTTTTACGTATTCACTTAATATGTGAATTTACATACGCAGACCCTAGGGGTCTTACAACTCGCAATTACAAAGTGAAATGTTTGCTTTTTTTAAAAAAAAATGTTTGATATATATTTTAAAAGCTTTCTCTTACAGAATTCAGATGTTTTAGTCCAAAGGGAAATTTTGAACTCTATACACGCAGGGTTATTTTGCTTTTGTTTATCTTTTTTTTTGGGGGGGACTGCAGTTTTCGTTTTTGGCTTCCCTTCAAAATCACAGCATCAGCATTTTTTCAGGATGTTTGTGGCATGGCATTTGTCTCCCAATTTTACTCTTTTAAAAAATGAATGTGTATATACACTGCTCAAAAAAATAAAGGGAACACTTAAACAACAGAATATAACTCCAAGTAAACTGTTGTGCAAATGGAATAGACAAATGGAATAGACAACAGATGGAAATTATTGGCAATTATCTAGACACACTCAATAAAGGAGTGATTCTGCAGGTGGGGACCACAGACCACATCTCAGTACCAATGGTTTATGGCTGATGTTTTTTGGTCACTTTTGAAAGTTGGTTGTGCTTTCACACTCGTGGTAGCATGAGACTCAGGTAGTGCAGCTCATCCAGGATTGCACTTCAATGCAAGCTGTGGCAAGTAGGTTTGCTGTGTCTGTCAGCGTAGTGTCCAGAGGCTGGAGGCGCTACCAGGAGACAGGACAGTACACCAGGAGATGTGAAGGGGGCCGTAGGAGGGCAACAACACAGCAGCAGGACAGCTACTTCCGCCTTTGTGCAAGGAGGAACAGGAGGAGCACTGCCAGAGCCCTGCAAAATGACCTCAAGCACGCCACAAATGTGCATGTGTCTGCACAAACGGTTAGAAACCGACTCCATGAGGATGGTCTGAGTGCCCGACGTCCACAGATGTGGGTTGTGCTCACAGCCCGACACCGTGCAGGACACTTGGCATTTGCCACAGAACACCAGGATTGGCAAATTCGCCACTGGCGCCCTGTGCTATTCACAGATGAAAGCAGGTTCACACTGAGCACATGTGACAGATGTGACAGAGTCTGGAGACACCGTGGAGAGCGATCTGCTGCCTGCAACATCCTTCAGCATGACCGGTTTGGCAGTGGGTCAATAATGGTGTGGGGTGGCATTTTTTTCAAGGGCTGCACAGCCATCCATGTGCTCACCAGAGATAGTCTGACAGCCATTACGTACCGAGATGAGATCGTCAGACCCCTTTTGAGACCATATGCTGGTGTGTTTGGCCTGGGTTCCTCCTAATGCAGGACAATGCCAGACCTCATGTGGCTGGAGTGTGTCAGCAGTTCCTGCAAGATGAATGCATTGTAGCTATGGACTGGCCGCCCGTTCCCCAGACCTGAATCCGATTGAGCACATCTGGGACATCATGTCTCGCTCCATCCACCAATGTCACGTTACACCACAGACTGTCCAGGAGTTGGCAGATGCTTTAGTCCAGGTCTGGGAGGAGATCCCTCAGGAGAACATCCCCGCCACAAGGAGCATGCCCAGGTGTTGTAGGGAGGTCATATAGGCACGTGGAGGCCACACACACTACTGAGCATCATTTTGACTTGTTTTAAGGACATTACATTCCACTTTAATTTTGTGGGTGACTCCAAATCCAGGCCTCCATTGGTTAATAAATTTGATTTCCATTGATGATTTTTGTGTGATTTTGTTGCCAGCACATTCAACTTTGTACAGAACAAAGTATTCAATGAGAATATTTCATTCATTCAGATCTAGGATGTGTTATTTGAGTGTTCCTTTTATTTTTTTTGAGCAGTCTATATTGCATGTTTGATAACATTTTAACATTACAAATAAGGTAAATCTGGTAGAAACTGAAAGTGAAACTAAAAAAAGCGCAGCCTAAAAACACAGGTGCTAAAACATGGTTCTAAAAAAAGAGTAACAAGAGTGGTGGAACCACTGTGCAGTGATCGGAGGAGAGCCTGGAGGGGCGTAACTAGGTGCTACATCAGGGCTGACCTCAGATGTATGACAGGTGACCCCAGGTGATAGGACGTTGGGCAGCACGATGGCTCAGTGGTTAGCACTGCAGCCTTGCAGCGCTTGGGTCCTGGATTCAAATCTCACCAAGGACAACATCTGCAAGGAGTTTTGTTATGTTTTGGTAGCTGAGGAGGCAGGAGCAAAAAACCGCATAGGCAGCCTAACATCAGAGAGGTTGAAAACCAGGGCTGCCACTAGGAATTTCGGGGCCCCATACTGGCAAACTTTTCGGGGCCCCCTTGAGACTCCGCCCAGGCTCCACCGCAGCCCCGCCTCCACCCCTTGAATTGTCCACAGTCAAAAGATTTTTTAAGTCGCCACCACGACAAGGTAGACTCTTTTGGCCAGGCCCTACTCTACTCTAACCCATTAAACATTTGTTCAAATATCCAATACAATTTAGGTATATTTTTATTTATTTTTCAATTTTTAAAATGATCAATAATATCACATACAGTGGACAAATACCACCGCATCATGACTAGACACCATACTACCACCACATAGTGACCAAATAATAGCACATACAAGGAACAAATACCACCACACCATGTCCAGACCACATATTACCACCATATGGTGACCAATAATATTACATACAAGTAACAAATACCACCACACCATGACCAGACCACATATTACCACCATATGGTGACCAATAGTACCACATACAAGGAGCAAATATGGCCACACCATGGACGGACAACATATTACCATCACATAGTGACTGAACACTACAATACTGATGCAGTGTCTGTGTACAAGTAATAGTGATCACCAGTGACATTATACACAGGAGCGCTGTATATAGTGTATAATGTAAAGGTAATACAGTGATCACTGGTGACATTGTACACAGGACCGCTGTATATAGTATACAGTGTATAGTGTCAGTGTATAGGTAACACACTGACTCACCAGTGACGTCTCTAGGTGAAGTCTTTCATCTTCGCTTTTAATCTTCATCCAGCACAGACCGCCATCACTTCTTCCAGCCAGGGCTCATCTCTGCAGGAAATAACACAGTTATCTAGAGAACCGCTTGCAGAACACATTACTTATTTTTTTCCCAAATTGTAAACTACACCAGATGAAGAAAGAAAAGTCGACAGTGTCGCTCTGCACAGTAATAGGACCGCCCTCCCATTTAAAACAGTATCCTCAAAAAATAAAATAAATACATCACTGCAGTAATAATATCTCTAAATTAGCCCCTATTGTAATAATATCTTCCATCCTTGTGTGTCTCATTTCTGGCTCCAGCCATATGTTCTCCTATCCTGCCACCATGTGATGTCCCATCCTGCCCATGATCCTGTCCCATCTGTCCCCATCCTATCCATCCAGCCCCATGATCCTGCACCATCTATCTCCATCCTGCCCCATGATCCTGCCCCAGACCATCTGTCCCATGATCCTGCCTCATCATATCATCCTACCCCATGATCCTGCACCATCTGTCTCCATCTTGCCCATGATCCTGCCCCATCTGTCTACATCCTGCCCCGTGTCTCCAATCCTGTCCCTGTGTCTCCATCCTGCCCCTGTGACTCCATCCAGCCCCAGTGACGCCATCCTGCCCCGTCACTCCATCCTGCCCTGTCACTCCATCCAGCCCTTGTGACTCCATCCTGCCCCGTGACTCCATCCAGCCCCCGAGACTCCATCCAGCCCCTGTGACTCCATCCAGCCCCAGTGACTCCATCCTGCCCCGTCACTCCATCCTGCTCCCCGTCACTCCATCCAGCCCCTGTGACTCCATCCTGCCCCATGACTCCATCCAGCCCCCGTGACTCCATCCAGCCCCTGTGACTCCACCCTGCCCCTGTGACTCCATCCAGCCCCAGTGACTCCATCCTGCCCCCGTCACTCCATCCTGCCCCCATCACTCCATCCAACCCCTGTGACTCCATCCTGCCCTAGTGACGCCATCCTGCCTCCCCGTGACTCCATCCTGCCCCCTCGTGACTCCATCCTGCCCCCATCGTGACTCCATCCTGCCCCAGTGATTCCATCCTGCCGCCCCAGTGACTCCATCCTGCCCCAGTGACTCCATCCTGCCCCCCATGACTCCATCCTGCCCCGTGACTCCATCCTGCCCCATGACTCCATCCTGCCCCGTGACTCCATCCTGCCCCCATGACTCCATCCAGCACCCCGTGACTCCATCCTGCCCCCATGACTCCATCCTGCCCCTTGAGACTCCATCCTGCCCCTGTCACTCCATCCTGCCCCCATCACTCCATCCTGCCCCGTCACTCCATCCTGCCCCCCATCACTCCATCCAGCCCCTGTGACTCCATCCAGCCCCAGTGACTCCATCCTGCTCCAGTGACTCCATCCTGCCCCCCGTGGCTCCATCCTGCACCAGTGATTCCATCCTGCCCCAGTGACTCCATCCTGCCTTCCCTGTGACTCTATCCTGCCCCCATCGTGACTCCTTCCTGCCCCAGTGATTCCACCTGCCTCCCCAGCGACTCCATCCTGCCCCAGTGATTCCATCCTGCCACCCCAGTGACTCCATCCAGGCCCAGTGACTCCATCCTGCCCCCCGTGACTCCATCCTGCCCCAGTGACTCCATCCTGCCCCCCGTGACTCCATCCTGCCCCTGTGACTCCATCCAGCCCCAGTGGCTCCATCCAGCCCCAGTGACTCCATCCTGCCCCTGTGACTCCATCCTGCCCCTGTGACTCCATCCTGCCCCTGTGACTCCATCCTGCCCCTGTGACTCTGTAACGCTGGTATTCTGTACTTTGTTTTCCAGCGTTACTCTGCATGTTTTTTGCATTAACCCTTTTGCTCCTTTCCCCCTAACCAGCTGGGGACTGTTGTCTGTTACCTATATGGATGCTGCTCAGTTCCCGGCTCTGCTGCGTACCCGTACTTGCGTGAGTGGCTCCGCTGCTTTGCATGACCGCCCGCATGTGCGGTTCCTGACTTGCTGTGAAGGCCGTCCGTAGGTTGCAAAGTCCTCTGCAGTGGTGCATGACTTACTACGTGTTTGGCAGCAGCCATTGTTGGGTTCCCTCTGTGTTGTGCTGTCTGGCTCTGCATAGGGGCGCGGCCCACACCTGTCCTGCTTTTATGTGGATTGGGTGTTTACTAGAATTACTGCTCCAGCCTATCGCTGTGAAGCAGCTCATATATAAAGTTCCCCAGCCCTAGTGGGTGTTGCCAGAGCTTCACTTTGAATCCACATTGAATCCCAGAACCTAGCCATATGTGGTTGTGTGTTCTGCTCCTGCTCTGATGTTGATCAGCTCTGGAGAGCTGATTCCCTGTTCCTGCTGTGTCTTGTTCCCTGATCCTGGATCTAACCCGGTACCTGAATGTCTGAACTGTGTCTTGTGTTTCCGCCTATGCTGGGGGCTGATTACCCAGATCGCCGTTCCTGGAGGCTGTATATCCAGGCCTGTTCCTGTTGTGTCTAATTACCTGAACCCCTGATCCCGGATCTAACCCTGTACCTGAATGTCTGAACTGTGTCTTGTGTTTCCGCCTATGCTGGGGGCTGATTACTCAGATCGCTGTTCCTGGAGGCTGTATATCCAGGCCTGTTCCTGCTGTGTCTAATTACCTGAATCCCTGATCCTGGATCGCATCCTGTACCTGAATGTTGTTCCTGTGCAGTCTAACTCTGTTTCAGCCATCAGCTCCTGATTCCAGTTACCTGCCTGTTACCTCTCGGCTTGCCTGTCTGCCATCCGTCTGCAGTTCCATCCAGAAGTTCGGACATCATCTGCAGAGATCCCCGGCTCTTGCCTGCTCACCTGGGAGCGATCATCTGCCATCCGACTGCAGCTCCATCCGGAAGTTCGGACATCATCTGCAGAGATCCCCGGCTCTTGCCTGCTCACCTGGGAGCGATCATCTGCCATCCGACTGCAGCCTACCTGGAGGCTCCACCATATCAGGTCGTATATACCTGCCTGTCTAGAGACTGCCTGGTCACTTGCTGTGACAACCTGCCTGCCCAGAGACTGCCTGGTCACTTGCCGTGACAACCTGCCTGCCCAGAGACTGCCTGGTCACTTGCCGTGACAACCTGCCTGCCCAGAGACTGCCTGGTCACTTGCCGTGACAACCTGCCTGCCCGGAGACTGCCTGGTCACTTGCCGTGACAACCTGCCTGTCCGGATACTGCCTGGTCACTTGCCGTGACAACCTGCCTGTCCCAGAGACTGCCTTGGTCACTTGCCGTGACAACCTGCCTGTCCAGAGACTGCCTCGGTCGCTTGCTGTGACAAACCTGCCTGTCCAGAACCCTGTGCCAGTGACTGTGAATCCTTGCTATATAACCGGAGTTCATCTTGGAAGGAGGAGTCCGGTATGTGCTGAGTTTCTGTTACTCTGTACTCAGCCTCTGTGCAAATCCCCGGCCAGCTCCCGTTGAGCCTGGCGGGGCTTGCACCAGACCGCTGGGGTTCCTTTTCAGGTCGCTGCCAGATGTCCGTGTCCTCCCTGATGACCACTTCCAGATGTCCGGATCCTATCCATCTCTACCTGATGTCCGGAGCCTGCTGATCGGTACCAGATGTCCGGAGTCCGATGCCTGTGTTCCAGTCTGTGTCCCTGAGACCCAATCAATGTTCCTGACTCCCTGTGACCCAATCCGTGTTCCTGATGTTCCTGTCTGTGTTCCTGACTCCCTGAGATCCAATCCGTGTTCCTGATTTCCTGTCCGTGTTCCTGTGTCCCTGAGATCCAGTCCGTGTTCCTGATGTTCCGATGTCCTGCCGGTTCCTCCTTGGTCTACCCTGTGATTACGTCTGTCCTGGGTCGGTGTCTGATGTTCTCCTGCTGAGCCTGTGCTACGCCTGAGGCCTGAGAGAGAGGCCGTCCTAGTATGCCCGTGCCAGATGACCCTGGACTTCATCAACCCGTGATGACCCCGCCATCGTCTGACGTTCGTCCTGGGCCGGTGTCTGATGTTCTCCTGCTGAGCCTGTGCTACGCCCGAGGCCTGAGAGTGAGGCCATACTAGTATGCCCGTGCCAGATGATCCTGGACTTCATCAACCCGTGATGACCCCGCCATCGTCTGAAGTCTGTCTGAGGTCGGTGTCTGATGTTCTCCTGCTGAGCCTGTGCTACGCCTAAGGCCTGAGAGAGAGGCCGTCCAAGTATGCCCGTGCCAGATAACCCTGGACTGCATCTACCCGTGATGTCCTCCAACACTCGTCAGTGATTCTGAGTCGTGTACCCTTCTCTGATGTGCGGAATTGGGAGTCCGGTCTTATGTTCTGTTTATGTACTGTGTTTCTTTAAGTAAACTTTATGTTTCTTCTTACCTGAAGTTGTGCGGTGTTGTCTAGTCCTGCAGGTCGCCACCTTGCCCACATGCTCAGCTGCCACGGTTCCCGGTCGCTGCCCTTCCCTAGTCCGGGCAGGCCCGGGTCTCCCTCCGTGGTCCAGTGGGTCCACATTCTCTTCATCTGGGACCCATGCCTCACGTCGTCGTGGACTGGCGGCGTGGGAGCATTGGCTAGCTAGGCAAGCTATGCCATGTCCCGGCGCCCCACAGCCGTGGGAAGCGCCACAGACTCCATCCTGCCCCAGTGACTCCATCCTGCCCCAGTGACTCCATCCTGCCCCAGTGACTCCATCCTGCCCCAGTGACTCCATCCTGCCCCAGTGACTCCATCCTGCCCCTGTGACTCCATCCTGCCCCTGTGACTCCATCCTGCCCCTGTGACTCCATCCTGCCCCTGTGACTCCATCCTGCCCCTGTGACTCCATCCTGCCCCTGTGACTCCATCCTGCCCCTGTGACTCCATCCTGCCCCTGTGACTCCATCCTGCCCCGTGATTCCATCTGCTGCCCCAGTGATTCCATCATGCTGCCCCAGTGATTCCATCCTGCGCCCCATGACTCCATTCTGTCCCCCATGACTCCATTCTGTCCCCCATGACTCCATCCTGCCCCTGTGTCTCCATCCTGCCCCTGTGACTCCATCCTGCCCCTGTGACTCCATCCTGCCCCTGTGACTCCATCCTGCCCCTGTGACTCCATCCTGCCCCTGTGACTCCATCCTGCCCCTGTGACTCCATCCAGCCCCAGTGATTCCATCCTGCCCCAGTGATTCCATCCTGCCCCAGTGATTCCATCCTGCCCCAGTGATTCCATCTTGCTGCCCCAGTGACTCCATCCTGCCCCAGTGACTCCATTCTGTCCCCCCATGACTCCATCCTGCCCCTGTGTCTCCATCCTGCCCCTGTGTCTCCATCCTGCCCCTGTGTCTCCATCCTGCCCCTGTGACTCCATCCAGCCCCAGTGATGCCATCCTGCCCCATCACTCCATCCAGCCCTTGTGACTCCATCCAGCCCTTGTGACTCCATCCAGCCCCGTGACTCCATCCAGCCCCCGTGACTCCATCCTGCCCCCGTCACTCCATCCTGCTCCCCGTCACTCCATCCAGCCCCCGTGACTCCATCCAGCCAGTGTGACTCCACCCTGCCCCCGTGATTCCATCCAGTCCCAGTGACTCCATCCTGCCCCCGTCACTCCATCCTGCCCCCATCACTCCATCCAACCCCTGTGACTCCATCCTGCCCTAGTGACTCCATCCTGCCTCCCCGTGACTCCATCCTGCCCCCCTTGTGACTCCATCCTGCCCCCATCGTGACTCCATCCTGCCCCAGTGATTCCATCCTGCCGCCCCAGTGACTCCATCCTGCCCCAGTGACTCCATCCTGCCACCCCAGTGACTCCATCCTACCCCCCTAGTGACTCCATCCTGCCCCTTCCAGCGATTCCATCCTGCCGCCCCAGTGACTCCAGCCTCCTCCCCTGAGTCCCGACATTTTCAAGCGCGCACTTGCCAGTGAATGACAATGACGTCATACGCCGGCGCCGTGCGCGCTGACGTCAGCTGCCAGCCTCCGATTGGCTGGCGGCTTCAACTATTGATGTGCGGGCTCGCACGGGCCTGCAACTCAATAGAGTAACTGAACCTGCGTCTCGGACGTCACGCAGGTTCAGTTACTTCGCCTGTCGCTGGGGCCCGATCAGCAGAAGAGACGGGGACCGATGCGGGCCCCCTCTGCTGACCGGGCCCCATACGCCAGTCAGGGCTGTCATGCCCTGATGGCGGCCCTATTGGAAACTAATAGGTTGCAGACCCCTAAACTAACCGCACAACTACGGAGCCCTAGACGCCTCGTTACAGCCGGAGAGATAGCTATCCCTGAAGATGGAAAGAGGAAAGCTAACTGCCCCGGAGTAGACCCCAAAAGAATAGGAAGCCCCCAAACATATAATGGCGGTTAGACAAGATGAAAACACGAACACAGACAGAAAATAGATTGAGCAAACGCTGGAGCCCAAAACTGTCTAGATAGGACAGCACAGGAGAGAATACTGTCTGCAACCCAGAAAAACCCTAGGAAAAACTCCAACACTTCTGAATCCAAAAATACTGAGACCACACGGTCTCGATCAATTATATCAGATCTCTGGTGTGGACACGTAGCTACCCAGCAGTAAAATATCACAAGAACTGAGCAAATGAACAAATACAAAAAGATAACGGAGACCAGCCCAAGCCCCCCAAAGGGGACCCGGCCAAACATAAAAAACAATGCAGCAAAAAGCAAGGAAAATCAAACCACAGTAAAAAAAACTTATCTGAATGCAAGCAGGAGACAGCAGAAAAGCAAGCGGAATTCCAATCTAGACCAGGAAGAACAATTCATCACCGGCAAGGACCCTGGGAGGTCAGCTCACTTATATCAGGCCAGTCCGTCCCACCTGATAACCAATCAGTTGCAGGTGGTGGATTTTTGCTGTTCAACATAGGTTCAATACCCTCAGCAACCACCAGAGGGAGCCTCCAACACGTTCACAACAGAGTTTGTATGTTCTCCCCGTGTTTGCATGGGTTTCCTCCTTGTTCTCCGGTTTTCTCCCACACTCCAAAGATATACTGATAGGGAATTTAGATTGTGAGCCCCATCGGGGACAGTGCCAATAATGTCTGTGAAGTGCTGTGGGTTTAATGGCGCTATATAAATGAGTAAAATAAATAAATAAAATAAATGGCCAAGACAGGAAGATCAGCTGGTACAGGCAGGCACAACAGGATCCCAGAAGCGGCAGGTGCTTGTGGGCACGGCTGGTGCAGGCAGGTATGGCTGGTATAGAAGTGGGCACAGGCAGGTGCAAGCAGGGATGGCTGGTATACAGGTGGGCGTATAAAGGTTCGTCGGATGCAGTAAAGAGCAGCAGGCAGAGAAGAGGTTAACAAAAATTTACTTTAACAGGTTACCTTAGAATTCAGGAAGTACTCTACGCAGGGAGAGGAGTAGACAATGACACAACCGATATGAAGAATGAACTTGCACAAACAAATATACAATATCCCAAAAGAGGGAGGAGGATAGGAGAGAAATGACTTATCGGTTGGAGTTCTTGTTGGGGGACGGTTGGAACAACTCTCGACGACGTCGTAGTCTGTGAACAAAGTCTCTGGCTCTGCTGCATAGGAATAAGATGCACTGTCTCCTGACCTTGCCGAAGTATCATGGTCTGTGGGCCTTGGGTCCGTTGATGCATGGGTGAAGTTCCTCCTGTTGGTTCCTTGGGAGTAATGCTGTACACCCGAAGCACGCCACCGTGCAGGCCGCAGGAGATGAAAGGCCTTGCACGGACTCACAAAGTTCGTGAAAATGAAAAGTGTCTGCTAAACTGCACGTTATGGATCGGGTCTGTGGATGGATACTCGGTAATGGCTGAGAGGGTGAGTCAGTCCGTAATGAGGTGGAATCAGTGGCGGTAGTAATCTGAGGAGAGGGAGTCAACCTTCATCCTACTCTGTAGTCACCTTCCCGCCAAGTGCCCCGTGTTCCCGCGCTCCGTCCCTTTTATCTCCCCCATGCCCCCTTCTATCAGGTGTTCAGGCCCTTCCTATACAGACAAATCGACCCCGGCAACAGTGGTGACGAGCCCGATAGTTCTGGCTCCAGAGCGCATCTCAGACTGACAACACTGTTCCTGTTCTTCCTCTTACAGGCGCAAGCAGGTACAGCTAGTACATAGGTAGGCACAAGCAGGTACAGGCAGGTATGACTGATATGCAGGTTGGTACAGGCGGGTATGTCTGGTATACAGGTGAATACTGGCAGGTGCATGCAGGTATGGCTGGCATACAGGTGGGTACAGGTAGGTGCAGGTGAGTATGGGTGGGAATAGACATGTATGCTGGAAGGCACAAGCAAGGAAAAGCAGGAACGAGGCAAGAGCAAGTGAGAACGGGCAAGTACAGGTAGACACCAGCATAACTACCTCTACTGGCAGGTATTAACAAACTGGGGACCTGAGAACTAGCAAGATTGCTGGGAACAGACAAGCTATGTTGATCAGGCACTTCTCATCAGGTGGAGGTGCCTTAAATAATAAGTGTCTCTGAGCCATTGGCTGGCACGCACTGTCCCTTTAAGAGGGAGGGAGTGTGCGTCCTAACTGTAGTGCCTGAGGATCTGCAAGCCATGTGCAGCCCCGGGCAGCAGCTGGAAGAGGAGGAGAAGGAAGTGCAGGGGAAGAGCCGTGGTGGTGTAAGGTTCGGCCAGGGGTGTAGTTATGGCTGAGCCCTCAGTTGCATCAGGGCCCTGGCCTCCACTTACATGAAAAGAGTATCCCCTCAGCAGTGTGCCTGTGTCGTCTTTTCCTGCACCATCAGGGACTCCTCTGTGGCGCTGGGGACCTTCTGCAGCCGGTTCCAGAATAATTGAGACACAGTCTGATTCCAATGCAAAACGAAGAACTTTATTAGGCACACTTTGCAGCACATTCTTGTCAGATACAGGGAGAGCATCGGATACCACACAGTTCAGCTCCTGCACTTTCCCTGTGCTTCCTTCTACGTCCTCCAATACATTACGGGGTAATAGACCCTTAGGCAGTACCGCAGCGTTCTCCTTGTCCAGACTCACTACTTCTGGGGACTCCCTCATCCATTTCGCCCCATATCTGAGTGCGTCTGCCCATGCAGTGATCTGCCATATCTGCCATATCTCGAACAATCTGCACCCTGTACTTTCTGGACCGTTTCCTTGTTCCCACTCCAAGCTGCTGACACTCCAGTGCTGCACACTGTCCTTCTGTCCCTAAGGGACTCTGAACGGCTGTAATTCTTCTTGTAAGAACGTTACGTGGCTGCTGCGGTGTCCAGGGCCTATAGCCCGTATGGATGCCTCGGGCACTGAGCCCTAACTAATTACTCTACGAAAACATTCCTGACTTACCACACAGCAGCCCCTCCTATGGTTAACCATTCCTTATCGTAAGCACTAATTACCCATATAACATTCTATAATGCCCCCATCTAGTGGTCGTACCTAACCACTACGCTTACCCTAAGTCTATACATAGATATACTTTACAGTGAAAGAGAACATGTTATAATACACATATCTACACAAATAGAAATATGCAGTTTACAAACATGGTAATACACATTCAAGTATAGCAATACCAGTGCAGAACAATAGTAATACACATTTAAGTGTAGCAATACTATTCTATCATAATAGACATTATTCAATCCCCTTACATCAGTAAGTCAGCATCCCTGCCAGGGGAGGGGAGGAGCATGCAGGGACACCAGCGCTTCTTCAAGCCCGCAAGAAATCTCTCCAGGAGAATAGGGGCATAAATATTCTCCCTGGGCTCACATGACTTCTCCTCAAAACCGAACTCCTTTCAATCCACAAGTAAAAAAAGGTTTTTCCTCTTACCCTCCTTGTGGCCAGAATATTCTTTACCTCAAAAACATCTTCAGTACTAACTAGTGATGGGCTAACCCCTGGATGTTTGGGTCCAGCAGGTTCAGACAAAGATTTAAAGTTTGGTACGTGTACCACAATGATACCTAAACCTGGACCCCATTCAGATGAATGGGGGGCCCAAACATCCGTTGCTTGCCATGCCATCATCTGCATGACTGCGTGGCAAACAATGCCTGATCGAAAGTAAGATTATAAAGGGTTGTCAGAGAGCTGCGGTTCCTATGTTGTCAGATGACAGCATGAGCCAGCAGTTTGACCGCTGACGGAAGTATTCAGCAGCTAGCACCTGCGCTATAAATAAACAGAAAAAAAATGACTTGTGGTCTGTTCTATTTTTGATTACCATCATGGCAAAACTGACAGCTTAAACTCTCAGCTGTCATCTTTATCATCGCTGGTTATCAAGAATAGAAGGGTTTCCATGCCGTTTTTTTTTTAATTTTTTTTAAATAAATAATTAAAAAAATAGTGTGTGGTCCTCCATTTTTGACAACCAACCAAGCTAAAGCAGACAGCTGGGGCCTGGTATTTTCAGGCTGATAAGAGGCCATGGAAATTGCCCCCCCAGCCTAAAAATTTGCAACCACCATCTGCCCCAGGAAAGGCGCATCGATTAGATGTGTCAATTCTGGTACTTTGCATGGCTCTTCCAAATTGCCCTGCGGTGGTAGCAAGAGGGGTAATTGTTGTGGGGTTGCTGTCACCTTTGTATTGTCAGGTGACATTTAGCCCACAGGTTAGTAATGGAGAGGCGTCTATAAAACGCCTATCCATTCCTAAGCTCATAGTCATAATGTAAATAAAAGACACCCAGAATAAAGCCTTTTATTTGAAATATGAAATCTTATCTGACTGGAGGAAGTTTTAATTAAGCAGTCAAACAGCGTGGGCTCCACTGATTGTCATCCTGTATGTGCCTGGACACTAGATGGTAGGGCTGGACCACCTGTTGAGCCAGATGTCCTGTTACAGCTACACATGCAGAAGAAGGATTGTAAGCTGATGTTAAATCCCCCTGTATTCTTCACAACTTGTCTTTCCTTAGTACTGTTGAGCTATAACAACAGTCACAGACGACCAGTTCAAGTTCGGGTACTACCTTAGAGAAACAGAAAGGCAAGAATCCGGGGGCAAACGAGGACAAATATTGAATCCCTAGCAATGAATGTAAGTTTCAGGTGCACTATTCTATGTTCAATAATTCTTTATTGAGAATTTTTCTGGTAAATATATGAACAAATAAATCAAATAACTAGGCCTAAAATAGGCCATGCAAATTACAACAGTCATATTAATCAAGACAAGACAGGGACTAACTAAGTAGACAAACAGATCCATATTGGAGGGGTAGGGTTTAGGGAAGGAAAGTAGGTGGACAGCGGTTAGTAACATTATTTCCAGTGGTATACCCTAAGGCGACTCAAGGGTGATCTATTGGAACGGCGTGCACTGATTCATTACAATATTTGGACCATGGGGACCATGTGCGGTTGCAAAGGGCTACGCAATTATTGCGGGTAGCAAACAAGGATTCCAGAGCGTGGTGGTCTTTAAGACGAGAGGTCAGCTCAAGCATTGATGGGGTGGATGTGGTCTTCCAGCGTTGGGCTAACATTACCTTAGCAACCATAAGAGTATGTGCCACAAATATGCGGAATTTAAGTGGTACAGTTTCAATATCTAGCAAGCATAATGCCATGTGAGGAGATCGTTGTAGACTCAAGGATGTCACCAAATTTAGTAAATCGAAGACCTCTCCCCAGAAGCACAAAACCGCAGGACATTTCCAGAATATGTGGAATAAAGAGCCTTTCTCCCCACAGTCCCTCCAACAATGGTCAGAGGTTCCGGGAAAGAGCCTGGCTAGCCTCTCAGTAGTGTAATACCAGCGTGACGTACATTTCAAATGCGACTCTTGAAGTGTCATGGAGAGCGATGCTTTTTTGGCCCATTTAAACGCAAGTTCCCATTGAGCCTCAGAGTAGGGTTTCCCCAAGTCAATTTCCCAGCTGATAATGTGAGTACGCTTAGTGAAGTGAATGGAATCATTAAATATTGTATATAAATGCCTAGTCGTAGCAAAGTGAGGTTGGGGACTAGTGCCCAGGATAAGGTTCCAGAGGGTTAGAGGCACCTGCTTAGCAAGTTTGTTGTTAGAGAGAATATAGGATCTGGCCCTTCGAATATGAAATAAAGTTAACTGCGATATGTGACCTGTAAGCGGTACCTTAGCTACATCTCCCCAAGTCTGTAGGCCGAGCTCTCCCCAAGTCCGAGTATCTAAATCTGGTATGCACTGATGGAGGAGTTCTATCGGCAATGCTGCTGCAGGAACTTGCGTGTCCTTGTTCAACTTGGAGGACAATAAGACCCAGCTACGCAGAGAGGTTGTTACTATATGAGAGGCCGGTGGAGGAAGAGTTTTGTCTACAGTATATGCTAGCAAATGCAGGTGTAGTGGGCGTGAGTGATTTAAGGCTAATTCTATGGACGGCCAGGAGGAGTGCGTGGATCCCAGCCACCAGTGTCTAGTTTGACGTATGATCGTGGCATGGTAATATGCGTGTAAATTGGGGACCCCCGCCCCCCCATGGTATCGAGACAATTTTAAGACGGAGGAGGCCACCCTGGGTTTTTTCCCCGCCCAAATAAACTCCATCATTTGCGACGAAAGCTTATTTATATATTTCTTTGGTATCGGGAGATTCAGTGTTCTGTAAATATATAGGATTTTAGGTAAAACCATCATCTTATATGATATGACCCGGCCCATCCACGATATATCTATTCCTGAGAAGGTATCTAAGGTCTCCTGAACATCTCGAAGTAGACCATTCATGTTTTGTAAAACTGTCTTGTGAAACGGCAATGTAAGCTTAATGCCTAGATACGTTACTGTAGTGTCTTGCCATCTGAAGGGAAACTCGGCAAGCATCGCAGCCATAAGCTGGGGATCGATGTGCAGTCCCATGAGATGTGATTTGGTATAGTTGAGTTTGTAGTGGGATATCTGCCCGAACTCGTCAAGGGCAGCACAGGCTGATCTTAAAGAAGTCAACGGGTCGGTCAATAGGAGGACTATATCATCTGCATATAGACTTATCTTGTGTTGTCTGCCAGAAAGTGGGATACCTCTAATAGTCTGGTCTAATCTGATTTTCTCTGCTAGTGGCTCCATTATAAGGACAAAGAGGAGGGGAGATAGGGGGCAGCCCTGACGGGTGCCATTTGTGATGCAGAATGATTGCGACAAAGTGCCATTGATGAGCACCCTGGCAGATGGGCAGGAATATAAAGCTTCAATATAGTGTAAGAAATCGTTTCCAAATCCAAATTTGCGCAAAGTGTGGAACATAAATCCCCAATGAATTCGGTCGAACGCCTTCTCCGCATCCAATGAAAGAATCAGAGAAGGCGTCCGATCCCGTGAAGCATGTTGAAGCAAGTTTAGGACACGTCTTGTAGCGTCAGATGTTTGGCGGCCCACCACAAATCCCGCCTGATCAGTGTGAATCAGTAGTGGTAGAATGCTGGATAGCCTGTTTGCTAGTATTTTGGCATATATCTTAGTGTCTGAATTCAGTAGCGATATGGGCCTAAAGTTGCCAGGTTCGTTAGGGCATTTCCCAGGTTTAGGGATCGCAGTTACCGTTGCTTCTAAGAACTCCGGCGGGAAAGAGGCGCATTCTCGAGCCGAGTTCAGCATGTTAGTCAAGTGTGGCGCAAGTAATTCAGGGAAGGTTCGAAAATATTCGTTCGAATACCCGTCAGGGCCAGGTGATTTGCCTAGTTTAGACATGTTGATAGATTGCAAGGTTTCGGCTATCGAAATTGGGGCATTTAGCATAGAGACTGACGAGGGGGCAGCTTCGGAAGATCAATTCGGGATAGAAAGGAATTAATGGCAAGGTCTGTGGGTTGTATAATTTCTGGGGAGTCTTTGAGATTATATAATTGTTCGTAGTATTTACGAAACGATTCCGCTATTTCCATAGGATGTGTAATTGAAGAGTGAGGGTGTTTGGGGTCTTTCAGTGAGAACACCGTACTGCGGATTCGCCTTTGCTTCAATTTGGACGCCATGTATCGAGAGGTTTTGTTAATTGACCCATAGTGAGTTGCACGCAAATTGCGTATATATTATCATGTAAGCTGAACAAATGAAGCTGTAAGTCGTGTCGATGGGACATTAGAGTGCGGTGGTTACTCAAAGTTGGATGTAAAGCAACGTCATTCTCGGCAGTTTGGACTTTCAGTAATAAACTATCTAGCTGACTCGTCAAAGTTTTTTTCCTCTGAGCACCCATTTGGATGAGGTGTCCGCGCATGACGGCCTTATGGGCTAGCCATATTATCGAGGGGGTGACGTCAGGGGTAGTGTTAGCACTAAAGTAATCTACTATGTGCTGCCGTATACGCGTCGTAAAGGAGGAATCAGTGTACAGTGCCAAGTTATTTCGCCAATGTCTCGCCATTGATGTAGAGGCTCGTGGAGACCACTCCAACGCGACTGGCGCATGATCTGACCATGTGGCCGTTCCCACCGTAGCAGATTTAGCATCTGGCAGTGCCCACCGATCCACAACAAACATGTCAATGCGCGAGAAGGTGCGGTGTCGGGCTGAATAGAAGGAGTATGCCCTTGAGCTGGAATTAAGGCATCTGTATGTATCATATAAGGAGTGTGACCGTAACCATTGTCGAAGGCATGAAACATGTCGGGTTCCAGAATTGGAAGAATCCATAGACCCATCTGCTATCAGATTGAAGTCTCCCCCCATAAGTAGACCTCCCTTCGCCATTCCTCGGATTTTGCGCATTACCCTGTTTAAGAAACAAATTTGTCTTGTGTTCGGCGCATATATATTAACCACGGTGACCATTTTGTTTTGTAGCAGTCCCACTAGTACGATAAAGCGACCTGCAGGGTCAATGTAGGACGATTCGCAATGAAACGACACGTCAGTGGAGAACAAAATAGCCACGCCTGCCTTTTTTTTTTCCTGAGAGGCTAGAAAGATCTGCGTGTATTTAGTACTACTAAAAAGGGGTGTCTTAGTACAGGAAGAATGAGTCTCTTGCAGAAAAAGCATGTCTGCTTTAAGTCTGCTCGCTTCTCTCCATAGATAAGAGCGTGGAGTTCAGTCCCCTAACGTTGAGGGATACCAAATTAAGCGACATACTGAGATACCACAATTTGCTTACCACACCATAAGGCTGAGCTAGGAAGTTGACATAAGGCGGTCACCAGGCGGAGTGTTCTGGGTAATTCCATTTCGGCAATGCAGGAAGGTTCAGGGACTCGTAGCAGGCTTGTGGGTAACAATAGGGAAAGAAACACAAGGAGGGGGACACAACAAGTAAAGGCATAATAATAGCAGTACATCTGGATGTAATCAGAAAGGATCAATCGAAGGCACATATCGATACTCAAATATGCTCCTCGATCAAGAATCTCCAGGGGGAAGGAGTTCAAAATGCCATCAAGTTAAGGCCTCAAACACTAGAAGGCTAGTCCGCAACAACGGAACGGTCCCAGGTAACTAGCCGCTGTAAAGTAAACTTCAGCAATCTTCAGCCCGATAGTATCAGCGTGAGGGGCCTTGGGTTTGCCAGTCATGGGTCGGTTTAGGAGGTCTCTGGGCTGCCGACTGCAGCTGCAAGTCAGTCTTCACACCCCAACTCTTTGGCAAGGCGCATCCCTCCTTTAGTGAATAAATGATATGCAGGGTATCGTCATGGCGCACCAAAAGTTTCAGTGGAAAGCCCCACTTGTACTGTATAGAAGCTGCTCTGAGGGCAGAGGTCAGAGGGTATAGGTTTCTTCGCGCCTGTAAGGTAGCTTGAGATAAGTCAGTGTAAAGCTGTAATCCCGAGTATGGAGTTGGGAATTCCTCCATTTTCCTGGCTGCAAATAATATGCGTTCTATAATGTGGAAAAAATGGACTTTAAGCAGTACATCTCTCGGCACAGTTGGCGGCAAAAATTTAGCTCTAGGAAGCCTGTGTATGCGATCGATAATAAGATCGCGATCAGTGGCGTCTGGGACAAAAACGCGGAACAAGTCCACTACATAATCCTGAAGGTCTGATGAGAGGACAGATTCTGGTACTCCTCTTATTTTAATATTATTTCTGCGGTTTCTGTCTTCAATATCCGCCACCTTGGATTTTAGGTATTGCACCTCATCATGTATTGCATAGTGGGAGTCTATGAGGGCATTATGCGATTCTATAACCTCCTCCATTTTATGCTCAACTGTGTTAACCCTGTATGACACATTGTCCACAGATGCATCTACAGCAGCTTGTAGCTTATCTAATTTACCCTGCAATGAACCACTCAAAGCAATGATCAGCTCCTTTATATACGCTTCTGAGGCAGGCTGATTAGAAGCTGGAGCAGAAAATGCAGCGATAAGGTCTGATTGTGACTCACCCGCAGGGGTCTCTATCTGTGTTCGTTGTTTCTGAGGACTGGAGGAAGGAGAGGAGTTTGCCGTTATGTCTGGAATGTCTTGCGGCCCATCTCTTCCTCCTGCACAGTTGTGGCTGTGATCTTCTGCACACGCGGCGGGTGCTGGGATGAGCGGTGAGGCTGACTGGACTGACCAGGTGCCACAGGTGGTGAGTGCTGTGTCATCGGCGGTAGGGAGCTGTGTTGCAAAGCCGCGATGCGGCCGCGGGTATTGGCAGCCGCCGATGACCTCGTGTGTGCAGAGCGGTTACTTCCCGGCGCCATGTTAGAGCCTCCTTCACCAGGCCCAGCAGGGTAGAAGTCCGTGAGGCGCTTCATCTGATTGCCCGATCCTTTTCTTTTGGACATCTGGGTAGGCTCTGAGTTCCACTCCGTCACTGGGGATCTGTTAGCCGTGCTTAGTAAAGCTGAAAATAGTCGGCTATGAGGCCGAGTACAGAGCGCTCAGATTAGCACGTCTTACTCATTAGATGGTAGCCACGCCCCCCTCAGGTGCACTATTCTGATGGGGTGATCAGAATCAGAAATTACTGCTTGCCTTGGACGACTTCCGGGGCAAGGAAAGAGTAGCACATGCGCTGTACTGATTATATGCTTTGCCCACTGTTGGGCAAAGCACACTGCGCATGCGCCGGGCCAGATTTTGTATAGCGCAATTGCGGGAAGCCGAACGCCGTCTGTGGGATTCACAGATGGCGATACACAACTGATGACGAGGAGCGGGGGGGAGGACATGAAAACCGCCGCCCTCCTGACCTGACTGCAGTGATTGACACCGAAAACCGAAAATAACCAACTTTACAAAGATATTTTGATATGAAAATGGGGGTATCAGGATATATGATACCTACCGTTAGCTTTGTTATGGGACGCACTATCCAGCCATATCTTTATCTGATATGGCAATTTTGGGGCAACAGATTCCCTTTAAGGGTGTGTGTTAGGACTCCTTTGACGTCACAAATATGTCTATTGGCAATGAGACGTTGTTGTGGTTGGCATGGCTTGTGTCACGTCGCTTTGGGGTTCGACAACATATGCTTGTTGAGGAACCACGGCTGCAAAAGAGGCTGTGGGTTCACCCTCTACCTTTGCTACGTGGGGCATATGGTCATTTAAAAAAAAAAAAAAAAAAATTGTATCAGGAACTTCGCAAATACCCCTTGAAGTTTGTTGCTTTTTGTCGTCTCTCCATTAGCGGATTTGACACCATACTTCAGTTTTTGCATCCTTACCTTCTCAGACAAGACACACCCATGCGACTAAGCATTTTCCTGAGGAGGGTCTGCTAGTAACCTAGAGGTAATTTTTTCACGCAACATATTAATTTCATTATTTAATATTCTATTGTGTAATTTTACAGTTGACTAGCTTAGACAATGACCATAATTCTAACTGCCATACATGTCTTTGGTTAGCATTGGCCTACAACTAAAGGCCACCATACACTTTGGATATGTATTATTACAAACAATCAATTAGTAGGCCCAACAAACAAAATCATAACATGGCCACTTTGTGAGCTGGACATTATAAGTGACACCTGTGTGCTTCCTTCATGGGTGTGGTTTATATTGGCAAAAACATATATATTATGTTGATATGGGCTGTATGACCTTCACTATGTAATTATTGTTCTAATTATCATCATATTCGCCAATTGGTGGTGATGTTAACAGATTCCTGGCTACTGGCAACTCATATTCTTCACTTCATTTTGAGTTTCTCCTTGGCACGGACGTCAACCATATCGGGGATTGTTTAATGTGATTAATTTGTGAAAACATATGAAGCTATGTATAGAACATGGGGCTTTTTCGTATTTTAACATATACACGTGTGTATGCGTTAAAATAGCAATTTATTTATGAAAGATAAGAATTGATCACATATTTTCATTAAGGTTTACAAATGTTTGAGATATGGAAATGTGTAAAAATACAGCGTTATAATGTTAATATGTTAGTAAAAACATACTGAGTCACACAGGCTAAGTTTCTGTAGTAGACATATTGACGCTTTTTGGAAGCACCTGACGTGGAGAGGAGGGGATTAAATTGCTGCCTAAACTGGTCCCTCCCTGAGCGCCATCGCCATTTAACCAAATCAACTGTTGGTAAAGAGTAAAAACAACAACAAAGTCACATTTACGCAAAAAAAAAAGATTCATTAAACGACAACACAATAGCTTTAGCCATGTTATATTTCCAAATTAATTTTTTTCTTATCATAATGCCTGGTCAAAACAAACGTATGATAACAGTTTTGGCCTTGCTATTAAGACTAAGAAGTATATGACCACTTTGAGCCATGGTGTGATCCAAAAATGTAATGATTGGGCACCATGAGCATTTTTCTAATCCGTTTGGAGAAACATAGTCTGCAGGACTTTGACTGTGTATAACAATACAAACATTCCCACTATTAACCCCTATTAACCCACTATTAGTGACAGAGCCAATTTGCAGCTTAATGACCGGGCCAATTTTTACAATTCTGACCACTGTCATTTTATGAGGTTATTACTCTAGAACACTTCAACGAATCCCGCTGATTCTGAGATTGTTTTTTCGTGACATATTGTACTTCACGCTAGTGGTAAAAAATTTTTTATATGACTTGATTTTATTTATGAAAAAAACGGAAATATGGCGAAAATTTTGAAAATTTAGCAATTTTCAAAATTTAAATTTTTATGCCTTTAAATTAGAGATATGTCACACAAATTTCTTAATACATAACATTTCCAAAATGTCTACTTTACATCAGCACAATTTTGGAAACAAAATTTTGTTTGTTACGAAGTTATAAGGGTTAAAAGTTGACAAGCGATTTCTCATTTTTACAACACCATTTTTTTTAGGACCACATCACATTTGAAGTCACTTTGAGTGGTCTATATGATAGAAAATACCCAAAAGTGACACCATTATAAAAACTGCACCTCTCAAGGTGCCCAAAACCACATTAAAGAGGTTTATTTACCCTTTACGTGCTTCACAGGAACTGAAGCAATGTGGAAGGAAAAAATTAACATTTAACTTTTTGCAAAAAATTTACTTCAGGACCAATTTTTTTATTTTCACAAGTGTTAAAAGAGAAAATGAACCACAAAATTTGTTGCACAATTTCTCCTGATTACGCCGATACCCCATATGTGGGGGTAAACCACTTTTTGGGCCCACGGCAGATGTCGTAAGGGAAGGAGCGCCATTTGACTTTTTCAACGCAGAATTGGCTGGACGCCATGTTGCGTTTGGAGAGCACCTGATCTGCATAAACAGTGGAAACCCCCAACAAGTGACCCCATTTTGGAAACTAGACCCCTTAAGGAACTTATCTAGATGGTGGTGAGCACTTTAAACCTCCAAGTGCTTCACAGAAGCTTATAATGTAGAGTCGTGAAAATAAAAACTCATTTTTTTCCTCAAAAATTATTTTTTAGCCCGTTATTTTTTATTTTCCCAAGGGTAACAGGAGAAATTGGACCACAAAAGTTGTTGTGCAATTTTTCCTGAGTACGCTGATACCCCATATGTGGGGGGAACCACTGTTTTGGCGCATGGGAGAGCTTGGAAGGGAAGGAGCGCCATTTTGTAATGCAGACTTTGATGGAATGTTCTGCGGGCGTTATGTTGTGTTTGCAGAGCCCTTGATGTGCCTAAACAGTAGAAACCCCCTGCAAGTGACACCATTTTGTAAACTAGACCCCCCAAGGAGCTTATCTAGATGTGTGGTAAGCACTTTGAAACCCCAAGTGCTTCACAGAAGTTTATAAAAGCAGAGCTGTGAAAAAAAAAATCATTTTTTTCCTCAAAAATGATTTTTTAGCCAGCTATTTTTTATTTTCCCAAGGGTAACAGGAGAAATTAGAACCCCAAAATTGGTGTGCAATTTGTCCTGAGTACACTGATACCCTGTTGTGAATACTCTGGAGGCGACTTTTGAGCTGGGGCTCCCTCCGGTGGTTGCTGAGGGTAATGAACTAATTGCTGAATGGCCTTCAGCTGGCTCTGAAAGGTCTGATATAAGTGACCTGAACTCCCTTCAGCCTTGCCGGTAATCAATTGTTCTTCCTGGTCTTGCTTGGAGCTCAGCTTGCATTCCTGCTCTCATTCAGATAAGTGATTTGCTGTTTTTTTTTTCCTCTGGTTGGATTTTCCTTGCTGGTTTTCTGCTTAGCAATAGACTTCAGCCTGGTCCCCTTTAGGTGCCTGGCGCTGCAATTGTGCTCAGTTTGTGTTTGCACTTTTGCTCTATTCCTATGTCATTTTTTGTTTTCTGAATTGTTGTGTGTTACACCAGAGATCTGATTTAGGTGGTAGAGATCGTGTTCTCTCAGGTTTTTTGTTAATCAGAAGTGTTGGTATTTTTGTCAGGGTTTTTTGGGTTGCAGTCAGAATTCTTTCCTATACTTTTCTATCTAGACAGATTGGGCCCCAGCGTTTGCTCATTCTATTTTCTGTCTGTGTTCGTATTTTCTTCTGGTCTAACCGCCATTACATGTTTGGGGGCTTCCTATTTCTTTGGGGATTCTGCTACGGGGCAGATAGCATTCATCTTTCTGCCTTTAGGTGTAGCTATCTCTCCGGCTGTGACGAGGCGTCTAGGATCACCGTAGGTACGCTCCACAGCTACTTCTAGTGTTGCGGTTAGTTTAGGGTCCTGCAATCCAATAGGTTCCAGCCTCTCTGGTGTATTGCTTCTTTGGCTATTTTTGCAATCTCTCCTCAGCTACCGAAACATAACAGTATTACCAGCCAAGCTGAAAATTATATGGTACTCAACAGAAGGGAAAAATAGTAAAAGGAAAAAGAAAAAGGGAGTTGTCAGAAATTTTTTTTTTTTTTCTCTGATGCATTTTTTTCCTCTTTTTCCCTGGGTGCTGAAGAGGATTTTTTTTTCCTCAATGGAGTTTGCACAGAAGTCTGGCCGTGTGGAGCAGCTTGCCACTGAGGTTCAGAGTATTGCTGCCTATCTTGCTGGGTTGCCAGTTGTGGAACCTAGGATCCCCATGCCAGATTTATTTTTGGGGGATTGGTCTAAATTTCTGAATTTCAAAAATAACTGTAAGTTGTTTTTTGCCTTAAAGCCTAAGTCCTCAGGGAACGCAGCACAGCAGGTTCAAATTGTCATCTCTCTGCTGCACGGCGACCCTCAGGATTGGGCTTATTCCCTGACACCTGGGGATCCTGTTTTGAATGATGTTGATGTATTTTTTCAGGCTCTGGGGTTATTGTATGATGAACCTAATGTCACTGATCAAGCTGAAAAGACCTTGATGGCATTAAATCAGTGTCGTGAAGACGCTGAGCTGTACTGTCAGAAATTTCGAAAGTGGGCAGTCCTGACCAAATGGAATGATGATGCTTTGGCAGCCCTTTTTCGGAAGGGTCTGTCAGAAAATGTAAAGGACGTTATGGTGGGATTCCCTGTTCCCTCTGGTCTCAATGATTCTATGTCTTTGGCTATTCAAATTGACAGATGTTTGCGTGAGCGCAGAGGTATGCGTGAGATAGTGTTGCCTTGTGAGCCAGCTACTGAGCCCATGCAGTGTGATGGAGTGACTTCTGGGGCTCAGCGTCATGTGTTTCAAAAGCGCAATGGGTTATGTTTCTACTGTGGTGACGCTTCTCATGCTATTTCCATCTGTCCTAAGCGGGGAAGACGTTTTGCGCGCTCAGTTGTCTTGGGTAGTGTTCAAACTAAATTTCTGTTGACTGTTACCCTGATTTGCTCCCTGTCCACATTTTCGGCTCAGGCTTTTGTTAATTCAGGAGCAGCTATTAACCTGATGGATTTTGACTTTGCCAAACGTTGTGGGTTTTCCATGATACCCCTGCGGAAGTCTATTCCTTTACTGGGCATTGATGCTACCCCTTTGGCAGAGAATAAACCCCAGTTTTCTACTCAGGTGATAATGAGGGTTGAACCAGATCATCAGAAGAGTTGCAAATTTCTGGTGTTGCATAATCTGCATGACATTATTGTACTGGGTTTCCCTTGGTTACAGACTCATAATCCTGTTTTGGATTGGAAATCTGTGTCTGTGACCAGTTGGGGCTGCCAATGTGTTAATACTGACACTCCTGTTTTATCTGCCTCTCCCCAGTCTCAGGATGTCCCTGACTTTTTGACTGATTTTTCAGATGTGTTTAGTGAGAGTAAGTCTGCATCCTTACCTCCTCACAGGAGCTATGACTGCGCTATTGAGTTAGTGCCTGGTGGTAAATTTCCTAAAGGTCGCCTTTTTAATTAATCTGTACCTGAAAACGATACTATGCAATATTATATCAAGGAGTCTTTGGAGAAGGGTCATATCAGACCATCCTCTTCACCCTTGGGCGCCGGTTTTTTCTTTGTGGCCAAAAAGGATGGTTCATTGAGACCGTGTATTGATTATCACCTCCTGAATAAAATCACTGTTAAATATCAATATCCGTTACCCTTGATTTGTGACCTATTTTCCAGAGTGAAAAGTGCTAGTTGGTTTACCAAGCTTGACCTCAGGGGGGCGTATAACCTTATTCGCATTAAGCATGGGGATGAATGGAAGATGGCGTTTAATACCCCAGAGGGGCATTTTGAGAACTTAGTGATGCCTTTTGGGCTTACTAATGCCCCTTCCGTCTTCCAATCCTTCATGAATGATATTTTCAGGGATTTTGTGGATAAAGTTCTGATTGTTTATTTGGATGATATCTTGATTTTTTCCAACGACTGGGACTCTCATGTGAAACATGTTCGGACTGTGTTCCAGATTTTGAGAGAGAATGCACTGTATGTGAAGGGATCAAAGTGTCTTTTTGGCGTACAGAAGGTCTCATTTCTGGGATTCATATTGTCTCCGTCTGTTATTGAAATGGACCCGTTCAAGGTTCAGGCCATCTGTGATTGGGTTCAACCTACTTCATTGAAGGCTCTTCAGAGATTTTTGGGTTTTGCCAATTTTTATCGTAAATTTATAGATAATTTCTCCGGTATTGTTAAACCATTGACTGATTTGACCAAAAAGGGTACCAATGTGGTGAATTGGCCTCCTAAGGCAGTTTCTGCGTTTCAGGAACTTAAGCAGAGATTCGTTTCTGCTCCTGTTCTATGGCAGCCTGATGTTTCTCTGCCGTTTCAGGTGGAGGATGATGCCTCTGAGAATGGGGCAGGTGCTGTTTTGTCCCAAAGGGATCCAGAGACCTCTAGGAGTAACCCTTGTGCCTTCTTCTCTCGAAAATTTTCTCCAACTGAACGTAATTATGATGTGGGTAATCGGGAGTTATTGGCCATGAAGTGGGCCTTTGAAGAGTGGAGACATTGGCTGGAAGGAGCCAAACATCAGGTGGTGGTCCTCACGGACCATAAGAACCTGATTTATCTCGAATCAGCCAAGCGACTTAATCCTAGACAGGCCAGGTGGGCCTTGTTTTTCACACGTTTTAATTTTGTGGTTTCTTTTCTTCCGGGCACTAAGAATGTTAAGGCGGATGCCCTCTCGAGGAGTTTCTTTGCGGATTCTCCTGAGTTATCTGATCCTGCTGTTATTTTGAAAGAGGGTGTAGTTCTCTCTGCCATTTCGCCCAATTTGAGACTGGCTCTGGAGGGGTGTCAGGAGGATAAACCTGAACACTGCCCTGTTGGGAAATTGTTTGTCCCAGACCAGTGGATGAAGAGTGTGATGTCTGAGATTCATTGTTCCGCGTTGGCTGGTCATCCCGGGATTTTTGGTACCAGAGACTTGGTGAGTCGGTCCTTTTGGTGGCCTACTTTGTCTCGTGACGTCTGGGACTTTGTGCAGTCCTGTGGGACTTGCTCTCATTCCAAGCCTTGCTCTCGTTCTAGTGGTTTGTTAATGCCATTACCTGTACCCAAGAGGCCATGGACCCAGATTTCTATGGATTTTATTTCCGACCTCCCTGTCTCTCAGAGAATGACCGTTATCTGGGTAATCTGTGATAGGTTTTCCAAGATGATACATCTTGTGCCATTACCTAAGTTGCCTTCCTCCTCCGAATTGGTGCCTTTGTTCTTTCAGCACGTGGTTCAGTTACATGGCATTCCGGAGAACATTGTGTCTGACAGAGGAGTCCAGTTTGTTTCCAGATTTTGGAGGACATTTTGTTCTAAACTTGGTGTTCAGTTGTCTTTCTCCTCTGCATTTCACCCTCAGACCAATGGACAAACCGAGAGAACAAACCAGACCTTGGAGACTTATTTGAGATGTTTTGTGTCTGCTGATCAAGATGACTGGGTCTCTTTTTTGCCTTCGGCTGAGTTTGCTCTTAATAATAGGGCTAGCTCTGCCACCTTGATGTCTCCATTTTTCTGCAATTCTGGGTTTCACCCTCGATTTTCTTCAGGACATGCGGAGGCTTCTGTCTGTCCGGGGTTGACTCTATTGTGGAGCGTATGCAGCAGATTTGGGACCAGGTAGTGGAGAGTTTGTCTCTCTCTCAAGAGAAGGCCCAGCGGTTTGCCAACCGGCATAGGACTGATGGTCCTCGTTTTAAAGTGGTTGTCCTCAAGAAATATCCCTATGAAGGTTGCATCTCCAAAATCAAAGCCAAGGTTCATTGGACCTTATAAGATCATGGAAATTATTAATCCGGTTTCCTTCCGTTTGCTTCTTCAAGGGACATTTAAGATCCATAACGTGTTCCACAAGTCCTTATTGAAGAGGTTTGTTGAGCCAGTGGTTCCTATGGCTGCGCCTCCCGACCCTGTTTTGGTTGAGGGCAATTTGGACTATGTGGTTGAGAAAATATTGGATTCTCGTTTTGCTAGACGGAAACTCCAGTATTTGGTTAAGTGGAGAGGTTATGGTCAGGAGGACAATTCTTGGGTGTTTGCTTCGGACATCCATGCTGGGAGACTGATCCATGCCTATCATCGAGCTCATCCTGATCGGCCTGGTTGCGCAGGTGAGGGTTCGGTGACTCCTCCTCAGGGGGGGGTACTGTTGTGAATACTCTGGAGGCGATTTCTGAGCTGGGGCTCCCTCAGGTGGTTGCTGAGGGTAATGAACTAATTGCTGAATGGCCTTCAGCTGGCTCTGAATGGTCTGATATAAGTGACCTGAACTCCCTTCAGCCTTGCCGGTAATCAATTGTTCTTCCTGGTCTTGCTTGGAGCTCAGCTTGCATTCCTGCTCTCATTCAGATAAGTGATTTGCTGTTTTTTTTCCTCTGGTTGGATTTTCCTTGCTGGTTTTCTGCTTAGCAGTAGACTTCAGCCTGGTCCCCTTTAGGGGCCTGGCGCTGCAATTGTGCTCAGTTTGTGTTTGCACTTTTGCTCTGTTCCTATGTCACTTTTTGTTTGCTGAATTGCTGTGTATTACACCAGAGATCTGATTTAGGTGGTAGAGATAGTGTGATCTCAGGTTTTTTGTTAATCAGAAGTGTTGGTATTTTTATCAGGGTTTTTTTGGGTTGCAGTCAGAATTCTTTCCTATACTTTTCTATCTAGACAGATTGGGCCCCAGCGTTTGCTCATTCTATTTTCTGTCTGTGTTCGTATTTTCTTCTGGTCTAACCGCCATCACATGTTTGGGGGCTTCCTATTTCTTTGGGGATTCTGCTACGGGGCAGATAGCATTCATCTTTCTGCCTTTAGGTGTAGCTATCTCTCCGGCTGTGACGAGGCGTCTAGGATCACCGTAGGTACGCTCCACGGCTACTTCTAGTGTTGCGGTTAGTTTATTGTCCTGCAATCCAATAGTTTCCAGCCTCTCTGGTGTATTGCTTATTTGGCTATTTTTGCAATCTTTCTTCAGCTACCGAAACATAACAATACCCCATATGTTGGGGTAAACCAAGGTTTTGGCGCACGGCAGGGCTCGGAAGGGAGGGAGCACCATTTGACTTTTTGAACACCATGTCGTGTTTCGAGACCCCCTGATGTGCCTAAATAGTGGTAACCCCTCAATTCTAGCTCCAGCCCTAACCCCAACACACCCCTAACCCTAATCCCAACCCTAACCCTAATCCTAACCCTAATCCCAACCCCAATTCCAACCCTAATTGTAACCCTAACCCTAATTGTAACCCTAATTCCAACCCTAACACTAATTATAACCCTAACCCTAATGGAAAAATGAAAATAAATATATTTTCTTTGTTTTATTATATTTCCCTAACTAAGAGGGTGATAATGGGGGGGTTTATTTACTATTTTTTTTATTTTGATCACTGTGATAGCATTTATCACAGTGATCAAAATGTACCTGCACTGAATGAATGAATCTGCCAGCTGGCAGATTTGGCGGGCGCAATGTGCTTGAGCCCGCCATTTTCTTTACAGGAAGAAGACGCCGGGAGCTGCCGGAGCCATGGGAGGACGGGGGGACACCGGGAGGTACAGGGGACAGATCGGGGGACCCTATTTCTCTCCCCTCTGATGTGCGATCACATCAGAGAGAGAAATTAAATGCAAATTGCGGCTTTTTTTTTGTTTGTGCGCTCACCATTATATGGTTAATAACGGCAATCGCAAAAGCGGGGTCGGTAAAACCAACCCGAATCATGTTCTCTGGGGTCTCGGCTACCCCTGGTAGCCGAGACCCCGGAGAAATCCGACTCTTGGGGGCGCTATATACTTTCTCGATAGTGCCGTGAATTCACGGCACTGTGGTTTAAGTACCCTTAACCACCGCCGTTAAAAGGCGTATCGGCGGTCGTTAAGGGGATAACAATGACCAGTAGCCATATGTAAGGGCTTGACTTCTGTGAAAAATTTTGTCTGATGTTATTAATTAAGTCTAAACATTGGATTTACCACACTCACACACAAACAGTGGTGTTGCCATCAATAAATTTGAAAAGCAAACACTCCTAGGGGCTACTATGTTTTAATATTTTGTGTATGTTGGATTAAGAATAGCAGGTGATGAACCTTACATGTTAAAAATTGTACTATTCACGAACTTTTGTTTTAACAATGTCTGAGACACTTTCATTTAAACCTTTTGGCATATATTACATAAGTCAATTAACACATATACAAAAATTCAACCATAGTTAAGCCTAACACCAACTAATACATCTGTAGAAATATGGTTGAATACAGTACACAGTGTAATATGATATAAAACATTTATTACGCCATGGAAGTGTGCAAAAAAATATAGTTTGTGCACATGGCAGACAAGTACCCCTTGAGTTAAGTAGGCATTAGTTTTTTGTGCAAAATAACTTAACAAAGCAAAGTTTGGAAAGAATTAAAAATACAGACCAGCACTAAAATGCTGCCACAGACACACACTGCATTTTTTGGCCATTTATTACAAGCATGGTTCATGAGTAATTCTGATATTAAAGAGAGGGATCATACTGTAAACTACTACAAATATTGGAAGTATATATGATAAGGTGCTTTTACCTACAAAGGTTAATAACACATCAGCCTAATGTGTGTGTCGGTTAGACATGTAACGTGACATATAGAAAGCACAATGTGAACTATTTTCATATGTTAATATTAATTCCAGGTAAATTAGAAAAAGGAACATCTATGGGGTAACTTACCAAACTTTGCCTGCTTTGCTGGTGAATATGTGGACCAACCAGGTCTTGGGTAGAGCTGCTCAGCTACAGCGAACCAAGCACGTTCTATCGCCAGCCTGTCATGGTATCCTTCAGATCGAGTGTCCCAAAGTTCCGGATGTTGCTACATCAAACTTATTAGCCGTTCTGTGTCCACACGGGGGGCCATAATATTGTCCAAATTCAACACAGTTGAAAGATGCCAACACTCTGATAACTTGCCAACTTCACCACAGAGCCAAAATTGCTGTCTACACTTGTGCAAAAGTTTGGCCCAAACAATGTCTAGAC
Organism: Oophaga sylvatica; assembly: GCA_033576555.1. NCBI lineage: Eukaryota > Metazoa > Chordata > Amphibia > Anura > Dendrobatidae > Oophaga > Oophaga sylvatica. The sequence continues at coordinate 544,022,409 of JARQOD010000003.1, read as the reverse complement.
ACCTGTCTGGTACTGATACAATTGATTTAATGTTAACCCTATAAGTTATAAAGCGCACACGGATCACACACGGATGTGATCCGTGTGCGGTACGTGTTTACACGCACCAATTGACTTGTATGGGGCCATGTGATCTGTGCGCTCCCACAAACATTGACATGTCTGCGTGTTTTGCACACGGACACAAGGTCCGTGAAAACACGCTGACATGTGCACAGACCCATTCACTTTAATGGGTCTACGTGTGTCAGTGTCTCCGGTACGTTAGGAAACTGTCACTACACGTACCGGAGCCCCTGAGTGTGAAACGAGCCTAAAAGACGCTTTTTATTGCAAAAAATAGTTTTTACATCATATTTTGAGAGCTATAATTTTTCCATATTTTGGCCTACAGAGTCATGTGAGGTTTTGTTTTTTTACGGGACGAGTTGACGTTTTTATTGGTACCATTTTCGGGCACATGACATTTTTTGATCGCTCTTTATTCTGATTTTTTGGAGGCAGAATGAACAAAAACCAGCAATTCATGAATTTCTTTTGGGGGGGAGCGTTTATACCGTTACGCGTGTGGTTAAATTAATAAAGCAGTTTTATTCTTCGTGTCAGTACGATTACAGCGATACCTCATTTATATCTTTTTTATGTTTTGGCGCTTTTATACAATAAAAACTAATTTATATAACAAAAATAATTATTTTTGCATCGCTTTATTCTGCGAGCTATTACTTTTTTATTTTTCCAGTGATGATGCTGTATTGTGGCTCGTTTTTTGTGGGACAAGATGACGTTTTCAGCGGTACCATGTTTATTTATATCCATCTTTTTGATCGCATGTTATTCCACTTTTTGTTCGGCGGTATGATGATAAAGCAATGGGGTTTTTTTGTTTTTTTATGGGGTTCACTATAGAGGTTAACTAGTGGGACAGCTTTATAGGTAAGGGTCGTTGCGGACGCGGTGATAACAAATGTGTATTTTTATTATTTAATTTTTTTTTATTGAAATATTTATTTAGTGATAGAATAAATATTGATTTTTTTTATTATTTTTAAAATATTTTTACATTTAAATTTTTTTTTATTTCATTCTAAGTTTTACACTTTGGCCCACTATGGAACAATCATTTTTTGCAGGCTGATTGCTTCAATAGCATGCAGATGAAGCAGCATCTGCATGCTATAGAAGCTGTCAGCACTGCATGTTGTGCACACTGACCTGAGAGATTTCCTGATCATGTGTTAGCAGGTTGCTGAATGCAGTGACGGACAGGAGGCAAAGCAAGAGTTAGCAAGTTTAATAACAGGAATACTCCACGCAGGGAGGTAAAGGATAAAAACAGGGGTATAAACAGTGCAATAAGCAAAGGATATTCTGAGGTTCAGGATATAGGATCAGTTAACGTCAGTTCCTGTGAGGCACTCGTGTTAGAAGTTTCTCAAACTATAACTCCTGCTGGGAACTCAATAGTGCCGGCAACGGCTGCGCGGGGTCTTTTCCAACGCAGTCCTGTGGGCAACAAGCCTTGTCTTCTCGTGACAGCGGTCGGTCTCCAGTACCTTCCCCTAGTCCATATGCTGAATTAGCCGATAAGGGTGAGGGCCGCAGTCCCGTACGAGCTCAACGTGGCTCTGCAAACATACACTGTTGAATTCAGGGCGCAATGGTCTGGACAAATATTCCCTGGCAACGTCAGGGCACAAGTCTCAGTCCCGTATGCGGTCCCTCTTATGTGGCACGTGTGCAGTACTCACGGACACTTAGCGTGCGGCGTCTCTCTGTAGTCACCAACACACTGCACCTTCTCTCTGCAGTCACCGGGCATACTCTGCACGTTCCTCTCCCTCTCTGGTCCTCGCTGTTGGCTGCAGGAGACAGCGAACACTGGCCTGATGCTCCCAGTACGGAGCACTCCTCTGCCTGGCTGCTGCTGCTGCTCCTTTCCCGGCAGCGGTCCCTCTCTGGACTGCCGCAGAACGCTGGACTCCTTTCCTGGCAGCGTCCTTCTCTGGACGGTAAGACCATGCCGCAGCCCCGATACTCTGTGATGGGGAAGAGACAGCAGAGTGCGCCGCTCACCGCTCTGCGCACTCCTCTGTGTTCGTGCCAAACTGACCTGCTGCGCGCTTTTCTCTTTTATAATCCGCTGCTGAGCGTGCTTTCCTCCTGTCTCTCTCCGCCTTCCTGGGTCTGCTTGAAGGTCCCACTGGCTCAAGCTTCCCTCAGGCAAAAGGGGAAGGTCCGCCTCACTAAAGCTTCCCCCCCAGGAACAGGGGATGCAGCCTCTTCAGTTCCAGACCCGGCATGCAGGGTCCGGAACTGAACTGAACTAGATCTCATTTTATTAAACCAGCAAATTTATGTCAACATTTATCTCAGTGGCTAATGATGCCTGATGAATTTAGTGCTTCTTCATATCTATCTGTTTTTATAGCACCTCTTGACTTACTTTCTTTAGAAAAAAAAAATGAGTGCAGATTTTGGTGTAATGTGGCTTGTTTTAGACCAAACTCCCAAAACCTCCCCATAATTTGTCCAAACTCACCTTTTACTGAATTTGGTTAAGGACTCCAATCTTTGGTCCAATTTCCCCTATTTTACATACTGAATATATGTTTTGAAAAAAGAATAATCATCATTCAGCAGGCAGGCGCTGGTGGTGGCACCTGCTCTGCAACATGATCGCATGTATAATGTGCATTACATTATTTAATTAGTGATATACATTTATTCTGCAAAAAAAAAAATCTATATCAACATGGCACCGGCCGCGCCTGCACAGAAGCATCTATTGGCGATCCGATAGATGCTATGGCGCTGGCGCCAGCGCCATCCTGATGGAGATACTTTTTTTTTTGCTCTAGCAAAATGGTGCCGGTGGCACCTGCACAGTAGTATCTATCAGATTGCCGATAGCTGCTACAGAGACGTCATGGCCGGCGCCATTTTGAGAAAGAGTTTTTTCTTTTTCAGAATACATGTATATCACTAAATAAAATAACTTAATGCATATTATAGATGCGATCATGCTGCAGCGCAGGTGCCACCACCAGCGTCTACCTGCTGAATGTTTGTTTTTTTTCAATGCATATTATATTCAGTATGTAAAATGGGGGCAGGTCAGTGAGGGATCAGAGACCTGTCAGAAGCCATACAGATGAATACCTAATCAGAGCAATGCATGAAAACCCCCCACAAGCCGCCCCAGAGTACAACCATATCATTAACTCAAAACTGAAAATAAAGATTAAACAACAGCCACACAACGGATTTCATCAACCAAAGTATCATTTTAATCAGTATAACTGCACCAACCTGACACTGTGTGTAGGTTACTGTGCACAATCCTGCTGACAGGTTCCCTTTACGAAAAAACATTGCTTTGCATATATTGTTCAACTAAATGCATTTTTTTAATATAAGAAAGTTTGTGGATACAGCTCGCCCATCCAATGTATGTTGCTCAGTCTGGTACCTGGGCAATCCATTCCACTGTGCTCGGATACAGTTTGTGACTTATCAAGCAGCTTTGTTCGATGTGACAAAAAAAAAATTAAATTCAGCAAAGCAAATCAAAAGCAAAAATTCTTTATAGTGATTTCATTAAAATAGTAGCAAGGGCATTGGAAGACATCTGACGCGTTTGGAGTCTAGATCTATATCTACGATTGAGAGTCAACCAATCTCGAAATGCGTCAGTTGTTTTTTATGCCCGTGCTACTATTTTAATTTGCTTTGCTGGATTGACCTTTTTTTCATCACTTCGATAAATGCATTTTTACTGGATGTAGCACACAATGACCCAGTAATGGCTACATTTTATGCTTTAGGACTCCTAGATACATAAATAATACATTGAACATCATTACTGATTGTTCTTTATTCTTTAACCCTAGAGGCCCCTGACAAAGTAATGTGTAAACATGAAAGTAGTGTAGATGACATGCACTGATTGCAAACCTCCTTCCCACCAGCACTGGAGCAGGGTGAGAGCTGCCTGTACCTGGCTGCCCAGCAGCCACTCCCTCTGTGTGTAATGTAATACTAGTTACTGCAGGCTGAGCAGCTGCAACAAGTATCCAGGGAGCTCTGCACAGAGCACAACGATCAGGAGATCTCCCTGCACTGATCACATAGGGACCCTGGACTTTCCTGCTCTTCTGGACTCTTATTCAGAACCCAATTAAGGATTATCCTCACTATTTGGACACATACAGAAGTTGCACATTGTGTAGACATGGCTTCCTTCTCTTCAGGGGGTGGTAAAGAAAGACACCAGGTGAGCAATGTTCTCCAGTTACTTTCTCTTTTGGGAGACTTTCAGTTGTGTGCAGATGTTGAGCTACTTTTCCAGTTAGGCTTAGGTCACACTCTCAATATTTGGTCAGTATTTCACATCAGTATTTGTAAGCCAAAACCAGGAGTGGGTCAAAAATGAAGAGTTCCTGCAAAAGTTTCTATACTGTTCCTCTGATTGTTCCTCACCTGCCTTTATTTTACAAATACTGATGTAAAATACTGACCAAATACTGATAGTGTGACCGTAGCCTTAGGGTTAGATACAGCATCAAGAGTGGAGCTTTGGGGACTTTTATGAAGATGTTGTTGTGCAGCTATATCTCCTAGAGACGTACTACAGCAGATAGACAGTACATAAAAGGTTTTTGGAGTTGCAGATTTTGGATCAAGTTTTAAAGACTTTAAACCTGAAAAGTTGCATTTTTCTGTTTATGTAGGAAATGATTCATATTAGGATCTTCCTGCAGTGTTTATTATGTTGATACAGTGCATTAATGGTCACTTTATATAGTTTGTGCTCTGTTCTCTATATGCAGTTCTATTTGTAACAACGGGTCCTGTTTGTAGAAATGATAATATCGAAAAATTTCCATAATGTTGGTTACTATTTTGAAAATATTCCATAGAAAAAGGTTCTAACGTATATATACTCAGCAAGTGTAGACACAAGATACAATGAGCCGCGCCGGCTGCACACAAGTGGGTTTGTTTTCACAGAGCCGAAAACCTGTCAGTTCCATTTGCTGTGAGTTTTGGTGCCAGCTCCTCTGTGTCTCTGTCATGGTCAGATGTTCACATACAGCCAAACACTGGCTTGCATTGAATGGAATTCCACTGCACAGTACTCTGGGAAATCATTTCTCTGCCTCGTTAAATTATGAGAACATATCTAATAAAAATAGGGAAAATTTTTTAAAATATAAAATACATACGTTTTAGTGTTGAGTTCTCCTTGGTAAGAGAAAAAAAGAGTTTTGCAAATTTTACATTGTCTTACTATATATGGAGTATGGTTGACTTTTTGACTTTCATTTTCTCTAAAATTCAGCACGCTCTAGGTATTTTGTTTTTTTTTATTTGTTGCTCTTTAACACAGTAAAACTGCATATAATAAAAGTAGCAAAATATTATAAGGCTAAGAAAAAGAATATAAATTCATAGAAACTTTTTTGCAGACGTTTATAATCACTGGAAGTTTATTTGTATTTGAAACATGGCATTTCCACATAATATGCTATAAATGTCTGATAGGTGATCCGCTGACACTCCTGAGAGGAGGGCTGGGAATCAGAGATATCCACTCATGCACTACCGCTTAGGTCTGAACTGTATATATGTATTCTTGCAGTTTATTCAAAATTGCTTCTTTGGGTTGCTTAGAGGGGTTGTCTGTAACGCCGGCGTCTCTGCACTCCCTTCCCCAGCAGAGACGCCGATTCTCTCACCGCTGCGGTCCTGCCCCTCAGTCTCCTTCTCTTGCTGCTCCTGTTACGGCGCTGGTGTCTCTGCACTCTGCCTCAGGCCCCAGCAGAGATGCTGACTCACTGCCGAAGTCCCGCACCTCTTTCTCATCCTCCTGTAGCTGCTCGGGGTCTGCCCTCGGCAAATCCCAAGGCACTGTGGTTACAACGCGCCGTCTTAAAGTGTCCCCAGCCAATGGCTGGAGGACACTTATTATTTAAAGCACCTGCACCAGTTGGGAGGTGCCTGTACAACGTTGTATTCTGTGTCTAACATGTTTGCAAGTTCTCAGGTCCCAGTGCTCGTATTCCTGTATACCTTCCTGGTTGGGTCATTCGCAGTGTGGGAAGACTAAGTGCAACTCGAGGGTAAGAGGGAAAGGAAGCCCAAACGCTATGGAAAAGGGGAGTGGAGACCCCTAGGCAGATCTAATAGCACCCTTCCTCCCCTACCATTCCTATATTGGTTCCACACCAATCGACGAACAGGAACTTAAGCCCTGTATATCCCTTGAGCTAGGCCCTGAACAGGGAAGGGGAGATGAGCACTGGTCAGTCCCCACTGAACACTAAAGTAGGGAGACAAGGGGGAAGCAACTTAGCTTGAGCAGACTCCAGAGAGATAACATCAAACATCCTCCAACAGCTCCAGAGAGGAAGTAAGCCAACTGCTATAGCTCCAAGCCTTCACAAGGAGAAATTAAGAATATCACCCTGAAGCAGACTGGGAGTCTATAACCTCCCAGGTCCAGGTGTGTCAATTAGAGCCGGAGGGAGGTTGCCACTGGGTCAAAAAGTCAGAATTATTACAAAGACGTCTGCCAGATGCAGAGAGCCTGTCTGTAGCATCTGACACACCCATGACAGCTTGTCTATCAGCTATGCCCGCCTGCCTGCCAATCAGCCATACTTGCCTGCCTGTCTTTCAGCTGTAACCACCTGACTGTCTACCATTCTGGGTCGTTCCTGCCTCCTGTCCTTTGGGGGTCAGCTGCCATCCACCTGCGGTCAGTTCTAGTGTATCACCTGGTCCCGCTTCCCTCGTCGGATCATCTGCTGCCGTGAACCCGAATTCGGACTTGGTGAGCCTCCTAGCCACACCCCTCCAGGCTCCTCTCGGATCATGGCACCATGGTTCCACCACCCAGCCTGTTACATTGTCCACTAATGGGACAAATCCTTTTAGATCTGAATGTTTGGCGCCGGTAAAATTAAAACATACCTCCCGTACCGTTGGCGTTCCAGCGGTGTCGGCACTTTCATTGTTGGGGCTGTCGTGCAGTTGTTGTGACACGTAAACACACTGTCCTCACCTGTGTTCTGGGAAATGTTCTGCAGGAAATCCTTGAGTCCTGAAATTAATTTGGCTGTTACTTTGACAAAAACCTCTTGTATAACGTGGCTGACCTGTATGTTCTGCACCAATTTATATCTCAGTAAAAGCTCTGGAACTATCAGAAGTGTGTCTACATGACTGATGATGATGATTTAGTGAATCCTGCTTTGAGCAGGGGGTTGGACCAGATGACCCAGGAGGTCCCTTCCAACTCAACCATTCTATGATTCTATGACGCTAAGAAAACATCACCATAAACTAAAAAGAGAGTATTGCTGCACACCAAAGGAAACGTCCTTCTGGTCAGAGCTGTATTACACATGGCCTGTGATGTATTTCTGTGTGGCCCACAATCATTCGGATATAAACATTCTTTTCACTACGAGAAGAAGGCAAACCAGCAGAGACACACGGCCTTTGCCGGTTTGCCTTCTTCTCAAAGTGCATCCTTGCGCACTTCAGATTTTGTATTAGTCCTAGCCTGATGAAGAGACCTGAGTAGTCTCGAAAGCTTGCAGTTTGTTACCATCTTTTCAGTTAGCCATTAAAAGGTATCAACCACTGAGGACTCTCAATTCTAAATATTTTTCTATCTACTGGCTAACACGGTACAAAGATACACATCTTTACTGTATCCTTGCGCACGACATATACAACCATCGATGTAAAACAATATGTGATTTATCAGACCAAGCCAACGTCTTCCATTTCTTCATGGCTAATTTGGATGGTAGCATGCTTTTTGAAGGCACTTTCAGCTGTGGACAGGGTCTGCATGGACACTTTGAGACACACTTTCTACCATAGACAGTGCTACATTTTCAGCTCTTTGAGGAACTGTAGCTCTTTTTTTTGTAAGCGGACAAGGCAAGATTGTCTGATTCCTATGTGCATTAGTCAGCTTTGGGCACCCATGCTCTTTTCACTAGTTCACTGGTTCTCCTTCCTTAGACCACTTTTAAAAGGCACTAACCTTTGAATTTTGGGAAAATTACACAAAAACGAACATATTGGAGATGTTCTAATATTCTAAGCTTTATACTTTCACCCTTGTCAAAATGTACTTGTCTATTTTTCCTTGTTACAACACACCGGTTTCAAGATCTGATTGTTCCTTGCTGCCTTATTGTCACGGGTGTGTCGCGGCGAAGATCGTCGCGATTGCACACCCTGACTTCGCACAGCTGAGTTTCTGGTGCTGGGTGTTTTTCGGCACTGAGGGAGTTAATTCTTTCTCTCTCGATGCTGGACTGACCAGCCTCGCCCAGCTGCGATTGATGTTTTGTTAATTAGCTTCCTTCTTATACCTGCTGGTCTGCTGGGGAAGTTGTCGGTGAAAGCATTCATTCAGACCAGCAGAGCGGATCGTTTCTGAGAAGACTTAAGCTAAGAGTGCCTGTTGTGGTTTATCCTCTCCTCGCTTATTGTTTATCTCCTTAACCTTTTGTGTTCCTCTGTAGTGGAAGTTTTGTATGCATGGCAGTGTTTTCTTTACCCCTTGTCTGTCTTGTTTATCTTAGACTGTGTGTAAGCTGTGACCTGCCCATTCCCTGTGGTGGTAATCCGGGTCCTTCTCAGGACTAGATTACAGTGGTCAGGGATCTACAGGAGACAGGGTTACGCTGGCGGCCTGGACCTCTGTACCATTAACAGTACCTCCAGGTAGAGGGACTAGTCAGGACCCCAGTTCAGGGTCAGCATAGACCCCGGTCCACCTCTATCCTGAGACAGCGTGACACTACACAGTATTGACCCACAATACATAGGATATTATGTCAGGTAAGACATTGCTGGCAGATACTATGTATACATGTTGATATTTTCTATTATAGGAAATATAGAATGATGTCACATTAGATATATGTTACTATCATAGAATATATCTGTTATACGTCGTGACATTTTCACCGACCCCCACTAAAAGATTCTCCCCAGCTACCATGGATCCATAGCCCAGTTAGCTCAGCAGTTGCAGAGTTTGTCCATGGAGCTGACGGACGTTAAGTCCAAGGTTTTGTACCCCCGGGAGCAAACCAGATCTGAACCTAAAGTAGCGCTCCCGGACAGGTTCACTGGTGGGCGGGATAAATTTTTTACCTTCCGGGAGGCATGTAAATTATATTTTCGGCTACGGCCTCGGTCTTCGGGGAGTGAAGATCAGAGGGTGGGAATTGTCATCTCGCTCTTACAAGGGGACCCTCAATCCTGGGCGTTCTCTCTTCCTCCGGACTCCCCGGCTCTCCAGTCAGTAGATCAATTTTTTACAGCCCTGGGTCTGGTATATGATGACCCGGATCGGGTCTCCCTTGCTGAAATGAAGTTACGTAAGATACAGCAGGGAGATCGTCCGGCGGAGGAATTTTCTTCTGAGTTCCGTAGATGGGCCACAGATACTCAGTGGAATGACCCAGCTCTTAGGAGCCAGTTTTGTCAAGGATTATCTGACAAATTAAAAGATGTGTTGGCTCAGTATGATTCTCCCCTGTCACTGGAGGCCGCTATGGCCCTTGCTATTCGCATTGATAGACGGCTTCGGGAGAGGTGCGAGGTAACTCCGCCCCCTGTGATGACTCCACCTTCTACTATAGTCCCTTATATGGAAGTTCCCCTGGTTTGTTCTGAGGAACCTATGCAGTTAGGAGGGACATCGTTTCGAGGGAGGGGATCGGCGGTGCGCCGCAAGACAGGAAAGTGTTACTTCTGCGGGAGAAAGGGACATTTTGTTAGGGGGTGTCCATCCCGTACTTTGCTGAGCAAGGAGTCGCCGGAAAACTGTTGATCCCAGGTTGTGTGGTGGACGACAATCTGGGAGTATGTATTTCGTCCCCAAGTCCGTCTCAGTTTCTCGTACCAGCGGAGGTGGTGGTAGGTACGAGAACTGAAAGGATTTCTGTTCTTCTGGATAGTGGGGCCGCGGCTAATCTGGTGGACGCTCGGTTTGCCCAGGTGCAAGGTATGCAACTGAGTGTATTGGCCAAACCTATCCCTATATTCTCTATTGACGCCAGGCCTCTCGGTCAAGGTAGCTTTGTGCAAGCCGTGCATAACATAGACCTTCGAGTGGGGGCAATACATAAAGAACTATTGTCTTGTTATGTGTTGGAGGGCCTTCCCACTCCTATTGTGTTGGGACTTCCTTGGTTAACTAAACATAACCCAGTTATTAATTGGCAATCCAGAGAGATAAGCCAGTGGGGTGAATTTTGCAATAGTAACTGCATGAACACGGTCATCGGTGCGGTCGTGCCTAGAACCTTACCTCCTTTTCTGGAGGACTTTGAGGATGTGTTTTCAGAGGAAGGGTGTCAAGAATTACCTCCTCATCGCGCGTATGACTGTGCTATAAAATTGCTTCCTGATGCTAAGTTACCAAAATCTAGGTTATATAACCTTTCTGGTCCTGAGAGGCAAGCTATGAAGGATTATATTTCAGAAAGTCTGGCCAAGGGGCATATTAGACCTTCATCTTCCCCAGTGGCTGCGGGGTTCTTCTTTGTGAAGAAAAAAGATGGAGGCCTACGCCCTTGCCTGGATTTCTGTGAGCTTAATTGGATTACGGTCCGAGATCCGTATCCGCTCCCACTTATTCCTGATCTCTTCAATCAGATTGTGGGCGCCAAATGGTTCTCTAAGTTGGATCTCAGGGGGGCGTATAATCTGATTAGGATAAAGGAGGGGGATGAGTGGAAGACGGCGTTTAACACTCCTGAGGGACATTATGAGAACCTTGTCATGCCTTTCGGTCTGACTACTGCCCCGGCGGTGTTTCAACATTTTGTTAATGACATCTTAATTTACTCGCCGGATCTTGTGTCTCATCAGGAGCATGTGAGACAGGTGTTGCAGATCTTGCGAGACAATAAACTGTACGCCAAATGGGAGAAGTGTGTATTCGCCGTACAAGAACTTCAGTTTTTAGGATTCCTGGTGTCAGCTTCCGGTTTCCGTATGGACCCTGGGAAAGTGAAGGCTGTGCTTGAATGGGATCGGCCAGAGGATCTTAAAGCACTGCAGCGTTTCCTGGGGTTTGCTAACTACTACCGGAAATTTATTCGTAATTTCTCATCCGTTGTCAAACCTCTCACTGACATGACAAAAAAAGGGACGGATTTTTCTAGGTGGTCTGACAAAGCTTGTCAAGCATTTTCCTCCTTGAAAAAATGTTTTGCTTCAGCACCCATACTCATCCAACCTGATGCATCACAACCGTTCATTGTGGAGGTAGACGCATCTGACGTAGGAGTGGGTGCGGTATTATCTCAAGGTTCGTCCCCTGGTAAATGGCATCCGTGCGCTTTCTTCTCTAAAAAATTGTCGTCCGCCGAGAGGAATTATGATGTTGGCAATAGGGAACTCTTGGCCATTAAGTTGGCTTTTGAAGAGTGGCGTCACTTTTTGGAGGGGGCAGTCCACCCGGTCACCGTCATTACTGATCACAAGAACCTGCTGTATTTAGAGTCTGCAAAACGTCTGAATTCCAGACAAGCTAGATGGTCGTTGTTTTTTACCAGGTTTAATTTTGTCGTCACATATCGTCCTGGGTCAAAAAATGTAAAGGCTGATGCCTTATCTCGTAGTTTCCCGGGGGCCGGGAAGACGGATGACCCGGTTCCTATTCTTCAGGAGGGAGTTGTGGTGTCAGCTGTATGCTCTGAGCTTGAGGAGGAGGTATTGGAGGCTCAGGGGGACGCCCCTGTAGGACCTCCAGGGAAACTGTTTGTTCCAGATCAGTTAAGACAAAAGGTTATCGAGGCACATCATAATTCTGCTTTGGCAGGACACCCAGGGAGTAAAGCAACTGTAGATCTCCTTTCTCGCCGGTTTTGGTTGCCTAACTTAAATAAAGAGGTGGTAACTTTTGTCGCGTCCTGTGGGGTATGTGCGCGCTCTAAGACCCCACATACCCGTCCGTCTGGGGCCCTTTTACCGTTGAAAATCCCGGAGCGTCCATGGACCCATCTGTCTATGGACTTCATTACGGACCTCCCTCCGTCTTCAGGTAAAACTGTCATACTAGTTGTAGTTGACAGGTTCAGCAAAATGGCACATTTTATTGCTCTTCCTGCTCTTTCTAATGCTAAAACTCTGGCGCAGGTGTTCATTGGGGAGATTGTGAGACTTCACGGGTTGCCTTTCGATGTGGTGTCGGATCGGGGGTCTCAGTTTGTGTCCAAATTCTGGAAGGCATTTTGTTCTCGTCTGGGGATGCAGTTGTCATTTTCTTCGGCTTTTCATCCGCAGACTAATGGTCAGACAGAGCGTCTGAATCAGAGCTTAGAGACATATCTCCGGTGTTTTGTCTCAGAGAACCAAGAGGACTGGTCTTCTTTCTTGCCTCTGGCAGAGTTCGCTCTTAACAATAGGCGGAGCGAGTCCACTGGTAAGTCCCCGTTTTTTGGGGCATATGGTTTTCACCCCCAGTTTTGTACTTTCAATGGGGGGGGCTCTTCTGGGGTTCCTGAGGAGGAACGATTTTCGTCGTCACTTGCTTCAGTGTGGAGAGGAGTGCTTAATAATCTGAGCACTATGGGGAACCGATACAAACGTATGGCTGATAGGAGGAGAGTGTCTGGTCCGGACCTAAGTGTGAACGATCTGGTATGGTTGTCTACCAAGAATATAAAACTTAAGGTTCCCTCCTGGAAACTCGGTCCCAGATTCATCGGGCCATACAGGATCAGTTCAATAATTAATCCGTGGCATTCCGTCTTGACCTATCTCCTACGTTTAAAATCCACAATGTGTTCCACAAATCGTTGCTTAAGAGGTACGTGGCACCAGTTACACCATCACCTCTACCTCCTCCTCCTGTGGTGGTCAATGGTAATTTGGAGTTTCAGGTATTGAAGATCATTGACTCACGTCTTAATCGCCGGTCCCTTCAGTACCTTGTTCATTGGAGGGGGTATGGTCCTGAGGAGAGGATGTGGGTTTCTGCGTCGGATATTTTAAAGCAGACCGATTGGTTCGGGCCTTCCACACTACTCACCCAGATAGACCAGGCCCTGAGGGTCCAGAGGCCCCTCGTAGAAGGGGGGGTACTGTCACGGTCGCGATTACACACCCTGACTTCGCACAGCTGAGTTTCTGGTGCTGGGTGTTTTTCGGCACTGAGGGAGTTAATTCTTTCTCTCTCGATGCTGGACTGACCAGCCTCGCCCAGCTGCGATTGATGTTTTGTTAATTAGCTTCCTTCTTATACCTGCTGGTCTGCTGGGGAAGTTGTCGGTGAAAGCATTCATTCAGACCAGCAGAGCGGATCGTTTCTGAGAAGACTTAAGCTAAGAGTGCCTGTTGTGGTTTATCCTCTCCTCGCTTATTGTTTATCTCCTTAACCTTTTGTGTTCCTCTGTAGTGGAAGTTTTGTATGCATGGCAGTGTTTTCTTTACCCCTTGTCTGTCTTGTTTATCTTAGACTGTGTGTAAGCTGTGACCTGCCCATTCCCTGTGGTGGTAATCAGGGTCCTTCTCAGGACTAGATTACAGTGGTCAGGGATCTACAGGAGACAGGGTTACGCTGGCGGCCTGGACCTCTGTACCATTAACAGTACCTCCAGGTAGAGGGACTAGTCAGGACCCCAGTTCAGGGTCAGCATAGACCCCGGTCCACCTCTATCCTGAGACAGCGTGACACGTACACAGTATTGACCCACAATACATAGGATATTATGTCAGGTAAGACATTGCTGGCAGATACTATGTATACATGTTGATATTTTCTATTATAGGAAATATAGAATGATGTCACATTAGATATATGTTACTATCATAGAATATATCTGTTATACGTCGTGACACTTATATATTTCACCCCTGAAAGGTGCCAGTGTTAAAGAAAGTCGATGTTATTCACTTCACCAGTTAGTGGTTTCAATATTATGGCTGATCAGTATTTATAAAACCAAATTTCATCAATGACTGAGTGTGATGCAGCAAGACGCAGCGTGAGCGATCACTAATGGTTTACTCCATGTTCTTTATTTGGACTTGCACCTGATTTTGAATGCATGGACATAGATGATATCTATGGCTCCTTGGCCCAGGTAAGACGCTTCTGGCGTTGTCTATTGGTCATGAGTGTCTTGATACAAGGAATGTGACACTTGTAGCCCATGTCCTGTATATGTCTATGTGTGGTGGCTCTTGGAGCAATGACTCCAGCAGCAGTCCACTCCTTATGAATCTCTCCCAAATTTTTGAATGGCCTTTTCTTAACAATCCTTTCAAGGCTGCAGTTATCCCGGTTGCTTGTGCACCTTTTTCTACCACATATTTTCCTTCCACTCAACTTTCCATTAATAAGCTTGGATACAGCACTCTGTGACCAGCCAGCTTCTTTAGCAATGACCTTTTGTGGTTTACTCTCCTTGTTGAGTGTGTCAATGACTGCCTTCTGGTCATCTGTCAAGTCAGCAGTCTTACCCATGATTGTGGAGCCACTGAAACAGACTAGGGGACCTAATTAAACGCTTAGGAATCCTTTGCAGGTATTTTTGTTAATTCTAATTTACTGAGATAGTGACTTTTGGGTTTTCATTAGCTGTAAGCCATGATAGTCAACATTAACAGAAATAAACACATGAAATATATCACTCTGTTTGTAATGACTCTATATAATATATGAGATTCACTTTTTGTATTGAAGAACTGAAATAAATTAACTTTTTGATGATATTCTAATTTTGTGAGAAGCACCTGTATGTAGTTGGGAGACTTGTAACCGAAGGGTGGCAGATCTCACTGGTGCAGCAACTTGGAAACGAAGAAGGAAAGGTCGGCACTTCCATCTGGTAATATAAAATGTTAATAATACTTTATTAATGATCCATTAAAAATGAAGGAACACAAGAAGGGATGAAAACATTGATGTGTTTCTGGAGCGTTAAACGCCCTAAGGCCGGGGTCACACTTGCGAGACACTCGCACGAGTCTCGCACCTCAATACCCGGCACTGCCGCCGGCTCTCGGGACCGGAGTGTGCGGCAGCATGTATTTCTATGTAGCTGAACTCTCCGGTCCGAGTGCCGGCGGCAGTGCCGTGTATTGAGGTGCGATACTAGTGTGAGTTTCTCGCAAGTGTGACCCCGGCCTTAGTCGTAGTATTGTGCTGTGCGTGTTTTTCACAGACCCATAGACTTGTGTTGGCCCTTTTCATCCGTGGTGCCATAAAAACCAGATATGTATCCGTGTGTTTTGCAAAGACACTCTGCCCATTTAAAACCACGGACATGTTAATAGCATCATAGGTTATAAAGGATATGTGTAGTATCCATGAAAAAAACAGATACCACACGTTCTAGGAGCACATGAATGAGGCCTTGGACCTGATGAGTGTGGTGCAGTTTATAAATCCATGTCACAATGGCTGTATCATCCTTTTTAAAAGTCGTCCTTCCTATATAAAATGCTGATGGACTTTATTCTGTGAGCTGTAGTATTGTCTACCCTATTGTATCAAAATGCCGTCTGACGTGAAAATAAGGCTACGTTCACATATTGCATTTTTTATACTTTTTTTTAATGCAAATTTCCAGCAGCTTTTTACAGTACCAGAAAAGTCTGAGATTTCAGAAATTCATGCACACAGCTTGTTTTTTTTGTTATCAGTATTTTTGTGCAATGCCTTGGTTTTAGCAAAATTCAGCATGTCAATTCTTTCAGCGTTTTTTCATCGTTTTTCACCTACTGAAAGCAATAAATGGTGCAAAAAATGCAGAAAAAGCACTGTAAAAACAGTTTTTGCTGCGTTTTTGGTGCCAAAACCTGATGAAGTAGAATCAGATTAATTTTGTATGCATTAAACTTTATCAACATATACAAGAGACAAACATATCCTGATAAAAACACAGGAAAAAATGTTAACAAAAATTAAGCAAAACCTGCTTTTTTGAAGCAAGTTTCTTACTGCCAAGAGAGCAGGTTTGGCCTATGGAAAAAAAGTATCAAAAACGCAACGTGTGCACATAGCCTAAGACCTTTTTCCAAATTATGGTAATTTGGAAATTTTGATGTTATGGAGGAATGTACCAGTAATAGGTAAGTGAATTTTGCAATTGAGATAATGCATTGGCACCGATAAGTACTCCCCATCCCCCAATGTAATAAAATCACAGTTTTCAAACAGGATAGATTAATGATTAACTAGATGTAATTTCATTTCTTCCAATTTGTATTCTTTATTTCCATTGCTGGACTGAGATAACAATGTTCGTTCTTTTACATAATAATAATAATAATTTTATTTCTATAGCGCCAACATATTCCGCAGCACTTTACATTATAGAGGGGACTTGTACAGACAATAGACATTACAGCATAACAATAAACACAGATCAAGGTAGATACCAAGAGGAATGAGGGCCCTGCTCGCAAGCTTAAAATCTGTGGAACTTATTTACTTCTTACGTGTAGCTCATAGAATATGTTAGAAAGAAATCACAAGTAAGGACAGCAAATCCAAAAAAAGGACAGAAAAAAAAGAGGCCATACTTACCAACACCTACAGAATGCAGCAGACCCCCATGATAAAGGTTGAGGCTAGACAGGTGCAAAATGCTGATAACACAACCATTCACACACGCATCCTCCATGGAGGGCCGATGCTTAGTATTAAGTCAGGGTCACACTTGCGAGAAACTCGCACGAGTCTCGCACCTCAATACCCGGCACTACCGCTGGCACTCGGACCGCAGCGTTCAGCTACATAGAAATACATGCAGCCGCACACTCCGGTCCCGAGAGCCGGCGGCAGTGCCGGGTATTGAGGTGCGAGACTCGTGCGAGTGTCTCGCAAGTGTCACCCCATCCTTATAGATGTACATGGACAAGGCTTGTATAAGGTGCTATGGCGTCCTGTCTGCACCCTGCAGTATATTGGTATTGGTACCTATGAATTGCTTTTCATTTTAGTGTTTGAATTCGCAAGATACTGAGCACCGCTGGCAGAAACCGGAAAGGGCCCAGTGTAAGGACAATATATGGGCCCTTTGCAGCCCAATATTTAATCATAATGCACAATTCTACCTGCTTTGGAGGTGGGATTGGGCCTCCTTACCTCCTGGAGCCCTGGTTGCTACAATGATATGTCCGCCCCTGATGAACACACATGGCGTTGGTAACCAGCATGTGTATTCTGGCAAAAATATAACTACTGTATCTTTTCTCCTTTACAAAATAGAGGCTAGCCCTGTAACATTGGGGTGAAGGAAAATAGGGTGTTTGTCCTTGTGGGGTGCACTTATATATTGCTGGGCAGCCTACCTGATCTAACAGTAGGAATGGCACCAATAGGCTGTAAGGTTATGTTCACACGTAGTATTATTGCAGTGGATTTTTCTACAGCAAAAAACATTGTTTAGGGAAAATGCTGCGTACAATACACTCGTTTCTCACGTGTGGTTTTGCAGCGGTTTTACTAGTTTTTTTTTACATTAATTTGAATGAGAGAAAGCCGCTGCAGAAACGACAAAATAATTGAAATGCTGCAGATTTGAAAAAATGCATCAGAGAAAAAAGCACAATGTGCAACAGATTTCTGTAATCCGACTGATTTTGTTGGTAATGTAAAATTCTGCATATTTTATGCACCATAAACGCTGTGTAAAATACTCTGCATTTATGCAACGTGAAAATACTAAAACAAAACTTTTATTGTTTCCTTTAAAATAGGGAGATTGTATCAAGAATTTAATAAAACCAATATACTGTACATATAGCTAACCAAGAAATAAACCCACGTATAAAAACGAGCGCACACAAAGGTCTCATAAAAGCTAACAATTTATTAAATATACTTAAAAAATATTTTTTTTAAAATACAAAAGACATACATATACCAAACCAAAGTGTTCCTAGAAGTGGCCACAGTACCATGTACAAAGTAAGAGATGTAAAGTAACACGACAGATTCCAAATTGGGCAAAGGACCCCATCAATGTAATAATCCAAGTCAAATAATGTGTCATGATTGGTACTAAATAATTTAGTGAAAAATGCATAAGGTAAATACTTACACAAAAGATGGTATGTCAGTGAAAAGGGGGGTATAGTACATGTGTCTTGGTCCACCTGCCACAGCGCACGTTTCACCCAGAGGCTTTGTCAGGGGGCGTAACCAAGGTGAGTAAACCTGACTTAGAATTGCTAAACAGAGAGAGAGAGAATTGGGGATGACCCCAATACCGGTCTATCCTGTCCTCACCTCGCCGTGGAGAGAATATGACATACCATATACATTGGATAGAAACTGATCTGGGACTGTTTACAGCTGTGAAAATATGACATTTCTGTATCCCTGTGGATATCATCTAGTATTCCTGTCCTACTATATAATACCTGATGTATCTAAAGCTATTAATTAGACAATTTGATTGGGTCACACTGGGTCTATTTATTACAATGGGCCCAATGATCTCTACTACTCTATTTATAATGTCTATTTAACCTGTCATTTGCTAAATCTCATTTTGGGACTTGACCATTTTAGATGTCGATAGTGGCTGTTGTATGGTTGGTATCAAGTGCTGGTCTTGGCTTGTATGGCTTGATAGGGTCTATTAGGGTGAGCCTACGTTGAGTGGGCACCATTTGCTGTTATGTTTTGGTAGCTGAGGAGAGCAGGCAAAAACGGCAATACACCAGAGAGGTTGGAATCTACTGGATTGCAGTACCCTGACTAACCACCACAACTAAAGGCAGCCGTGGAGCGTTCCTACGTTGGTCCTAGACGCCTCGTCACAGCCTGAGAGGCTAACTACACCTAAAGATAGAAAGAGGAAAGCTATCTGCCCCGGAGCAGATCCCCAAAGAACATAGGAAGCCCCCAAACATGTAATGGCGGTTAGACAAGAGGAAATACAGACACAGACAGAAAATAGTATGAGCAAACGCTGGGGCCCAATCTACCTAGACAGAAAAGGATAGGAAGGATACTTACTGCAATTCCAAAAAACCCTAAAAAAAGCCAACGCTACTAATTGCAAAAACACCTGAGATCACACGACCTCTACCACCTAAATTAGTTCTCTGGTGTAACAAAACTAAGCCGCAGCCACAGAAAAAACTGGAAAAGGCAAATGAACAAACAACAGTGGCTCCAGAGGAACCGAGAGGAGCCCAAGCCCCCCGGGGAGGGGAACCTGGCCAACCTCACAGAAATGCAGAGAAAAATGCAAATGGCAAGCACAAAAACAAAAAACAGAAAATATCTTATCTGAGAGCAGGAGAAGAGGCAAGACTCAGCAAGCTTCCAAGTGAACCAGGAAACAATGTTGAGACAAGAACAATTGATCACCGGCAACCATGATGGGGAGAAACCTCCCTTATATCCAGCCAGTCTGTAATTCCTGATTGCCAATCCTCATTGAATGGTTCAGTACTGTTTGTAACCACCAGAGGGAGCTTCTGCTCAGAATTCATTTCTAAAACATTCATAACAGTACCCCCCCTTGAGGAGGGGTCACCGAACCCTCATTTGTGCAACCAGGTCTGTCAGGATGAGCTCTGTGATACGCACGGATCAGTCTCCTAGCATGGATGTCCGAAGCAAACACCCAAGAATTGTCCTCCTGACCATAACCTCTCCACTTAACCAAATACTGGAGTTTCCGTCTAGAAAAACGAGAATCCAATATTTTCTCAACCACATACTCCAGATTGCCCTCAACCAAAACAGGGTCAGGGGGCGTAGCCATAGGAACCACTGGCTTGACAAACCTCTTCAATAAGGACTTGTGGAACACGTTATGGATCTTAAATGTCCCTGGAAGAAGTAAACGAAAGGAAACAGGATTAAGAATCTCCATGATCTTATAAGGTCCAATGAACCTAGGCTTAAACTTAGGAGATGCAACTCTCATAGGGATATTTCTTGAGGACAACCAGACCAAGTCCCCCACTTTAAACCGAGGACCATCAGTCCTATGCCGGTTGGCAAACCGCTGGTCCTTCTCCTGAGAAAGGGACAACCTCTCCACTACCTGGTCCCAAATCTGCTGCATACGCTCCACAACAGAGTCAACACCCGGACAGACAGAAGCCTCCGTCTGTCCCGAAGAAAATCAAGGGTGAAACCCAAAATTGCAGAAAAATGGAGACATCAAAGTGGCAGAGCTTGCCCTATTATTAAGAGCAAACTCAGCCAAAGGCAAAAAAGAGACCCAGTCATCTTGATCAGCAGACACAAAGCATCTCAGATAAGTCTCCAATGTCTGGTTTGTTCTCTCAGTTTGTCCATTGGTCTGAGGATGAAAAGCAGAGGAGAAAGACAATTGAACACCAAGTTTAGAACAAAAAGTCCTCCAAAATCTGGAAACAAACTGGACTCCTCTGTCAGACACAATGTTCTCAGGAATGCCGTGTAACCGAACCACGTGCTGAAGGAACAAAGGCACCAATTCGGAGGAGGAAGGCAACTTAGGTAATGGCACAAGATGTATCATCATAGAAAACCTATCACAAATCACCCAGATAAGGGTCATTCTCTGAGAAACAGGGAGGTTGGAAATAAAATCCATAGAGATATGGGTCTATGGTCTCTTGGGCACAGGCAATGGCATCAACAAACCACTAGAGCGAGAGCAAGGCTTGGAGCGAGAGCAAGTCCCACAGGACTGCACAAACTCCCTGACGTCACGAGACAAAGTAGGCCACCAAAAGGACCGACTCACCATGTCTCTGGTACCAAAAATTCCGGGATGACCGGCCAATGCGGAACAATGAATCTCAGACATCACACTCTTCTTCCACTGGTCTGGGACAAACAATTTCCCAACAGGGCAGTGCTCGGGTTTATCCTCCTGACACCCCTCCAGAGCCAGTCTCAAATTGGGCGAGATGGCGGAAAGAACTACACTCTCTTTCAAAATAACAGCAGGATCAGATAACTCAGGAGAGTCCGCAAGGAAACTCATCGAGAGGGCATCCGCCTTAACATTCTTAGTGCCAGGAAGAAAGGAAACCACAAAATTAAAACGTGTGAAAAACAAAGCCGACCTGGCCTGTCTAGGATTAAGTTGCTTGGCTGATTCCAGATAAACCAGATTCTTATGGTCCATGAGGACCACCACCTGATGTTTGGCTCCCTCCAGCCAATGTCTCCACTCTTCAAAAGCCCACTCTCAATTACCCACGTCATAATTACGTTCAGTTGGAGAAAATTTTCGAGAGAAAAAAGCACAAGGGTTACTTTTAGAGGTCTCAGGATCTCTTTGGGACAAAACAGCACCTGCCCCAATTTCAGAGGCATCAACCTCCTCCTGAAATGGCAGAGAAACATCAGGCTGCCGTAGAACAGGAGCAGAAGTGAATCTCTGTTTAAGTTCCTGA
This sequence comes from Oophaga sylvatica, assembly GCA_033576555.1. Lineage (NCBI taxonomy): Eukaryota > Metazoa > Chordata > Amphibia > Anura > Dendrobatidae > Oophaga > Oophaga sylvatica. Next base: position 544,000,992 of record JARQOD010000003.1, on the reverse strand, counting down.
AACGCAGAGACTGCCTCAGGAGGCCAATTCACCACAACAGAACCCTTTTTGGTCAAATCAGTCAATGGTTTAACAATAACAGAGAAATTACCAATAAATTTACGATAAAAAATTGGCAAAACCCAAGAATCTCTGAAGAGCCTTTAATGAAGTAGGTTGGACACAATCACAGATGACCTGAACCTTGATCGGGTCCATTTCAATAACAGATGGAGACAAAATTAATCCCAGAAATGAGATCCTCTGTACTCCAAAAAGACTCTTTGATCCCTTCACATACAGAGCATTCTCTCTCAAAATCTGGAAGCACAGTCCGAACATGTTTCACATGAGAGTCCCAGTCATTGGAAAAAAATCAAGATATCATCCAAATAAACAATCAGAAATTTATCCACAAAATCCCTGAAAATGTCATTCATGAAGGACTGGAAGACGGAAGGAGCATTAGTGAGCCCAAAGGGCATCACTAGGTACTCAAAATGCCCCTCTGGGATATTAAACGCCGTCTTCCATTCATCCCCGTGCTTAATGCGAATAAGGTTATACGCCCCCCTGAGGTCAAGCTTGGTAAACCAAGTAGCACTTTTCACCCTGGAAAACAGGTCAGAAATCAAGGGTAACGGATATTGATATTTCACAGTGATATTGTTCAAGAGACGATAATCAATACACGGCCTTAATGAACCATCCTTTTTGGCCACAAAGAAAAAACCACACCCAAGGGTGAAGAGGATGGTCTGATATGACCCTTCTCCAATGACTCCTTGATATAAGACCGCATAGCGTCATGTTCAGGTACAGACAAGTTAAAAAGGCGACCTTTAGGGAATTTACTTCCAGGCACTAATTCAATAGCGCAGTCATAGCTCCTATGGGGGGGCAAGGATGCAGATTTACTTTCGCTAAACACATCAGAAAAATCAGTCAAAAAGTCAGGCACATCTTGAGCCTGGGGAGAGGCAGAAAAAACAGGAGTGTTGGCATTAACACATTGGCAGCCCCAACTGGTTACAGACACAGATTTCCAATCCAAAACAGGATTATGAGACTGCAACCAAGGGAGACCTAGTACAGTAATGTCATTCAGATTATACAGCACCAAAAATTTGCAACTCTCCTGATGATCAGGTTCAACCCTTATTATCACCTGAGTAGAGAACTGGGGTTTATTCTCAGCCAAAGGGGTAGAATCAATCCCCAGTAGGGGAATAGACTTCCTTAGGGTATCAAGGGAAACCCACAACATTTAGCAAAATCAAAATCCATCAGGTTAATAGCTGCTCCCGAATCAACAAAAGCCTGAGCAGAAAATGTGGACAGGGAGCAAATCAGGGTAACAGTCAACAGAAATTTAGTCTGAACACTACCCAAGACAACTGAGCGTGCAAAACATCTTCCCCGCTTAGGGCAGACTGAAATAGCATGAGAGGCATCACCACAGTAGAAACATAACCCATTGCGTTTTCGAAATTCATGACGCTGTGCCCCAGAAGCCACTCTATCACACTGCATGGGTTCAGAAGCTGGTTCACAAGGCAACATCATTCCACGCATACCTCTACGCTCACGCAAACGTCTGTCAATTTGAATCGCCAATGACATAGAATCATTGAGACCAGAGGGAGCAGGGAAACCCACCATAACATCTTTTACATTCTCTGACAGACCCTTCCGAAAAAGGGCTGCCAAAGCATCATCATTCCATTTGGTCAGAACTGCCCACTTTCGGAATTTCTGACAGTACAACTTAGCGTCCTCAAGCCCCTGATTTAATGCCAACAAGGTTTTTTCAGCTTGATCAGTGACATTAGGTTCATCGTACAATAACCCCAGAACCAGAAAAAATGCATTAACATTACTCAAAACAGGGTCCCCAGGTGTCAGGGAAAAAGCCCAATCCTTAGGATCGCTGCGCAGGAGAGAGATGACAATTTGAACCTACTGTGCTGCGTTCCCTGAGGACTTAGGTTTTAAGGCAAAAAACAACTTACAGTTATTTTTGAAATTCAGAAATTTAGCTCGATCCCCCCAAAACAAATCTGGCATGGGGATCCTAGGTTCCACAACCGGCAACCCTGCAAGATAGGTAGCAATACTCCGAACTTCAGTGGCAAGCTGATCCACACGGCCAGACAACTGTGCAAACTCCATTGAGAGAAAAAAAATAAATAAATCCTCCTCAGCAACCAGAGAAAAAGAGGGAAAAAAAATGCAGAAAAAAAAAAATCTCTGACAACTCTGACAACTTTTTTCTTTCCACACTATTTTTCCCTTAAATGAGTACCATATAATTTTCAGTTTATGTTTTGGTAGGTGAGGAGAGCAGGCAAAAACGGCAATACACCAGAGAGGTTGGAATCTACTGGATTGCAGTACCCTGACTAACCACCACATCTAAAGGCAGCCGTGGAGCGTTCCTACGTTGGTCCTAGACGCCTCGTCACAGCCTGAGAGGCTAACTACATCTAAAGATAGAAAGAGGAAAGCTATCTGCCCCGGAGCAGATCCCCAAAGAACATAGGAAGCCCCCAAACATGTAATGGCGGTTAGACAAGAGGAAATACAGACACAGACAGAATAATAGTATGAGCAAATGCTGGGGCCCAATCTGCCTAGACAGAAAAGGATAGGAAGGATACTTACTGCAATTCCAAAAAACCCTAAAAAAAGCTAACGCTACTAATTGCAAAAACACCTGAGATCACACGACCTCTACCACCTAAATTAGTTCTCTGGTGTAACAAAACTAAGTCGCAGCCACAGAAAAAACTGGAAAAGGCAAATGAACAAACAACAGTGGCTCCAGAGGAACCGAGAGGAGCCCAAGCCCCCCGGGGAGGGGAACCTGGCTAACCTCACAGAAATGCAGAGAAAAATGCAAATGGCAAGCACAAAAACAAAAAACAGAAAATATCTTATCTGAGAGCAGGAGAAGAGGCAAGACTCAGCAAGCTTCCAAGTGAACCAGGAAACAACGTTGAGGCAAGAACAATTGATCACCGGCAACCATGATGGGGGAAACCTCCCTTATATCCAGCCAGTCTGTAATTCCTGATTGCCAATCCTCATTGAATGGTTCAGTACTGTTTGTAACCACCAGAGGGAGCTTCTGCTCAGAATTCATTTCTAAAACATTCGTAACAATTTGCGTTTATAGGGTGCCAACTTTCATGGCAAAGTGACAACAGGCTAGACCAGTACTGGGGTCATCCCCAACTTTCTCTCCCTCTATTTCGCAACTCTTGGTCAAGTTTACTTACCTTAGTCAGCTATATGTATATTGATTTAATTTACAGTGGGTACGGAAAGTATTCAGACCCCTTTAAATTTTTCACTCTTTATTTCATTGCAGCCATTTGGTAAATTCAAAAAGGTTAATTTTTTCTCATTACACTCTGCATCCCATCTTGACTGACAAAAAAAACAGAAATGTAGACATTTTGCAAATTTATTAAAAAAGAAAAACTTAAATATCACATGGTCATAAGTATTCAAACCCTTTGCTCAGACACTCATATTTACGTCACATGCTGTCCATTTCCTTGTGATCCTCCTTGAGATGGTTCTACTCCTTCATTAGTGTCCAGCTGTGTTTAATTAAACTGATAGGACTTGATTTGTAAAGGCACACACCTGTCTATATAAGACCTCACAGCTCACAGTGCATGTCAGCCCAAATCAGAATCATGAGATTAAAGGAACTGGCCAAGGAGCTCAGAGACATAATTGTGGCAAGAGACAGATCTGGCCAAGGTTACAAAAGAATTTCTGCAGTACTCAAGGTTCCTAAGAGCACAGTGGCCTCCATAATCCTTAAATGGAAGAAGTGTGGACCACCAGAAGTCTTCCTAGATCTGGCCGTCCAGCCAAACTGAGCAATCGTGAGAGAAGAGCCTTGGTGAGAGAGGTAAAGAAGAACCCCAAGATCACTGTGGCTCAGCTCCACAGATGTAGTAGGGAGATGGTAGAAAGTTCCACAAAGTCAACTGTGACTGCAGCCCTCCACCAGTTGGTCCTTTATGGCAGAGTGGCCCGATGGAAGCCTCTCCTCAGTGCCAGACATATGAAAGCCCGCATAGAGTTTGCTAAAAAGCACATGAAGGACTCCCAGACTATGAGAAATAAGATTCTCTGGTCTGATGATACGAAGATAGAACTTTTTGGTGATAATTCTAAGTGGTATGTGTGGAGAAAACCAGGCACTGCTCATCACCTGCCCAATACAATCCCAACAGTGAAACATGGTGGTGGCAGCATCATGCTATGGGGGTTTTTTCAGCTGCAGGGACAGGACGACTGGTTGCAATTGAAGGAAACATGAATGCCAAGTATAGCGATATCCTGGATGAAAACCTCTTCCAGAGTGATCTGGACCTCAGACTTGGCCGAAGGTTCATCTTCCAGCAAGACAATGACCCTAAGCACACAGCTAAAATAACAAAGGAGTGGCTTCAGAACAACTCTGTGACCATTCTTGACTGGCCCAGCCAGAGCCCTGACCTAAACCCAATTGAGCATCTCTGGAGAAACCTAAAAATGGCTGTCCACCAGCGTTCACCATCCAACCTGGCGGAACTGGAGAGGATCTGCAAGTTGAATGGCAGAGGATCCCCAAATCCAGGTGTGAAAAACTTGTTGCATCATTCCTGTCATGGTTTACTGGGTTCTTGGATCAGGTAGTCGCGGGGTTAACTTGGTTGGCCTCTTTCTGGGTCCTGGGAGGCTTTTTATAGCCTCACTGGGAAGCCAGTCTTTGTCGTTTATACTCTGACCTTTGGCTGAGTGTGTCTGACCCTGTGCTTGTGCCTGTGCGTTGTGCCTGTGCTACATTTTGTCTGTCTGGTTCTGATTTGGCTGTGTCCCTGTTACGAGTTTTGCCTGTCCCTTTTGTACTGCTTTGCTCCCTCGGTGTATGATCCCTTGGCTGTGTTCTGGTTATTCTCTGCCTGCTCCTTTTGTACTGCGTTGCTCCCTCTGTGTTTGACCTGGCTATCCTGACTATCCATTCTGTCTATGCCCCTTGGTAACTTTATTTCGTAGTTACCCTTCTAGGAGTTTTCCTTTACCTCATAGCTCTCTGGAGCTTAGGCCACGCCCCTAGGAAGTCAGGTGATTGCAGGTCCTCCGGCCTGAAGCAGTCTCTATCTGCTACTGCTGCCTCTGAGAGACGTGTGGCTGGCTCCGCCCCTTGGCAGTCACATGCTGCGGAAGGTCCTGTTCCACAGAAACACACGTCTTCCCTTCTGCGGCTCTGCTATACAGGTATCTTTGGGCACAATTTGTTCACTCAGGACACACGCACTGGCTCAGTGAGCAAGTGCAGTGCGGTGTTCCTGACAATTCCCAAGAAGACTCATGGCTGTACTAGCTCAAAAGGGTGCTTCTACTCAATACTGAGCAAAATGTCTGAATACTTATGACCATGTGATATTTCAGGTTTTCTTTTTTAAGAAATTTGCAAAAATTTCTACATTTCTGTGTTTTTTCAGTCAATATGCGGTGCAGAGTGTACATTAATGAGAAGAAAAAATGAACTTTTTTGAATTTACCAAATGGCTGCAATGAAACAAAGAGTGAAAAATTTAAAGGGGTCTGAATACTTTCCATACCCACTGTAATTGTTGATACAATGCCTCTATTTTTAATGGAAACAATAAAATTGGTGTTTTAATATATTATATAGTCTATGTCCTATGAACTAAAAGGTGGGTTCCAAGAAAAATAACTGAAGGCACGTCTGATAAAAAATACTGGATCAGCCAACTGTACACCAAAAACAAAACATGAAATAAGAATGAAAGAAGTGTGCTACTGAGTCAGCATCACCAAATGTAGTAAAATGTATACTTTAACAAAAAACAATATTGACATGTATATTAAAAACATTTAAAAAGCACAATGGCTAAAATGAATTTACCAGGTGAGTTCCTATAATAGAGTCATAGAATGTTAACGTTGGAAGGGACCTCCAGGTTCATCGTGTCCAACCCCCTGCTCAATACAGGGTCCACTAAACCATCTCAGACAGATGTCTGTCCAGCCTCTGCTTGAAGACTTCCATTGAAGGAGAACTCACCGACTTCTCATGGCAGCCTGTTCCACTCATTGATCATCCTCACTATCAAAAAGCTTTTTCTAATATCTTCGGTAATCTGTGTCTCCTCTCCATATTAGAAACAACACCTCTCCTCCAATACCCAACAAAGTAAAAATCCCAGTCATATGAATAAATAATTATCATAGAAAAGTACTGAGGACTAGAGATGATACGTGTGTGAACTGTTGTCCATCACTATTTTCCACCTTTCTACCTTTTAATTCTGCTTTCAGATTGGAAGCATGAACCCAATGACCGGTTCACTTTTAAATGACCTATTTAGCCTTGGAAGTGATTTAGAGTCAGTAAATTCTAAAGCTAGCTGTAAAGGTAGGAGATATTCTGAATTATGGAGCATGAATATCTGTACTTTGGGTTATTTTAATAATGATTTGACTATCAAGATAGATACAACACAATAATGTATTTGTGCAGAACGTTAATTTAAACCGTAGGAGACATTGATGATGTTTTATGTCTTCTTGGCATCAGAGTGAAGCAAAATTAACAATGTCCATTTGTCAGAGTTTACTGCTGGAAGCTGTGGGCTCAGTAATGCATCACCGAGGAAGTGCACGTCTCAGTGATCCATTATTTCGCTAATATTTTAATGCTGAGGTAAACTTGTGTTCATAATGCTGTCGGTAAATGCCTCATTGCTGTGTTAGATAATACATGGTATCTTTCTTCCATAATTAATGAAAATCAAATGCATGTCCAGAATTCCCGCTATGATTTAATGCAGATTTACTGCAGGGCTGGTTTCTTTCATTTAGGCTTAGACCCAAGTTATGGCTCGCGTCAGCTTTTCAGGTTTTATAAGTCATGTTCATGCTTTTAATGGGTAACGCCCCAACTACATCCAAAATTATAGGGCTTGTTCCAGGGTTTTAGTGATTAAGCTAGCAGCAGAAAATACTGTGAAATGAAAAAACAAACATTACAAACCCGTTAAAGAGGTGGTCTGAAGTCAAACTAAATTTACGGTAATTGTAAATTCCGATCTATTTAGTGCTGTAATCTAAGCTAATGTCTAATATACTTGCATTAAAAATTCCCTTCCATTCCCTAACCACACTATTTAACACCAATACCAATTTTTTTCCTATTTCCTGTGTGATTACATCAGTGTTCGCGTATATAGACATTGGTCACAGGTGTGCAGCCTCTTATAGCCCTATCTAATTATTGCACACCCAACTTTTCAGTTTTTGCATTTCCACAAAAATTTTAAATAACCAATAAATTTCATTCAACTTCACAATTGTGTCCCACTTATTGTTGATTCTTCACCAAAAATTTACATTTGGTATCTTTATGTTTGAAACATGTGGGAAAAGGTTGAAAAGTTCCAGGGGGCTGAATACTTTCGCAAGGCACTGTACATATAAGAGACTGTATACCTGTGACCAATGTCCATATACACGAACATTGAGTCTCTACTCCTAGACCATGTTAAACAATTCTGTGGGTTGGTGTTTTGCCTTATCGTGACTGGTGACCCAAGCCTGTGCGCTCTTTTGATTTGTGGGACTCCAGTTCATTGACCAGGTCTGTGCTCTCTGACCGCTGGCTGGGAGACTGCCGCTCACTTCTTGTTAATTACTTAACTGTCTGAAGGCCGGAACAGTGACGCCAGCGCTGATTGGGTGCCAGGCTCATGTATCATAACAACTGCACAAGAACCCCAGGAACACGAGTGCCAACACCGCTGGAACGGCGCCGGCACAGGAGGTGAGTATGGGCTTTGTTATTTTATCGAGGCCATACTTTTAGATCAAGAAGGGGTTGTCCTAGTACTAGACAACCCCTTTAATATTCTTTTCTTTTTATATGTATGTGATTGTTTCTTGACTTTTAAAGTTGCTTTGGAAATATTAAAGATTCTCATCACTCTTAGTGGCTTTTACAATATAAACGTATGGAGCATGAGAGTGAGGCCCCATAGACTTACATTGTAAAAGAGACTTCCAGCTCACACACCACACAGAGCATAGAGTGAGCCAGAGAGTCTGAAGAGTGGTGACGACACTAAGAAGAGCAGAACGGCGCTAGAACCCGGAGAAAATATTAATATTAATGGGAGTGCACCATGCACCTTATGTAGTAGTTATTATGTCACAGTGCCCAGACATATTGGAGTAGGAGACACGTATCCTTTAGCTACCACTTTGCAGCAGATGGTGTCTATGTTTGATCTAGACTTATTCTATGTCCTTTACCCTAAATTTGCTCAATTTAAGAAATGTATTAATTTCCAGGGGTAAGTACAATTTTAAAAATATTCCTAAATGATTTTGCTGTAGATTAGAACTAATCTATCTCCGCTGTCCACTGGCTGCAGTGGATAGAGATTTTCTAATAACAGTTTTTAATAACCATTTTAGCAGAACATGTTATGCTGTTACAAATTATAGATTGCTACCTGAACCAGCTATTAGATGTTTTTCTACTAGCTGATATGCAACAGATGTAACTGCCTGTTGTCAAATGTAATCTGTCTCTAGCAGCAGGCAAGCAGAAATGGTGCTGGGTCTTTATCTCTCTGATCTGTTCTGTCTGTTAAAGTACATACAGGCATAACTAACACAGGTTCTCAGTTCCGAGCAGGCAAGCAAATGGCAAATGCTTTAAAATCAGCTTCCTTTGTTGGCATACAGTATGGGTCAAAAGCAAACACCTTTCGAAACAGTAGTTTTTCCCTGTTATTGTAATGTGCACAATGTATATTCAGACTAAAGACAACAAAACCAAGAAGGAACCAAAGTATCACCCCAACCTTTTTCCTCTCATGACTTTACACAGCCTTGGCATTCAATCAAGCAGCTTGGTCAGGTAGTCATCTGATAGGGCTTTCTAACAGTCTAGGATGTAACCCAGAGGTGCTGAGCTGCTTTACCTTTACTCTGCGGTCCAAACTGAACCCAAATCATCTCAAATAGATTGAAGTTGGATAATTGTGGAGGACAAATCACCTGGTGCAGTACTCCATCCCTCTCTTTATTGGTCACATAGCCCTTACATAATAGCCTAAATGTGTTTTTGTGTCATTGTGTTGTTCCTGTTGCAATACAAATGACGGTCCCACTAAGTGCAAACCAAATGGGATGGCATGTCATTGCAGAATGCCTTGAATGTTGAATAAATCAATAACACTGTCACCAGCAAGGCCCTGTCACACCCTTTGACCTTCCCCTACTTGCTTCATCGTGGGCACCACACATGTAGAAACTATCCGCTCACCTTTACTGTGTCTGTTGTGAATGGGTTTGAGATGAGTTCTGAGCAGAGGCTCCCTCTGGTGGTTACAAGCGGTGCTAGTGAAGATTGTGAGGACTGGGAATCAGGTGTTACTGACTGGTCTTATATAAGGGAGTCATTTTCCCATCAGGGTTGCCGGTGATCAATTGTTCTGGTCTGAATCCTTCATTCCAGTTTCCTTGTAGCCTGCTGTTTCGTGTCTGCATCTCCTGCTAACAGATAGACTTTTGCTTCTTTTGTGTTTTTGCTATATTTTTGCATTTTGTCCTGCACTTCTTTGGGGGCTTCAGGGTCCCCTCCGGGGGCTTCTGCCCTCTCAGTTTAGTTCAGCCACTGAGTTTTGTTCTTTTGCTTTTTCCAGTTTTTTCAGTGGCTGCTGTTTTGATTTTGTTACACCAGAGAACTAATTTAGGTGGTAGAGGTCGTGTGATCTCAGGTGATTTTGAAATTAGTGTAGTTGGTGCTTTTCAGGGTTTTCTGGGATTGCAGTAAGTGCCCTTCCTATCCTTTTCTATTTACATAGTTTGGGCCCCAGCGTTTGCTCATACTATTTTCTTTCTGTGTCAGTATTTCCTCTTGTCTAACCGCCATTACATGTTTGGGGGCTTTCTATTATCTTTGGGGTTCTGCTCCGGGGCAGATAGCTTTCCTATTTCTATCTTTAGGTGTAGTTAGTTTCTCAGGCTGTGACGAGGCGTCTAGGACAACGTAGGAACGCTCCACGGCTGCCTCTAGTTGTGGTGGTTAGTCAGGGTACTGCAATCTCATAGATTCCAACTGCTCTGGTGTATTGCCTTTTTTTACCTGCACTCCTCAGCTACCGAAACATAACAGTATCACCGGCCAGAAAAAATTGAAAATTGTATGGTACTCACAGAAGGGAAAAAATATTGTCAGAGTTGTCAGAGATATTTTTCTGTTTGTTGCATTTTTTTTTTTTTTTTTTCCCTCTTTATCTCTGGGTGCTGGGGAGGATCTTTTCTCTCAATGGAGTTTGCACAGTTGTCTGGCCGTGTGGATCAGCTTGCCACTGAGGTTCGGAGTATTGCTATCTATCTTGCTGGGTTGCCTGTTGTGGAACCTAGGATCCCCATGCCAGATTTGTTTTTAGGGGATCGAGCTAAGTTTCAGAATTTCAAAAATAATTGTAAATTGTTTTTTGCCTTAAAATCTAAGTCCTCAGGGAACGCAGCGCAGCAGGTTCAAATTGTCATCTCTCTCCTGCGCGGCGATCCTCAGGATTGGGCTTTTTCCCTGACACCTGGGGATCCTGTTTTGAGTGATGTTGATGCATTTTTTAAGGCCTTGGGGTTATTGTACGATGAGCCTAATGTCACGGATCAAGCTGAGAAAGCCTTGTTGGCATTAAATCAGGGGCTTGATGACGCTGAGTTATACTGTCAGAGATTCCGTAGGTGGGCAGTCCTGACCAAATGGAATGACGACGCTTTGGCGGCCCTTTTCCGGAGGGGTCTGTCAGATAATGTAAAGGATGTTATGGTGGGATTCCCTGTCCCCTCTGGTCTCAATGATTCTATGTCATTAGCGATTCAAATTGACAGACGTTTGCGTGAGCGGAGAAGTATGCGTGGATTAGTGTTGCCTTGTGAACCTGCTTCTGAATCCATGCAGTGTGATAGAGTGGTGTCTGGGGCACAGCGTCATGAGTTTCGAAAGCGCAATGGGTTATGTTTCTACTGTGGTGATGCCTCTCATGCTATTTCAGTCTGCCCTAAGCGGGGAAGACGTTTTGCACGCTCAGTTGTCTTGGGTAGTGTTCAGACTAAGTTTTTATTAACTGTCACTCTGATATGCTCTCTGTCCTCATTTTCTGCTCAGGCTTTTGTTGATTCTGGAGCAGCTATTAACCTGATGGATTATGATTTTGCTAAACGTTGTGGGTTTCCCTTGATACCCCTACAGAAGTCTATTCCCCTACTGGGGATCGATTCTACCCCTTTGGCTGAGAATAAACCCCAGTTTTCTACTCAGGTGATAATGAGGGTTGAACCTGATCACCAGGAGTGCTGCAAATTTTTGGTTCTATATAATCTGCATGACATTATCGTGCTGGTTTCCCTTGGTTACAGTCTCATAATCCTGTTTTGGATTGGAAATCTGTGTCTGTAACCAGTTGGGGCTGCCAATGTGTTAATACCAACACTCCTGTTTTTTCTGCCTCCCCCCAGGCTCAGGATGTTCCTGACTTTTTGTTTGATTTTTCTGATGTGTTTAGCGAAAGTAAATCTGCATCCTTGCCTCCCCATAGGAGCTATGACTGCGCTATTGAATTAGTGCCGGGTAGTAAATTCCCTAAAGGTCGCCTTTTTAACTTGTCTGTACCTGAACATGACGCTATGCGGTCTTATATCAAGGAATCATTGGAGAAGGGTCATATCAGACCATCCTCTTCACCCTTAGGTGCCGGTTTTTTCTTTGTGGCCAAAAAAGATGGTTCATTAAGGCCGTGTATTGATTATCGTCTCTTGAACAATATTACTGTGAAATATCAATACCCGTTACCCTTGATTTCTGACCTGTTTTCCAGGGTGAAAAACGCTACTTGGTTTACCAAGCTTGACCTCAGGGGGGCGTATAACCTTATTCGCATTAAGCACGGGGATGAATGGAAGACGGCATTCAATACCCCTGAAGGGCATTTTGAGTACCTAGTGATGCCCTTTGGGCTCACTAATGCTCCTTCCGTCTTCCAGTCCTTCATGAATGACATTTTCAGGGATTTTGTGGACAAATTTCTGATTGTTTATTTGGATGATATATTGATTTTTTCTAATGACTGGGACTCTCATGTGAAACATGTTCGAACTGTATTCCAGATTTTGAGAGAGAATGCTCTGTATGTGAAGGGATCAAAGTGTCTTTTTGGCGTACAGAGGATCTCATTTCTGGGATTCATTTTGTCCCCATCTGTTATTGAAATGGACCCGGTCAAGGTTCAGGCCATCTGTGATTGGGTCCAACCTACTTCATTAAAGGCTCTTCAGAGATTTTTGGGTTTTGCCAATTTTTATCGTAAATTTATTGGTAATTTCTCGGTTATTGTTAAACCATTAACTGATTTGACCAGAAAGGGTTCTGATGTGGTGAATTGGCCTCCTGAGGCAGTCTCTGCATTTCAGGAACTTAAGCAGAGATTCACTTCTGCTCCTGTTCTACGGCAGCCTGATGTTTCTCTGCCATTTCAGGTGGAGGTTGATGCCTCTGAAATTGGGGCAGGTGCCGTTTTGTCCCAAAAAGATCCAGAGACCTCTAAAAGTAACCCTTGTGCCTTTTTCTCTCGAAAATTTTCTCCTACTGAACGTAATTATGACGTGGGTAATCGGGAGTTATTGGCCATGAAGTGGGCTTTTGAAGAGTGGAGTCATTGGCTGGAGGGAGCCAAACATCAGGTGGTGGTCCTTACGGACCATAAGAATCTGGTCTATCTGGAATCTGCCAAGCGACTCAATCCTAGACAGGCCAGGTGGGCCTTGTTTTTCACACGTTTTAATTTTGTGGTTTCCTTTCTTCCTGGCACTAAGAATGTTAAGGCGGATGCCCTCTCGAGGAGTTTCCTTGCGGACTCTCCTGAGTTATCTGATCCTTCTGTTATTTTGAAAGAGGGTGTAGTTCTTTCCGCCATCTCGCCCAATTTGAGACTTGCTCTGGAGGGGTGTCAGGAGGATAGGCCCGAGCGCTGCCCTGTTGGAAAATTGTTTGTCCCGGACCAATGGAAAAAGAGTGTGATGTCTGAGATTCATTGTTCCGCATTGGCTGGGCATCCCGGAATTTTTGGTACCAGAGACTTGGTTAGTCGGTCCTTTTGGTGGCCTACCTTGTCTCGTGATGTCAGGGAATTTGTGCAGTCCTGCGGGACTTGCTCTCGCTCCAAGCCTTGCTCTCGCTCTAGTGGTTTGTTGATGCCATTGCCTGTGCCCAAGAGACCATGGACCCATATCTCTATGGATTTCATTTCCGATCTTCCTGTTTCTCAGAGAATGACCACCATCTGGGTAATTTGTGATAGGTTTTCCAAAATGATACATCTTGTGCCATTACCTAAGTTGCCTTCCTCCTCTGAATTGGTGCCGTTGTTCCTTCAGCACGTGGTTCGTTTACACGGCATTCCTGAGAACATTGTGTCTGACAGAGGAGTCCAGTTTGTTTCCAGATTTTGGAGGACTTTTTGTTCTAAACTGGGTGTTCAATTGTCTTTCTCCTCGGCATTTCATCCTCAGACCAATGGTCAAACTGAGAGAACAAACCAGACATTGGAGACTTATCTAAGATGCTTTGTGTCTGCTGATCAGGATGACTGGGTCTCTTTTTTGCCTTTGGCTGAGTTTGCTCTTAATAATAGGGCTAGCTCTGCCACTTTGATGTCTCCGTTTTTCTGTAATTCTGGGTTTCACCCTCGATTTTCTTCAGGACAGACGGAGGCTTCTGTCTGTCCAGGTGTTGACTCTGTTGTGGAGCGTATGCAACAGATTTGGGACCAGGTAGTGGAGAGGTTGTCCCTCTCTCAGGAGAGGGCCCAGCGGTTTGCTAACCGGCATAGGACTGATGGTCCTCGGTTTGAAGTGGGGGACTTGGTCTGGTTGTCCTCAAAGAATATTCCTATGAGAGTAGCATCTCCTAAATTTAAGCCTAGGTTCATTGGACCTTATAAGATCATCATGGAGATTATTAATCCTGTTTCTTTTCGTTTGCTTCTTCCAGGGACATTTAAGATCCATAACGTGTTCCACAAGTCCTTGTTGAAGAGGTTTGTTGAGCCAGTGGTTCCTGCTGCTGTGCCTTCTGACCCTGTTTTGGTTGAGGGCAATCTGGAGTATGTGGTTGAGAAAATATTGGATTCTCGTTTTTCTAGACGGAAACTCCAGTATTTGGTTAAATGGAGAGGTTATGGTCAGGAAGACAATTCTTGGGTGTTTGCTTCGGACATCCATGCTAGGAGACTTATCCGTGCGTATCATAGAACCCATCCTGACCGACCTGGTTGCTCAAATGAGGGTTCGGTGACCCCTCCTCAAGGGGGGGGTACTGTTGTGAATGGGTTTGAGATGAGTTCTGAGCAGAGGCTCCCTCTGGTGGTTACAAGCGGTGCTAGTGAAGATTGTGAGGACTGGGAATCAGGTGTTACTGACTGGTCTTATATAAGGGAGTCATTTTCCCATCAGGGTTGCCGGTGATCAATTGTTCTGGTCTGAATCCTTCATTCCAGTTTCCCTTGTAGCCTGCTGTTTCGTGTCTGCATCTCCTGCTAACAGATAGACTTTTGCTTCTTTTGTGTTTTTGCTATATTTTTGCATTTTGTCCTGCACTTCTTTGGGGGCCTTCAGGGTCCCCTCCGGGGGCTTCTGCCCTCTCAGTTTAGTTCAGCCACTGAGTTTTGTTCTTTTGCTTTTTCCAGTTTTTTCAGTGGCTGCTGTTTTGATTTTGTTACACCAGAGAACTAATTTAGGTGGTAGAGGTCGTGTGATCTCAGGTGATTTTGAAATTAGTGGAGTTGGTGCTTTTCAGGGTTTTCTGGGATTGCAGTAAGTGCCCTTCCTATCCTTTTCTATTTAGATAGTTTGGGCCCCAGCGTTTGCTCATACTATTTTCTTTCTGTGTCAGTATTTCCTCTTGTCTAACCGCCATTACATGTTTGGGGGCTTTCTATTATCTTTGGGGTTCTGCTCCGGGGCAGATAGCTTTCCTATTTCTATCTTTAGGTGTAGTTAGTTTCTCAGGCTGTGACGAGGCGTCTAGGACCAACGTAGGAACGCTCCACGGCTGCCTCTAGTTGTGGTGGTTAGTCAGGGTACTGCAATCTCATAGATTCCAACTGCTCTGGTGTATTGCCTTTTTTTACCTGCACTCCTCAGCTACCGAAACATAACATGTGTCTCACAAAGACATGGCGATTGGTACCAAAAATCATCAGATTACAGTGCAGATACAGTTGATGTTAATATCTGTCTGTTAGTTGATGTCTGTGCATCATTTATTGTTATCCAGTGGCATAACTAGAGTCTTATGGGTACCCGGTGCCAGATTTGGACCGGGGCCCCCATCCTGATATATATATATATATATGTGTATATAATTTATAAATTTATATATGTGCGCCTTACATCATGGTATATATGTACCTCATCCTGGTATATATGTCCCTCATTCTGGTCCCATCCTGGTATATATCACCCATTCTGGTATACAGTACAGACCAAAAGTTTGGACACAACTTCTCATTCAAAGATATTTCTGTATTTTCATGACTATGAAAATTGTAGAATCACACTGAAGGCATCAAAACTATGAATTAACATATCTGGAATTATACATTACACTTTCCAAAAAAGTGTGAAATAACTGAAAATATGTCTTATATTCTAGGTTCTTCAAAGTAGCCACCTTTTGCTTTGATTACTGCTTTGCACGCAGAAAAGGAGAACGGATGGACTCTACATGCCTGGTTCCCACCGTGAAGCATGGAGGAGGAGGTGTGATGGTGTGGGGGTGCTTTGCTGGTGACACTGTTGGGGATTTATTCAAAATTGAAGGCATAGTGAACCAGCATGGCTACCACAGCATCTTGCAGCAACATGCTATTCCATCCGGTTTGCGTTTAGTAGGACCATCATTTATTTTTCAACAGGACAATGACCCCAAACACACCTCCAGGCTGTGTAAGGGCTATTTGACCAAAAAGGAGAGTGTTGGGGTGCTATGCCAGATGACCTGGCCTCCAGTCACCAGACCTGAACCCAATCGAGATGGTTTGGGGTGAGCTGGACCGCTCACCGCTTCAATTTTGAATAAATCCCCAACAGTGTCACCAGCAAAGCACCCTCACACCATCACACCACCTCCTCCATGCTTCACGGTGGGAACCAGGCATGTAGAGTCCATCCGTTCACCTTTTCTGCATGCAAAGCAGTAATCAAAGCAAAAGGTGGCTACTTTGAAGAACCTAGAATATAAGACATATTTTCAGTTGTTTCGCACTTTTTTGTAAAGTGTAATATATAATTCCACATGTGTTAATTCATAGTTTTGATGCCTTCAGTGTGATTCTACAATTTTCATAGTCATGAAAATACAGAAAAATCTTTGAATGAGAAGGTGTGTCCAAACTTTTGGTCTGTACTGTATGTCCCCCGTTTTTCTGTTGTTCTTTAGTGTATTGAAAAAAAAAATATATTATACGCACCAGGGGCATACACAGAAGTCATGGGGCTCAATAGAACATAGTAACATAATTATTAAGGTTGAAGGAAGACTTTAAGTCCATCTAGTTCAACCCATATCCTATCCTAACCTGCCCTAACATGTTGATCCAGAGGAAGGCAAAAAAAACCCAAGTGGCAATCAGTAAGCTTCACATTGGGGAAAAAATTCCTTCCCGACTCCACATACGGCAATCAGACTAGCTCCCTGGATCAACGCAATATCTAGGAAACTAGTGACTATAGCCTGTAATATTATACTTTTCAAGAAAGGCATCCAGTCCCTTCTTAAATTTTAGTAGGGAATCACTCATTACAACATTAGACGGCAGAGAGTTCCATAGTCTCACTGCTCTTACAGTAAAGAATCTGCGTCTGTGATTATGACTAAACCTTTTTTCCTCCAGATGTAGAGGATGTCCCCTTGTCCCCGTCACAGGTCTAAGAGTAAAAAGATCATTAGAAAGGTCTTTGTACTGTCCCCTCATATATTTATACATTGTAATAAGATCACCCCTAAGCCTTCGTTTCTCCAAACTAAATAACCCCAAGTGTAATAACCTGTCTTGGTATTGCAGACCCCCCAGTTCTCTAATAACCTTGGTCGCTTTTCTCTGCACCCGCTCCAGTTCAGCTATGTCTGTTATGATTTGGTAGCTGAGGAGTGCAGGTAAAAAAGGCAATACACCAGAGCAGTTGGAAACTATGAGATTGCAGTACCCTGACTAACCACCACAACTAGAGGCAGCCGTGGAGCGTTCCTACGTTGGTCCTAGACGCCTCGTCACAGCCTGAGAAACTAACTATACCTAAAGATAGAAAGAGGAAAGCTATCTGCCCCGAGCAGATCCCCAAAGAACATAGAAAGCCCCCAAACATGTAATGGCGGTTAGACAAGAAGAAATACTGACACAGACAGAAAATAGTATGAGCAAACGTTGGGGCCCAAACTATCTAAATAGAAAAGGATAGGAAGGGCACTTACTGCAATCCCAAAAAACCCTGAAAAGCACCAACTCTACTAATTTCACCTGAGATCACACGACCTCTACCACCTAAATTAGTTCTCTGGTGTAACAAAATCAAAACAGCAGCCACTGAAAAAACTGGAAAAAGCAAATCTACAAAACATCAGTGGCTGAACTAAACTGAGAGGGCAAAAGCCCCCGGAGTGGACCCTGAAGGCCCCCACAGAAGTGCAGGACAAAATGCAAAAATCAAGCACAAAAACAAAAAGAAGAAAATGTCTTATCTGTTAGCAGGAGATGCAGACACGACACAGCAGGCTACAAAGGAAACAGGAATCAAGGATTGAGACCAGAACAATTGATCACCGGCAACCCTGATGGAAAGGCGACTCCCTTATATAAGACCAGTCAGTAACACCTGATTCCCAATCCTCACAATCTTCACTGGACAGTCCAGTACCGCTTGTAACCACCAGAGGGAGCCTCTGCTCAGAACTCATCTCAAGTTCATTCACAACAGTACCCCCCCTTGAGGAGGGGTCACCGAACCCTCACCCGAGCAACCAGGTCGGTCAGGATGAGCTCTATGATACGCACGGATGAGTCTCCTAGTGTAAGGTTCTTTGTCTCTGTTGACATGTTCCTTGAAACTCAGTTTTCCGTCGGCCATTTTGCTTTCTGTCTTTCTGCAGCTCTTGCCCTCAGTTAATATGGAGTTTCCAGTTTTCATGTTCCCGCCCTGATTCTTCCCTCTTGCTTCTTAAGCAGCCTCAGCTGAACAATCAGTGCTCCTGAATCAAGCCTCAGTCAGTCTGTGACCTGACTCCTGGAAGTCTTGGACTTGTACTCCAGCTATTCCCTACTGAGGAACCTTGGAACACTTTTGGACTCTGGAAACCTGCTGTTTGGTGAATCCATGTTTGCAGAGGAATTACGGTACAGAGAAGAGATCCTGAACCTGCTTTGGAGATTTATTGTAGTGCTTGAAGTTACTCTGGCCTGCTGTGTCTCCTGTCGCTGTTCCTGCAAACTGTGTGAACTTTTCAGCATGCTTGTATGAAGTAATACAAGTCATTTCATTTCAACCTATGTCTCCTGTGTTTTCCTCGCACCCAAGCACAAGACGCTATAGGAACTGTACACTATACATGACAAGATTCAGGAGCCAATGTTTAGTGTCTGCTGGGTCTGGGAAAGCCGTGTCTGCTGTGACTGTGGATATCAGATGTCCGTTTAATACCTTATGTGATGACAGTGGTTGTGACTTCTCACAACCATTCCAGGTGAGCGCATTCCCTTAAAATTTTACTCTGGAGTGTTACCACAGGTAAACACTATTGTTTTTTTTGTTTTTTTTTCCTTTCCTCTTCTCCTTCCAGCACTTCTGCCTTAAAAGATCTGGAAGATGGAGGCCCGCATAAAGGAACTTTGCGGAGTGACTGATACAATCCTTTCAGATGTACAGACTTTAAAAACCCGTTTTGCAAGCCTACAGGACCTCACTAATCATAATTTGCAAGTGTTTGGACAGACTACCCAGGAATTGCGAGCCAGGATTGAGGCTCTAGAGGAACGAGCCCAGGCTCCTGCCATAACCCCAAGTTCTGGATCCCCAAATTACCTCCTTTTCGTTTTGGCGGTGAACGTGAGAAATTCAGGGGATTTATTAATCAATGCAATTTATTTTTCTCTGCACATGCTTCACAATTTCCCACTGAACGATCCAAAGTGCTTACTATAATCATGTTGCTTACCAATAAGGCTTTGATGTGGGCAAACCCTCTGATTGAGACTGAGGATGATTGTTTTGAATCACCTTGATGCTTTTATTTCAACCATGGGGCAGGTGTTTGATGACCCCAATCGAGGTGCAACAGCTGAAGCAGCCATGTTAACTTTGCGCCAAGGTAAGCGTTCAGTAGCCGAATATGCCCTGGATTTCAGGAGATGGGCTCTTGATACCACTTGGGACACTTCCGCTAAAAAATCTATTTTTCGGAAAGGGTTGTCTCCACTGATTAAGGATGAACTTGCTCGTGCCGACCCTCCCACTGCGTTAGGTGACTTTATTAACTATTGTATCCGTATTGATGCTCGTCTGACTGAACGCAGACAAGAGAGATGGTTCGAAAATAATCGCACTAACCTTTTACTACCTCCCTCCTCAGCTAAGGAACCTTTGAGTAGGATCACAAGGAACCAGAACCTGAACCCATGCAGGTGGACTCTTTACAAAGACGGGTTAGTGATGCACGCAAAGAACATCGTATAAAGGAAAATCTATGTTTCTACTGTGGTAAGTCAGGGCACTTCATTATAAACTGCCCCAGCCGTTCTCGTAAGACTACTGCAGCAGTCATTCACTGTGAGTGTTGCGAGAGGAGCTCTGTCATGTCCGAGCCTCAGGCTCCAGAGAGATCTGCTGCAAGAGATTTTGATTTCTCTGACTTAAACTCTGTTAGTTCTGGGGACGATGACGGTATAAACGCTGCAATTTTTCAAGTTTCCTCAGCGGTGTCCCAGCTGAGTTGTAAAAGAAACAATTCTCATTGCTTCCTTTCCATCAAACTCTGGGTTGACTCAGTCTGGGTGTCTAGCTCTGCTATGATCGACTCAGGAGCAAGTGGAAATTTTATGGATATCTCCTTTGCTCTGAAACAGGGATACATTCAGTGAAGAAGGCTACTCCAGTACAGATGGAGACTGTGGATGGCTCTCTACTGACTTCTGGACCAGTGGATCAAGAAACAGAGCCTTTGAGGGTCATTATGGGTAAAGATCATCAGGAGAAAATGTCTTTTATGCTTATCTCTTCTCCCCACTTTCCCATTATTCTAGGGCTACCATGGCTGCAGGCGCAGAATCCTACGATTAACTGGGAGACCAAGGAATTACACTTTCCGGAGAAACAGATGAGTCAAGGAGTTTCAGCTTGCTCTGTTCCTAAAGGAACCATGTCAGTCCCTGAACTACCAGCTGTATACCAGGACTATGTGGATTTATGTGACAAGAAGAACGCTGATCATCTTCCTCCTCACCGTCCATATGATTGTCCAATTGAATTATTGCCTGGAGCCGAGATACCTTTTGGTAAGATCTACCCCCTAGCGGGGCCCGAGCTAAAAGCTTTGAAGGATTATATAGACGAAAATTTAGCCAAGGGCTTCATACGCCCTCTTCATCTCCCGCAGGTGCACCCATCTTCTTTGTGAAGAAGAAAGATGGATCTCTGAGACCCTGCATAGACTATAGGGAACTCAATAAGGTTACTATTAGAAACCGTTATCCATTGCCTTTAATCCCTGAATTGTTGGAGAGAGTGCGGCATGCCAAAATTTTCTCAAAACTGGATCTCCGTGGGGCCTATAACTTGGTCCGTATTAGACCTGGGGATGAATGGAAGACTGCTTTCAGGTCACGCTATGGACACTTTGAATATCTAGTTATGCCTTTTGGTCTGAGTACCGCCCCAGCCACTTTCCAACACTTCGTGAATGATATCTTCAGGGATCTCCTAGATACATTTGTGGTGATTTATCTGGATGATATTCTAATTTTTTCTAACTCCACAGAGGAACATCATGGACATGTGAGAATCGTCTTAGAACGCCTAAGACAAAACCATCTCTACATCAAACTTGAAAAATGTGAATTCCATAGGACCGAAATTCAATTTCTGGGGTATGTACTATCTACACAAGGGATTAGTATGGATGGAAGCAAGACCCAAGCCATCAAGGATTGGCCAATTCCTAGAAATGTGAAGGAGGTGCAGCGTTTCATCGGGTTTGCCAACTTCTATAGACGTTTCATTAAGAATTTTTCTGAGGTAGTGTCACCTATCACCCAACTTACCCGGAAACAGTCTAGGTTCTCCTGGACCCCGCAAGCTCAGGAAGCATTTTCCTGTTTAAAGGATAAATTTACCACCGCACCTATCTTAGTACATCCCAACCCCGAGCTTGCCTTCATAATAGAGGTGGATGCTTCAGACTGTGCCGTTGGAGCTATACTCTCTCAGAGAACAGGTGAGAAGAATGTCTTGCATCCCTGTGCCTTCTTTTCCCAGCAGTTGTCTTCGGCTGAGAGGAACTACGATGTGGGCAATAGAGAATTGTTGGCCATTATTGCCGCCTTCAAGGAATGGAGACACCTTCTTCAGGGTGCTGCACAGCAAATAGTCGTCCTGACAGACCATCGTAACCTTGAATTTATCAGGTCGGCTAAGTGCCTGACTCCTCGCCAGGCTCGCTGGAATCTTTTCTTAAACCAATTTAATTTTGTCATTTCTTATAGACCAGGATCGCGCAATGGAAAGGCTGATGCACTCTCTAGGATTCATTCAGCAGAGACACGTCCACTTACTCCTCCTAAGACTATTCTTCCTGACTCTAGATTCCTGGGAGTGATTCATAATCAAGACCTACTTAAGGACATCAAGGAAGCATACCATGCGGATTCTTTGTTGGCTCAACCCCCAAGGGACGTAAGTCTTGTCTTTAAGAATGGTGTGTGGATTCAGGGACAACGTCTGTATATACCTGAAACAGTCAGATTGAGAGTATTGCAACTCATCCACGATTCCAAGATAGCCGGGCATAGGGGAATTCTAAAGACACAAGAATTTCTTTCTCGTTTCTTTTGGTGGCCCACTTACAGGAAAGATGTCTAAAACTATGTCACTTCATGTGAAGTCTGTGCAAGATGCAAAACACCTCGCTCCTCACCAACTGGTCTGTTGCAACCTCTTCACACCCCGTCCCGCCCGTGGGGATCCATTTCTATGGACTTCATTGTGGAGTTACCAACCTCTCAAGGGAAGAACACCATTCTAGTGGTGGTTGACCGTCTAACAAAGGCAGCTCATTTTATCCCTTGTGTCGGCTTACCCACTGCAAAACAGACATCAGACTTGATGATTAAGAATGTGTTTCGCTTACATGGAGTACCGGATGAGGTCATTTCGGATCGAGGGGTGCAATTCACTTCAAGGTTTTGGCATAATTTCTGTGCAGCATTGGACATTAAAGTAAACCTTTCTTCTGCTTTTCATCCCCAGACTAATGGACAGACAGAACGAACCAATCAGACCCTGGAGCAGTATCTCCGCTGTTTTATCTGCCACCTACAGGATGATTGGGTGGATCTACTTCCACTGGCTGAGTTCTCTTATAACAACTCTCAGAGCGCCTCCACTAAGCAGTCTCCTTTTTACTCCAATCTAGGTTATCATCCTAACATTCTAACTCGATTTCCCATAGATACGCCCTTGCCGGCAGTGGCTGAAAGAATCACTTCTTTACAAAAGAATATGGATCTTCTAAAGGAAAATCTAGAATTGGCTCAGGAAAGGTACAAGAAAGCAGCAGATAAATTTCGTAAACCTGCACCAGCTTTCAAGGTAGGAGATTTGGTCTGGCTGTCAACCAGAAATCTTAAATTAAAGATTCCATCGTCTAAATTGGGACATAAGTACATTGGACCTTATAAGATCAATAAGATTATAAGTGCTGTTGCTTGTCGTCTTCAACTGCCCGGAACTATGAGAATCCACCCTGTCTTTCATGTATCCCTACTAAAGGCTGCAACACCCAATACGTTTCCTGGACGTTCTTCTCCTTGCCCTGACCCAGTGCTGGTCGATGGTCAGGAAGAATTTATGGTGGAAAGGATTCTAGATTCCAGGTTGTACAGAAATCAGTTGCAATATTTGATTAAATGGCAGGGCTACCCAGTGGAGGACAACTCATGGGAACCAGTCAATAATGTAAATGCTCCTCGCCTGCTCCGCCAGTTTCATCAGAGGTACCCTGTTTTCCTCGCACCCAAGCACAAGACGCTATAGGAATTGTACACTATACATGACACCTAGCATGGATGTCTGAAGCAAACACCCAAGAATTGTCTTCCTGACCATAACCTCTCCACTTAACCAAATACTGGAGTTTCCGTCTAGAAAAACGAGAATTCAATATTTTCTCAACCACAAACTCCATATTGCCCTCAACCAGAACAGGGTCAGGAGGCAAAGCAG
Source organism: Oophaga sylvatica (assembly GCA_033576555.1). Taxonomy (NCBI): domain Eukaryota; kingdom Metazoa; phylum Chordata; class Amphibia; order Anura; family Dendrobatidae; genus Oophaga; species Oophaga sylvatica. The sequence goes on along the minus strand of JARQOD010000003.1, from coordinate 543,977,418 downwards.
TAGGAACCACTGGCTCAATAAACCTCTTTAACAAGGACTTGTGGAACACGTTATGGATCTTAAATGTCCCTGGAAGAAGCAAACGAAAAGAAACAGGATTAAGAATCTCCATGATCTTATAAGGTCCAATGAACCTAGGCTTAAATTTAGGAGATGCCACTCTCATAGGAATATTTTTTGAGGACAACCAGACCAAGTCCCCCACTTTAAACCGAGGACCATCAGTCCTATGCGGTTAGCAAACCGCTGGGCCCTCTCCTGAGAGAGGGACAACCTCTCCACTACCTGGTCCCAAATCTGTTGCATACGCTCCACAACAGAGTCAACACCTGGACAGGCAGAAGCCTCCGTCTGTCCTGAAGAAAATCGAGGGTGAAACCCAGAATTACAGAAAAATGGAGACATCAAAGTGGCAGAGCTAGCCCTATTATTAAGAGCAAACTCAGCCAAAGGCAAAAAAGAGACCCAGTCATCCTGATCAGCAGACACAAAGCATCTTAGATAAGTCTCCAATGTCTGGTTTGTTCTCTCAGTTTGACCATTGGTCTGTGGATGAAATGCTGAGGAGAAAGACAACTGAACACCAAGCTTAGAGCAAAAGGTCCTCCAAAATCTGGAAACAAACTGGACTCCTCTGTCAGACACAATGTTCTCAGGAATGCCGTGTAAACGAACCACGTGCTGAAGGAACAAAGGCACCAATTCAGAGGAGGAAGGCAACTTAGGTAATGGCACAAGATGTATCATCTTGGAAAACCTATCACAAATCACCCAGATGACAGTCATTCTCTGAGAAACAGGGAGGTCGGAAATGAAATCCATAGAGATATGGGTCCATGGTCTCTTGGGCACAGGCAATGGCATCAACAAACCACTAGAGCGAGAGCAAGGCTTGGAGCGAGAGCAAGTCCCGCAGGACTGCACAAATTCCCTGACATCATGAGACAAGGTAGGCCACCAAAAGGACCGACTAACCAAGTCTCTGGTACCAAAAACTCCGGGATGACCGGCCAACGCGGAACAATGAATTTCAGACATCACACTTTTTCCACTGGTCCGGGACACAACAATTTCCCAACAGGGCAGCGCTCGGGCCTATCCTCCTGACACCCCTCCAGAGCCAGTCTCAAATTGGGCGAGATGGCGGAAAGAACTACACCTTCTTTCAAAATAACAGAAGGATCAGATACCTCAGGAGAGTCCGCAAGGAAACTCCTCGAGAGGGCATCCGCCTTAACATTCTTAGTGCCAGGAAGAAAGGAAACCACAAAATTAAAACGTGTGAAAAACAAGGCCCACCTGGCCTGTCTAGGATTAAGTCGCTTGGCAGATTCCAGATAAACCAGATTCTTATGGTCCGTAAGGACCACTACCTGATGTTTGGCTCCCTCCAGACAATGTCTCCACTCTTTAAAAGCCCACTTCATGGCCAATAACTCCCGATTACCAACGTCATAATTACGTTCAGTAGGAGAAAATTTTCGAGAGAAAAAGGCACAAGGGTTACTTTTAGAGGTCTCTGGATCTCTTTGGGACAAAACGGCACCTGCCCCAATTTCAGAGGCATCAACCTCCACCTGAAATGGCAGAGAAACATCAGGCTGCCGTAGAACAGGAGCAGAATTGAATCTCTGCTTAAGTTCCTGAAATGCAGAGACTGCCTCAGGAGGCCAATTCACCACATCAGAACCCTTTTTGGTCAAATCAGTTAATGGTTTAACAATAACCGAGAAATTACCAATAAATTTACGATAAAAATTGGCAAAACCCAAAAATCTTTGAAGAGCCTTTAATGAAGTAGGTTGGACCCAATCACAGATGGCCTGAACCTTGACCGGTCCATTTCAATAACAGATGGGGACAAAATGAATCCCAAAAATGAGATCCTCTGTACGCCAAAAAGACACTTTGATCCCTTCACATACAGAGCATTTTCTCTCAAAATCTGGAATACAGTTCGAACATGTTTCACATGAGAGTCCCAGTCATTAGAAAAAATCAAGATATCATCCAAATAAACAATCAGAAATTTATCCACAAAATCCCTGAAAATGTCATTCATGAAGGACTGGAAGACAGAAGGAGCATTAGTGAGCCCAAAGGGCATCACAAGGTACTCAAAATGCCCCTCAGGGGGTTAAATGCTGTCTTCTGTTATGTTTCGGTAGCTGAGGAGTGCAGGTAAAAAAGGCAATACACCAGAGAAGTTGGAATCTATGAGATTGCAGTACCCTGACTAACCACCACAACTAGAGGCAGCCGTGGAGCGTTCCTACGTTGGTCCTAGACGCCTCGTCACAGCCTGAGAAACTAACTACACCTAAAGATAGAAAGAGGAAAGCTATCTGCCCCGGAGCAGATCCCCAAAGAACATAGAAAGCCCCCAAACATGTAATGGCGGTTAGACAAGATGAAATACTGACACAGACAGAAAATAGTATGAGCAAACGTTGGGGCCCAAACTACCTAAATAGAAAAGGATAGGAAGGGCACTTACTGCAATCCCAAAAAACCCTGAAAAGCACCAACTCTACTAATTTCAAAATCACCTGAGATCACACGACCCCTACCACCTAAATTAGTTCTCTGGTGTAACAAAATCAAAACAGCAGCCACTGAAAAAACTGGAAAAAGCAAAAGTACAAACATCAGTGGCTGAACTAAACTGAGAGGGCAAAAGCCCCCGGAGGGGACCCTGAAGGCCCCCACAGAAGTGCAGGACAAAATGCAAAAATCAAGCACAAAAACAAAAAGAAGAAAATGTCTTATCTTTTAGCAGGAGATGCAGACACGACACAGCAGGCTACAAAGGAAACAGGACTCAAGGATTGAGACCAGAACAATTGATCACCGGCAACCCTGATGGGAAGGCGACTCCCTTATATAAGACCAGTCAGTAACACCTGATTCCCACTCCTCACAATCTTCACTGGACAGTCCAGTACCGCTTGTAACCACCAGAGGGAGCCTCTGCTCAGAACTCATTTCAAGTCCATTCACAACAGTACCCCCCCCTTGAGGAGGGGTCACCGAACCCTCACTTGAGCAACCAGGTCGGTCAGGATGAGTTCTATGATACGCACGGATAAGTCTCCTAGCATGGATGTCCGAAGCAAACACCCAAGAATTGTCTTCCTGACCATAACCTCTCCACTTAACCAAATACTGGAGTTTCCGTCTAGAAAAACAAGAATTCAATATTTTCTCAACCACAAACTCCATATTGCCCTCAACCAGAACAGGGTCAGGAGGCAAAGCAGTAGGAACCACTGGCTCAACAAACCTCTTCAACAAGGACTTATGGAACACGTTATGGATCTTAAATGTCCCTGGAAGAAGCAAACGAAAAGAAACAGGATTAAGAATCTCCATGATCTTATAAGGTCCAATGAACCTAGGCTTAAATTTAGGAGATGCCACTCTCATAGGAATATTTCTTGAGGACAACCAGACCAAGTCCCCCACTTTAAACCGAGGACCATCAGTCATATGCCGGTTAGCAAACCGCTGGGCCCTCTCCTGAGAGAGGGACAACCTCTCCACTACCTGGTCCCAAATTTGTTGCATACGCTCCACAACAGAGTCAACACCTGGACAGACAGAAGCCTCCGTCTGTCCTGAAGAAAATCGAGGGTGAAACCCAGAATTACAGAAAAATGGAGACATCAAAGTGGCAGAGCTAGCCCTATTATTAAGAGCAAACTCAGCCAAAGGCAAAAAAGAGACCCAGTCATCCTGATCAGCAGACACAAAGCATCTTAGATAAGTCTCCAATGTCTGGTTTGTTCTCTCAGTTTGACCATTGGTCTGAGGATGAAACGCCGAGGAGAAAGACAATTGAACACCAAGTTTAGAACAAAAGGTCCTCCAAAATCTGGAAACAAACTGGACTCCTCTGTCAGACACAATGTTCTCAGGAATGCCGTGTAAACAAACCACGTGCTGAAGGAACAAAGGCACCAATTCAGAGGAGGAAGGCAACTTAGGCAATGGCACAAGATGTATCATCTTGGAAAACCTATCACAAATCACCCAGATGACGGTCATTCTCTGAGAAACAGGGAGGTTTGAAATGAAATCCATAGAGATATGGGTCCATGGTCTCTTGGGCACAGGCAATGGCATCAACAAACCACTAGAGCGAGAGCAAGGCTTGGAGCGAGAGCAAGTCCCGCAGGACTGCACAAATTCCCTGACATCACGAGACAAGGTAGGCCACCAAAACGACCAATTAACCAAGTCTCTGGTACCAAAAATTCCGGGATGCCCAGCCAACGCGGACATATGAATCTCAGACATTCACACTCTTTTTCCACTGGTCCGGGACAAACAATTTTCCAACAGGGCAACGCTCGGGCCTATCCTCCTGACACCCCTCCAGAGCAAGTCTCAAATTGGGTGAGATGGCGGAAAGAACTACACCCTCTTTCAAAATAACAGAAGGATCAGATAACTCAGGAGAGTTCGCAAGGAAACTCCTCGAGAGGGCATCCGCCTTAACATTCTTAGTGCCAGGAAGAAAGGAAACCACAAAATTAAAACGTGTGAAAAACAAGGCCCACCTGGCCTGTCTAGGATTGAGTCGCTTGGCAGATTCCAGATAAACCAGATTCTTATGGTCCGTAAGGACCACCACCTGATGTTTGGCTCCCTCCAGCCAATGTCTCCACTCTTCAAAAGCCCACTTCATGGCCAGTAACTCCCGATTACCCACGTCATAATTACGTTCAGTAGGAGAAAATTTTCGAGAGAAAAAGGCACAAGGGTTACTTTTAGAGGTCTCTGGATCTTTTTGGGACAAAACGGCACCTGCCCCAATTTCAGAGGCATCAACCTCCACTTGAAATGGCAGAGAAACACAGCTGCCGTA
>JARQOD010000003.1:543886209-543972448 GCA_033576555.1 Oophaga sylvatica | reverse complement strand
CCGGTTACAAACCGCTGGGCCCTCTCCTGAGAGAGGGACAACCTCTCCACTACCTGGTCCCAAATCTGTTGCATACGCTCCACAACAGAGTCAACACCTGGACAGACAGAAGCCTCCGTCTGTCCTGAAGAAAATCGAGGGTGAAACCCAGAATTACAGAAAAATGGAGACATCAAAGTGGCAGAGCTAGCTCTATTATTAAGAGCAAACTCAGCCAAAGGCAAAAAAGAGACCCAGTCATCCTGATCAGCAGACACAAAGCATCTTAGATAAGTCTCCAATGTCTGGTTTGTTCTCTCAGTTTGACCATTGGTCTGAGGATGAAACGCCGAGGAGAAAGACAATTGAACACCAAGTTTAGAACAAAAGGTCCTCCAAAATCTGGAAACAAACTGGACTCCTCTGTCAGACACAATGTTCTCAGGAATGCTGTGTAAACGAACCACGTGCTGAAGGAACAAAGGCACCAATTCAGAGGAGGAAGGCAACTTAGGCAATGGCACAAGATGTATCATCTTGGAAAACCTATCACAAATCACCCAGATGACGGTCATTCTCTGAGAAACAGGGAGGTCGGAAATGAAATCCATAGAGATATGGGTCCATGGTCTCTTGGGCACAGGCAATGGCATCAACAAACCACTAGAGCGAGAGCAAGGCTTGGAGCAAGAGCAAGTCCCGCAGGACTGCACAAATTCCCTGACATCATGAGACAAGGTAGGCCACCAAAAGGACCGACTAACCAAGTCTCTGGTACCAAAACTTCCGGGATGCCCAGCCAACGCGGAACAATGAATCTCAGACATCACACTCTTTTTCCACTGGTCCGGGACAAACAATTTTCCAACAGGGCAGCGCTCGGGCCTATTCTCCTGACACCCCTCCAGAGCAAGTCTCAAATTGGGTGAGATGGCGGAAAGAACTACACCCTCTTTCAAAATAACAGAAGGATCAGATAACTCAGGAGAGTTCGCAAGGAAACTCCTCGAGAGGGCATCCGCCTTAACATTCTTAGTGCCAGGAAGAAAGGAAACCACAAAATTAAAACGTGTGAAAAACAAGGCCCACCTGGCCTGTCTAGGATTGAGTCGCTTGGCAGATTCCAGATAAACCAGATTCTTATGGTCCGTAAGGACCACCACCTGATGTTTGGCTCCCTCCAGCCAATGTCTCCACTCTTCAAAAGCCCACTTCATGGCCAGTAACTCCCGATTACCCACGTCATAATTACGTTCAGTAGGAGAAAATTTTCGAGAGAAAAAGGCACAAGGGTTACTTTTAGAGGTCTCTGGATCTTTTTGGGACAAAACGGCACCTGCCCCAATTTCAGAGGCATCAACCTCCACTTGAAATGGCAGAGAAACATCAGGCTGCCGTAGAACAGGAGCAGAAGTGAATCTCTGCTTAAGTTCCTGAAATGCAGAGACTGCCTCAGGAGGCCAATTCACCACATCAGAACCCTTTCTGGTCAAATCAGTCAATGGTTTAACAATAACCGAGAAATTACCAATAAATTTACGATAAAAATTGGCAAAACCCAAAAATCTTTGAAGAGCCTTTAATGAAGTAGGTTGGACCCAATCACAGATGGCCTGAACCTTGACCGGGTCCATTTCAATAACAGATGGGGACAAAATGAATCCCAGAAATGAGATCCTCTGTACGCCAAAAAGACACTTTGATCCCTTCACATACAGAGCATTCTCTCTCAAAATCTGGAATACAGTTCGAACATGTTTCACATGAGAGTCCCAGTCATTAGAAAAAATCAAGATATCATCCAAATAAACAATCAGAAATTTATCCACAAAATCCCTGAAAATGTCATTCATGAAGGACTGGAAGACAGAAGGAGCATTAGTGAGCCCAAAGGGCATCACAAGGTACTCAAAATGCCCCTCAGGGGTATTGAATGCCGTCTTCAATTCATCCCCGTGCTTAATGCGAATAAGGTTATATGCCCCCCTGAGGTCAAGCTTGGTAAACCAAGTAGCGTTATTCACACTGGAAAACAGGTCAGAAATCAAAGGTAACGGGTATTGATATTTTACAGTAATATTGTTCAAAAGACGATAATCAATACACGGCCTTAATGAACCATCCTTTTTGGCCACAAAGAAAAAACCGGCACCTAAGGGTGAAGAGGATGGTCTGATATGACCCTTCTCCAATGATTCCTTGATATAAGACCGCATAGCGTCATGTTCAGGTACAGACAAGTTAAACAGGCGACCTTTAGGGAATTTACTACCAGGCACTAATTCAATAGCGCAGTCATAGCTCCTATGGGGAGGCAAGGATGCAGATTTACTTTCGCTAAACACATCAGAAAAATCAATCAAAAAGTCAGGAACATCCTGAGCCTGGGGAGAGGCAGAAAAAACAGGAGTGTTGGTATTAACACATTGGCAGCCCCAACTGGTTACAGACACAGATTTCCAATCCAAAACAGGATTATGAGACTGCAACCAAGGGAAGCCCAGTACGATAATATCATGCAGATTATACAGAACCAAAAATTTACAGCACTCCTGATGATCAGGTTCAACCCTCATTATCACCTGAGTAGAGAACTGAGGTTTATTCTCAGCCAAAGGGGTAGAATCGATCCCCAGTAGGGGAATAGACTTCTGTAGGGTATCAAGGGAAACCCACAACGTTTAGCAAAATCATAATCCATCAGGTTAATAGCTGCTCCAGAATCAACGAAAGCCTGAGCAGAAAATGAGGACAGAGAGCATATCAGAGTGACAGTTAATAAAAACTTAGTCTGAACACTACCCAAGACAACTGAGCGTGCAAAACGTCTTCCCCGCTTAGGGCAGACTGAAATAGCATGAGAGGCATCACCACAGTAGAAACATAACCCATTGTGCTTTCGAAACTCATGACGCTGTGCCCCAGACACCACTCTATCACACTGCATGGGTTCAGAAGCAGGTTCACAAGGCAACACCATTCCACGCATACTTCTCCGCTCACGCAAACGTCTGTCAATTTGAATCGCTAATGACATAGAATCATTGAGACCAGAGGGGACAGAGAATCCCACCATAACATCCTTTACATTATCTGACAGACCCTTCCGAAAAAGGGCCGCCAAAGCGTCGTCATTCCACTTGGTCAGGACTGCCCACCTACGGAATCTCTGACAGTATAACTCAGCGTCATCAAGACCCTGATTTAATGCCAACAAGGCTTTTTCAGCTTGATCAGTGACATTAGGCTCATCGTACAATAACCCCAAAGCCTGAAAAAATGCATCAACATCACTCAAAACAGGATCCCCAGGTGTCAGGAAAAAAGCCCAATCCTGAGGATCGCCGCGCAGGAGAGAGATGACAATTTGAACCTGCTGCTCTGCGTTCCCTGAGGACTTAGATTTTAAGGCAAAAAACAATTTACAATTATTTTTGAAATTCAGAAACTTGGCTCGATCCCCCAAATACAAATCTGGCATGGGAATCCTAGGTTCCACAACAGACAACCTGGCAAGATAGGTAGCAATACTCCGAACCTCAGTGGCAAGCTGATCCACACGGCCAGACAACTGTGCAAACTCCATTGAGAGAAAAAAAAATCCTCCCCAGCACCCAGAGATACAGAGGGAAAAAAAAAATGCAACAAACAGAAAAATATCTCTGACAACCTTTTTTTTTCTTTCACAATATTTTTCCCTTCTGTGAGTACCATATAATTTTCAGGTTAGGCAGGTGATACTGTTATGATTTGGTAGCTGAGGAGTGCAGGTAAAAAAGGCAATACACCAGAGCAGTTGGAAACTATGAGATTGCAGTACCCTGACTAACCACCACAACTAGAGGCAGCCGTGGAGCGTTCCTACGTTGGTCCTAGACGCCTCGTCACAGCCTGAGAAACTAACTATACCTAAAGATAGAAAGAGGAAAGCTATCTGCCCCGGAGCAGATCCCCAAAGAACATAGAAAGCCCCCAAACATGTAATGGCGGTTAGACAAGAAGAAATACTGACACAGACAAAAAATAGTATGAACAAACGTTGGGGCCCAAACTATCTAAATAGAAAAGGATAGGAAGGGCACTTACTGCAATCCCAAAAAACCCTGAAAAGCACCAACTCTACTAATTTCAAAAACACCTGAGATCACACGACCTCTACCACCTAAATTAGTTCTCTGGTGTAACAAAATCAAAACAGCAGCCACTGAAAAAACTGGAAAAAGCAAATGTACAAAACATCAGTGGCTGAACTAAACTGAGAGGGCAAAAGCCCCCGGAGGGGACCCTGAAGGCCCCCACAGAAGTGCAGGACAAAATGCAAAAATCAAGCACAAAAACAAAAAGAAGAAAATGTCTTATCTGTTAGCAGGAGATGCAGACACGACACAGCAGGCTACAAAGGAAACAGGAATCAAGGATTGAGACCAGAACAATTGATCACTGGCAACCCTGATGGGAAGGCGACTCCCTTATATAAGACCAGTCAGTAACACCTGATTCCCAATCCTCACAATCTTCACTGGACAGTCCAGTACCGCTTGTAACCACCAGAGGGAGCCTCTGCTCAGAACTCATCTCAAGTCCATTCACAACATATGTCCTTCTTATACACCGGAGACCAGAACTGCACACAGTATTCTAAGTGTGGTCGCACCAGTGACTTGTATAGAGGTAAAATTATGTTCTCCTCATGAGCATCTATGCCTCTTTTAATGCATCCCATTATTTTATTTGCCTTGGCAGCAGCTGCCTGACATTGGCCACTAAATGTGAGTTTGTCGTCCACTCATGCACCCAGGTCTTTTTCAGTGACAGTTTTGCCCAGTGTTTTACAATTAAGCACATAATTATACATCTTGTTTGTTCTACCCAAGTGCATGACCTTACATTTATCCCCATTAAAGCTCATTTGCCATTTATCAGCCCAAGCTTCTAGTTTACATAAATCCTCCTGTATAAAATTATCGTCCTCTGTATTTATTACCCTGCAGAGTTTAGTGTCATCTGCAAATATTGAAATACTACTCTGTATGCCCCCTACAAGGTCATTAATAAATATGTTAAAGAGAAGGGGCCTCAATACTGACCCCTGTGGTACCCCACTGCTAACCGTGACCCAGTCCGAGTGTGCTCCATTAATAACCACCCTTTGTTTTCTATCCATGAGCCAGTTCTTAACCCACTTACACATATTTTCCCCTATCCCCATTGTTCTCATTTTATGTATTAATCTTTTGTGTGGCACTGTATCAAAAGCTTTTGAGAAGTCCATGAACACCACGTCCACTGCATTCCCTTGGTCCAGTCCGGAACTTACCCCTTCATAAAAGCTTATCAGATTAGTCTGACAGGGACGGTCCCTCGTAAACCCATGCTGATACTGTGTCATGAGGTTATTCAGCCTCAGATACTCCAATATAGTATCCCTTAAAAAACCCTCCAGGATTTTACCCACAGTAGATGTTAAGCTCACTGGCCTATAATTTCCAGGTTCAGTTTTTGCCCCCTTTTTGAATATTGGCACCACATTTGCTATACGCCAGTCCTGTGGTACAGACCCCGTTATTATGGAATCTTTAAAGATTAAAAATAATGGTCTATCTATGACTGTACTTAATTCCTGCAGTACTCGAGGGTGTATCCCATACGGGCCCAGGGATTTGTCAATTTTAGTGATTTTTAGACACCGCCGTACTTCCTGCTGGGTTAAGCAGGTGACATTTAATGGAGAAATTTTTTTTATCACTAATCATGTTATCTGTCATGGGATTTTCTTGTGTAAATACAGTTGAAAAAAAGTCATTTAGCATATTGGCTTTTTCCTCATCCTCATCCACCATTTCACCCAGACTATTTTTAAGGGGACCAACACTATCATTTTTTAGTTTCTTGCTATTTATGTAGTTAAAGAATATTTTGGGATTATTTTTACTTTCTCTGGTAGTGAGTCTCTCTGTCTCAATCTTTGCTGTCTTGATTTGCTTTTTACAGAATTTATTCAATCTTCTGTATTTATTTAGTGCCTCATCACTACCTACTTGCTTTAATTCCCTAAATGCTTTATTTTTGTCACTTATTGCGCCCCTTACAGCTCTATTTAGCCATAGTGGTTTCCTCCTAATTCTAGCATGTTTATTCCCATAGGGTATATACTGTGCACAGGTCCTATTCAGGATGCTAATAAACGTCTCCCATTTTCTTTGTGTATTTTTATGTCTCAGGATATTGTCCCAGTTTATGGCACTAAGATCATCTCTTATCCGTTGGAAAGAAGTATAATGCAACCTCATAGTACTCTATATAGTATAATGCATCCTATATTCCATCATATAGTATAATGCACATTCCATAGCCATCCATGTAGTATAATACACATCTCATAGTTCATCATAAAGTTTAATGCACACAGCATGGTCATCCATAAAGTATAATGCATCACATAGTCATCCATAAAGTATAATGCACCCCAAAGTCATCCATAAAATATAATGCATACCATAGTCATCCATAAAGTATAATGCACCCCCATAGTCATCCATAAAGTATAATGCATACCATATTCATCCATAAAGTATAATGTACTCCCATAGTCATCCATAAAGTATAATGTGCCCCCATAGCCATCTATAAAATAAAATGAACCCCCCATAGTCATCCATAAAGTATAATGTGCCCCCATAGTCATCTATAAAGTATAATGCACCCCATACTCATCCATAAAGTATAATGTGCCCCCATAATCATCCATAAAGTATAATGCACCCCCATAGTCATCCATAAAATATAATGCACTCCCATAGTCATTCATAATATATAATGCACCCCACAGTCATCCATAAAGTATAATGCACAGCCTATAGTGATCCACGTACTATAATGTGCCCGCATAGTCATTCATAAAATATAATGCACAGCCCATAGTCATCCTTGTACTAGTATGGTCACTGATTTAAAAAAAATATATATATATTCACCTTCCCTTCGCTCCCCTGCAGCGCGCTGTCCTCTTGTGAAGCCAGCAGCTGATTTTGGCGTGCGAATGGAGCGTATGATATCACTGACATGGGCCCCGTCATGTGCACGCCAACGTCAGCTGCTGGCTTCTGATTGGCCAGGAGCATGTATTATCTCGCACGGACCCAATGGGGCGATTGATAATTTTTATGACTACATTTGAGGATATGTTCAAGGTTCTAGCAATTTTTCACATTGACTGACCTTCATTTATTAAAATAAAGATGGACTGTCGTTTCTTAGTTTAGTGGTTCTTGCCATATTCTGCTTTAGAACAGTTGTGTAATAGTGCTCAGCACCTTATGGAATTGGGCACCAACACTGTCTCTGCAAAACACATCTGATGGTCACAAACACTTTCTACAGACCAGCAATTCCACAAATAAACTCTTGACAAGGCATACATGTTCAATGGAAGATATTCCAGCTGACTATCTGATGAAGCTGCTTGAGGGAATAGCACTGGTGTGTAAAGCAGTAATCAATTAAAAGGGGGGTACTGTAAGAAACCTTAAGCTTAACAATTATTCTGATTTGTTTTGCACGTTTCTTTACTCCTTGTTTCCTTATGTATCCCTTTATGGTTTTGCTGTCTAGAGTCTGAATCTACAATGTGCACATTCCAACTAGATCAAGAACAAACATTGCATGAACAAATGTGTCTACACTTTTGATAATATTATATATGTATATGTATGTTTTATTAAAAAAATATACACATGCACAAATACAGTAAAATGTGAAGGTTTATTCCATGATTTAGTAGGGTAAATTAAACTCTTACAATGAATTCACAACCTGGAAGCTTTTAAAAGTTAATGTTTATTGATCATGTCTATTTAAAATGCACGGAAGAATGTTAGAATGAGAGCGGTAACGATGAATGTAGTGGAGTGTGGTTCTTTAAGGCTCACATTTGTCTTTTGATACTGTAGCACAGCAGCATATTGACCCTAAAAACTAATTTATAATTTCATTTACAACAGTCGGTGAGCCACAAAGTGCTGTGCGGCAAGTTCTGTATACTAGATAGTTCCATTACTGAATACAACTTATCTATTAGGCCCCATTCACACGTCCTGATTTTCCGGTACTGTAAAAACCAACACTGGTGAGATTCGTGGTCTGTGCGCCATCCGTGTGTACGTATGTGACATCTGTGTTTCCATGTACTGTCTGTATCTGTGTCTGTGTGCTCTCAGTGTGCTGTCAGTGTGACACATATGGAATGAAATGTAGCATAGAAATTAAAAAGTGTTATGTATTATGGATGTTCAAAGATAGAGATAGCTATGAGGAACATTGATAGATAGAAATATGTCACTTTTATATATAATCAGTTCTTTGCATGTGTAGTTTATTGCACTTGTATTTATTGAATAAATTAAAAAAATGTAATGGGGTCCCACTTATTTTTATTTACCACCTGAGGGAAAGCAGACAGCTGGGGGCTGGTGTTATTCTTGGAAGGGGCCAATATCCATAAAGGTTCCCAGCCTTTCAGCAGCTCACAGCTGTCTGCGTTGCCTTTATTGGTTATTAAAAAAGAGGGACCCCCCAAAAAAAAATGATATATTTTTTTTGATAACCAGGAAAGGCTAAACAGACAACTGTGGTCTGATCTTAATAGACTGAGAAGGGGCCATGAATATTGGCCCCCCTCCCAGACTAATAACACCAGCCTTCAGCCACCCCAGAAAAGGTGCATCTATTAGATGCACCAATTTTGGCTTTTTAGCCTCGACTTGCATTACCTCCGTGGTGCCGGAAAGAAAGGACATGTCTGCAAGATTTTGACATGTGCGCACCACCATTGAATACAATAGGTGTGCGTGTGTCTGTATTGTGTCCTTAAAAAACTAACTGCATACGGACATAAAAAACTAACATGTGAAGGGGTCCTTAGTGTAGGTTCATACGAGCATATTGAAAAATCACACAAAATGTCATCCAGAAAAGTGGGACGATTTTTTTTCTCACTTGTCATCCATAAACAATCCATATTGTACAGCAGCAGCTATTAAAGGGAACCTGTCACCTCATTTTTTGCATATAAACTGTGGCCACCACCTTTAGGGGCTTATCTACAGCATTCTGGAAGGCTGTAGATAAGCCCCCAATGTAACCTGAACGATAAGAAAAACAAGTTAGATTATACTCACATGGGGGGCGGTCCGGTCCAAAGGGTGTTGCAGGTCCAGGTCCGGCGCCTCCTAACTTCATGCGATGACGTCCTCTTCCTTGCTTCTGTCACGGCTCCTGCGCAGGCGTTATTCTCTGCCCTGTTGAGTAGAGCAAAGTACTGCAGTGCGCAGGCGCTGGGCCTCTCTGACCTTTCCAGGCGCCTGCGCACTGCAGTACTTTGCTCTGCCCCCAACAGGGCAGATCAGTACGCCCGTGCAGGAGCCGCGACAGAAGCAAGGAAGAGGACGTCTTTGCATGAAGATGGGAGGCGCCGGACCCGGACCTGCAACAGCCATCGGACCGCCCCCCCCGGGTGAGTATAATATAACTAGTTTTTCTTCTCTTTCAGGTTACATCAGGGGCTTATCTACAGCATTACAGAATGCTATAGATAAGCCCCTAATGGCGGTAGCCGCATCTTATATGCAATAAATGAGGTGACAGATTCCCTTTAATCACTTACAAGACCATTTACAGATTGTAATGCTATAAATGTAATGCTATACTGAGCCTGCGTATGGCTTCTGATTTTTTTATGCACCAGTTGACTTGAATAGATAAGTCTCATTCAATTTACGGAAGAAAGTAGTGCATGCTGAGAATTCTTTCACAAGCAGATTCGAAAATAAAAATCGCTCATCTGCACTGCCTGAATTGAATAATATTGGCCTGAGTGCTATCTGTTTTTTTTTCCATGGTCAGCACTCGGAGTGAAAATATGGTTGCGTGAATTTTTTTCTCTTTCTCAGTCACACCTTGCTGCATTATCAGTGTTTAACTGTTCGTTCAGTGCTTTATTGCTATGGAACATGATGCTTTCTGGAGAGCAGGTTCTATGTTGTTATCAAGACTTGAGACTCTGACCTTAGCTTTACTCACAGAATTACTACTAAACGCCTGAGAATGGGTGCCATGCAAATGGTGGTAATAATAATAAACTTTTGAATTTCATGCTGTCTCATTTGTTCTTTATTATTGATGTAAAAGACCATAGGCAGAGTGCACTGGCGGACACTGACAGAAGAGGGCCCCTGTGCAAGAACAATATATGGTCCCTTGGCAGTTCAATACCTCATCATAATGCATAATTCCACCTGGTTTGGAGATGGTATTGGCCCCTTACCTCTTGGGCCCCTGTGCGGCTGCACAGGTTGCACCAATTATATTGCAGAGTGGGCATTGAGTGATGAACACCAAGGCTCAGAAGAGTCCTGTTGTTCACCTCTTGTATATTGTTTTTATAATGTCATTGGTTTTGCTACTTAAACCCAGCTGGTCTTCAGGCTTATTGCCTGGTCGCGGCAATTAGGTTTTCCTATCCAGCACCAGGTTAAAAAGGTGAAAAAATATATTTTTTATTGCTTCCTTAAAAATATGTCATATAATCATACAAGTCATACAAAAAAAAAGTTCCTGTGATGCATTTTGAAGCCTTTCATACACATTCAAATAATGTTGACCCACCGAAAACAATGGGTTCAGCCGATATGGGGCAGGAAATTGATCGAGGCATATGTCGGACTGCCGATTCCGTTTGTCAGTGGGTCTCTCATAGAAATATTACTGAGCCAGCACTCCTGCATATGGCTGAACAATTGGCTGAACCATCATTTGTCCGACAGCTACTTAATGTGTATGGGGGACGTAAGAGTCGGACTGACTCGAACATTTGAGAAGAACTTTTTTTTGTATGCCTTTTTAACATATTTGATGCTACTGATTGCATGGTGTATAAGGTAAAAACCTTACCGGGATCCGGTTTGCTTGCTTTTGGTCCTGTACTAATATTGTCCTCTGACCCAGCTGTGCTCATGGCTTTGTTTCAACTGAGCCATGGTACTTCAGTTTTGACCTTGGCCTAGTCCCTGAGCTCACTCATGTGTGATACTTTGGATACCCTGCCTTGCTATGTTGCATTTCTCTGGTTCTGAGCTCTGGCTTACCCATGACTACACTTATTGATTATTCCATGGCCTGATTACCTCTGTCTGCTTTCTTCTTTATGACTTTTGGTTTAAATCCTGACCTTGCTACTTTTCAATGCCACATTCAACAATATAAAACTACTTGGGGGATTCCCAGAAGTCAAGTCCAGATTCCAGTACAGAGAAAATAGGTGGAGAACCAGGGAATCCATGTTTCGTTATAGCCAGTGCTATTTAGATTTAGGCTTTGAGGGTCCTCTGACATTTTTCATTAGTAATTAAACCATAACACTGCTGAACTCGTAACAACACTGATTGTTGAAGGTAAAAAGCTTTTAGATATGCTTAAAGCGCTGAAAGAAAACCCAAAAGGCTGGAGTGATGTGTTAAATGTAAGTCCTCTGTCCCTGGTCATGTACTCACCCTCCGGCGTCTTCAACATTTTTTTATGCCGCTCTGGTCCCCTTGCGCTATCGTGTGAGCGCACCTTCTGACTGGCTGGAAGTCAGAAGTGACGCCACAAGCTTTCAGTGCTAGTCTATGAGGACCCGAACGAGGCGCTCATAGACTGGTATTGAAAAGTGACCTCCGTGCAGCTCCATGAAATGGAGACCGATAGGAGCGACACTGGAAAATGATGAATGCGGGTGAAGATGAGACAAGGGGCAGGGGAATTACATATAAATCCCCACTTCAGTGGTGCGGCAGAGTAAAACGCTGGAGTGGTGCTTTAATCCTGACATTTATAAATCAGTGTCTGATTTAGGATTGTGAAGACAACATAAACTGTCCATATGAAAAGAGGTTTCTTTGATGTCCTGGCACTTTTTTAAATATTTTGCTGGTGAGTGAAGGTGTTATTTGGCTTATGATTGGCAATGTTATTCGGTACATACTGTATTGAGCTCATACTAAGGCACTGTCTGGTTTAGCCATGTGCATACCTTGTGAACATACACCATATCAGAGTAAGTTGCACCAACACAAAGTCAGCCCCAGGTACCTGCTAGTGGTAACAGTGACCTACTTAAAGGTTTTGGCTAGTCTTCCAATATTTTGTCAGTATTTAGTTTTTTAGATCATTCTGCACAACCACTAGCTCATAATAATTTTCAAGGGATGAAGTATACATAGCCTGGGTGACATGACTTCAATCAGCACATTTTAGGCATTAATATCAGTTGAAGATGTTAGTACAAACGTATTGCAGTATAATAAGATTATATAACTAATTTACTCTCATTGATGTCAAGGATTATCTTCATTGCTTCCTAATCTGCCACCGCTCAAAGAGTGACCATTTTTCTTCCATCGTCGTCCATTTTCTAGCGAGCGATGTCCCAGTCTGGATCAGTGGCAGTTGCTTTCTGCAAGGCTGTATGCAAGGAGGTGGACATATATCTACATCCTGTCTGTATCATTACCGTCCCAAATGGATTATACTCTGGGATCTCCCCATATCCTTTTTTTTCTAGTTTCATTTTTGGAATTAGTTGGGGTCTACAAGGAGTTTGACCAGTCTATCAGAGGTAGACATCAGGAGAATTTCCTGTGGATGAAGGCTCTGACATATAGCACTCTAAAGCAAAGTATAGAAACATTATAGTCTTCTACATTTTTCTATTCAGTAAAAAGTGATATATTGACATGAGGACAAGGAGACATTCTTTTGGCCTGTGCCCGGTGAATGAGGAGCCTATTACTATGTTTGGCATATTCACCAGGCGCTCTCTTGCCTGATTTACAAAACACATTGTGAACAGAGCCTAAATTAGGTTATTTCTGAAGAGCATACCTGTGATTTTAGAAATCCCTTAAAAAAAGGGGCACACCTCAATCATGGAAATTTTTATGTGAATGCATTGGACATGCTCTTAAGATATCTAACCACCAATCAGTAGCAAAACTTCAAGCTCGTAGGATCCAATGCAAAAATCTCTAACAGGACTCCAACTATCAGGAGCCTTCAATAGTAGTGGTCTTTTTATATTGGCCAAAGGAACCTTTGAGACACCCTGGGCTTTAGGGCCCCAAAGCAATTGCAACCCCCGCACCCACAGTTCTTATTCTGTCCTTTTCTCACCAACAACTTCCAGAAATAGTTTCTACAAAGCAGAGCAATCTTTATACAACTCCATTAACTAAAGCCGTCACATGACTGTCCACTAGGAATAGTTTGCTGTGTCAGGGGTAAAACAAAAATCACATTTTCCTTATTCTTTCGTGCAACGTCTCCATCTGAACACATTTGATTTTGAGACCGAGAAATTATGAATATATTAAGCTTCTGTAGTGTTTGGCTTTCATGAAGAATATTTTCCGTGGAAGTTTTTTGGCATATATCACTGTAGAACATATAGTAATGTGATACAGTGAAGGAAATAATTATTTGATCCCTTGCTGATTTTGTAAATTTGCCCTTTGACAAAGACATGAACAGTAATTTTAAGGGTAGATTAATTTTAACATTGAGCGATAGAATATCAAAAATTAAATCCAGAAAACCACATTGTATAAATAATATACATTTATTTGCATTTTGCAGTGAGAAATAAGTATTTGATCCCTCTGGCAAACAAGACTTAATACTTGGTGGCAAAACCCTTGTTGTCAAGCACAGCAGTCAGACTTTTTTTTATAGTTGATGATGAGGTTTGCGCACATGTCAGGAGGAATTTTGCTCCACTCCTCTTTGCAGATCATCTCTAAATCATTAAGATTTTGAGGCTGTCGCTTGGCAACTCGGAGCTTTAATTCCCTCCATAAGTTTTCTATGGGATTTAGGTCTGGAGACTGGCTAGGCCACTCCATGACATTAATGTGCTTCTTTTTGAGCCACTCCTTTGTTGCCTTGACTGTATGTTTTGGGTTATTGTCTTTGCTGGAAGACCAAGCCACGACCCATTTTTAATGTCCTGGCAGAGGGAAGGAGGTTGTCACTCAGGATTTTATGGTATATAGCTCCATCCTTTCTCCCATTGATGCGGTGAAGTAGTCCTGTGCCCTTAGCAGAGAAACACCCCAAAACATAATGTTTCCACCTCCATGCTTGACAGTAGGGATGGTGTTCTTTGGGTCATAGGCAGCATTTCTCTTCCTCCAAACACGGCGAGTTAGGTTAATGCCAAAGAGCTCAATTTTGGTCTCATCTGACAACAGCACCTTCTCCCAATCACTCACAGAATCATCCAGGTGTTCATTGGCAAACTTCAGACGGGCCTGCACATGTGCCTTCTTGAGCAGGACCTTGCGGACGCTGCAGGATTTTAAACCTTTACGGCGTAATATGTTACCAATGGTTTTCTTGGTGACTTTGGACCCAGCTGCCTTGAGATCATTAACAAGTTCCTCCATGTAGTTTTAGGCTGATCTCTCACCTCATGATCAAGGATACCCCACGAGGTGAGATTTTGCATGTTGCCCCAGATCGATGTCGATTGACAGTCATTTTGTATTTCCTAAATTTTCTTACTATTGCACCAACAGTTGTCTTCTTCTCACCCAGCATCTTACTTATGGTTTTGTAGCCCATTCCAGCTTTGTGCAGGTCTATGATCTTGTCCCTGACATCCTTATAAAGCTCTTTGGTCTTGCCCATGTTGTAGAGGTTAGAGTCTGACTGATTAATTGAGTCTGTGGACAGGAGTCTTTTATAAAGATGACTGTGTAGGACAGCTGTCTTTAATGCAGGTAACGAGTTGATTAGGAACGTCTAACTGGTCTTTAGGAGTCAGAACTCTTAATGGTTGGTAGGGGATCAAATACTTATTTCTCACTGCAAAATGCAATTATATTTATTAATTTATACAGTGTGATTTTCTGGGTTTTGTGTTTGATATTCTATCTCTCAATGTTAAAATTAACCTACCTTTAAAATTATAGACTGTTCATGTCTTTGTCAGTGGGCAAACTTACAAAATCAGCAAGGGATCAAATACTTATTTTCTTCACTGTATATAGAAGGAATGATCATATACTAAGTACCTGTTACTTTATTTTAAGGTTGTTCGATTCCAGTGAGACAAATGTGTTGAACCTATAATTTAGCTGTGGTAATTGGCGACGCGTTCCAACATGTAATTTAGTTCAGCAGTTCTATCAGCCGTGTCACACCGTCCTTATATGTGACCCGATGTTAAAAGTTTTATGTTTTCTTTGTTTTTATTATGTAAGTTTGGTACATTCTACAAAAAAAAGGAGAGCACACTGGTGAGCTTAACAACTCAAAAAGGTCTGGACGTCTACGGAAGACAATAGTAGTGGATGATCGCAGAATCTGTTCCATAGTGAAGAAGAAAACATTCACAACAGTGACCCAAGTGAAGAACACTCTCCAGGAAGTAGGTGTTTCAGTACCAAAGTCTACCATAAAGAGAAGACTTCATGAGAGCAAATACAGAGAGTTCACCACAAGGAGAAAACCATTATTCAGCCTTAAAAATACAAAGGCCAGATTAGACTTTGCCAAAAATCATCTAAAGACAGCCCAGTTCTGGAAAGGCATTTTTTATAGATTAAACTAAAATCAACTTGTACTGATGGGAAGAAGACAGTATCGAGAAGGCTTGGAATGGCATATGGTCCAGAGCACTCTACATGCTCTGTAAACCATGGTGGAGGTTATATGTTGGCGCCGACATGCGTGGCTTCCAGTGGCATTGGTCCACTAGTGTTTATTGATGACGTGACAGAAGACAGAAGCAGCCAGATGAATTCTGAAGTGTTCAGGGCGATACTTTCTGATCATATTCAACCAAATGCAGCAAGATTGATTGGACGGCACTTCACAATACAGATGGACAATGACCCAAAACATACTGTGAAAGGAACCCAAAAGTTTAAGGCAAAGAAGGGGAATATTCTGCAATCGTCGAGCCAATAACCAGATCTCAACCATACTGAGCATGTATTGTACTTGCTGTCAGCTGATAGATGCTGTCCAAATCGTTTGAGCACCATGCATCAGCTGACAGGTTCCCATTAAATGACAAAACTAAGGCAGAAAGACCCACAAACAAGCAACAACAGAAGTGAGCCGCAGCAAAAGCCTGGTAAACTATCACAAAAGAGTTAATTTGTCCAACTACTTTTGAGCCCCTGAAATGAGGAAGATTTGTAGAAAAATGGTTGCAAATTCCTAAACGTTTCACGGGATATTTTTGTTCATCCCCTTTTTTAAACCTGAAAGTCTACAGTTCAATTGCATCTCAGTTCTTTCATTTTAAACCAAAAATTGTAGCCTGCAGAGCCCAAATCATGAAGATTCGGTCACTGTCCAAATATTTCTGGATCTATCTGTATGTTTCTTATTTCTTCATGGATTATATTATTTTTAATAATTTGCATGTATGCATGCATACTTTATTTAAATAACTTATATACCATTGACAAAGTTCTTAACTATAGTAGCATCGCAAGCATATTTATCACCAGTGGAGTCCTTGATATATGAGCTTTATTACAATGTATGAATAAACAATAATTATGTATACTCCACCTATGATTTTTGTTAACATGAAGATTATCCATATTTTTTATCGATTTTCATTATGTAACCAATGATACAATAAATATTGATTATTTTAATACAGTTTGTTTGCCGTAATTTTATAGGTTTATTTTTAGCTAGAAATACAATAATTATTTTTTTATTCTTTATTTTTTTTGTTTTGCCAAACACACCTCTACATTTTTTTGAAAGTTCACGCGAATGCTGACCTTTTCAGGTGATTTTAATTAACGATGTTCTTCTTGGAGAGTAATCTCTGTGTCCTCTTATGTGGTTGTGCACAGTTTTATTGCTTCTTCTTTGTCCGACAATGGATATGATGTAATTACAACATTTAGGCTATGTGCACACGTTGAGGATTTTTCGCGTTTTATTAGCGTTTTTCTGCCGCAAAAATGGTGAAAAACGCATGCATTAAGCATCCTATTATAAGAATGCATTCCGCAATTTTTGTGCACATGCTGCGTTTTTTTTTCCGCGAAAAAAAACGCATCGCCGAAAAAAACGCAGCATGGTTATTCTTTTTTCGGAATCGTGGCGATTCTGCCGCCATGGGAATGCATTGAACTGCTTACTTTCCGCATGTGACTATGCCCACCATGCGCAAAGTGAGCAGTTCATGTGCGGATGGTAACCAGGGTCTGGAGGAGAGGAGACTCTCCTCCAGGCCCTGGGTACCATATCCCTATGAAAACAATAATTAAAATAAAAAATTGTGATATTCTCACCTTCCGGCGGCCCCCGCAGCTTTCCCGCTCGTCAGGGACTCTCCCGGCCAATCCCGTTCCCAAGGATGCTTAGCGGCAATGACCCAGATGACGTAGCGGTCTCGCGTGATGCTATGTCATCTGGGGTCATTGTCGCTACGCATCCTTGGGAACGGAACTTGCCGGGAGCGTCGCGAGGCCCAGGAAGGCTGCGGGGGCGCCAGAAAGTGAGAATATCACAATTTTTTTTTTTATTATTATTTTTAACATTAGATCTTTTTACTATAGATGCGGCATAGGCGGCATCAATAGTAAAAAGTTGCTCATACTTGTCAAACACTATGTGTGACTCGTGTGACCAACCTGTCAATCAGTTTTCCAAGCGATGCTACAGATAGCTTGGAAAACGCTAGCATTCTGCAAGCTAATTACGCCTGCAAAACGCTGGTTTCTGGCAGGAATACGCATGCCTATAAAATGCGTATTTCCCGTGGCAGGAAGGTGCGGGATTGCCGCGGAAATTTCCGCGCCAATTCTCGTACGTGTGCACATAGCCTTAAGGAAAGCCTGCAGATACAGAGATATTATGCTTACATATTATTATATTGATGACCTATCTATGAAATAGGCCATCTCTATTAGATGTCTGGACAAGTTATGTAAGGGTATTACAGGGGCACTTTTGCACCCATGGGTTTATGCTGCCAATGTGAGAAAATGACTTACTGAAAATGTAATGATCAAGATTATAAGAATATTTAATGGTGTCACTTTGGCTAGGGTCACACAACAGTATATTCTCTCATTCGAGATAATCGGATTAATTAAGCAAATTACACTCTGATCAAACTCTGATCAGAGTTTGATCATAGTGTCATCTAATTCCCTCGGATGAGGAGAAGATGGAGAGAAAAATGTCTCTATCTTCTTCATTCTGTCAGTCCATGCAAATTGGACTGCACTCAGATGTCATCCGATGTAGTCCAATGGACATGCAATGATCCAAGGAAAAAATCTGACATGTTCAAAGCCCCATAGACTAACATTGGTCCTAGTGCAACCAGGTCAGGACTGTTTTTTTCATGCAGTCTATTTGATGCAAAATTTTTGTTTCTGTCCTATTTATTTGTAGTGGAGCTGCCCATCCAGATGAACTGGTTGTCAGATAATTTTCTGCAGTAAATTTGACATATGTAAATTCACTTTAAGGGCGCAGTCAGACGGCCATATAACACGGACGATCAGCGTCGGACTGGAACACCTTGGGCCCACCAGAGAAAATCATTCTTGGGGCCCACTATGTAGCTACATAGAAATAAATACAAGACCACCAATTGTGCAGTAAAACACACTAATATCAGGGTATAATATAAGGTAGTACATGTCTTAATTATGTAGCAGGAATTGGGGTAGCCTCCCTCATAGATTATAAAGCAGCCCCCTCATAGGGGATAATGCTGCCCCCCATAGGGGATAATGCTGCCCCCCTCATAGAGGATAATGCTGCCCCCCCTCATAGGGTATAATGCTATATATATATATATATATAGATAGATACCATATATACTCGAGTATAAGCCGACCCCCCTAATTTTGCCACAAAAAACTGGGAAAACTTATCGACTCGAGTATAAGCCTAGGGTGGAAAATGAGATTATGCCCCATATGCTGCCCCATGTATTATGCCCCACAAGATGCTCCATAGATTGTGCCCCATATGCTGCCCATGTATTATGCCCCCATAGATTGTGCCCCCATAGATGCTCCACAGATTGTGCTCTCATAGATGCTCCATAGATTATGCCCCCATAAATGCTCCTTAGATTATGCCCCCATAGATGCTCCATAGATTATGCCCCCATAGATGCTCCATAGATTATGCCCCCATAAGTGCTCCTTAGATTATGCCCCCATAGAAGCTCCATAGATTGTGCCCCCATAAATGCTTCTTAGATTATGCCCCCATAGATGCTCCATAGATTATGCCCCCATAGATGCTCCATAGATTATGCCCCCATAAGTGCTCCTTAGATTATGCCCCATAGAAGCTCCATAGATTGTGCCCCCATAGAAGCTCCATAGATTGTGCCCCTATAAATGCTCCATAGATTATGCCCCCATAGATGCTCCATAGATTATGCCCCCATAGATTATGCCCCCATAAATGCTCCACAGATTATGCCCCCATAGATTATGCCCCCATAAATGCTCCACAGATTATGCCCCCATAAATGCTCCACAGATTATGCCCCCATAGATTATGCCCCCATAAATGCTCCACAGATTATGCCCCCATAAATGCTCCACAGATTATGCCCCCATAGATTATGCCCCCATAGATGCTCCACAGATTATGCCCCCATAGATGCTCCACAGATTATGCCCCCATAAATGCTCCACAGATTATGCCCCCATAGATTATGCCCCCATAGATGCTCCACAGATTATGCCCCCATAGATGCTCCACAGATTATGCCCCCATAGATTATGCCCCCATAGATGCTCCACAGATTATGCCCCCATAGATGCTGCAACAAAAAAAAGAAAAAAGACATACTCACCTCTCGTCGCTGGGGGCCAGGTGCTGGTGTCCTGAGCAGGCGGGGACATTGGCGCGCTATAGGTGACAGGTGCCGGTGTCTCCGCTGGCTCAGGGCGCCGGCACCTGCAATATTTACCTGTCACCGGGTCCACTGCTGATCGATGCTCTCTTCGGTCCTCCGGCAGTGAATGCTCAGGCAGGGGGCGTGGCGCTCACTAATGACGTCATCGCGCCCTCTGCCTGAACATCGCAGCAAGAGAGGACGCGATGACACAGCGGCGCTCAGCGGTTGGAGTGGGTGACAGGTAAGTAATGATATTCACTGCTTCCCACGCCCACATGGGCGTGGGAAGCAGTGAATATTCATTTCTCTTTAGCAGCGGGGACAGGGGCTCCTGCCTCCTGTCACCCGCTGCTGCTCCGCTGGCACGGGGCCCCCATGGCAGCTGCGTGGTGTGCCGCTATTAGCGACACGCCACCGGCTGGGGGCCCCTGGAGCAGCGGGGGCCCTAGGCAACTGGCCCCTGTATGCCAGCAGGTGCCAGGGCCCCCCAGATGCCAGGGCCCACCGGAGAATCCTCCGGTTCTCCGGTGGGCCAGTCCGACACTGCGGACGATGATCGCATCGCAGTGCATGGACTGGCCGTCGACTCTCCGGACCCGAGCGTGACAGTATGTATTTCTAAGCAGCTATAATGTTCGGGTCATGAGAGCCGCCGGCCAGTCCATGCATTACAATGTAGTCGTTCTCCTTGCTATATGACCGTCTGACTGCGCCCTTAGCCTAACCTCACGAGTGTATTTTCATTTTTTGTGTTGTCCGTGTGCGCAATGGACTATTACACAGACTGCGCACTGACCAATGATAGCCTCTGTTCTAGTGCACATGAGGCATTTTCCACATGGACCTATGGTTTGCATGGGAAAAAATTGCAGCATGCACTAATTTCAAACCCTCGGAGACAATCAGGTCTGAATTTGCAAAATTGGCTGGTCTGTACAGTGCTCATCTTAGCTTACCTTGAATTCACAAGTCCATGTTTTGCAGTCCGTGCACATACTGCTATTCCTGGACCAACTATGTGTTCCCTTTACATTGGATATATGAAATTGTAACTACATTACTGCTGTAGAAAACATGTTAAAAAATGAAGAGACTTCCTGAACAATTTGGCCAATTCATGTGAGCCCAACAGCCAGCGACAAGGCGTACCTGTCATGGGGTTACCACAACAGAGAGGAGCTAGAAGACTGCAGTGTCTGATTGCTCCTACTCCTGCGCTGAAAAGAAGCACTTCACCTTCTTTTAAAATGGTGTTTATTTCTTCTGGCAGAGCAGGGTTATTCGGCCATGTTGGAAACTCTGGGAGAATGATCTTTCAGCTGAGCTCGGTTAGCCACTCCCATCCCCTTTATAACCCTGATTCAAACCCCTGTCAGAGCTAGCTTTTGCTGCATGGCTTAGTGAAGAGGTGTTTATATGAGAAGACATTTTCGAGGAGTTATTTGTGACTGATGCATGATTTATAAGTTTGATAATTCCCTTCCCTCCTCTTACTTTGGTTATTTCCCTGTCCTATACTTCCTGGTGCATTCCTCTGTATATGTGAGTGAATATTTGTATGCTTGGTATTTTCAGTTTACCCTTGTTTGTGTTGCCTTGTTCATCGGGTTGGTGTACTGCGATGCACAGTAGCGCCCCTCTTCCCTGGGTGGGGAAGAGAACAGAGGGAGCGCTGATTCAGGAAATAAGGCAAGATTGGCAGCCCCGGCATCTTCACCTTCAGAAGTATCCCGGGGAAAAGGGCAAGCTAGTGGTAGGGACAGGGAAGGAGCCCCTGGTTCCGGGTCACCCGACAGCTAGGTCGTGACAGTACCCTTTTGTTGGGACCCTAAACCTTACATGATGCCTCTCTTGGCCTAAAAGGGGGCTCAGATTAGTATGAAAAAAAGTTAAGTTGTAAAACCCTCACTAATCTCCTACAGGTCCTGCAACAGTTAGCAATGATTCTCTAATGCGAGGAAATCGAACCAATTATGATAATGGCACTCAGCTCAACCTATGTGAGACTTCGATCCAAGTGTCATCTTAGTGGGCTCCAATTCACGTGAGAATCAGAGCACAGATGTGGAGAAGATGGAGAACTTAATTTCTCCATTGTCTGAATCAACGGATGTCGGATTGCACTCAGATGACATCCGAATGCAATACGATGTTTTACAATCACCCATAGACTTGCATGGGTGTGCGTGATCCAAATTCCGGAGCCACTCGCAGCATGCTGCAATTTCTTTCTTAGGCCGAATAGGCATGAAAAAAAATTGCAGCTTTGTACATCCTCATAGTATAACATTGAGCTGAGTACTATCTGATAAAGCATTAAATAGCACTTGTCCGATGTATACGCTAGTGTGAGCGAGCCCTTATATTGTCTCTGCCGGTCTATATTCCTTGTCTCTGCCAGATTATACTTCCTCATCATGTCTTCAAACACTTCTGTAAGAGACATCTATGGACTGTGATTTACTTCATGGGCATTTCTGATGTGTTGAGAAGGACTAGGAATATAGACCAGCGGAAACTCAGTAACAGTGAGCCCATGAGATGTGAGAGATCTTTGCAGGTGAGTATCATTGCTTATATTCATTTTTTTTAAATACCATTTTTATATGCCCTTTTAAGAATATGTTTTCCACTGAATAATCCTTTGAATTCACAACATGTAGAATTCCCTAAGAGCAATTTGTTTAGTTAACATTTCTTAATGTGCAATTAAACTGTACACAGTAACTATTTCCAACGTTCACCTGGTGCTTTTACTGCCACATTAGATATTCTTTACTTTATTTAAATATATTACTGCTCCAAAACTTTACTACCGTGTCCTTTAGTTAAAAATAGTAATATGCAATGCATATTCACTAATAAACACATACAATAAGTTAACAGCTTGCTATAGTATAGAGTTAAAGAGGTGGTCCGAAGTCCAAAGTGATTTTCATGCTAAATCCCTATCAATTTTGTGCCATAATCCAAGCTGTTTTCTAAATTACTTGAATTAAAAATTCCCTATCCGTCTCTAACTACACTATCTAACTGCTTTTATATATATTTTTTCACTTCTTTTTTGATGACGCTTCGTTTGAGAATCCCAGTGCATGCTGGAACTCTGAAACAAAGTGTCATCAGGGGCTATGGCGTAGCTAGAGTCTAATAGGCTACGATGCAAAATTTGGACCTGGGCCCCCACCCCCGTCCCACATGTTGGTTTGATATATGAGCCCTTGTAGCGTTCTGTAGTGTATCTTCTATAAGAACATATGAGTTGCCCCCCTCCCCCTTTATATAGTAATGTCCCCTATCCTGAGCTCCTTCCTGGTATATATGTCCCCTATACTGGGCACATCCTAGTATATATGTTCACCACCCTGATGTATATGTTCCCCATCCTGGTATATATACAGTACAGACCAAAAGTTTGGACGCACCTTCTCATTCAAAGATTTTTCTGTATTTTCATGGCTATGAAAATTGTAGAATCACACTGAAGGCATCAAAACTATGAAGTAACACATGTGGAATTATACATTACACTTTACAAAAAAGTGTGAAACAACTGAAAATATGTCTTATATTCTAGGTTCTTCAAAGTAGCCACCTTTTGCTTTGGTTACTGCTTTGCACGCAGAAAAGGTGAACGGATGAACTCTACATGAATGGTTCCCACCATGAAGCATGGAGGAGGAGGTGTGATGATGTGGGGGTGCTTTGCTGGTGACACTGTTGGGATTATTCAAAATTGAAGGCATACTGAACCAGCATGGCTACCACAGCATCTTGCAGCGGCATGCTATTCCATCCGGTTTGCGTTTAGTTCGACCATCATTTATTTTTCAACAGGACAATGACCCCAAACACACCTCCAGGCTGTGTAAGGGCTATTTGACCAAGAAGGAGAGTGTTGGGGTGCTACGCCAGATGACCTGGCCTCCACAGTCACCGGACATGAACCCAATCGAGATGGTTTGGGGTGAGCTGGACCGCTCACCGCTTCAATTTTGAATAAATCCCCAACAGTGTCACCAGCAAAGCACCCCCACACCATCACACCACCTCCTCCATGCTTCACGGTGGGAACCAGGCATGTAGAGTCCATCCGTTCACCTTTTCTGCGTGCAAAGCAGTAATCAAAGCAAAAGGTGGCTACTTTGAAGAACCTAGAATATAAGACATATTTTCAGTTGTTTCACACTTTTTTGTAAAGTGTAATGTATAATTCCACATGTGTTAATTCATAGTTTTGATGCCTTCAGTGTGAATGTACAATTTTCATAGTCATGAAAATACAGAAAAATCTTTGAATGAGAAGGTGTGTCCAAACTTTTGGTCTGTACTGTTCGTCCCCCATACTGGGGACATCCTGGTATATATGTTCACCATTCTGCCACTGTTCTTTAATGCAAAGAAATGCGCGACATCCTCTTCTGAAGCCGGCAGCTGACTTCAGTTTGCAAGTGACAGGAGCGCATGTTGTCGCTGCCATTCGCCCCCAGTCACGTGCATGCTGATGTCAGCTGCCTTACAGTTCGCTTGTTACTGCTGATCTCAGTCGGCAACAGAGAGCGCGCTGTCATTGTGCACATCTCCCAGGGACTAGCCCAGCCCCTGAAATGAGCTTCACTATAGTCTTCATTTCAGGGAGAAGGCAAGGGCTGAAGCTGTAATCACAGCCTCTGCCCACTGATGGGGGTTCGTTTGAGTATCCAAACATGCACTGGGATTCTCAAACGAAGAGGCATCAAAAAGGAAGTGAAAAAAAAAATAGAAAACAGATTATTCAAGTATATTAAATAATTCAAGTACGGTATATTAGAAAATAGTTTAGATTATGGCATTAAATAGACTGGGGTTTTAGAATGAACATTACTTTGGACTTCAGACCACCCTTTTAATTATAACTGATTGGCTTAACATTTTAGGAAACAAATTACTTTTTGGTACTTTGAGGGCTTACTAAAGTACAGTAGGGCTCCATTATTTTATCTATATATATAGACCTATGCAACTATTTGTATGAGGCGTGCTGACAATGCCTTGTAAATGGAATTACTCCAGGCTTCTACACGGAAGTATTGAGCAATATGAATCAAAGATAAAAACCTATTTGCCTATTTGAGGATTCATTATATTCTATTGTGAGATGTTCGGTCTGTTTTGCACTGAAGAGTCAAGTTCCATTACTGTAATTCATATACCAGTTTTTCTTCACTGTTTGTGTGTAGCCCTGGTGTGTGAAGGCACACGCAGTACCTGGAGGATGTGTGGAGAGATAGCAGTTTAATGCTAAATGAACATTCATTCCAACATGCACTTAGACACGCCCACAGGTTTATAAGCTTGTGACATCAGCAGGGAGTGTTCAGTCAGAGAGTGTCCTGTCTTCAGTCAGTTCAGTTTGTCTGAGGAGACAGTCAGTCAGCGAGAAGTCTGTGCAGGAGAGAGGAGTGAGCTGCAGATAATTCAGACGCCTGTCTAGAGGACGGTAGAGGTTCAGAGACGTGCTCCTGCCTAAAAGTATTACTGGGATTCTGCTAGCAAGCTCTGGAAGGAACTAAGAAGGAACTGATGATATATATATCTGTGAAGTGAGGGATGCTTATGCTACCAGCACGGGCAAGGCGAAAGGCACAGTGGTAGATATGTGAGTGCTTTAGGATTGGAAGTCCTGCACTGTTAACCGGTTACTGGGACCGAAGCATCACCATAGCTTCATGCATGGTGGTAGAAGAACCAGATTTATTAGAGGGAACTACGCTTCATGCTAGTTGGACTCGTCATATTGGAAGTAAGGAGGCCCCTAACTTGCCCAGCTGCTATCTCGAAATACATCCTCCTTGGATCAGCCTCCCTGGGACCTGCTTGAACATCTTACAAGTAAAGGTATGGAAAGACGCTGACCGTGTGAGACTGTGTTCTTTATCCGCACTCGACTTCACAAATCCCATAGACTTTGAGGACCAGTCCCACCTGTAGGGGACCCGACATCTAGCTGCCTCACCATCCCCAAGAGATCTACAGCAGCGCTGGTACCAATTACCAGAATACTACAGGTGGCGTCACGAACTGTACATAAATCAATCCCCTGTAAATATATCCCCAACATACGCCAGACCGCCCGGGCCACAGACCGAGCCACAGCTACCTGTGACAAAAACCCCATAGACTTTACGGGCTCGGCTCTGAGTACCCCATTGCCCTGGTAATCCACAATTGTGGTGGCGGGTCGACACAACTTTGGCGTCACGAACAGGATGCGAAACTCGCAAAATTGCGAGCCCTGCGTGCCTATGGAATTGTTTTAGTGAAAAAGGACTGTTTGCACTTTTGGCGCTAAAATCCGCCATTTTGCCGCCATATTCGCGCCCTCAGGCGCTGGAGAAGAAGGTGGGCGTACCTGTAAAAGCGCGCTGTTGCCTGGCTCCGCCCCCAGCTCTGACTCAGCGGCAGGTCCTGCGACAGGAAGTGAACGCTCTGACATCAGAGCGCCTGCGACGAAGGTCCTGTCCCCACCGAAAAGGAATGAAGGAGATAGAGAGACGCTGGCGTGCCCTGAAACAGCGGCTGCTGAGGGACGCAGTGTTCTCTCCTACAAGCATAATGCCGTCTCCTGAATTCCCAAGTTCCCTGCTGAGGAAGGCTGAAGAGAAACCGGAGGCTGCCCCCAAAAGTACCGATCCTGATCCCACCGATGGAGCGGTGGAGGCAAAGGAGGTTGAGGAGGTACCGCCAGTTCCGGAACGCCCGCCCGGCCAGGAGGCCGCAGCAGATGATCAATTCCTGGTAGGGACACCGGCGGGGACCCAGCCGTCAATGATGGAGAGCGACTGGGAAGAGATGGAGCAGCGACAGCAGCAGGTTAGTGCATCCTCAATTGAGCCATTGCGCACACCTGCTTCCTGCTCTGCATCACACCAGCATTGTGCGTCCTATTCCGCATCGCCCCCTGCGTACACCTCTGCATCGCAATCGGCGACCCAATCTACATCGCAAACTGCGGTTACAGCTGAATCGCCCCCTGCAACGCAAATTGAGACGCAGTCGGCGTCTCACGAGAAAGAGATACCCGTTGCGCCCCTGATGGTTCATACAAAGACTGTTGCGACCCAGACTCTGATCGCAGCACATGATCTGTTCGTCATGAGATCTAGGGATCATCGCATTGTTCCAGCCCCGGGATGGAAAGTGTAACAGAAATTAATAAAGAGATGTGAAGAACGGTAGGACCCAGACAGGGTTTACCGCAGCTGAGAAGATGTATATAAGTTTTTATAAAAGTGAAAGTAGTTTGTACCGTTAATATGAAAAATGTCTATTTAATACTTTGTGTATTTTTCTATGTTTAATGCAACGTTCAAGATATTCGTACCTCCCGGATGGGAAGAAGTTAATGTTTGTTGTTATGCATAAACAAAATTTTCTGTCTTCTTGTATTTCACAGCCCGGGAGTGCTGTCTTTTACCAGGGGGGAATGTGTAGCCCTGGTGTGTGAAGGCACACGCAGTACCCTGGAGGATGTGTGGAGAGATAGCAGTTTAATGCTAAATGAACATTCATTCCAACATGCACTTAGACACGCCCACAGGTTTATAAGCTTGTGACATCAGCAGGGAGTGTTCAGTCAGAGAGTGTCCTGTCTTCAGTCAGTTCAGTTTGTCTGAGGAGACAGTCAGTCAGCGAGAAGTCTGTGCAGGAGAGAGGAGTGAGCTGCAGATAATTCAGACGCCTGTCTAGAGGACGGTAGAGGTTCAGAGACGTGCTCCTGCCTAAAAGTATTACTGGTATTCTGCTAGCAAGCTCTGGAAGGAACTAAGAAGGAACTGACTGATATATATATCTGTGAAGTGAGGGATGCTTATGCTACCAGCACGGGCAAGGCGAAAGGCACAGTGGTAGATATTGTGAGTGCTTTAGGATTGGAAGTCCTGCACTGTTAACGGTTACTGGGACCGAAGCATCACCATAGCTTCATGCATGGTGGTAGAAGAACCAGATTTATTGGAGGGAACTACGCTTCATGCTAGTTGGACTCGTCATATTGGAAGTAAAGGAGGCCCCTAACTTGCCCAGCTGCTATCTCGAAATACATCCTCCTTGGATCAGCCTCCCTGGGACCTGCTTGAACATCTTACAAGTAAAGGTATGGAAAGACGCTGACCGTGTGAGACTGTGTTCTTTATCCGCACTCGACTTCACAAATCCCATAGACTTTGAGGGACCAGTCCCACCTGTAGGGGACCCGACATCTAGCTGCCTCACCATCCCCTCAGAGATCTACAGCAGCGCTGGTACCAATTACCAGAATACTACAGGTGGCGTCACGAACTGTACATAAATCAATCCCCTGAAATATATCCCCAACATAAGCCAGACCGCCCGGGCCATGACCGACCACAGCTACCTGTGACAATAACCCATAGACTTCTACGGCTCGGCTCTGAGTACCCATTGCCCTGGTAATCCAAATTGTGGTGGCGGGTCGACCATTTTGTCCTGGTGTTGAGCAATCGCATTTCTAACAAAGACTGATTCACTCTTGTGGTTATAATACAAGGGCTCTTAAAAGCTTCCACTCATTTGTTTATAGCAATAAGTAGAATAAGTATTTATCCTTAGATTAGTTGATATATTCATTTTTATATTAAAAGCCAAGAAACACTTATTTTATAGTAATTTACAATATAATGCAAAATTGAAGATACAGAAAATACGTGCACCAAAAGATA
The DNA here is from genome assembly GCA_033576555.1 of Oophaga sylvatica. Taxonomy (NCBI): domain Eukaryota; kingdom Metazoa; phylum Chordata; class Amphibia; order Anura; family Dendrobatidae; genus Oophaga; species Oophaga sylvatica. The sequence continues at coordinate 543,943,804 of JARQOD010000003.1, read as the reverse complement.
ATGTATGTTACCAGAAAATAAGATTTTGAAATCCTTGCTATGCCATATGTGTGGCATATGACAGCTAATATAAAAGTATGATTGTAGAGCTTTTTTGACTAATTAACATTATTGAGGCTTTTCAGGTCAGCCAAAGTAGATTTTCATCTCCGGTACCTAAAGGCACTGATTGCCAACTGCTTTAGGCTACACCTATCATTAAAGCCTCACCCAAAATCTACACATTGTATTCAAACAACCATAAAATACTTGTTCACATCAGGGACGGACTGGGACTGAAATTCAGCCCTGGCTTTTGAAAGCACACAGGCACATGCTGTACCTGCACCCGAGCCCCAGACGGGGATGTCTATTGCTAATATTACCCTGCCTGGAGGAAATCAATATTTCTAATAATACCACTATATAAGATAATGATAATATTGCAATATAACAGACAAATACAAACAAACTTTAACCAAATATTACCAGCACATACAGTATTGATAATACTACCATACTGATCGTTAAAGGGGTTGTGCAGACTTGAGGTTAAAGTCTATGTGACTTCAGATTTCTGAATCCTCATGGTGCGCACTGTCAGGATTCTCCCGGCATAAGCACTTTGCTGTCATGTTGCAGCAAGTATGCGATTTCCACACCACCAGTCACATTCCGACTAAACGTACTCGGTCTTGCAAAATTCATTTGCATTGAGCGAGGTCGTGCACGCCTAGTCAACACGTGACTGCATGTATGAAAACCCCCATATTGTGATCACGTGACTGCCCACTCCTGGTACCGGAGAGTACCTTCTACCCCCACCCCCCGGTTTTGTCCAGGTACAGTCTATGCAGTATTATCTTTATGGCGACAGAGGGAGGTTATTGGTATTTTTTTTGATGCTCACTGATACCCCCATTTACGTTAGTGCCTGATTTTGTATTACAATTGTGCACATTGGTGATTATCTGTTTCTGGCCGTAATTTATCACGGTTTTCCTTATTTGCACAGCACCGCAGCACTTTCATATTGTTTGTTAGTGCACATTTGGAATTTTTTTTTTTTCCTTTCTTATTTGATTGTTTAGCACATATCTTATTGATAATATATATGATTTGGCTTATTATACACGGTGTTAGTATTTGATTGCACTGGAGTTTATTCAATTTTTCATAGTATATTGTCATCCTTTTCCGTTTAGCACTAATTTTGTGCTGGTATGGTTGGTGCACTGCGCTAATGCTAATGTTAGCCATTGGATGTTGTATGTCATATATATATATGTATATATATATATATATATACACATACCTGGTTACATGGATTAAAACCTGAGTATTGGGCATCATAGGTTGGTGTCAGGCTTCCTTTTTACTCATTGTTTTATTTTGTATGTGCAAATTTTTATGTTATGCAATTTTTTCAATAAAACTCTAACATTGTGTCCAAACCTTGCCTTGGTGGTTCATTTTCGTTTCCTCTTTCCCCCTGTCTCTCATGCACTTGGGTGTTTGCTTGCACTTTTTGGTTGGTCTGCCATCCATATTCTGGGGTGAGATTTCAGTTAGAAGTGTAAAATATATATTTTTATTAGTTCTATTAGGTGATCCTATTCATTTTAATTTATATCACTTTTTACACTGTATTGTATCTCACTTCTGTCGTGTTCTCTGTAAAATGTAACATACACACAGCTTTACTGCTTTTCCAGGACCCTCCTCAAATTCTACCACCACTACACAAACTACATAGTGCTGTTAACAGCGTGCCAGACAGTAATAATAATACCAAAATGCAGGTCGCAGATGGAAAGGATGCCCATGGCCTACTGGGTAAATGACAGAGCCAGTGGCTCTGTGCTCCATCACAACTGTTAACAGTATCGGTGTCCTGAGGATAGCAAACAATGTGGCCCACAGCAAATGGCATTTGCCAGATTGCACATGGCATTTGCCAGATGGTCTGTCTGGCCCTGATTCACAGTGTGTACTTTTACATCCATTCTTTTTTCTAAAAATCAGAAGAAAAAAAAATTTTTTTTGTACGCCGCAACTATGCAGACAACTATGCACTACTCCATGACATCAGACTACAAACAAACAAAGGGCTCCTTCCCTGTCCTTAATGCTAGGGGCGCCCTAGCTATCCTTGCTCCTCAGATTACTTCTGATGGTGAAGACGCAGGGTCCACACATACATGGCTGAACTCATGAATCAGCCCTATATCTGTCCCCCTCACCCACCCAGGGAAGTGGGAAGTAATAGTGTATGTACAGTGAAGAGGAAAAGGGTAACAGTGTTTTGAACTCTTGACTTTCAGGCTCCATATCTCACCATTTGCTAATGCTTTGAACGTGAGACAACAATCATTTTATAGACAATCATCTTGGATATCTCATTCTTAAATTTGATTTGCAACTATTTAGCATATGATTAGTTAGGCAGATTCTTGTCATGTCACTGCAGTGTTACTGTTTGCCCTAAATTAAATTAATTGTAGTATTTGTTAGTATTGCAAATCCACCTTTGGACTTTAACATTGCTGAATCCTTCTAGCGATGCTCTCGTCAGATTAAACATGTGTTACCCTTTGCTCTTACTGTATACACCAACCAGACAAACAAGGAAGGATGTACAGAGATAAATGAATATAGCAATCATACAATAGCACTCACAGACAACAGAGAGGAACAGAAAAGGAATGTAAAACAAAATAGGAGTGGAAGAGGATTTGTACACAGCCAAAAATTCCAAGCAACAGTCACAGAACAATACTCCAAAGGCCTCTACCAACAACCGACTCCTCCACTCTACACCAGGCAGCATAAGACTAAGGCCGGATCACACATTCCAGAAACACAGCCAAGTCTCGCATGTGAATTCACAGCTTTGGCGCCGGCTCTCGGGAGTGGAGCGAGCAGCTGCATAGAAATACATGGAGCCGTACACTCCACTCCGAGTGCTGGCGCCAGTGCAGGGACTTCACATGCGAGACTCGGCCGTGTTTCCGCATGTGTGATCCTGGCCTAACACTGGCAATCCAGATTGCCAGAGGCAAGTACATATAGAAGAGGGGAGTGGCCAAAACTGAGCAGCTGAGATCATCCAAGCAGGAAAGCTCCAGAGACTCTAAGCTGAACAGTTTAACCCCTGCACTACAAGTAGAAACCTACACCATTTAATAAGGAGGCGTGCTTCTATTCAGTGCAGGAGTAAGTGAAATCAGATTCTGTGGTCTTCTGACCCCTCTCTGTCGCAGTAAACCCATGACATATATAGTGCCAATGAAATAGCTATAGAATACCTAAACAATATGTCCATACATGAATAATGCCACTACTGAGAATGAAAAAAGCACAGTGCCCCCTTTCCCCCAGAATATCTGACTCTGTCAAGTGCAAGGAATTATTAGTAGAGGGAATTCAGCTATATACCAGTGCTGCTTCTCCTTAATTCTCAACATTGATGGAAACCCAGAAGAAAATATGCCATCAATCACTTTATGAATGGAAATACTCCTTTAAAGCTGATGTGGATCACCTGATGCGCCTTGGAACTTCATAGAACCAGTGATTGACAGGTTGGGGCTTTTAGCAGGTGTAATTATATTCGGTAGAGTATTAGATTATCATACTAAGGCCGGCGTCACACTGGCGAGTTTGATGCGAGTAAGTCGCACGACTTTCTCACATCAACACCCGGCACGGCCGACCGCTCTCGGACCCGAGTGTGCAGCTGCATAGAAATACATGCAGCCGCACACTCGGGTCCGAGAGCGGGCGGCCGTGCCGGTGTTGATGCAAGAAAGTCGTGCGACTTACTCGCATCACACTCGCCAGTGTGACGCCGGCCTAATATGCATGGTATCTCAGTGATAGGTTTTCTTTAAAATATAGATTGTTTACCTATTTCATTAAGTTAGCGACATTCAGGTGGTAAAAATCAACTTTTTCATTCCTACCATGCCACTTTGAGGGGTTAATAAACTATCTGACTGCAGTTTTCAGTATGTCAGGAGGTGTTGTTTTTAAAATGGTATCACTTTTGTTTTTTTTCAATATATAGGACCCCTAAAGTGACTTCAAACCTGGATAGGTCCCTAAAAAAAATAATTTTGTAAATTTCCATGAAAAAAAGAAAAATTGCTGCTATATTTTTAAACCTCCTAAAATGCTAACAAAATAAAACATTTTACAAATGGTGCTGATGTAAAGCAGACATGTGGGAAATATTATTTATTAATGTTTTGCTATGGTATGACTATCTGACTTAGGCCGGCGTCACACACAACTACAAAAAATCGGTCCGTTTTAGTCGGTCGATTGTCGGATCAAAATGCAAACATCACACATCCTTCTGTCATCCGATTTTCCTTCAAAGATGCGATTTAGTCGCATGTGTGTGTACCTTGTAACATCTGATTTTCATCCGACTTGCGAGAATTTCTCGCAGGCTTGCAAAACTGACATATAATGGATCCAAAAGAATGGTATTTCAATCACAAAAGAAAGAATAGATATATACACATATATATATATATATATATATACATGTCATTGTGACATGTATATATACATATATTTATAGTTCTTACACTTCTACATACTGTAATAGCCGCTAATTCAATTGCCGGCTTTTGTGAAATCACAGAAGCCGACATGAAATGATACATTGTTTCCACACAGTTAACCATGTCATTTCCTGTATTTTGATATTTGTTTAGAACTTACAATTACATGAGTGTATTTGTGCAAAATTTCAGACATGTAGGGGTTAATTAAAGGTGTAAATTCGTTGAAAAAAAATGCGTGGGCTCCCGCTGTATTTTCTCCACCAGACAGACAAAGCAAGCGAGTGGGGGCAGATAATAACAGCCTAGGGAGGGTACATTTTTTTGTGCCCCCCCTGGCTACAAACATCTGCCCCCAGACACCCCAGAAAGGGCAAATCTATAATTAGATTCGCCCTTTCTGGCACTTTGCCCATCTATTCCCATTGCCCTGTAGCGGTGGCGAATGGGTTAATAATGTCAACTTAATGTCACCTTAGTATTGAAAGGTGACCTTAAGGCAGGTTAATAATTGAGAGCTGTCAATTAGACAACTATCAATTATTAATCCTATTGTATGATAGAAAAATCAAACACACACAGTTTAATAAAAAAGAAGTTTAATGAAATAATCACACAGTTTTTGACCATATTTTATTTTCCTGCTAAAACCATTTCCTGTAATAAAAATAAAATAAAAAAGCAAAATTATTCTTACCAATCCGATGTACAGTCAGGTCCCACGGTGTAATCCATCAGAAAGGGTTAACAGGTTACAGGTCGCAGAGAGCTAATAATGCTGTCTCAGACCTGTATTCCCCTGAATGAATAAGTTACTCTCCTAGCGAAAGGAGAGGAATAGATTAATGAATGGAGCTTAATTGATTTATTGGCACTTTCACTTTAGTGACCTGACCTAAGGTGAAAGTGGGGTACAATCAATTAAGCTTCATTCATTAATCACATCCTCTCTTGTCGGCAGGAGATAAGCTCATTCATTCAGGAGCTATCAGCTGAGCACGCAGCATTAGTTGCGCTGATTAGCTGATTGCTAGTTAACCCTTTGTGAAGGATTACATCGTGGGACGTGACAGATCGCCAGATAGGTAAGAATAATGTTGTTTTATTATTTTATATTTATTTTAGGAGATCAAGGGCCTCGCACGGATTAAGAGTAAAATAAAAGATGGTCTAAAAAATGTGTTTTTATTTCATTAAAATTATTTATTCTTAAAGTGTGTGTGTTTTTTTATTTACTTCAATAGGATTAATAATTGATAGTTGTCTAATTGACAGCTCTCAATTATTAACCTGCCTTAAGGTCACCTTTCAATACTAAGGTGACATTAACGCCTTATTAACCCATTCGCCACCGCTACAGGGCAATGGGAATAGACGGGCAAAGTGCCAGAAAGGGCGAATCTAATTATAGATTTGCCCTTTCTGGGGTGTCTGGGGGCAGATGTTAGTAGCCAGGGGGGCACAAAAAATGTACCCTCCCTAGGCTGTTATTATCTGCCCCCACTCGCTTGCTTTGTCTGTCTGGTGGAGAAAATACAGCGGGAGCCCACGCATTTTTTTTCAACGAATTTACACCTTTAATTAACCCCTACATGTCTGAAATTTTGCACAAATACACTCATGTAATTGTAAGTTCTAAACAAATATCAAAATACAGGAAATAACATGGTTAACTGTGTCTAAACAATGTATCATTTCATGTCGGCTTCTGTGATTTCACAAAAGCCGGCAATTGAATTAGCGGCTATTACAGTATGTAGAAGTCTAGGAACTATAAATAAAATATATATACATGCACAATGATTATATATATAAATATAAAAGTATTCTATGTGTGTATATCTATTCTTTCTATTCTTTATTAAAGCTGTCAGTGTGATTTTACAGTATAGCCGGGGATGAATTGCCGGCTTTTCTAAAGGACACCGATGCGATTTAATCGCAAGTCACACATGCGGTCCGTTTGTAATCAGATTTTTCATCGCTCCCATAGACTTGCATTGGCGATAGTCGACCCACAATCGGTGACAATCGCAGCATGCTGCGATTGCACACGGACGTTTAAAGCGGACCACAAAAAATCTGATACTGGGAGCTGCTCCATAGATTAACATAGGGCAGACTGCAATACGATTTTTCATCGTATTGCAGTCGTCCGATTCTGTCGCCAGTGTGACGCCGGCCTTAAAGCGATAATCATTCAAAATGTGAACATTGCTAATTTTTTTTACAATTTTTTAAAATTTCTGATATTTTTTATAAATAAACCTTAAAAATATCAGCCTAAATTTACCATTATCATAAAGTATAATGTGTCACGAAAAAACATTCTCAAATTCACTGGAATTTGCTGAAGCGTTCCAGAATTCTTACCACACAATGTGACACTGGGCTAAAATTTGGCTCTGTCACTAAGGGGTTAAGGTAACCTGAGATTCATTTGGGCATCGTTTCATGGGAAGCTTAATGGGATGTTATGCTAAAGCTTGTCTTCAATAATGAGCTTCTTTTTGGAATGTTTTGTTTGTGAAAGGTCATATTACGCATTGAGCTAAGTGCATCAAAACTGTTTATAACATGGCTTTTTTCCTCCGTTTCAATATCTTACCATATGTACCTGTTTTTATTGTTTGCTTAATAAAAATATGATTTTATCCTTTACTCTGGCTACTATTTAAAGTATCTTCTTTGGTGTGTTTATAACATGGCTAATAAAAAGTTTCTCGGTGCTTGACAACTTTAGTGTGCTGTGGTCATTATTTTTTAACTTTTTTAAATGGCTTCCTTACATTTATTCATTAAGCAGTATTATTGTTACTCTCCTGATGCAGCAAATTTTTTTTTCCTCCCCTTTTTCCAACAGGCATAACAGTGAGGCCAGTCTCACACGTCCAGATAATTCCGGTACGGGAAGAAACGGTACCGGAGATGTCCATGTGTCCGTGTGTGCACGTGGCACATCCGTGTGTCCGTGTGTACCATCGTGTATGATCCGTGTGCTATCCATGTGTCCGTGTCCGTGTATTGAAACAATTTGCTTCAATTTTAACCCTATAACTTTAAAAACGCACACGGATGGCACACGGACGCCATCCGTGTGCAATACGTGTTTACATGCACCCATTGACTTGTATGGGTCCGTGTGATCTGTGCGCTTCCACAAACACTGATATGTCAGTGTGTTTTGCACATGGACACACATTCCGTGAAAACATGCTGACATGTACATAGACCCATCCATTTGAATGGGTCTACGTGTGTCAGTGTCTACACGTACCGGAGCCACTGACGTGTGAAACCGGCCTGGAAGGTATTACTGGACTTTGAAAGAGCTACATGGACATATGAAAAGTTTTGGTGTGAAATCCTGTTGACAGATTCCCTTTAGCGCTCACTATCACACCACCGTAATTTCCGTCCAAGTACGATCCGACAAAACATCGGATCGTACTCGGACCATGTTATTCTATGGGGCCATGCAGATGTCTGATTTTTTTTCTTGAACCGGTATGAGGAAAAGATTGTAGTGTGTTCAAGTTTGATCCGATATTTGGATCGCACTCGGCCATGCAAGTCAATTAGAGCGTGGAAACAAGACTGTACTTGGGTGACATCTGAGTGGAATCTGATTTCCGCAAACTGAAGCAATGGAGAAGATGTAAAGATTATTATATTATTATTATTATTTACATTTATATAGCGCCATTTATTCCATGGCGCTTTACATATGAAAAGGGAAAAATATAGACAGGTACAATAAACATGTGCTGGACAAGGGACACACAAGTACAGAAGGAGAGAGGACCCTGCCCGGGAGGGCTCACAGTCTGCAGGGATTGGTGAGGATACACTAGGAAAGGGTAGATGGTGTTCTCCATCTTCTCCTCACAGTGCGCTCTGATTGTCTCATCCGAAAGAATTGGATCACACTGTGCTGACACTCTCGAGCAAGTGTCATAATCGGCCCGATTCTCTCGCAACGATTGGAGCTTAGCACCGATTGCTACTGCTAGAGGCAGATACCGGCTTTGTAACATAGCCAGCATCTGCCAGGTATGATGTGCTGTGTCTATATTTCTAGCAATTTCCCACTAATATGGGATCTGTGATGCATTACTACATTCCCTACTAAAGAAAACAAAAAAGTTACTGTAACATAACTGTCACATATGGGAAAGGTTCAGTGTCCGCACCAGTTGAATAAAGTACACAATATATCTTTATAATTGCACAGATCTGTTAGAACAAGCCCCTGTACCTTTCCCCAAATTCCCTGGTAATACCTAAGAGGCCAGCTTTGAATCTGTTCTAACATAAAAACGCTTGTTAGTTCCTGACCCTCCGAATTCTCCGTGCTCTCACAATGAATGTACTGCATTGTCACTGTTACTGGCATAAACTGGGCTGGGAAACTCTAATAAATGTTCTAATTGGCATTCAAGAAGAAAGGAGCATGGAAGACTGCGCTGGAGATCAACACATACTTAATTATTCTTTCGCGCACGGGTGACAAGTGGCTCTCTGAGGGTGAACACGTTCACAAAAGGCGCTAAGTAAAAACTGCCTGCTGTCACGTTAAGCAGGATAAGTACACTCCTCAACACTGAAATTGCAAAACCAAGGAGGGAAAGCCATGAAATTGTAAAACTCACAGGATGGATTGACATTTTAACTATAAAAAAATGGAAACAATATTTTCAAAACAGTTTGATTTATTCAGTATCTAATATGAGTGCCGCACATGCCTCGGCTGCTATCAATAAGGATAGTAATGATTGTGTGAGGAATGTTCTGACATGATGAATGCATGTTGGTAAATCATCAAGATCCGCTGCTGTCAATTCTTTTGATGTTCTACGTGTGCTCATGTGGCGCTCATACTTGATACTGAAATATTTGAAAATTTTGTTTCCATTTTGTCATCATTTTGCATTTCATTAACATGTCTATCCATCCTGTGATTGGCAAAATTCTCCAACTTTTCCTTCTTGGTGTTGCAATTTCAGCGTTGAGAGTATACATTTAAGATAGGACATATACACAGTATCACATATTTTACAAGTAACACGAAAGATTTATTTTTTTCATTTCATCTTCCTTTACATTATTGCTTCTCTTTTGTTCTTAAATTCTCTCCAGTCTGCACTCCACCTTTTTTTTGGAATACATAAAGCCCAAGTGTTTCATAGATGAACACATTTTTGATTCCCTTTATTCAAATATTTACCGTAAACATTCAAATATTATGTTTTTTAAATTAGTAATCACTCCAAGAAATATGCTGGTAAATAAAAGTTAAAAGATGTTCCTGCTCTAATAGTGCTGGCATTATGCTGATGAAGAAAACCATCTACTCAAAAAGTATATTACAAGTTAAAAAGCATTAGAATTGAAACAGATCCTGGAATATTACACAAGCATATGCAGTATAATCAGTTTTCGTTTGTTATGAAGAATAGGGGCCCAGAGTAGATTTCTGATTCTGCACGTGGAGGCCATGAAATATGCGTCAAAGAAATATTATCAAATGGCCCTCCTAGTCAATCTCCCAGGCTTGGTGTTTTTCAGTTCCATTATAGGAACAGAAAATATGGAATTACTGCAGTACGGAAATGCATGCCACTATGACCACAGACAGACAGATGCTATTGACTTTAAATGAGTCAGCTAGGTTTCTTTTGGTTGTCCGTCAATGTGACAGAAAAATAGTGCAGCATGCTAAACATCATCAGAGTTGTAAGAAATGTCAAATTCAAAAGTCAATTTGTTATAAACCTCAGAGGAGCATTGAAAGAATTTATAATCTGGTGATGGTAACTGAAGAAATCGCATGGGGAACATACTGTATCATAGCTTGCAGTTTATCATCGGTAAACTTTTGCCTCAATGTAGTGCGATTCTGATAAAATGCGGTTTCAAAAAGGAAACACTAATTTTGAAAGATTTTCCATTGTAAGGCCTCTTTCACACTTCAGTCGTCTGGCGTCAGTCAGATCCATCAGAAATTTGGCTTCCTCTGTCTGGAGTTGACGGACATTGGAACGTTTTTTGTCTGCGTCGAAATGGCGGACCATGACGGATCCGTTGCGTCTGCCTTTTTCTATAATGGACGCCTATGGGTGGCGGATCCATCGTCATCCGGTATTGACGAAATCCGACGATGGAATCCGTTATTGTATGCTGAGCATGCCCAGAAGCCCTTCTGGGGTCGGTCTCTCTCTCTCTATCCACCATGTCCAGGGTTCAAAAGTTCATTTCCGCAATCTTGTCGGATCCGTCTAAAAACGGATCCGCTGCATCAGTTTTTAACAATATACAACGGATCCGTTTTATTCACACTTTGGCAGACTGGGACTGACGCCAAATGATTGAAGTGTGAAAGGCCTAAGCAGTCTGATGATATTAGCTTCAAAAACAATAGTCTTATAGAGAGCATTGTGCTGGATGAAGTAGACTATAAGTGCTGTGTACTTTGATCCAGACAGATTGTAATCTAGGTATAATTACTTTATAGATAGTTTTAACCTTCTGTGTGATGTTCATCTCACTGCAGTCAATGTGGGCGAGGAACATGAGAGCTGTGCTAACAGCACTGTGAGAGGAGAGCTGCATAAGTGTTTGTAATGTGACGAAGCTCAGTACTTCAGTACTGACTGCTGTGAGATGAAAGCTAAAAGGTGTTAGTAATCTCTGGTCTACTTCCCCAATTTGTAATAACTCTGCAATGAGACTAGTGAGTAGAGCAGATTGTCTGATTACATGTCTATAGGCTACGGTCACAATAGCAGTATTTGGTCAGTATTTTACATCAGTATTTGTAAGTCAAAACCAGTAGTGCGTCAGAAATGCCGAAGTGGTGATGTGTTTCTATTATACTTTTCCTCTGTTCCTCACCTGGCTTTGGCTTACAAATACTGAGGAAAACTACTGACTGCGTGACTGTATCCTCAAACGGAGAACAGTGTTGTAAGTTATGGATGGGGGCGTGTTCTTTTTTCTTTTGTACATTGCTGCTTGCTTATGATTGGTCAACGTTAAATAGGAGAAGAATTATACACCCCTAGTAAAAAAAAATCTCTTAACTTGTCATAAATGATCAACTAACCTTACGAATTAGTACTTCTGTGAACTGAAAAAAATTTTTTTTCTGTATTTTGTTTTTTTCTTAATTATTTTTGTTAAACAGATATGCTTCTTAAAGACAGTGAGAAGTGTCAGAAAAGTAACATTTTGATTGCAACAAGTGCTGTTTTTTATCAGTGTATGAAAAGGACTTTTTTTTTATTTTTGCAGCACCTGAGTATTGTTCTTTTTTACAAAGTGGATCTATTGAGGTTGATTGGTGGAAAATTGCAGTTTACTACTAGATCTAAATCTATGTAGACATGAAATGAAGTCATGCCCCATTCCGTGAGAAATGTAAAAAATAACTTGGCACTCAAATGTGTAACACGAGAATTTGTTTAATAAAGGTGCATCCAGACACGAAACAATTGAACGTTTTCGGTCCAACTATTGGACCTTCATCAGAATACTTTTCAAAGGAACACTGGACACAATAGAATGCAATCTCCAAAAGGTAGCTGGATGAGAAACAAATATCCCTAAATAAATAAGGATGGCTCAAGAAGCTGTAAATCAGGACCAGGCACTCACAATAATGGAAGAGGGAACTGGGAGCCAATGTGACAGGCGCCTAAGGCAGGCTCAAATAGGTTGCTGGAAAGGCACTGGGAGTCTGGATCTGAAGACACGCTGTGGAAGCAAGAGAAGCAGGAGTAGGAGCTCCTACTGCAGCAGACTCCTGCTTCTCTTGCTTCCACAGCGTGTCTTCAGATCCAGACTCCCAGTGCCTTTCCAGCAACCTATTTGAGCCTGCCTTAGGCGCCTGTCACATTGGCTCCCAGTTCCCCTCTTCCATTATTGTGAGCAGGGTCGGACTGGCCCACCGGAGAACCGGAGGATTCTCCGGTGGCCCTGGCATCTGGGGGGCCCTGGCACCTGCTGGCATACAGGGGCCAGTTGCCTAGGGCCCCCGTTGCTCCAGGGGCCGCCAGCCGGTGGCGTGTCGCTAATAGCGGCACACCACGCAGCTGCCAGGAGGGCCCCGTGCCAGCGGAGCAGCAGCGGGTGACAGGAGGCAGGAGCCCCTGTCCCCGCTGCTAAAGAGAAATGAATATTCACTGCTTCCCACGCCCACATGGTCGTGGGAAGCAGTGAATATCATTACTTACCTGTCACCCGCTCCAACCGCTGAGCGCCGCTGTGTCATCGCGTCCTCTCTTGCTGCGATGTTCAGGCAGAGGGCGCGATGACGTCATTAGTGAGCGCCACGCCCCCTGCCTGAGCATTCACTGCCGGAGGACCGAAGACAGCGGCGTTCAGCAGTGGACCCGGTGACAGGTAAATATCTCAGGTGCCGGGGCCCTGAGCCAGTGGTGACACCGGCACCTGTCACCCATAGCGCGTCGGTGTCCCCGCCTGCTCAGGACACCAGCACCTGGCCCCCAGTGACGAGAGGTGAGTATGTCTTTTTTTTTTTTTTGTGTTGCAGCATCTATGGGGGCATAATCTGTGGAGCATTTATGGGGGCATAATCTAAGGAGCATCTATGGGGGCATAATCTATGGGGGCATAATCCAAGGAGCATTTATGGGGGCATAATCTATGGGGGCATAATCTAAGGAGCATCTATGGGGGCATAATCCAAGGAGCATTTATGGGGGCATAATCTATGGAGCATCTATAGGGGCATAATCTATGGGGGCATAATCTAAGGAGCATTTATGGGGGCATAATCTATGGGGGCATAATCTGTGGAGCATTTATGGGGGCATAATCTATGGGGGCATAATCTGTGGAGCATTTATGGGGGCATAATCTGTGGAGCATTTATGGGGGCATAATCTGTGAGCATTTATGGGGCATAATCTGTGGAGCATTTATGGGGGCCTAATCTGTTGAGCATCTATGGGGAATAATCTAAGGAGCATTTATGGGGCACAATCTATGGAGCTTCTATTGTGGGCATAATCTAAGGAGCATTATTGGGGCATAATCTATGGAGCATCTATGGGGGCATAATCTAAGGAGCATTTATGGGGGCACAATCTATGGAGCTTCTATGGGGGCATAATCTATGGAGCTTCTATGGGGGCATAATCTAAGGAGCACTTATGGGGGCATAATCTATGGAGCATCTATGGGGACATAATCTATGGAGCATCTATGGGGGCATAATCTATGGAGCATCTATGGGGGCATAATCTAAGGAGCATTTATGGGGGCACAATCGATGGAGCTTCTATGGGGGCATAATCTAAGGAGCATCTATGGGGGCATAATCTAAGGAGCATCTATGGGGGCATAATCTACGGGGGCATAATCTATGGAGCATCTATGGGGGCATAATCTATGGAGCATCTATGGGGGCATAATCTATGGAGCATCTATGAGGGCACAATCTATGGAGCATCTATGGGGCATAATACATGGGCAGCATATGGGGCACAATCTATGGAGCATCTTGTGGGGCATAATACATGGGGCAGCATATGGGGCATAATCTCATTTTCCACCCTAGGCTTATACTCGAGTGGATAAGTTTTCCCAGTTTTTTGTGGCAAAATTAGGGGGGTCGGCTTATACTCGAGTATATATGGTATCTATCTATTATCTATCTATATATATATATATATATACATATATATATATATGTATATATATATATATATATATAGCATTATACCCTATGGGGGGGCAGCATTATTCTCTATGAGGGGGGCAGCATTATACCCTATGAGGGGGGCAGCATTATCCCCTATGAGGGGGCTGTTTTATAATCTATGAGGGAGGCTACCCCAACTCCTGCTACATAATTAAGACATGTACTACCTTATATTATACCCTGATATTAGTGTGTTTTACTGCACAATTGGTGGTCTCGTATTTATTTCTATGTAGCTACATAGTGGGCCCCAAGAATGATTTTCTCTGGTGGGCCCAAGGTGTTCCAGTCCGACGCTGATTGTGAGTGCCTGGTCCTGATTTACAGCTTCTTGAGCCATCCTTATTTATTTAGGGATATTTGCTTCTCATCCAGCTACCTTTTGGAGATTGCATTCTATTGTGTCCAGTGTTCCTTTGAAAAGTATTCTGATGAAGGTCCAATAGTTGGACCGAAAACGTTCAATTGTTTCGTGTCTGGATGCACCGTTATTAAACTAATTCTCGTGTTACACATTTGAGTGCCAAGTTATTTTTTACATTTATCAGGTTGGATACCTGACTTGAGCACCTACTCTCGTTTTTAGTTGAGTGCCGTGTTTTCTCTTACATATACCATTCCGTGAGAAAACTACCCACTGTTTCTTATTATTTCTCATTAGCCAGCTGCCCTGATGTTACTCCATTTTTAGCTAACCTTATATGAAAAACAACTTGAAGTCATATAGAAAAAATACTAACAAAGAACCTACAAATTACAGCAAAATGTAGAAAATTTGATCATCCTCTCTGTTGAATAAAAAAACCAGTTTCTTTGAATAATCCAAAGAGACGTGTGGCTCATCGTAGAAATACTTCACTGTTAAATAGATTTCTTCTGCCCCTAGGTCCTAAAACTAAAGTGGCTCCCCAGGGATTAATAATAAGGTCTGCTTCAATTTCTCCAAACAATGCCATTCTTATCTATGGGCTGTTTGGCATCCCCAGTGAAGTGGAAATCTATAGAGTAAAACCTTATAATCAGTTGTGCTTTGAAACTAATAAATTGCAATATTTTTCTTTACTTTGATAATAATTCCCACCACTTTGTCTAAATCCCACCTTTCACTCTTCAACCAAAATTTGTTAGAGATCAGAGACGAAAAATAACCTATGTGTGCTCTGCGGCATTTCTACGGGACTATTTGCTTTAGGGACATGCAAAATATCCTTTAGACTGACAAACAATGTAGGCAAGTTTATCTCCTGTTTACTACCATCCTTCTTTTCTAGGCTTAGCTTCCCTTTAAAATAATGCTTTGATATACACGTAGATGGTGGATGAGAAGGATTCATGGACCTTTGTCATGCTGTGATAGTCTTAGGTAAGGAAGGGGAGGCATCAAACTGTCCCTGGAACTGGGGCTTTAACTATCCCTGTACCAGGGGTACTCTTGAAGGTCTGAGGATTGTGCACAGTAACCTACACACTGTTGTCAGGTCGGTGCCGTTATCCTGATTAGGAACTTCAGGATTACATCAAACAAATGTGTATATAATTAATTACATATGCGATCATGCTGCAGTTCAGGCGCCACCGCCAGTCCCTGCAGAAGGTTTTAATACCCCCGAAGATATATATAATATTTATTATGTAAACTAGGGGCAGGTCAGTGAGGGATCAGTGACCTATCAGAAGCCATCAGCATGAATACCTTATCAGGGCACCACATGAAGACCCAACACAGGCTGCCCCGGAGCACGAGCATATCATTAACTAAAAACTGAAAATAAAGATTAAACAACAACCACAAGACGGATTTCATCAACCAAAGTATCATTTTAATCAGTATAACGGCGCCAACCTGACACTTTCTGTAGGTTACTGTGCACAATCCTGCTGACAGGTTCCTTTTAAGAGAGTAATTTTTGTTGTAATTATTTCATAAATCAATAGTGCACAAAAATAAGTAATTTGTAATATATCTGATTAGACAAATTTCCTTCTTTTTCCTCCGGGATTGATCTTTTATTTTCAATTCATGGGTAAAATCTGTAAATCTGTGTTCAGTGAAGACAGATTTTCCCATTACTGAAATAGGAGATGGCAGTTGGTGTTTTTAAAATTCTATGGAGAGATGAGGGGGAGGAGCTAGAGACAGACACTGATATTCTGTGGCAAGTTCTTCTGAGACTACTGCTACATTTCCCATAGAAGTTTATAAACCACAATTGCCATCTCTCTCAGTAATGGGAAAGTCTGTGTTTACTGAAGTCATATTTTACTCATGAATTGAGAATTAATGATCAGTTCAGAAACAGAAAGCGGATTTCTCCAATAAGATATATTACAAAGTTTCTTATTTTCACATGTACTATTGATTTATGCAAATAATAAAAAAAAATTCTCTTTAAACATTCAAGAACAGACTAATCCTGACATCTGTGGTCATTTGTTTTCCTGAATATGAACCAGGGCAAGGTTATAGCAAGGATTGGCATATTTTTTTAAACAAGGTTTTTTGTCCTTTTCCTGATTCATAGAAAGAAGGTGCAAATGGTAACTATATTTACTGTTGGTCAAACAACTGTTGTATAGTCGTTAAATGGGTTCTCCGGGTCTATATAAAAAAAGACACTGCCACTTTGCATTTGAATGGAACTGATCAGCAACAAAAGACAAAAGTTGTGGATGGCAGTGGAGCTGCTTCTTGAAAATGCAGCCTTTGTATTCTAATGTCATATAACCTGTTCCATTCAGTTCCTCCTTTATGAGATGAGCCAAATGTGCTTATTAAGCGAATAAATCAGTGCTAAAGATAAAAAATGAATGCCCAAATAAGATCTACAACGGCTTTAGTAGCACTTTCAGGTACCTTTTCAGAATAAGATGTCATGTCTGCACATGAGGATTTGCATTATTTAAGGCCATTTAATGACTTTTATCCTGGATTTTTTTTTATGGTTCTCCCCCTTTCTGCTTTAGTATCCTCAGCTCTTAAGGTACTGCCACACTAAACAATCCCGCTAGCGATCACGATAACGACGCATACTAATGCGATCGCTAGCGGGATTGTTTCTATATCGCTAAGTGCGGCCACATTTAGCGATATAGTTAACGATGCTATCGCCGTTAGCGATCTTCTTAACGACTTTAGCGGTACAAAAGTACCGCTAAATCGCTAAGAAAAGGTGCCACACTAGCGATATATACTTACCCAGCGGGAGCGCCGACGAGAAAATAGGGTCCGGAGCGATTCCAGCGACGAGCGAGATCACAGCAGGAAGCTCGTCGCTGGCAGCTGCCGCACTGAACAACATCGCTAACGGGATCGCTAAATAGTGACGTTTTTTAGCGATCCCGTTAGCGATATTGTTCAGTGTGGCATACCCTTTAGGCTGTGGTTCCACGGTCCGGAACCACAGCGCTTTGGACGGAGCGGAAATTCCGCTCCGTCTAAGCCCCGCCCCCTTTATGACGCGCGATCTTTCCGGAGGTGTTCAGGACACCTCCGGAACACCTCCGGAAAGAACGCAGGGCTACATAGCCCTGTGTTAATTCTGTTGCGGCGACGCACCGTCGCCGCAATACGCGAGGACATGCTGCGGTCTAAAAAGACGCGCCGCATGTCCGTTTACGCAGGTCTGCCACCTGCGTATTGTTACGCATAGTGGAGACGGGATTTCTTGAAATCCCCTCCACTATGCTGTAACATCTGGACGCTGCGTGTTTGGCGCTGCGCCAGCGCACAGCGCCAAACACGCAGCGTTTCCTGACCGTGGAAACTCACCCTTAAGTTTTCTTGGCAGCGAGTGTAATTTGACTCCTCACTGCAGACAGATTTGTAGACAGATTTGATCAGTTTTTGAGAACAAATGATCAGTGCAGGAGACAAAGAGTGATAAATGGTAAATGGAGGCATTTTTCTATTCTAAGATATATTACAAAGTTTCTCACCTTAAATTGCAGTGTTTATTTATGGGTAAAAACTACACCTAATTGGGCTGATACTTGCCCAATTTCAATAAATTACTCCACGCCCAGAATCCTACTAAAGTGCTGACTGCAAACTACACAATATATTAAATATGATGTGCAAGATTGCTAGAAAAATCAACTATTCCATAGAATGCACATATAATATGCAATCAATATGAAATAGTAAAGGACCAATAAAAAAAAAATGCCAGAGGGTGAGTATTTCACCGGGGGGAGGGGGCTGAGATTTAAAGCGCCACTCCAGCTGGAGAGGGTTTTCAGCGCTTTAAAAATATCAAAAAGCTTTTGACCATATTTTTTGTATGGGACATTTATGTAGTTGTACAAGTTAACCGTGTCCCCCTTTAGACGTCTCTTTTCAAGAACTTTGCCAAAAATTGAACTCCATATTCCAGATATCTGAGCATGTTCACTCATCACTAATACTATCACATTGGGGGGAAAGAAAGGACGCTATTTTGCCTAGAGTTGGTTAAATAGGTACTTTGAATAAATTTATTTGAGAAAAAAAATGCGCAAAAAAAAACCCAGATAAAAATTGTATTGTACACTCCTCCTCTATACTTTCTGTCAAAAGTGTCAGAAAGCTGCTATAAAACCCACATTGAAACCTAAACGCCACTGAGAGCAAATCCTAAGAAAGACATAAATGGGTATTTAAATACCGAGCTACTTAGACCTGAATGCCGTCAGACACCCGTTATTTATTTCTAGTAAATTGACTCTGGATGGATTGTTCTATAGGAGACTCTACTCTGATTTTTCATAGTCTGACACACAGAAAATTCAAGCCATTTACTTTTAGCTGAGAAGCCTGGAAACCTGCTGAGGTCAATGTTCTGTGTGATTTTGGTGTGCTTTGCAGAATAGAAAACAGATTACCTGCATTAAATACTTAAAGGAGATCTGTACTATTATACAGTGCCTACAAGTAGTATTCAACCCCCTGCAGATTTAGCTGGTTGACACATGCGGAATTAACTTGGCATTGTAACATTTGTACTGTAGATCAGCCTGGAAGTGGGAAATGCACTGCAGCAAAAAAATTTTTTGTAATTTTTTTTTTTTAAAAACGTTAAAAGTTAATTCAGAGTGTCATTTATTATTCAACCCCTCAAACCACAAGAATTCTGTTTGGTCCCCCTAAAGTATTAAGAAGTAGTTCAGGCACCAAGAATAATGAGCTTCACATGTGTGGATTAATGATCTCTTTTGCCAGCCTTTTCTGACTAAGACCCTCCCAAACTTGTGAACAGCACTCATACATGGTCAACATGGGAAAGACAAAGGAGCATTCCAAGGCCATCAGAGACAAGATCGTGGAGGGTCACAAGGCTGGCAAGGGGTACAAAACCCTTTCCAAGGAGTTGGGCCTACCTGTCTCCACTGTTGGGAGCATCATCCGTAAGTGGAAGGCTTATGGAACTACTGTTAGCCTTCCACGGCCTGGACAGCCTTTGAAAGTTTCCTCCCGTGCCGAGGCCAGGCTTGTCCGAAGAGTCAAGGCTAACCCAAGGACAACAAGGAAGGAGCTCCGGGAAGATCTCATGGCAGTGGGGACATTGGTTTCAGTCAATACCATAAGTAACGTACTCCACCGCAATGGTCTCCGTTCCAGACGAGCCCGTAAGGTACCTTTACTTTCAAAGCGTCATGTCAAGGCTCGTCTACAGTTTGCTCATGATCACTTGGAGGACTCTGAGACAGACTGGTTCAAGGTTCTATGGTCTGATGAGACCAAGATCGAGATCTTTGGTGTCAACCACACACGTGACGTTTGGAGACTGGATGGCACTGCATACCACCCCAAGAATACCATCCCTACAGTCAAGCATGGTGGTGGCAGCATCATGCTGTGGGCTGTTTCTCAGCCAAGGGGCCTGGCCATCTGGTCCGCATCCATAGGAAGATGGATAGCACGGCCTACCTGGAGATTTTGGCCAAGAACCTCCGCTCCTCCATCAAGGATCTTAAGATGGGTCGTAATTTCATCTTCCAACAAGACAACGACCCAAAGCACACAGCCAAGAAAACCAAGGCCTGGTTCAAGAGGGAAAAAGTCAAGGTGTTGGAGTGGCCTAGTCAGTCTCCTGACCTTAACCCAATTGAAAACTTGTGGAAGGAGCTCAAGATTAAAGTCCACATGAGACACCCAAAGAACCTAGATAACTTGGAGAAGATCTGCATGGAGGAGTGGGCCAAGATAACTCCACAGACCTGTGCCGGCTTGATCAGGTCTTATAAAAGACGATTATTAGCTGTAATTGCAAACAAGGGTTATTCCATGAAATATTAAACATAGGGGTTGTATAATAATTGACCCACACTTTTATGTTTAAAATTTATTAAAATTCAACTGAGCAACATAACTTTTTGGTTTGTAAGATTTATGCTTCTGTTAATAAATCCTACTCTCGTTTGCAGTTTGAAGGCTCTAACTTATTTGCATCTTATCAAACCAGCTAAAACTGCAGGGGGTTGAATACTACTTGTAGGCACTGTATGTGTCCATGCAATAAACACAAGACGTTCTGCAGGTTTGTAAATTAATACAAAGCAGTGTCAAAATGTATCTGCACTCTGGCTATAGAATTTAATCAACTTTCAGAAAAGAAAAATGCATACATTTTTTTACATAATCGCCCTGATTTTAACCCCTTCATGACAGAACCCTTTTTCATTTTTGCATTTCTGTTTTTCGCTCCCCCTTTTTCCCAGAGCCATAACTTTTTTTTATTTTTCCATCAATATGGCCATAGGAGGTCTAATTGTTTGTGGGACAAGTTGTACTTTTGAACGACACCATTGGTTTTACCAAATTGTGTATTCAAACAAGGAAAAAAATTCAAGTGCGGTGAAATTGCAAAAAAAAGTGCAATTCTACAGCTGTTTTTTGGATTTTTTTACCATGTTCACCAAATGCTAAAACTGACCTGCCATTACGATTCTCCAGGTCATTACGAGTTCATAGACACCAATCATGTCTAGGTTCTTTTTTATTTAAGTGGTGAAAAAAAAAATCCCAAATTTGTTAAAAAAATAAAAAATTGCATCATTTTCCGAGACCCGTAGTGTCTCCATTTTCCATGATCTCGGGTTGAGTGGGGGCTTATTTTTTGCTTGTCGAGCTGATGTTTTTAATTATATCATTTTGGTGCAGATATGATCTTTTGATTGTCTAATAATGAATTTTAATGCAATGTAGCTGTGACCAAAAAAAATTAAATTCTGGCGTTTTGACTTTTTTCTCATTACGCCATTTAGCAATCAGGTTAATTCTTCTTTTATATTGATCGGACAATTCTGAATGTGGCGGTACTTTTTTATTGTTTTATTTTGAATGGGGCGAAAGGGGGGTGGTTTGAACTTTTATATTTTTTTAATATTTTTTTTTACTTTTGGCATGCTTCAATAGTCTTCATGGGAGACTAGAAGCTGCCATAACCGGATCGGCTCTACTACATACTGACGATGATCAGATCGCCTTTATGTAGCAGGATTGCTCACTTTCTTTGAGCGCCGACCACTGGGCGGTGCTCATAGCAATACAGCAGTGACAACCATAGAGGTCTGCTGGAGACCTCTGGTTGCTGTGCCAACCCATCAGTGACCCGCGATCACATGACAGTGTCACCGATGGGCGGAATTTCCATCTTGCCGGAAGCCCGCATTAAATGCCGCTGTCAGAGTTTGACAGCGGCATTTAACAGGCTAAGGCCGGAGTCACACTGGCGACAAAATCGGACGACTGCAATGCGATGAAATATCGCATTGCAGTCGGACCTATGTTAATCTATGGAGCAGCTCCCAGTATCAGATTTTTTGTGGTCCGTTTTAAACGTCCGTGTACAATCGCAGCATGCTGCGATTGTCACCGATTGTGGGTCGACTATCGCCAATGCAAGTCTATGGAGCGATGAAAAATCTGATTACAAACGGACCACACTGTGTGACTTGCGATGAAATCGCATCGGTGTCCTTTAGAAAAGCCGGCAATTCATCCCCAGCTATACTGTAAAATCACACTGACAGCTTTAATAAAGAATAGAAAGAATAGATATATACACATAGAACACATATATATATATACATGTCATTGTGACATGTACATATACATATATTTATAGTTCCTAGACTTCTACATACTGTAATAGCCGCTAATTCAATTGCCGGGTTTTGTGAAATCACAGAAGCCGACATGAAATGATACATTGTTTCCACACATTTAACCATGTAATTTCATGTATTTTTATATATGTTTGAAACATACAATTACATGAGTGTATTTGTGCAAAATTTCAGACATGTAGGGGTTAATTAAAGGTGTAATTTCGTTGAAAAAAAATGCGTGGGCTCCCGCTGTATTTTCTCCACCAGACAGACAAAGCAAAGCGAGTGGGGGCAGATAATAATAGCCCAGGGAGGGTGCATTTTTTTGTGCCCCCCCTGGCTACTAACATCTGCCCCCAGACACCCCAGAAAGGGCAAATCATAATTAGATTCGCCCTTTCTGGCACTTTGCCCGTCTATTCCCATTGCCCTGTAGCGGTGGCGAATGGGTTAATCTCACCTTACTGTCACCTTGCAATTGAAAGGTGACCTTAAGGCAGGTTAATGATTGATAGCTGTCAATTAGACAACTATCAATTATTAATCCTATTGAAGTAAATAAAAAAAACACACACACTTTAAGAATAAATAATTTTAATGAAATAAAAACACATTTTTTTGACCATATTTTTATTTTACACTTAATCCGTGCGAAGCCATTGATCTCCTAAAATAAAGAAAAAGAAATAAAACAACATTATTCTTACCTATTCCGCCGATCTGTCACGTCCCACGCTGTAATCCTTCACAAAGGGTTAACTAGCTTTGAGCCAAGCAGTGCAAGTAATCCTGCATGCTCAGCTCAAAGCTCATGAATGAATAAGTTCCTCTCCTGGCAACAGGAGAGGATGTGTTTCATGAATGAAGCTTAATTGATTGTGTCCACTTTCCCTTTAGGTCAGGTCACTACAGTTAAATTGGCAATAAATCAATTAAGCTCCATTCATGAATCTATTCCTCTACTTTCGCTGGGAGAGGAAGTTATTCATTCAGGGGAATACAGGTCTGAGACAGCATTATTAGCTCTCTGCGACCTGTAACCTGTTAACCCTTTCTGATGGATTACACCGTGGGACCTGACTGTACATCGGATTGGTAAGTATAATTTTGCTTTTTTATTTTATTTTTATTACAGGAAATGGTTTTAGCAGGAAAATAAAATATGGTCAAAAACTGTGTGATTATTTAATTAAACTTATTTTTTATTAAACTGTGTGTGTTTGATTTTTCTTTCATACAATAGGATTAATAATTGATAGTTGTCTAATTGACAGCTATCAATTATTAACCTGGCTTAAAGTGACCTTTCAATTGCAAGGTCATTTTAACCCCTTATTAACCCATTCGCCACCGCTACAGGGCAATGGGAATAGACGGCAAAGTGCCAGAAAGGGCGAATCTAATTATAGATTTGCCCTTTCTGGGGTGTCTGGGGGCAGATGTTAGTAGCCAGGGGGGGCAAACAAAAAAAATGTACCCTCCCTAGGCTATTATTATCTGCCCCCACTCGCTTGCTTTGTCTGTCTGGTGGAGAAAATACAGCGGGAGCCCACGCATTTTTTTTCAACGAATTTACAACCTTTAATTAACCCCTACATGTCTGAAATTTAGCACACATCTACTCATGTAATTGTATGTTTCAAACATATATAAAAATACATGAAATTACATGGTTAAATGTGTGGAAACAATGTATCATTTCATGTCGGCTTCTGTGATTTCACTGAAGCCGGCAATTGAATTAGCGGCTATAACAGTATGTAGAAGTGTAAGAATTATAAATATATGTATATATATATGTCACAATGACATAATATATATATATATATATATATATATATATATAAAGTGCTCTATGTGTATATATCTATTCTTTCTTTTGGCATTTAAATACTATTCTTTTGGATCCATTATATGTCAGTTTTGCAAGCCTGCGAGAAAATCTGGCAAGTCGGATGAAAATCGGATGTTACAAGGTACACACACATGCGATTAAATCGCATCTTTGAAGGAAAATCGGATGCCAGAAGGATGTGTGATGTTTTTATTTGATCCGATTGTCTACCGTCTAAAACGACCGAATTTTTTGTGGTTGTGTGTGACTCCAGCCTAACAGCCATAGGAGGATCGCCATTCTCAACCCGCGGCTGTTAGAGGAACATGTCAGCTGTTCAAAAACATGTGAAGGGGTTAAATACAGTTTATCCAATATTAACAAGCTTTCGTATTCCCTAATTAAAAAATATTTGAGTTTGAGCTGCAAATCACAAATCCAGCCCTCTTTATCAGATGTGAGTCTATATCCTTGCCAGCGGACCTGTTATGATTTGGTAGCTGAGGAGTGCAGGCAAAAAAGGCAATACACCACAGCAGTTGGAATCTATGAGATTGCAGTACCCTGACTAACCACCACAACTAGAGGCAGCCGTGGAGCGTTCCTACGTTGGTCCTAGACGCCCGTCACAGCCTGAGAAACTTAACTATACCTAAAGATAGAAAGAGGAAAGCTATCTGCCCCGGAGCAGATCCCCAAAGAACATAGAAAGCCCCCAAACATGTAATGGCGGTTAGACAGAAGAAATACTGACACAGACAGAAAATAGTAGAGCAAATGTTGGGGCCCAAACTATCTAAATAGAAAAGGATAGGAAGGGCACTTACTGCAACCCCAAAAAAAAACCCTGAAAAGCACCAACTCTACTAATTTCAAAAACCTGAGATCACAACACCTCTACCACCTAAATAGTTTTCTCTGGTGAACAAAATCAAAACAGCAGCCACTGAAAAAACTGGAAAAA
Source organism: Oophaga sylvatica (assembly GCA_033576555.1). Taxonomy (NCBI): domain Eukaryota; kingdom Metazoa; phylum Chordata; class Amphibia; order Anura; family Dendrobatidae; genus Oophaga; species Oophaga sylvatica. Next base: position 543,918,638 of record JARQOD010000003.1, on the reverse strand, counting down.
GCAAATGTACAAAACATCAGTGGCTGAACTAAACTGAGAGGGCAAAAGCCCCCGAGGGGACCCTGAAGGCTCCCACAGAAGTGCAGGACAAAATGCAAAAATCAAGCACAAAAACAAAAAAAGAAAATGTCTTATCTGTTAGCAGGAGATGCAGACACGACACAGCAGCACAAAGGAAACAGGAATCAAGGATTGAGACCAGAACAATTGATCACCGCAACCCTGATGGGAAGGCGACTCCCTTATATAAGACCAGTCAGTAACACCTGATTCCCAATCCTCACAATCTCACTGGACATCCAGTACCGCTTGTAACCACCAGAGGGAGCCTCTGCTCAGAACTCATCTCAAGTCCATTCACAACAGTACCCCCCCTTGAGGGGGGGTCACCGAACCCTCACTTGAGCAACCAGGTCGGTCAGGATGAGTTCTATGATACGCACGAATGAGTCTCCTAGCATGGATGTCTGAAGCAAACACCCAAGAATTGTCTTCCGGGACCATAACCTCTCCACTTAACCAAATACTGGAGTTTCCGTCTAGAAAACGAGAATTCAATATTTCTCAACCACAAACTCCATATTGCCCTCAACCAGAACAGGGTAGGAGGCAAAGCATAGGAACCACTGGCTCAACAAACCTCTTTAACAAGGACTTGTGGAACCACGTTATGGATCTTAAATGTCCTGGAAGAAGCAAACGAAAAGAACAGGATTAAGAATCTCCATGATCTTATAAGGTCCAATGAACCTAGGCTTAAATTTAGGAGATCCCACTCTCATAGGAATTTTTTTGAGGACAACCAAGACCAAGTCCCCCACTTTAAACCGGGGACCATCAGTCCTATGCCGGTTAGCAAACCCCCTTGGGGCCCTCCCTGAGAGAGGGACAACCTCTCCACTACCTGGTCCCAAATCTGTTGCATACGCTCCACAACAAGTCAACACCTGGACAGGCAGAAAGCCTCTGTCTGTCCTGAAGAAAATCGAGGGTGAAACCCAGAATTACAGAAAAATGGAGACATCAAAGTGGCAGAGCTAGCCCTATTAAATTTAAAAGCAAACTCAGCCAAAGGCAAAAAAGAGACCCAGTCATCCTGATCAGCAGACACAAAGCATCTTAGATAAGTCTCCAATGTCTGGTTTGTTCTCTCAGTTTGACCATTGGTCTGAGATGAAACGCCGAGGAGAAAGACAACTGAACACCAAGCTTAGAACAAAAGGTCCTCCAAAATCTGGAAACAAACTGGACTCCTCTGTCAGACACAATGTTCTCAGGAATGCCGTGTAAACGAACCACGTGCTGAAGGAACAAAGGCACCAATTCAGAGGAGGAAGGCAACTTAGGTAATGGCACAAGATGTATCTGTCACGCTGTATAGCAGATATATATATGTGATGACAATAAATCTATATCAAAAGGGCAGCATACTATATAACATGCGCATAGCTGTATGATAACATAGATTTACCTGACAGAAAGTCCAGTGGGTCAAAACGGAAAACCGTTAAAACGCTGTCTCCGGCTAGAGAGTGACCCGGGGTCTAAGCTGACCCCTAACTGGGGTCCTAACTTATCCCTCAACCTGGAGGTACTGTAAAGGTACAGAGGTCCAGGCCACCAGCGTAAACCCTGTCTCCTATCAATCCCTGCCAACTGTATTCTAGTCCTAAGAAGGACCCTGAATACCACCAAAGGGAATGACCAGGTAACGGTTAATGAAAAAGAAAGGACATACAAGAAAGATAAGAAAAAGTAAATAAAGTCTTACATACAACACTCACACACAGTAGGAGCACCTTGGTCTCAGAGATAAACTATAAGCTGTAAGAGTAAAAACAACTAAGGAGCTCTTAGCTTAAGTATTCCCAAACCGATCCAGTCTGCTAAACTATATGAATGCTTTCACCGGCATCCAACACCCAGACTGGCAGGAATAAAAAAGGAAACTAATTAGAACATAATCCAAAGCAGCCGGGCGAGGCTGGACCTAGTCTTAGCAAAGAGCTAGGTAAAATTAACTCTCTCATTACCAAACACAAAGAAACAGCAGCTCAGCTGTGAGAAGTCAAATGTGCAATCGCGACGATCTTCGTGGCGATGCACCCATGACAGTACCCCCCCCCCTTCTACGAGGGGCCTCCGGACCCTCATGACCAGGTCTGTCCGGGTAAATTGTGTGAAAGGTCCGAACCAATCGATCTGCGTTATCATCAGACGCAGGGACCCACGGGCCTCTCCTCAGGACCATACCCCCTCCAATGAACTTCCACGTTATCATTGACCCACCACTGAAGGAGAAGGTAGAGGTGACGGATGACTGGTGCCATATACTTTTTAAGTAATGACTGTGAAACACATTATGAATTTTAAACGTAGGAGGGAGGTCCAGACGAAATGCCACAGGATTAATTATGGAACTGATCCTGTATGGCCCGATGAATCTGGGACCCAACCTCCAGGAGGGAACTTTAAGTTTTATATTCCTGGTAGAACAACCACACCAGATCGTTCACCCTCAGATCTAGACCAGAAAACTCCCTCCTATCAGCCATCCGTTTGTAAGGGTTCTCCGTAACCTTCAGTCTTAAGCGATCTGGAACTATCAGTCTCCCTGGAAGTCCCACAGGGGCGTCCCCCTGAGCCCCCAATACCCTCCCCCTCAAGCTCAGAGCATACAGCTGACACTACAACTCCCTCCTGAGGAATAGGAACCGGATCATCCGTCTTCCCCGACCCCTGGGAAAGTACGAGATAAGCTTTCAGGAAGCGACTTTTATTGAGAAGTCATATGTGCGATGAGGAGGTAACTCTTTACACCCCCTCCTCTGAGAACTTCCTTCCCAAAAGTCCTCCAGAAAAGGAGGCAAAGTCCTAGGCACAACCGCACCGATGACCGTGCTCATGCAGTTATTCTTGCAAAATTCACCCCACTGGCTTATCTTTCTGATTGCCAATCAATCACTGGGTTATGTTTAGCCAACCAAGGAAGTCCCAACACAATGGAGCAGGCAGGACCCTCCAACACATAACAAGACAATTGCTCTTTATGTATTGCCCCTACTCGAAGATCTATGTTATGAACAGCTTGTACCAAGCTACCTTGACCAAGAGGTCTAGAATCAATAGAGAGTATAGGGACCGGTTTGGCCAATACACTCAGTTGCATACCATGCACCTGGGCAAACCGAGTGTCCACCAGATTAGCCCCGGACCCACTATCAAGAAAACAGAAATCCCTCTCAGTTCTAGTACCAATCCACCACCTCCGCAGGCACGAGAAACTGAGAGGGATTGGGGACGAAATACACACTCCCAGGTTAACTCCCTTGGTTCAAAGAGGTCCGGGATGGACACCCCCCAACAAAATGTCCCCTCTCTGTCCCCGCAAAAGAAACACCTTCTAGTCTTGCGGCGCACCGCTGATTCCCTCCTACAAAATGATGTCCCTCCCAACTGCATGGGTTCCTCAGAACAGACCAGGGGAACCTCAGTATAAGGGACTTTAAGTAGTAGGTGGAGTCATCACGGGGGGTGAGTTACCTCGCGTCTTCCCCGAAGACGTCTATCAATGCGAATAGCGAGGGCCATAGCACCCTCCAGTGATGGAGGAGAATCAAAACTGAGCCAACACATCTTTTAATTTGTCAGACAACCCTTGCCCAAAACTGGCTCCTAAGAGCTGGGTCATTCCACTGAGTATCTGTTGCCCATCTACGGAACTCAGAAGAATATTCCTCCGCTGGAAACGATTTCCTTGCCGTATTTTTACGTAACCTTGTTTCAGCAAGGGAGACTCGATCCGGATCATCATATACCAGACCCAGGGCAGTAAAAAATCGATCCACTGACTGGAGATCTGGGGAGCCTGGAGGAATAGAGAACGCCCAAGATTGAGGATCCCCTTGTAAGAGCGAGATAAACAATTCCCACCCTCTGCCTTCACTCCCAGATGACCGAGGCCGCAGCCGAAAGTACAATCTACAAGCCTCCCGGAAAAATAAAAAATTTGTCCCGCCCACCATGAACCTTCTGGGGAGAGCAACCTTAGGTTCAGATCTGGTTTGCTCCGGGGGGACAAAACCTTGGACTTATGTCTGCCAACTCCATGGACAATCCCGCAACTGACCGGGCCAGCTGGGCTACTGGATCCATGACAGCTGGGGAGAATCTTTAGTATGGGCCGGTGAAAATGTCACGCTGTATAGCAGATAATATATGTGATGACAATAATCTAATTCAAAAGGGCAGCATACTATATAACATGCGCATAGCTGTATGAAACATAGATTTACCTGACAGAAAGTCCAGTGGGTCAAAACGGAATCCGTTATACGCTGTCTCCGGCTAGAGAGTGACCGGGGTCTAAGCTGACCCTAACTGGGTCCTAACTTATCCCTCAACCGGAGGTACTGTTAAAGGTACAGAGGTCCGGCCACCAGCGTAAACCCTGTCTCCTATCAATCCTGCCAACCTGGGATTCTATCCTAAGAAGGACCCTGAATACCACCAAAGGGAATGACCATGTAACGGTTAATGAACAGAAAGACATACAAGAAAGATAAGAAATAAAGTAAATAAAGTCTTACATACAACACTCACACACAGTAGGAGCACCTTAGGTCTCAGAGATAAACTATAAGCTGTAAGAGTAAAAACAACTAAGGAGCTCTTAGCTTAAGTATTCCCAGAACCGATCCAGTCTGCTAAACTATATGAATGCTTTCAACCGGCATCCAACACCCAGACTGGCAGGAATATAAAGGAAACTAAATTAGAAATAATCCAAAGCAGGGCCCGGGGGAGGCTGGACCTAGTCTTAGCAAAGAGCTAGGTAAAATTAACTCTCTCATTACCAAACACAAAGAAACACAGCTCAGCTGTGAGAAGTCAGAATGTGCAATCGCGACGATCTTCGTGGCGATGCACCCATGACAGTATCATCTTGGAAAACCTATCACAAATCACCCAGATGACGGTCATTCTCTGAGAAACAAGGAGGTCGGAAATGAAATCCATAGAGATATGGGTCCATGGTCTCTTGGGGACAGGCAATGGCATCAACAAACCACTAGAGCGAGAGCAAGGCTTGGAGCGAGAGCAAGTCCCGCAGGACTGCACAAATTCCCTGACATCACGAGACAAGGTAGGCCACCAAAAGGACCGACTAACCAAGTCTCTGGTACCAAAAATTCCGGGATGACCGGCCAACGCGGAACAATGAATCTCAGACATCACACTCTTTTTCTACTGGTCCGGGACAAACAATTTCCCAAAAGGGCAGCGCTCGGGCCTATCCTCCTGACACCCCTCCAGAGCCAGTCTCAAATTGGGCGAGATGGCGGAAAGAACTACACCTTCTTTCAAAATAACAGAAGGATCAGATACCCCAGGAGAGTCCGCAAAGAAACTCCTCCAGAGGGCATCCGCCTTAATATTCTTAGTGCCAGGAAGAAAGGAAACCACAAAATTAAAACGTGTGAAAAACAAGGCCCACCTGGCCTGTCTAGGATTAAGTCGCTTGGCAGATTCCAGATAAACCAGATTTTTAAGGACCACCACCTGATGTTTGGCTCCCTCCAGCCAATGTCTCCACTCTTCAAAAGCCCACTTCATGGCCAATAACTCCCGATTACCAACGTCATAATTACGTTCAGTAGGAGAAAATTTTCGAGAGAAAAAGGCACAAGGGTTACTTTTAGAGGTCTCTGGATCTCTTTGGGACAAAACGGCACCTGCCCCAATTTCAGAGGCATCAACCTCCACCTGAAATGGCAGAGAAACATCAGGCTGCCGTAGAACAGGAGCAGAAGTGAATCTCTGCTTAAGTTCCTGAAATCCAGAGACTGCCTCAGGAGGCCAATTCACCACATCAGAACCCTTTTTGGTCAAATCAGTTAATGGTTTAACAATAACCGAGAAATTACCAATAAATTTACGATAAAAATTGGCAAAACCCAAAAATCTTTGAAGAGCCTTTAATGAAGTAGGTTGGACCCAATCACAGATGGCCTGAACCTTGACCGGGTCCATTTCAATAACAGATGGGGACAAAATGAATCCCAAAAATGAGATCCTCTGTACGCCAAAAAGACACTTTGATCCCTTCACATACAGAGCATTCTCTCTCAAAATCTGGAATACAGTTCGAACATGTTTCACATGAGAGTCCCAGTCATTAGAAAAAATCAAGATATCATCCAAATAAACAATCAGAAATTTATCCACAAAATCCCTGAAAATGTCATTCATGAAGGACTGGAAGACAGAAGGAGCATTAGTGAGCCCAAAGGGCATCACAAGGTACTCAAAATGCCCCTCAGGGGTGTTAAATGCCGTCTTCCATTCATCCCCGTGCTTAATGCGAATAAGGTTATATGCCCCCCTGAGGTCAAGCTTGGTAAACCAAGTAGCGTCTTTCACCCTGGAAAACAGGTCAGAAATCAAGGGTAACGGATATTGATATTTCACAGTAATATTGTTCAAAAGACGATAATCAATACACGGCCTTAATGAACCATCCTTTTTGGCCACAAAGAAAAAAACCGGCACCTAAGGGTGAAGAGGATGGTCTGATATGACCCTTCTCCAATGACTCCTTGATATAATACCGCATAGCGTCATGTTCAGGTACAGACAAGTTAAAAAGGCGACCTTTAGGGAATTTACTACCAGGCACTAATTCAATAGCGCAGTCATAGCTCCTATGGGGAGGCAAGGATGCAGATTTACTTTTGCTAAACACATCAGAAAAATCAATCAAAAAGTCAGGAACATCCTGAGCCTGGGGGGAGGCAGAAAAAACAGGAGTGTTGGTATTAACACATTGGCAGCCCCAACTGGTTACAGACACAGATTTCCAATCCAAAACAGGATTATGAGACTGTAACCAAGGGAAACCCAGCACGATAATGTCATGCAGATTATACAGAACCAAAAATTTGCAGCTCTCCTGATGATCAGGTTCAAACCCTCATTATCACCTGAGTAGAGAACTGAGGTTTATTCTCAGCCAAAGGGGTAGAATCGATCCCTAGTAGGGGAATAGACTTCTGTAGGGGTATCAAGGGAAACCCGCAACGTTTAGCAAAATCAAAATCCATCAGGTTAATAGCTGCTCCCGAATCAACGAAAGCCTGAGCAGAAAATGAGGACAGAGAGCATATCAGAGTAACAGTTAATAAAAACTTAGTCTGAACACTACCCAAGACAACTGAGCGTGCAAAACGTCTTCCCCGCTTAGGGCAGACTGAAATAGCATGAGAGGCATCACCACAGTAGAAACATAACCCATTGCGCTTTCGAAACTCATGACGCTGTGCCCCAGAAACTACTCTATCACACTGCATGGGTTCAGAAGCAGGTTCACAAGGCAACACTATTCCACGCATACTTCTCCGCTCACGCAAACGTCTGTCAATTTGAATCGCTAATGACATAGAATCATTGAGACCAGAGGGGATAGGGAATCCCACCATGACATCCTTTACATTATCTGACAGACCCTACCGAAAAAGGGCTGCCAAAGCGTCGTCATTCCATTTGGTCAGGACTGCCCACCTGCGGAATCTCTGACAGTATAACTCAGCGTCATCAAGCCCCTGATTTAATGCCAACAAGGCTTTTTCAGCTTGATCAGTGACATTAGGCTCATCGTACAATAACCCCAAGGCCTGAAAAAATGCATCAACATCACTCAAAACAGGATCCCCAGGTGTCAGGGAAAAAGCCCAATCCTGAGGATTGCCGCGCAGGAGAGAGATGACAATTTGAACCTGCTGCACTGCGTTCCCTGAGGACTTAGATTTTAAGGCAAAAAACAATTTACAATTATTTTTGAAATTCAGAAACTTGGCTCGATCCCCAAAAACAAATCTGGCATGGGAATCCTAGGTTCCACAACAGGCAACCTAGCAAGATAGGTAGCAATATTCTGAACCTCAGTGGCAAGCTGATCCACACGGCCAGACAACTGTGCAAACTCCATTGAGAGAAAAAATCCTCCCCAGCACCCAGAGATACAGAGGGAAAAAGAAAATGCAACAAACAGAAAAATATCTCTGACAACTCTGACAACCTTTTTTTTTTTCTTTCACAATATTTTTCCCTTGTGTGAGTACCATATAATTTTCAGTTTAGGCCGGTGATACTGTTATGATTTGGTAGCTGAGGAGTGCAGGCAAAAAAGGCAATACACCAGAGCAGTTGGAATCTATGAGATTGCAGTACCTTGACTAACCACCACAACTAGAGGCAGCCGTGGAGCGTTCCTACGTTGGTCCTAGACGCCTCGTCACAGCCTGAGAAACTAACTATACCTAAAGATAGAAAGAGGAAAGCTATCTGCCCCGGAGCAGATCCCCAAAGAACATAGAAAGCCCCCAAACATGTAATGGCGGTTAGACAAGAAGAAATACTGACACAGACAGAAAATAGTATGAGCAAATGTTGGGGCCCAAACTATCTAAATAGAAAAGGATAGGAAGGGCACTTACTGCAATCCCAAAAAACCCTGAAAAGCACCAACTCTACTAATTTCAAAAACACCTGAGATCACACGACCTCTACCACCTAAATTAGTTCTCTGGTGTAACAAAATCAAAACAGCAGCCACTGAAAAAACTGGAAAAAGCAAATGTACAAAACATCAGTGGCTGAACTAAACTGAGAGGGCAAAAGCCCCCGGAGGGGACCCTGAAGGCCCCCACAGAAGTGCAGGACAAAATGCAAAAATCAAGCACAAAAGCAAAAAGAAGAAAATGTCTTATCTGTTAGCAGGAGATGCAGACACGACACAGCAGGCTACAAAGGAAACAGGAATCAAGGATTGAGACCAGAACAATTGATCACCGGCAACCCTGATGGGAAGGCGACTCCCTTATATAAGACCAGTCAGTAACACCTGATTCCCAATCCTCACAATCTTCACTGGACAGTCCAGTACCGCTTATAACCACCAGAGGGAGCCTCTGCTCAGAACTCATCTCAAGTCCATTCACAACACGGACCTAACAGGTGATACAGTGGCATTTAAAACTTTGGGCACCTCTGGTCAAAATTACTTTTATTGTAAACAGTTAAGTAGGTCGAAGATTAAATGATCTCTAAAAGGCCCAAAGTTAAAGATGACACATTTCCTTTGTATCTTAGACAAAAAAAATATATACATATACTGTATATATATATATATATATATATATATATTTTCATCTTTTATATTTTAAAAATTACAAAAAGGAAAATGGACCTATGCAGATTTTTGGGCACGTGATTAGTACCTCGTAGCACCCCCTTTTGAGCTTGTAAATGCTTTTTGTAGCCAGAAAAGTGTCTTTCAATTTTTGTTTGAGGGATTTTCATCCATTCTTCATTGGAGAATTCTTCCAGTTCTGTGAGATTCTTGGGTCGTCTTGCATGCACTGCTATCTTGAGGTCTAGGCACAGATATTCAATGATGTTCAGATCATGGGACTGTGGGGGCCATTTTAAAGCCTTCAGCTTGTGCCTTTTGAGGTAGTCTATTGTGGGTTTTGTTGTGTGTTTAGGATTATTATCCATTTGTAGAAGCCATCCTCTTTTCAACTACAGCTTTATTATAGATGGTGCTATGTTTGCATCAAGAATTTGTTGAAATTTCATTGAATCGATTTTCCCTCTTCTTGTAAAATGTGTCCCGTGCTACTAGCTGCAACACAACCCCAAAGCATGATTGATCCACGTCCATGCTTTATGGTTGGCGAGATGTTCATTTCCTGAAATTTTGTGCTCTTCTTTTCTCCACACATACTTTTGATCATTGTGGCCAAAGAGTTCTATTTTAACCTCCTCGGTCCACAGGACTGGTTTCCAAAATGCATCTTCTGATGACTCTTCCATATTTGTGCAGGTGTCTCTGAACAGTAGAACCATGTATAACAACTCCAGAGTCTCCTAAAACTTTCTGATGGTCTTTTGCAGTCAGATGGGGTTCTGATTTGCTTCTCTAGCAATCCTGCGAGAAGCTCTTACTGAAATTTTGCTTGGTTTTCCAGACCTTACCTTGACCTTTGTATGTATATATACACTGCTCAAAAAAATAAAGGGAACACTCAAATAACACATCCTAGGTCTAAATGAATGAAATATTCTCATTGAATACTTTGTTCTGTACAAAGTTGAATGTGCGGTCAATATAATCACACAAAAATCATCAATGGAAATCAAATTTTTGAACCAATGGAGGCCTGGATTTGGAGAGACCCCCAAAATGAAAGTGGAAACAAGTCAAAATGAAAATCAAAACAAGACAAAATTAAAGTGGAAACAAGACAAAATGATGCTCAGTATTGTGTGTGGCCTCCACGTGCCTGTATGACCTCCCTACAATGCCTGGGCATGCTCCTGATGAGGTTGCGGATGTTCTCCTGAGGGATCTCCTCCCAGACCTGGACTAAAGCATCCGTCAACTCCTGGACAGTCTGTGGTGCAACGTGACATTGGTGGATGAAGTGAGACATGCTGTCCCAGATGTGCTCAATCGGATTGAGTCTGGGGAGCGGGCAGACCAGTCCATAGCTTCAATGCCTTCATCTTGCAGGAACTGCTGACACACTCCAGCCACATGAGGTCTGGCATTGTCCTGCATTAGGGGGAACCCAGAGCCAACCGCACCAGCATATGGTCTCACAAGGGGTCTGAGGATCTCATCTCGGTACCTAATGGCAGTCAGGCTACCTCTGGCGAGCACATGGAGGGCTTTGTGGCCCTCCAAAGAAATGTCACCCCACACCATTTCTGACCCACTGCCAAACCGGTCATGCTGAAGGATGATGCAGGCAGCAGGTTTACACTCAGCACATGTGACAGACGTGACAGAGTCTGGAAACGCCACGGAGAGCGATCTGCCTGCAACATCCTTCAGCATGACTGGTTTGACAGTGGGTCAGTAATGGTGTGGGGTGGCATTTCTTTGGAGGGCCACACAGCCCTCCATGTGCTCGCCAGAGGTAGGCTGACTGCCATTAGGTATCGAGATGAGATCCTCAGACACCCTTGTGATGGTCTCACAACCGCACATCCAAGCTCTTTCTACCTCCTGTCACCACCAGCTCAAAAATATTTTCAGAATCCATCTTTTCCTCAACCCTCAAACTACTAAAATGATTGTGCAAATGTGGAGCCCAGCTGTGACTGAATCCATATCTCCCAGAAGGGTGCACTGAAGGAAGATCCCACTAGAGGTCATTATACACACACACACGTACAGCTCACCCTAAGAGACCACCAGAGGGAGCTGTGTTAGGCATATAAAAAGAAGTTTAGTTTCATTTTGTCAGAGTCTACTGAGAGGCTGTGGAGAGTCTGCTGAGAGTCTGCTGAGAGAGTTCAGAGAGAGAGCTCAGAGAGAGAGCAGAGCAGCCATTGCTAGGGAGTCTGCTCAGAGAGCTCAGTCTGCAAGTGGAGTCTAGTAAGAGTGACACAGAGACATCACTCCAGCCTAGTCAGAGCTGAATTTAGAAGTATAGCTCAGTGGAAAGCGTGCCGACGCTAAAAGAGCGGCGAAGAGGCAGCCCACCAACTGCCAGCGTGTGTGATCGTGTGAGATCTAGGTAGGTAGGCCGAAGGCAAGTGGAAAAGTTTATGAGACAGTGGAGCCTTAATAGCTCATCTCAGCAAGTATTCACCGGACACCGGGGTCCGAGCCTATAGGGATCTCCACGACCCATTGGGAGAACACCGGAGTTCCTGGAGGACTACAAGTCCCAGGAGTACCACAGAGCTGATACGTAGCTGGATCAGAAGAACGGAGTCTAGCAGGGCACTGCAAATAGAGACTGTGTGCTTCAGGAGAAGGTCCAATCACAAGATCAGCCAGGTGCAAAACGGAGACCAAGTTAGACCTAGCTTCAGGCAGGTCAGGACTTTATCACATAAAGGCAGAAGACAGGAGGCCACACACCTACCAGTGGAGGAATCTCGATGTGCATCCTTCACCCTACAGTGCTCCGGGGAGTATCTGCAACACCTACAGTAAAGGTACCAAAGTGACTTATGTGTGTGTCTCCCTTATTATCTCTGACTGCCGGGTCCCCGTCGATCCTGCACCTTTGTATATCTATCTGCCCTGGAGGATCACTCAGCCTTACTTGTGGAAGGCTTAACACCTAGCTGCCCAATATCAACCCTCCAGTGGATCTGCATAGCAGCGCTGGTCATCCTGACCAGGCACCACAAGTGGCGTCACGAATCCCCATATCATCATTCAAGTCACCTGTAAATATCCCACATTACGGTGAGCGCCCAGGGCACGGACCGAGCTGTGCTACTTGTGACCTTCCCCATAGACTTCAACGGGCTCGGTGCCGAGTATCCCCTAACCCTGGTGTTGTGCGACTCACATGCCCTCATCATCTCCCGCTTCGACTACTGCAACATCCTTTTCTGTGGCCTCATCCTTAACTCTGCTGCCCGACTAATTCATCTCTCTCCTTGCTACTCCTCTGCTTCTCCCCTCTGCATATCTCTTCACTGGCTCCCATTCCCTCAGCATATCCAGTTCAAACTACTAATACTGACCTACAAGGCCATCTATAACCTGTCTCCCTCATATGTCTCTGAACTAATCTCCTGTTACCTTCCCTCACGTAATATCCGGTCCTCCCTAGACCTCCTTCTTTCCTCCACACTTATTCGCTCCTCACCCAAACCCCTCCAAGACTTCTCCCGAATATCCCCCATCCTCTGGAATTCTTTGCCCCAAGATGTCCGACTATCAACCACATTCGGATCCTTCAGTCGGAACCTGAAAACCCACCTCTTCAGGAAAGCCTACAGACTGCAATGAGCCTGCTACCTCCTCACCACTACCGGAGATATCGCCTGAACCAACACCGGAACTGCTGCAACCCCCGACCTACTGTCTCCTGCCTCACAATCCTGTAGAATGTAAGCCCGAAAGGGCAGGGTCCTCTCCCCTCTGTATCAGTCTGTCATTGTTAGTTTGTTTACTGTAAGTGATATCTGTAATTTGTATGTAACCCCTTCTCATGTACAGCACCATGGAATCAATGGTGCTATATAAATAATAATAATAATAATATAATAATAATAATAATATAGTTGGTACGGAAAGTATTCAGACCCCTTTACATTTTTCACTCCTTGTTTCATTGCAGTCATTCGGTAAATTCAAAAAACTTCATTTTTTTTCTCATTAATGTACACTCTGCACCCCATCTTGACTGAAAAAAAACAGAAATGTAGAAATTTTTGCAAATTTATTAAAAAAGAAAAACTGAAATATCACGTGGTCATAAGTATTCAGACCCTTTGTTCAGTATTGAGTAGAAGCACCCTTTTGAGCTAGTACATATAGGAACACTGTATATACATATATATGTCGTCCATCCTGGTATATGTGTACCTCATCCTGGCCCCATCCTGGTATATGTCTTGCATGCAGGTGGCACGTGGTTCATGGACCTACTGTGCCATTGACCGGACTCACCCTAGATCGGCATACCTAAGCAACCACCTGGTGTTCGCTGGAGCCTCTGCTGGTAAAGTCAGGCTTGTGCGGCAGGTATCTGCCAGGTGCCACCCCACACAGCGAGTCAAAAAATCAGCACATCATCTCTTAAAGCTTTTCTGTCTTAAAGGGAATCTGTCACCCCATTTTTGCGATATCAGATAAAGATATCACTGAATTGTGCATCCCATAAGTAATCCATAGGTACCTATCATATCTCCTGACACCCCAGTTTTCATGTCAAAATACCTTTGCAAAGTTCGTTTTTCAGTATGCAAATACTTGCGGTCCGGTCCGATGGGCGGCGTTTATTCTCATTCCCCCACCGCCTCCATTCTTGCCCTACGCACTTCTTTTCTTCCTGTTAGTGCGTTCACTTACGGTTTCCGCGCTTTCGCTTTCAAAATGCGCCTGCGCGTGTGCAGTGTGCTTTGCCCAACAGTGGGCAAAGCATAAAAATCAGTACTGCGCATGCGCCAGTGGATGACTTCCTGGGCATAGAAAGGGATGCAAAATACTGGCGCATGCGCAGAACTGATTTTCTACTTTTCCCACTGTTGGGCAAAGCACACTGCGCACGCACGAGGGCACTTTTGAATGTGCAAGCGCGGAAACAGTACGCTGTCTGTGATATTCACAGAGGAAAATACGTCCAGCAAGCCGAGGAGCGGGGGGGGAATCAGAATAAACGCCGCCCATCGGACCAGACCGCATGTATTTGCATACTGAAAACGAACTTTACAAAGATATTTTGACATGAAAACTAGGGTGTCAGGAGATATAATAGGTACCTATAGATTACTTATGGGACGCACAATTCAGTGATATCTCTATCTGATATCGCAAAAATGGGGTGACAGATTCCCTTTAAGTGAGTTGGAAGCAGAAAAATGCTCCATACACAAAATAGCCTAAAATGCACCAAAAACGCTTTAGGATTCTAAAGTAGATGAGAAAAATTCTCATCCAAAAAATTCTGTGTGAACATAGTCAAAAAAGAGCATAGCTATAGAGGAAGGTGGGATGCGGATGTAGCACCCACACCTAGACCTGATATTTGAGAAGGCTCAATAACCCCTCTGCCTGTTTCAGATTTTGTACTGAGGACCAAGGTGTTTAAGCATGTTACTATGTGATATTTTTATTATGGGTATGCTTATTGATGGATGGTGGGAAAAAAGTTATCTTTACTGAAAGGGAATATGTCATGTTCAATTAATTATCTGGAATGTATTTTACATCTCTCCACTTGTTCAGTAATTTTTGCTGAAATGCAGGATGCTTGCCTGAATTCTCACAGAAATGTGCCCTCAGGCGTTAACAGCTTAGCTGCCTTGCTTTACCTTTATTACATACCTGCCATACCTTCGGTGGCAACATCTGCACCCGTAATATTTCAGCTATGACTGGAATATAGATTCTATCAAAAAGCACGCTCACACTTGACACAATACACTTTTCTTGAAAAAGGCTCAGTATGACATAAAAAACAAAAATATGATACCCGTCGATCTTTTGGAGCCTGTTTACAATCACTGAAGCAGCCGCGGAGATGCAGCACCTACGGAGTTCATTATTTTTAAAAATGTTGAAGATGTAAAATCCCTTATAGGACGTATTCCCCAAAAAATAATAATGTATTCCCTAATACCTTAAAAATAAGTACGAGATCAATATCGGCTGAACAACAACTTTGTGTAATATATCGCAATATTTTAATGTATCATGGCGAATTGCCTGAGAAAAGTGAAAAAGTCTCTAAAGAAGGCACTAATGGACACTCCCTAACATATATTTCCTACGAGAGACATGAAGTCAGAGCCCACTACTTAAAGTAAATATCACAAAAAAGTTTATTCCAAATACAGTACACAAGCAAAAAGAAAAAAAAAAAGAAAAAAGTCAATAGCATGCGCTGACATTCACCCTGAACATTTGCAACTACTTGAATGTCGCATTAAATCTTCTGTGCCTGCGCAGGTGTTTACGCGTTATTGCGATCAGCTGTCTAAGATCCTACTTATAGGTGATCTAGCACACAGCCCCCAGGATGCCCATGCGAAACGCGAGAATGTAGTGGCACAAAACTCCTTAGTATGCCACTGGGCATGAGGTCTGAACCCTGATGTTTGCATACCTATGCTTTGCTGAACAAATGCACATAATACCTTTCCTTAGTATAGCACCAATAAGACCATGAAAAAAATTAGTAAATAAATGTAATGTTTCTGCCTACAGAACACATCGAGTAAAGTGAGACCACCAGTATGCCACGATATTATTAGCCATGAAAATACATCAGTTACAAGTATCTAACCCTACATCCAATCGAAGGTTTACATAGCTACAGCAGCGGAGTTATGTGTGCACAATACACCCCGTGTTACTACGAAGGCCCAAACACAAAGGGACGTGGTCACAGAGGCAAACTCTTGACTGTGCAAGATGAATTCTGCATAATGACTGCTACGAAACTATGCGCAAATCTATAAACTTCTCTGTCCATTTATCAAGACCTGTCAGGAGCTTTTTGCCCATCGCTAACTGCTACCGCTACATACTGTTCCCTCCTGAACTTTCAAAAGGTTTGCTTAGTAGCAGAGAACTAATTTTGATAAAACTAAAGTTTAAAGAATAACTAAGCTCTAAAATATTTTTTTTAGAATTTTCTCATGTATGGAAAGTTATAAAACTTTGCAAAACACTTTAGTAGGGATTTTTATAATATAGCATGTAATTGGCTTCCAAACCACTGCTTTGGCCTAGTCTATTTGCCTTTAGCTGCACTGATATCAGAATGTACTCGTTTGGGTGTACAGATGGTGGCAGAATGCTGTAGATAAGCCCCTGATGGCGGTGGCCTTATCTCATAGGGCCAAAATGGGGTGACAGATTCCCTTTAACATGTCCAGGAGAAGACAAAATCCTCAGGAAACAGATGCTAATTCCAACATATTAGGGCAATAATTCCTTCCCGACTTCACATATGGAAATCAGACTAGTTCCCTGGATCAAAGTCCCATCACAGAATCTAAAAATATTTAGCGTTGAGAGTCCTCAGTGGTTGATACCTTTTAATGGCTAACTATCTACTGGCTAACACGGTACAAAGATATACATCTTTACTGTATCACAGAATCTAGCACCCATAGGTGGTGATGCTGTGCAGTCAAGCCAAGCAGGCTATACCCTAATCCTTCTCTATCTGTTAGGCCGGCGTCACACTTGCGAGTGTGATGTGAGTAAGTCGCACGACTTTCTCGCATCAACACCCGGCACGGCCGCCCGCTTTCGGACCCGAGTGTGCGGCTGCATGTATTTCTATGCAGCCTCACACTCGGGTCCGAGAGTGGGCGGCCGTGCCGGGTGTTGATGCGAGAAAGTCGTGCGACTTACTCGCATCACACTCGCAAGTGTGACGCCGGCCTTAGACTGATATCCCAGATCAGGGCCGGCGTCAGCACCCGGGCAAGTGCTTGGGCTTTGAGCAGGCAGGGGGCCTGCTCACCATCAGGTACACTGGCACGCTATGGGGTTCGGTGCCTTTGCCAGTGTCGGCGCTCACGAGTGGCACCCCGCTTGCTCAGGGACCCTATACTTGCGATACTCACCTCTCCCCGTTCCTGTGCTATGGCGTCTTCCAAGTCCTCTGACTGTGACGTTTCACGTCAGAGTGCTCAATGACGTCACATCTGTGCGCCCTCTGCCTAAGCAGTCATAGTGCAGAGAGCCAGAAGGGGCCCATAATATACTGGAGCATCATATATGGGGCATATTACATATGGAGCATTATATGGGGCCCATCATACACTGGAAAATCATAGATGGGGCCCATTATATATGGAGCAATATATGGGGCCCATCATACACTGGAGCATCATATATGGGGCCTATTATATATGGAGCATTATATGGGGCCCATTATATATGGAGCATGATATAGGGTCCATCATACACTGGAGCATTATATATGGGGCCCATTATATATATCAAGCATTTTATGGGACCCATCATATAACGTATGGAACATTATATGGGGCTCATTATACTGTTTGGAGCATGATATGGGTTTCACAATACTGTATGGAGCAATTTATGGGTCTCATCATTCTTTATGGAACATTATATGGGGCTCATTATACTGCGTAAAGCAATACATGGGGCTTATTGAACTATATGAAGCATTATATGGGGCTCATTATACTGTATGTAGCAATATATGAGGCCTATTATATACTGTATGGAGCAATATATGGGGCTCATTATTCTCTGGAGCAATATATGTGGCTCATTATTATGTATGGAGCATTATATGGGGTCTATTATTCTGTATGGAGCAATATATGGGGCTCATTATACTGTATGGAGGACTATGTGGTGCCCATAATACTGTATGGAGGAATATACTGTCCAGTTTCTGACCAATTGTAGAATGTGCAATAGATATCACTCATGTAATGTAAGAAGTGAAATCTTTGGCTTTGTACTATACCTATATTTCTCTGCCATATCTGTGCATTATGAATTGTGGCGTGTTAAAAGGGCCCACTAAGACTCTTTCTCCCAGGATCCACGAAAACATGGAGCCGGCCCTGGCCCAGATGATAGAATATGTCCTTCCCAATCCATATCAATCAAGATTGCATTTTATTCTGCCCAAATTATACCTTGAAGTCATGTCTCCACTAAACCAAACGTAAACTGTAAAACTATTGTTGAATTCTGCATATTAATTATATAAATATCTGATGGAAAGTCCCTCTTACCTATGAAGAAAATGTTTTGGGAATTTTTGGTGTTCCAGTAAATTCTGCGAAGCCGGCTCATGTTGTAACTGGATGGAGTCTGAACATGCGAACATGTGAAGATATTGTATATTAATTCATACATACGCTGTATTCACTGTTGAATTTAATGTAAAATTAAAATGGAATGACTGTGGAGTATACAGCACAATCAGCATTTTCTTCGCTGCGGTATTTCTCATCTTCCCTGCCTGAAACTAACAAGGTGACAGCAAAAACAACTAAACGCTTCTGGAGTCCTAAACTTTTGCTAAAGAATTTTTTTACAGTATCACAAAACATTACAGCCTCAAAATTTATAATCAGCCAACCACACACAAGAAAAAAAGGGTCTAAATATCATGAATTTAAAAAGGTAACATGGAGATTGATGTAAAGAATAAATAATAAAGAAGAATAAATGAATAAAGAAGAAACAAGTGAGTAAAGACGTTTTCTAAAATTGGCACAGATAAATGGGTGCATTTTTTTCCTCTATGGTTATTGCACAATTTCAAACACAAATATTTTAGTGAAAGCAATGTTTTTAACATCTAAATAACTAATTCCCTTTCTGATTCATCCAACAGTAATAAATGTATCATTTTAAAAGCCACATGCTTTATACTAGTATAAGGGTATGTGCACATGACATCATTTTCAGGCGGATTTCCTCTGGAATCCACCTGGAAAAAAAATTCTGCAAAACCGCCGCAATGGAACATAGCAATGTTAAAACAACATCGCTATGCTCATATACAGTCTTTTGTCACTTCCTTTAGCCACTTCAGGGTTCGGAAACCATGAAGTGGTTATTATAAGTAACGAATTTATTCTTCGGGGAGCTTTGTTTGGAAACCGCCCGCTATTTACAGGTCAATAAACAAAGAAATGGCAGCATTAGAGAAGACATACTTATGTAGCAGACTCCAATCAGAGGGCAATAAAACTTTCACTACTTATCTATGAACTGTTCCAATATTTATGTTCATCCCTCTGCCATAATGACAGTTCTGCTTCACGTCACTTGTCTTACCTATTGCATTATTCCTGTGTCCTGTTGTGTATAAATATGTGATTCTTCAGATTTTGTATTAGTCTTCGCCTGATGAAGAGACCTGAGTAGTCTCGAAAGCTTGCAATTTGTTACCATCTTTTCAGTTAGCCATTAAAAGGTATCAACCACTGAGGACTCTCAAGTCTAAATATTTTTCTATCTACTGGCTAACACGGTACGAAGATACACATCTTTCCTATACTTATGTTGATCAGTTGATTGGCTTCTGTTTAGTTCTCATGCAGAAGTCTGTTTTTTACATACGTATTATTTCTGTGGTTTATGTGGCTAGAATACGTAACCATTATATCAATGACACACATGAACCAAAAACTGATGAAAGTCAGATAAACACGTACCATGTTTTTGCATATGTGAACAAACTCAGATTTTTGAATGAAGCCTTGGGCATCTCTTTAGGAGATACCTCTTCATTATCTCTTCATTGATACTTCTGTATCTTACCAGAAACTCCTAGGACAGTTATTAGAACATATGGGCATTTAGAGACCCAGGTTATGGGTCATACATCAGCTCGCCAAATAGCAAAGTATGAGTCGCTGTTCCAAAGAACTCGTGTTCCACTTCTCCAGAATTCAAGTTACGGTACATTATAGTTTTCCATTTTTGAACCAATGCATTGGGAATGGTGATCTCAGGCTTGTACAATGCTCTTGTACTGACTTCTACAAAGAAGTGGTTTGTAACTTGGGTACTGTAATTGTAAATGGGTTCTATCATTTAGATCGGATGGTCATCATAGATGATTCTTCTCTGATCTTCTGTGGTCCACTATTTGAGTTACTGTTGCTGTTTAAGAATCCCAATACTAACACTAATTACTACTGGACCAGCACATCTACATTTACATATTTCATATATACACTATATAGCGCTTTTGTCAATTTTTGTCTCCTATTTTCTATGCAGCAATGCAGTTCCTATGCTCTAGAGTAATCATTCTTGGTAAGTTATGGTGCAAACCTTAATCTTTTTGACTAATTACTACTGATCACAGTAAAATCTAGAACTACATCATTTGACACTGCCAGTTTAACACAAACCAAGGCTTTAGTTTGACTCATTGGGGCTGGTTTACTAAGGCTGTATAACTTTTAGATAGTGTAAACTAGACAGTCTTAAAGATTACTTGTCACTTGCCATAAATTGTAATTTTGTAGCTGTTATAAAAGCAGCTGTTCTCCATCCCTGTGCCTCTCCATTTCTGATATGTGGACCACTCTTCCCTGCGTGTAAATCTACTCTTTTTTAGCTAAGTGGGTATTGCCATCAACTCTTCTCTGTGGGCATCTTCTTGATGACCATGGCCCAGTTGGCTAAAATGACTAGATTGATATACAGAGAAAATGGGGAAGGGGGCATAACTCAGTACCAGAACAAAATAAAAGCAATGCCAGATTTAGCAGAAAAGCATATACACCATATATAACAATTACATACTTATAGCAAGTGGCAGGTTTTCCTTAAAATGCGCCAAATTTATTACAGTGCTTCATTCCCTTTGATACATTTAGCACATCTTTAGACTGTCTAATTTAAGGTCACACCTTATTTTAGTTGTCTTACTTTGGTTAACAAAATTATGCCCAATTATAGTGCCCTTTCAGAGCAGAGGACTGGTATGTCGGCCATACCCTTCCTACATCTGCGTTCTGGTAGGCCACTCCTCCATGTGATCATGTCTAAAATGGGATTAGTGCATGTATAAAGCTCGTAATAAATGTGGTACAAGGCGTGAAAGACATCAGGGGCGATTCGTCAAAGCTTTTTTACTAGTTTTCTAATGAAAAAAGCTTTGAAAATTCACAGTTTTTGTGCAATTCAACCTCTGCCATTTTCACACCATTCTCGCACCAGCTCTGACAAAGTGGGCAGAGATGGGGCGTGACATTGACGTGATGGAGATGGCAAACCACACTTGTCAAATTCATGATGATCAGCGGCATTCGCTACACTACAAATCTTTCTCCAGCCGGGGTGGACAAAGATTTGTGGCAAGGTGCACACAGTGGTGCGCGCCACTACACACCTAGCCTGATTCATTAAGAGGCATGCACTTCTTAGTGACTTAGGATTTTCTGCTTCAACACAACCCCTCATTAAGACCGACGAGAGAGTCACTGGTCTTGATGAATCATCCCCAAAGTTTTGGTATAAATTGAGCGAGATACCTAGCACGTTAGAAATCAGCCCCATTATGTTTGTATCATGGGTGTGTCAGGTGTGACAGACAGTCCTCCTGGATCCGGCTGTAGAAGATCATTGCGATTAGCTCTACAAGCACCTTCTTGATTTTTGCATCTCTGTTATGGAGGGATATCCTTCTCACTCTAGGACCCAATAGTTACCTCCACCTTCTGCTGCTAATTAACTCACCACTGCTAAGGGTTTAAACTCCAGTCTCTTCAGCAAGGTGCTAGTTTAGCTCAATTTCTCTCTGTCTGGTTGGAAGTACTGGCAGTCGGCTAGTGTCTCCTTGAGGTACCTTTGGAGGATTACTGGCGTGATATCTCGGTGGTCTTCTCAAGAAAAATGTATCCCCTCATTTGTCCACCCTCTCTGACTTTAGTTGTAGTGGGGGCTGACTAGTGTACGCCCTACCTATCCAGGGCCTATCGCTAGGGTCAGGCAAAGATTAGGTTCCTGCTCGGCCATAAGGCCCCATCTCACATAGTGAGATCGCTAGCGAGATCGCTGCTAAACAGCGATCTCAGCAGCGATCTCGCTATGTCTGACACGTACCAGCGATCAGGCCCCTGCTGTGAATCGCTGGTCGTGTCAGAAATGCCTGGACTTTTTTTTGATCGCTGGTCTCCCGCTGGCCAGCACGCATCGCTGCGTGTGGCAGGCAGGAGACCAGCGATCAGCTGGTAACCAAGGTACATTTCGGGTTTCCAGGCGCGGGGCTGTGCCTGGAAACCCGATTTGTACGTTGGATACCAGCGCGCTGCTGCAGGGGAGCTGGTAACCAAGGTACACATCGGGTTTCCAGGCACCGCGCATCGCCTGGAAACCCGAAGTGTACCTTGGTTACCAGCTCCCTGCATCAGCGGGCTGGTATCCAACGTACACTGCGGGTAACTAGGCGACGTTACCCGCAGTGTCGCTGTCCTGATCGCTGCCTGAGCTGCCTGTTTGGCAGCTCAGCAGCAATCATGTAGCGACACACCAGCGATCCTGATCGTTGTCGGGATCGCTGGTGTGTCGCTATGTGAGACGGGGCCCATAGGTGTGGAACCTATTTAGGGACATTTAGGGCAAACAGGGTGTTGTTAGATCTGCTTGGGGGTCCCCACTACCCCCTTCCCTAGTGTTTGGGCTTCTCCTCTCTCTCCTCAATGTTGTGCACCTTACTTCTCCCTCACCCAGCTTGACAGTTTGTCTATGATAGTTACTAGGTAATATAGGATGACTGAAGTGCTACTACTTTTTATTTTCTTTCTGTTTTTATTTTTCTTTATTTTTTCTCTAAAACCTCATTCAGACGGCTGTAATTTTTCAGTCCTGGACCACACACAGACTGTACAATGATGCCATCCGTGTGCTGTCCATAATTTTCAGAGACTCATAGGCTTGCATGGGTAATTGTGATCAATGACTTGGATCACAAACATACATATCTGTGATATTTTGCAAAAAAAGACGCTGAGCACTGAGATATGAACAATAACACTAAAATCGGTTTGTGTTCTATATGTGAAAAACCCAGAGCAAATGCAAATACATGATTATTAAATGAGGCCTAAGGGTTACAAAAATTATCTCTGTATATTAATAGTGTTACTGTTATGCTCATTACCTTTTTAGTGAGATTTAAAGGGGTTGTGTTACCTTCTTTCTTCAGGAGTGCACTGCTCCCTTGCCTCAAAGATCCTTGCTTTGCAATGGGCTGTGCACTCCTAAAGATTGATAGTTTGGACCAGCAGCATGGTTAGTCTGCTAGTCTGAATTGGGCGTTTTTGGATACTGCTACACGAGGCAGCTTTGTCTCTGCAGCATGGAAGAAGAGCAGGGCACTAGGCTGCCGGGATCCAACAATCCCGCCAGCTAAGGCTGCCTGGATCCCACAGTCCAGCCAGCATCAGAGTGGTGCATGCAGAATCAAAAACACATACAGCTCTGGCAAAAATTAAGAAACCACTGCACAGTTTTATAAAAATCAGTGTAATGTATGTAGTACAGTTCATATAGCGTCTTGTGCTTGGGTGCGATGAAAACACAGGAGTCACAGGTTTGATATAGAAAAGTCCTGTATTACTTCATACAAGTTGGCAGAAATAGTCACACAGTTTGCAGACACAGAAACAGGAGACACAGCAGGCCAGAGTAATCCAAGCTCAGCAATCACTCTCCAATGCAGATTCAGGATCTTCTTCTCTGTTACTGTAAGTCCATGCAAACGTGGGTCTTTCAAAGAGCAGGGTTCAGAGTCCACAAGTGCTTCAGAGTTCCTCAGTAGGAATAGCTGGAGTACAAGGTCCAAGGCTTACAGGAGTCAAGTCACAGGTTCACTGCAGGCTAGATTCTGAAGCACTGATTGCTCAGCTGTGGCTGCTTAAGAAGCAAAGGAGAGAATCAGGGCGGGAACATGCAAGCTGGAAACTCCATTTTGACTGAGGGCAAGATAGCTGCAGCAAGACAGAAAGTAAAATGGCTGACGAACAAACTGAGTTTCAGGAATATATACATAGAACCTTACATTACTCCCCCCTTAAGGACAACCTCCGGATGACCTCAGACCAGGCTTGTGTGGGTACCTCTGATGAAACTGACGGAGCAAGCGAGGAGCATTAACGTTATTGACCGGTTCCCATGAGTTGTCCTCCACTGGGTAGCCCTGCCATTTAATCAGATATTGTAACTGATTTCTATACAACCTGGAATCTAAAATCCTTTCCACCACAAATTCTTCCTGACCATCGACTAGCACTGGGTCAGGGCAAGGAGAGGAACGTCCAGGAAACGTATTGGGTGTCGCAGCCTTTAGTAGGGATACATGAAAGACAGGGTGGATTCTCATAGTTCTGGGCAGTTGAAGACGACAAGCAACGGCACTTATAATTTTACTGATTTTATAGGGTCCAATGTACTTATGTCCCAAATTAGATGATGGAATCCTTAACTTAAGATTTCTGGTTGACAGCCAGACCAAGTCTCCTACCTTGAAAGCTGGTGCAGGTTTACGAAATTTATCTGCTGCTTTCTTGTACCTTTCTTGAGCCGATTCCAGATTTTCCTTTAGAAGATCCATATTCTTCTGTAAAGACGTGATTCTTTCAGCCACTGCTGGTAAAGGCGTTTCTATGGGAAATCGTGGTAGAATGTTAGGATGATAACCTAGATTAGAGTAAAAAGGAGACTGTTTAGTGGAGGCACTCTGAGAGTTGTTATACGAGAACTCAGCTAATGGAAGTAGATCCACCCAATCATCCTGTAGGTGGCAGATAAAGCAGCGGAGATACTGCTCCAGGGTTTGATTGGTTCGTTCGGTCTGTCCATTAGTCTGGGATGAAAAGCAGAAGAAAGGTTTACTTTAATGTCCAATGCTGCACAGAAATTTTGCCAAAACCTAGAAGTGAATTGCACCCCTCGATCCGAAATAACCTCATCCGGTACTCCATGTAAGCGAAACACATCTTTAATCATCAAATCTGATGTCTGTTTTGCAGTGGGTAAGCCGACACAAGGGATAAAATGAGCTGCCTTTGTTAGACGGTCAACCACCACTAGAATGGTGTTCTTCCCCTGAGAGGTTGGTAACTCCACAATGAAGTCCATAGAAATGGATCCCCACGGGCGGGACGGGTGGGAAGAGGCTGTAACAGACCAGTTGGTGAGGAGCGAGGTGTTTTGCATCTTGCACAGACCTCACATGAAGTGACATAATTCAAAACATCCTTCCTGCAAGTGGGCCACCAAAAGAAACGAGAAAGAAATTCCTGTGTCTTTAGAATTCCTCTATGCCCAGCTATCTTGGAATCGTGAATGAGTTGCAATACTCTTAATCTGACTGATAGCTGGGCATAGAGGAATTCTAAAGACACAGGAATTTCTTTCTCGTTTCTTTTGGTGGCCCACTTGCAGGAAGGATGTTTTGAATTATGTCACTTCATGTGAGGTCTGTGCAAGATGCAAAACACCTCGCTCCTCACCAACTGGTCTGTTACAGCCTCTTCCCACCCCGTCCCGCCCGTGGGGATCCATTTCTATGGACTTCATTGTGGAGTTACCAACCTCTCAGGGGAAGAACACCATTCTAGTGGTGGTTGACCGTCTAACAAAGGCAGCTCATTTTATCCCTTGTGTCGGCTTACCCACTGCAAAACAGACATCAGATTTGATGATTAAAGATGTGTTTCGCTTACATGGAGTACCGGATGAGGTTATTTCGGATCGAGGGGTGCAATTCACTTCTAGGTTTTGGCAAAATTTCTGTGCAGCATTGGACATTAAAGTAAACCTTTCTTCTGCTTTTCATCCCCAGACTAATGGACAGACCGAACGAACCAATCAAACCCTGGAGCAGTATCTCCGCTGCTTTATCTGCCACCTACAGGATGATTGGGTGGATCTACTTCCATTAGCTGAGTTCTCGTATAACAACTCTCAGAGTGCCTCCACTAAACAGTCTCCTTTTTACTCTAATCTAGGTTATCATCCTAACATTCTACCACGATTTCCCATAGAAACGCCTTTACCAGCAGTGGCTGAAAGAATCACGTCTTTACAGAAGAATATGGATCTTCTAAAGGAAAATCTGGAATCGGCTCAAGAAAGGTACAAGAAAGCAGCAGATAAATTTCGTAAACCTGCACCAGCTTTCAAGGTAGGAGACTTGGTCTGGCTGTCAACCAGAAATCTCAAGTTAAGGATTCCATCGTCTAAGTTGGGACATAAGTACATTGGACCCTATAAAATCAGTAAAATTATAAGTGCCGTTGCTTGTCGTCTTCAACTGCCCAGAACTATGAGAATCCACCCTGTCTTTCATGTATCCCTACTAAAGGCTGCGACACCCAATACGTTTCCTGGACGTTCCTCTCCTTGCCCTGACCCAGTGCTAGTCGATGGTCAGGAAGAATTTGTGGTGGAAAGGATTTTAGATTCCAGGTTGTATAGAAATCAGTTACAATATCTGATTAAATGGCAGGGCTACCCAGTGGAGGACAACTCATGGGAACCGGTCAATAACGTTAATGCTCCTCGCTTGCTCCGTCAGTTTCATCAGAGGTACCCACACAAGCCTGGTCTGAGGTCATCCGGAGGTTGTCCTTAAGGGGGGAGTAATGTAAGATTCTATGTATATATTCCTGAAACTCAGTTTGTTCGTCAGCCATTTTACTTTCTGTCTTGCTGCAGCTATCTTGCCCTCAGTCAAAATGGAGTTTCCAGCTTGCATGTTCCCGCCCTGATTCTCTCCTTTGCTTCTTAAGCAGCCACAGCTGAGCAATCAGTGCTTCAGAATCTAGCCTGCAGTGAACCTGTGACTTGACTCCTGTAAGCCTTGGACCTTGTACTCCAGCTATTCCTACTGAGGAACTCTGAAGCACTTGTGGACTCTGAACCCTGCTCTTTGAAAGACTCACGTTTGCATGGACTTACGGTAACAGAGAAGAAGATCCTGAATCTGTATTGGAGAGTGATTGCTGAGCTTGGATTACTCTGGCCTGCTGTGTCTCCTGTTTCTGTGTCTGCAAACTGTGTGACTATTTCTGCCAACTTGTATGAAGTAATACAGGACTTTTCTATATCAAACCTGTGTCTCCTGTATTTTCATCGCACCCAAGCACAAGACGCTATATGAACTGTACTACATACATTACAGTAGCCTTCTTCACTGAACGTATTCCCTGTTTCAGAGCAAAGGAGACATCCATAAAATTTCCACTTGCCCCTGAGTCGATCATAGCAGAGCTAGACACCCAAGCTGAGTCAACCCAGAGTTTGATGGAAAGAAAGCAATGAGAATTGTTTTTCTTACAACTCAGCTGGGACACCGCTGAGGAAACTTGAAAAATGGCAGCGTTTACACAGTCAACGTCCTCAGAGGTAACGGAGTTTAAGTCCGAGAAATCAAGATCTGTTGCTGCAGATCTCTCTGGAGCCTGAGGCTCGGACCTGACAGATCCCCTCTCGCAACACTCACAATGAATGAGTGCTGCAGTAGTCTTACGAGAACGGCTGGGGCAGTTTATAATGAAGTGCCCTGACTTACCACAATAGAAACATAGATTCTCCTTAAAACGATGTTCCTTGCGTGCATCACTAACCCGTCGTTGTAAAGAGTCTACCTGCATGGGTTCAGGTTCAGGTTCCCGTGTAATCCTACTCAAAGGTTCCTTAGCTGGAGAGGAAGGTAGGAAAAGGTTAGTACGATTGCTTTCGAACCATCTCTCTTGCCTGCATTCAGTCAGACGAGTATCAATACGGATGCAGTAGTTAATAAAGTCACCTAACGCAGTGGGAGGGTCGGCACGAGCAAGTTCATCCTTAATCAGTGGAGATAAACCCCTTTCGAAAAATAGATTTTTTGGCGGAACTGTCCCAGGTGGTATCAAGGGCCCATCTCCTGAAATCCAAGGCATATTCAGCTACTGAGTGCTTACCTTGGCGCAAAGCTAAAATGGCTGCTTCAGCTGTTGCACCTCGATTGGGGTCATCAAACACCTGCCCCATGGCTGAAATAAAATCATCAAGGTGATTCAAACAATCATCCTCAGTCTCAATCAGAGGGTTTGCCCACATTAAAGCCTTGTTGGTAAGCAACATAATTATAGTAAGCACCTTAGATCGTTCAGTGGGAAATTGTGAAGCATGTGCAGAAAAAAAAGATTGCATTGATTAATAAATCCCCTGAATTTCTCACGTTCACCGCCAAAACGAAAAGGGGGCAACTTGGGAATCCCAGCACTCGGGGCTACGGCAGGAGCCTGGACTCGCCCCTCTAGAACCTCAATCCTGGCTCGCAAATCCTGGGTAGTCTGTCCAACCACTTGCAAATTGTGATTATTGAGGTCCTGTAGATTTGTAAAACGGGTCTTTATATTCTGCAAATCTGCAAGGATATTATCAGTCACTCCGCAAAGTTCCTTTATGCGGGCCTCCATTTTCCAGATCTTTTAAGACAGGATTACTGGAAGAAGAGGAGAGAAAAAAAACAATAGTATTCACCTGTGGCAACACTGCAGAGAGAAAAAAAATTAAGGGAACTGCTCACCTGGAATGGTTGTGAGAAGTCACAACCACTATCATCACAGAAAGTTTCAACCAGACATCTGATATCCAGAGTTACAGCAGACAAAAAAGAGAAAAGAAAGGAAAAAAAAAACAATAGTGTTTACCTGTGGTAACACTGCAAAAAGAAAAAACTTAAGGGAATTGCTCACCTGGAATGGTTGTGAGAAGTCACAACCACTGACATCACAGAAAGTACAACCGGACGTCTGATATCCACAGTACAGCAGACACAGCCTTCCAGACCCAGCAGACACTAACGTTTTGGCTTCAGAATCTTGTAATGTATGTAGTACAGTTCATATAGCGTCTTGTGCTTGGGTGCGATGAAAACACAGGAGTCACAGGTTTGATATAGAAAAGTCCTGTATTACTTCATACAAGTTGGCAGAAATAGTCACACAGTTTGCAGACACAGAAACAGGAGACACAGCAGGCCAGAGTAATCCAAGCTCAGCAATCACTCTCCAATACAGATTCAGGATCTTCTTCTCTGTTACCGTAAGTCCATGCAAACGTGGGTCTTTCAAAGAGCAGGGTTCAGAGTCCACAAGTGCTTCAGAGTTCCTCAGTAGGAATAGCTGGAGTACAAGGTCCAAGGCTTACAGGAGTCAAGTCACAGGTTCACTGCAGGCTAGATTCTGAAGCACTGATTGCTCAGCTGTGGCTGCTTAAGAAGCAAAGGAGAGAATCAGGGCGGGAACATGCAAGCTGGAAACTCCATTTTGACTGAGGGCAAGATAGCTGCAGCAAGACAGAAAGTAAAATGGCTGACGAACAAACTGAGTTTCAGGAATATATACATAGAACCTTACAATCAGCTTCTCTACATGTCTGACAGCCATTCCACTCCAGTGTCAGTTGAATTCCAACCAGAGTACACCTCATTCTACTTAAAGGGAATCTGTCACCCCATTTTGGCTATATCAGATAAAGATATGACTGAATAGTGCGTCCCATAAGTAACCTATCGGTATCTATCATATATCCTGACACCCCCGTTTTCATGCCAAAATACCTTTGTAAAGTTCGGATTTCGGTATGCAAATCCGGGCGGTCCGGTCCGGAGGGCGGTGTTTTTTTCTTCCTCCCCCCCCGCTCCTCGGCTTCTCTTGCGTAGGTCCGTCTGTGCATAGCACAAACGGCGTTGTGTTCCCGTGATTGAACGTTTTAAAATCCCCTCGCGCCTGCGCAGTGTGCTTTGCCCACCAGTGGGCAAAGCATAAAATCATTACAGCGCATGCGCAACTATTTTCGGTCACTTTCTTTGCCCTGGAAATGACTGCTTGCCTTGGATGACTTCCGGGGCAAGGAAAGTGACCGAAAATAGTTGCGCATGCGCTGTAATGATTTTATGCTTCGCCCACTGTTGGGCAAAGCACACTGCGCAGGCGCGAGGGGATTTTAAGACGCGCAATCGCTGGAACACTACGCCGTCTGTGCTATGCACAGTTGGACCTATGCAAGAGAAGCCGAGGAGCGGGGGGGAGGAAGAAAAAAACACCGCCCTCCGGACCGGACCGGACCGCCCGGATTTGCATACCGAAATCCGAACTTTACAAAGGTATTTTGGCATGAAAACAGGGGTGTCAGGATATATGATAGATACATATAGGTTACTTATGGGACTCACTATTCAGTCATATCTTTTTCTGATATAGCCAAAATGGGGTGACAGATTCCCTTTAATATGCTTCTGATTAGGTGATCAGCTGAACCAAATCTTATTTAACGAAGGAAAGTATAAAAAACACTGTTGTGGTGTTCACAATCCTCTTGCAATAGGACAAGCTGGATGACAAAACAAGTGCTAGTAATATCTCAAAAGTAATAGGAATGAAAATTTAACTTTTAACCATGCCAAAGAAGTTGAAAAGAAAAGTCTTGAGTGAAGAAAAGAAGGGCTCAATTCTGGCCTTACTAGCAGAGGAATACAGGGAGCGTCATGTTGCCTTCATCCTTAAAATTTCTAAGACGACAGTCCATTACAACAAGGTCAAGCAGCAGACATTGGGGACAAAGCTACAGACCGGCAGAGTGTGAAAACGTCTCTCCACTGACCGGGATGAACGTCATCTTATTCGAATGACACTCAGCAACCACAGGATGACATCAAGTGACCTACAAAAGGAATGGCAGCTGGGGTGAAGTGCACGGCAAGAACAGTTCGCACCAGGCTCCTAGAGGCAGGGCTCAAGTCATGCAAAGCTAGAAAAAAGCCTGTCATCAATGAGAAGGAAAGGAAAGCCAGGCTGAAGTTTGCCAAAGACCATAAGGATTGAACCATAGAGGACTGGAGTAAGGTGATCTTCTCTGATTTTCAGCTTTCCCCAACACCTGGTCATCTAATGGTTAGGCGGAGACCTGGAGAGGCGTACAAGCCACAGTGTCTTGCACTCACTGTGAAATTTGGTGGAGGATCGGTGATAATCTGGGGATGCTTCAGCAAGGCTGGAATTGGGCAAGTTAATCTTTGCGAAAGACGTATGAATCAAGCCACATACAAGGTTATCCTGGAAAAACAGTTGATTCCTTCTGCTCAGGCAATGTTCCCCAACTCTGAGGACTGTTTTTTCCCGCAGGACAATGCGCCATGCCACACAGCTAGGTCAATCAATGTGTGGATGAAGGACCACCACATCAAATCCCTGTCATGGACAGCCCAATTTCCAGACCTGAACCCCATTGAAAACTAGGAGTGCCATAAGGTCACCCAAAAGCAGTGTGAAGGACTGGTGGAAAGTATGCCAAAAAGCATGAAAGCTGTGATAAAAAATCATGGTTATTCCACAAAATATTGATTTCTGAACTCTTCCTGAGTTAAAACATTAGTATTGTTGTTTCTAAATGATTACGAACTTGTTTTCTTAGCATTATTTGAGATCTGCAAGCACTGCATTTTTTTGTTATTTTGACCAGTTCTCATTTTCTGAAAATAAATACAAAATTTATTGTTTGGAAATTTGGAGACATGTTGTCATCAGTAGTTTATAGAATAAAAGAGCAATTTACATTTTCCTCAAAAATATACCTAAAAAGAGGAAAATCAGACAAACTGAAAATTTTGCAGTGGTCTCTTAATTTTTGCCAGAGCTGTATATGGGCATGTAAGGCATAGAAATTTGAATAAAATGACTCCTTGATAGCTGCGATCTGATGTCATGTTCCAAATAAATCCACATTGTCTTATATGCAAATCAGTTGTTAAGATCTATGGGCAGGACACAGACCTCCCTGAAAATCTGCCTCCAGAGCTTATTTTAAATGAAAGGGGGCATTACCAGTGCAAGACATGTAATGACTGACAATCTGCTCATAATCACACACAGGTCTGCAGTGTTATCAGAACTAACACAGTACAACAGAGCTAACACAGTTTGCCAGAAATGAACTTTATCTCATTACAAAATCATTCTCAGCTACAAACTGAAAATCAGACAAACTGAAAATTTTGCAGTGGTCTCTTAATTTTTGCCAGAGCTGTATTCTGCAAGAGACGCACGCTCCTCGTCTATATAACCGGCCATTCTAAGACTGCAGTGTGGTCAGTAACCTAGGCAAGGGCTGTACACAATAGAATTAAAGAGGTTTTCTCATGACCAAAGTTAATTTTAATAAATAGATCTTTGAATAATAGTAAGTTGCACAATTGGATATATTAAAAAAAATGTTTTTGTGCTGAGATAATCTTATAAATGTGCCCCTGCTGTGTACTATGTAATGGCTGTGTCTGACCATGCAGACACATGGTCTAATCATTCCACATCTTCTGGGCAGGGGAGGAAGCAAAAGAGAGTATACAGACAGGACAGCATGGAGTTGCAAA
>JARQOD010000003.1:543839709-543886109 GCA_033576555.1 Oophaga sylvatica | reverse complement strand
CAAACAAAGAAGAACTGCTTAAATTTTTGAACCAGGAGTGGCATAAGGTCACCCAAAAGCAGTGTGAAAGACTGATGGAAAGCATGAAAGCTGTGATTAAAAATCATGGTTATTCCACGAAATATTGATTTCTGAACTCTTACTGAGTTAAAACATTAGTATTGTTGTTTCTAAATGATTATGAACTTGTTTTCTTAGCATTATTTGAGATCTGCAAGCACTGCATTTTTTTTGTTATTTTGACCATTTCTCATTTTTTGAAAATAAATACAAAATTTATTGTTTGGAAATTTGGAGACATATTGTCAGTAGTTTATAGAATAAAAGAGCAATTTACATTTTACTCAAAAATATACCTATAAAGAGAAAAATCAGACAAACTGAAAATTTTGCAGTGGTCTCTTAATTTTTGCCAGAGCTGTATATGGGCATGTAAGGCATAGAAATTTGAATAAAATGACACCTTGATAGCTGGTATCTGATGTCATGTTCCAAATAAATCCACATTGTCTTAAATGCAAATGAGTTATTCAGATCTATGGGCAGGACACAGACCTCCCTGAAAATCTGCCTCCAGAGCTTATTTTAAATGAAAGGGGGCATTACCAGTTCAAGACATGTAATGACTGACAATCTGCTCATAATCACACACAGGTCTACAGTGATATCAGAACTAACACAGTACAACAGAGCTAACACAGTATGCCAGAAATGAACTTTATCTAATTACAAAAACATTCTCAGCTGCAGGCTTCTCACAATGCTTCAGCTTCCATCACACAGGCAGAAAGTGAGGGGGGGAGGACAGTACAGCAGAGCTGACTGCACTGTAAGATGACAACTGTAAATATGCTTGTTGTTTTTGTAATGAGACAAGTTTCAACTTTGCTGTAATGTGTTATAATCAGTCACAGCTCTGCAGCAGAGCAGACAGCACTATGAGAGGACAACTGCTGCTGCAAATGTTTATCAGAGAGATCTATGTTCAGCCCATAGATCTTAACAGCTCATTTACATATAAGAAAAATGTGGATTTCTTTGTAAAAAAAAACTATTGGATTGTAGAAATCAAAGTATCATTTTATTCAACTTTCTAGGACCTGAATGCCCACATAGATGGCTTAGGAGGGTTGATTCTACTGACAGATTCCCTTTAAATAATTTCCTTGCATTTCCTGCTTTTATATAAAAATGTGTACATCAAGAACTGGCTGGGTATGGCGTCTTATTCGCAGTGTTCCTGTATTAAAAAAAAAGTATGCAGATTAGCTCTCTGCCAGAAGAAAAAATTGAATCTCACTAGTACTACCTTTATTTGAAAGCTGTACAGTTATGGCCAAAAGTTTTGAGAATGACACAAATATTATATTTTCACATGATCTGCTGCCCTCTGGTTTTTATGTGTGTTTGACAGATGTTTTTATCACAGACAGAAATATAATAATTGCAAACATATGAGTAACAAAAGCTTATATTGACAGTTAGAATGAGTTAATGCAGCAAGTCAATATTTGCAGTGTTGACCCTTCTTCTTCAGGACCTCTGCAATTCTCCATGGCATCTCTCACTTAACTTCTGGAACAAATCCTGACTGATAGCAGTCCATTCTTGCACAATCAATGCTCTCATTTTGTCAGAATTTTTAGGTTTTTGTTTGTCCACCCGTCTCTTGATGATTGACCACAAGTTCTCAATGGGATTAAGATCTGGGGAGTTTCCATGCCATGGACCCAAAATCTCTATGTGTTGTTCCCTGAGCCATTTAGTTATCACCTTTGCTTTATGGCAAGGTGCTCCATCATGCTGGAAAAGGCATTGTTGATCGCCAAACTGCTCTTGGACGGTTGGGAGAAGTTGCTCTTGGAGGACATTCTGGTACCATTCTTTATTCATGGCTGTGTTTTTAGGCAAGACTGTGAGAGAGCCGATTCCCTTGGCTGAGAAGCAACCCCACACATGAATGGTTTCAGGATGCTTAACAGTTGGCATGAGACAAGACTGATGGTAGCGCTCACCTTGTCTTCTCCGAATGAGGCGTTTTCCTGCTGTCCCAAACAATCAAAAAGGGGATTCATCAGAGAAAATAACTTTACCCCAGTCCTCAGCAGTCCACTGCCTGTACCTTTTGCAGAATATCAGTCTGTCCATGATGTTTTTTCTGGAGAGAAGTGGCTTCTTTGCTGCCCTCCTTGAGACCAGGCCTTGCTCCAAGAGTCTCCGCCTCACAGTGCGTGCAGATGCACTCACACCTGCCTGCTGTCATTCCTGAGCAAGCTCTGCACTGCTGCTAGCCTGATCCCGCAGCTGAATCACTTTTAAGAGATGGTCCTGGCGCTTGCTGGTCTTTCTTGGGCGCCCTGGAGCCTTTTTGGCAACAGTGGAACCTCTCTCCTTGAAGTTCTTGATGATGCGATAGATTGTTGACTGAGGAGCAATCTTTCTAGCTGTGATACTCTTCCCTGTTAGGCCATTTTTGTGCATTGCAATGATGACTGCACGTGTTTCTTTAGAGATAACCATGGTTAACAGAAGAGAAACAATGATGCCAAGCACCAGCCTCCTTTTAAAGTGTCCAGTGGTGTCATTCTTACTTAATCATGACAGATTGATCTCCAGCCATGTCCTCATCAACACCCACACCAGTGTTAATGGAGCAATCACTGAAAAGAGGTTAGCTGGTCCTTTTAAGGCAGGGCTGCAATGATGTTGAAATGTGTTTTGGGGATAAAGTTCATTTTCTAGCCAAATATTGACTTTGCAAGTAATTGCTGTTAAGCTGATCACTCTTTATAACATTCTGGAGTATATGCAAATTGCCATTAGAAAAAGTGAAGCAGTAGACTTTGTAAAAATTAATATTTGTGTCATTCTCAAAACTTTTGGCCATGACTGTATGTCAATGATTTTAATCAAGCCACTTGTAAGTAGTAAAAAACCACTGGACAGCAAATACTGAGGCCCCGGTCAATTAAACACTGGAACCTAGGACCTAAGATTTCCAACGTCTGGATGGTTGATATTGTTTAATGTGAACATTAAGATATTATGTTTTTTTATTTCATGCTCTATTTATAGAGATGTGTGAGAATGCTAAAAATGTCCAAAGTCTTCTAGGAACACGACCAAAAAAATTGTAGCTTTTATGGAAAGTAAAATTATCATTTTTACTACTGCTACCGGTTTCCACCTGCTGATAATTACTTTTCACAGTACGATTCTAAGAGCACTTAAGAATCAAAGGCTGATGCAGATATATCGAAACAAATCTAAATAAAGAGGTGATTGACATCCCAAGACCCTTTTAATTATGGAGAGGAACCAGCTGTGGTGGAGAAATTAGTTATAAAGACCTCTAAGTAGTTTCTTAAGAACTGTTCTACATGTCATGTAATGTTCAGGGTAGGTACTCCTAACTTTATTATATTTTTTGTGCCAATATGTCTCCCTAATTTCCAAGTTGCTAAACTAAATTACTCTGATACTATTAATATGAATTCTAACATAAACAAGATCGTTCATATAATTTCTTCCAGCCAATATATTCCACAATCAATAGTGAGTGGTATTACTGAACAGTGGAAGCATTTAGGAACCACAAATGGCCAAACCATGGAAAGTTACAAAGTGGGGTCAAAGAGTGCTAAGTGGTATATTATATAAAAGTGCCAACACACTCTGCTGACTCAATAAGTAGAAAGAGTTCCAAACCAATGTTGGCATTTATATTAGCACAAAAACTCTTGACCAGAAGATACATGGCATAGGTTTCCATGGCTGACCAGCTGCATGAAAGCCTTATAGCACCAATCACAATGCCAAGTGTCAATCACAGTGTAAAGTGCTGGATGAAGCGATGTAAAGCACACTGACATTGGACTTTGGAGCTGTAGAAACATGTTCTATTGAGCGAGTGATCACACTTCTCTATCTAGCAATCTGATGGACAATTCTGGGTCCGGCAAATGCCAGGAGAACATAACCTGCCTGCATTGTGCCAAAAGTAAAGTTTGAGGATGGATAATGGTATTGGCTTGGTTTTAACAGGATCACAGGATAGGCGATAATTTTTTGATCAGTTGGATTCCAAACGCAGAAAAGAGCTATTTTTTCCCCTGTTAAAATGAATCGAAATTGTGCATGCTTGACCAATGCTTCATTCATTCTCTTCTATGCTGAAAAAAGTTAGTTCTGCTGTTCATGGACCAGCTTTAGGAGACACTTGGGAAGCTTATATCCAATTTTTTTATTAGACAAGAGAAGCAAGAGTGTTACACACCAGTCCTGGGTTTGGCCTCTGCTCCCTTGCCTTGGTCTACTTAACTCTATTGTGCTCTTGTGTTCTGCCATGTGACCTATATGAGGCCCACCAAGACACACACCTGTGTCTTGATGTTAAGACTTGTTTCATCTGTATTTTATCTGCCTGCGGCCTCCAGTGCTTCCAGTATCTGCTCCATATTCATACCTGCTTTCGTTGTCCGGTCTGCCTGTGGTCCCCAGTTGCTACCATTCCTTGTGTCAACAAGCCTTACCTGCTGCACTGATACCATTGTCCTTGTGACTACCTGGACCAGGGGTTTGGAGGATCCACCTAACCATGTGAGCCAAAACACAGAAAGTAAAAATAAACATGCAGGACATGAAAAAAAATCTACCAGACAGGTAAGATTGTTATTTAGATCACTGTCAGCACCAATAATTCAAAGACTCAACTGTTTCTGTTACTTTACATACAGTATATAATGGTGAGTCCCTGTATATGCAAGTACTAGGCATTTTATTTTTTTATCTTTATTTTTGGGCAAGTCCCAGAGGGCTATTCAATATGCCAAGAAATTCAGTTGTCAAGTGGGGAGCTGCACATAAAGAGCATGTTCTCCATTCCACCGTGGGCCGCCTGTTGTGCAGGTTACGCTGTTCAGCAGATCAGTAACATCATAATGCATTATGTTTAGGTGGTCCCGTTAATATCAGAGCTGTGGACTCAGTAAGCCAAACTTCCGATTCTGAAATTTCCCTGACTCCCGAACCACCGACTCCAACCCCACAGCACTGGTCACTACTGAGCATGTACATAAAGTGCAGCACAGATTCATCTCAACTAAAAGGCGGGATCCTTAGAAAAGGAACAGAACAGACATTTGTAGGACATTTCATAACTTTCCCAAATTCTTATGAAAACATTTACAGAACATCCTGCACCGAACTACTGTACCCAATGTATTATATATTTTAGGAGTCGGAGTTGGTACATTTTATACCGACTCCACCAAAATGGACACTGACTCCACGACTCCGACTCCACAGCCCTGGTTAATATGCAGCACTGTTGTTTTCCTATGTGGTAACTGTGTATTGATAAGGCTGCCAATACTATGATATCCAGGTAAATGCACAGTCACAGGTTAGATTCCTCTTATTTCCCAGCCTGTTCTCACCTGACAACATAAAATGTATTGTTCCTCATAATAATATTTCAGATATGTTTAACCGTCTTAATAACAATGTTTTATAAATGATACTTGAGATGCGAGGTCCCTTGATATCCCTGTACTAACTTCCTGTTGCCATAGGCATTCATTAATATTCCGGGGAGGCCTTGTTGCCATGGCAAAACATGTAGTTGTAGAGGGGTTTCCATGGTGACTCTCCACCATTAGGTATCTACAAGAGTCTGGAAATCAGCGTCGATAGCTGTGAAATGACATCTCTTAATATATGATGATCAAGGGTTATTTTAAAGGCCTTAAACCTTTTTGTGTTCCTCTGTTCCTCTATTTTCCTTTCTCTATAGACGTCAATAAGCAGCTGTAATCTAACACCTCACTGTGCTGGAAGTCCCTCTTGATTTGACGGAGATTCGTTTTAGCTGTCTTTCTGTGTGAATGATAAGTATATGAAGCAGAGTGGAGGATAAGAAGTGGCTCATAAGTGGAGAAACATATTCCTACAAATATTCACCTGTACTACTGATTTATGCAATTTGTTGAAATGACGGCGTTCCTTTACATGTTATAAATTATATATATTAACATGTATCCTATCCAGCCTTTAATTCATAGTATTTGGTAATCCTGCAGCCAATAGGTTACATTATCAGGGGCGTATCCACGACAGGTGCCGGGGTTGCAATTGCACCTGGAGACTAAGGCCTCTTTCACACTTCAGTCGTGTGACGTCCGCCCAAGTGTGAAAATGGCGGATCCGTCAGAAAAGTGTAAAAACGGATGTAAAATGGATCAACCAAGAAGTTTTCACCCGGAAATGATGAAATTGACCGAGGAGAGAGAGAAAGAGAGACCCCGGACAGTAAACTGCATTTTCATTGGTTTTCTATGGAGGCGACGGATCCGCTGGCAGATTCCGTCAAAGACGGATGCCAGCGGGTCCGCCGCCCATAGGCGGCCATTATACAAAATGGCGGATGCGGCGGATCTGCCAAACTCCGCCATTTTGGCGGACAAAAAAAACGTTGCATTGGACGTTTTTCTGAAATGACGGACACCAATTTTTTGGCAGATCCGTCAAAAAACGGACCTAACGGACGACCATCCGTCAAAATCCGTCACTAATGCAAGTCAATGAGAAAAAAACGGATCCGCCAAAAAAAATGTCGGATCCGTTTTTTTCACATTTTGACGGATTTTGACTGACGTTGCACGACTGAAGTGTGAATGAGGCCTAAGGGTCCCAAAAAGTCCATTTGGCCTATATGAAAAGACCAATACTAGACTTGAAATAATTGGGCGCACTGTTGGAGCTTTTGCATTGGGGCACATGAGCTTCAAGTTACACCATTGGGTAAAAGTAAATCTCACATAGAGTTTAGGATGTCCATGGAATTAGTGACAGCGCTGGGCCATTGTGGTTGGTTCTCAGTGAATAAATTTGTCGGTAAGGCTTGTTTTTTTCTGTGGTGTGGAAATGAAAAGTGAGCCCAATTAATGCAGTCATCACTAAAAAAAAAATAATGTACATTAGTGTTGGTTAATGGACTCTTCGCTGTGTATGAATACGTATATCAGTCATGTAATTGGGCTTATAATATATTTTCACTATATTTTTACAAAAACGTTTCCAGTAAATTCTATTTTTTGATGTTTTTATTATTAAAGAAAATTATTACACCAGTCTGATGATATATTGATCACATGGTCATTTTACAGAATCTTTATTGGATACATGACTTTTTATACATTTTCTTTATCCTATTTGCAATCCTTCTTTTGTTTTACGGTACTTTTGTTCTGGTTACTGAATATATGTTACGTCCCGCAGACCAAAACAGGTGCACGGGTGTAAAAGGTGAAGAATTTCCTTTAGAAACTGTGACAAGTAAATCACAGGTTCCAGTACATGTTGCCTGTGTCCTACTTGTGTGAAAACTGACAAAGAACGCTCTCAGTTTTACCCAAGGCGTCAGACGAAATGAGACAAAATGCTAATATAAGAGAAGCGCTCGGCACACACTTCTCATTTACAGTGAATATTTATCCCGCGGTAAGATAGAAACAGAAAGAAACTACGCAACATTTGGTAGACGTTCCAGGAGACAACATGCTTAAGTCATCTTAACTGCTTCTTGACTGGGCGATTTTCAGGGGGGGGGGTTTTTGCATTTTTGATTTTTACTCCCCTTCTTCCAGTAGCCAAATAATTTTTATTTTTACACTGACATAGCCATATGAGGGCTTGTTTTTAGTGAAACGAGATGTAATTTTGAAAGTCGCCATTCATTTTACCATAAAATGCCCTGGGAAAGGGGAAAAAAATCCAAGCGTGTTTTTCCAGGTCAGTACAATTACAGCAATACCAAACTTGTATTGCTTTATTTTTTTAATTTAATCCCTTACCGACATCAGCCATACATGTACGACTCAAGTCTGTAGGGG
This sequence comes from Oophaga sylvatica, assembly GCA_033576555.1. Lineage (NCBI taxonomy): Eukaryota > Metazoa > Chordata > Amphibia > Anura > Dendrobatidae > Oophaga > Oophaga sylvatica. Next base: position 543,878,217 of record JARQOD010000003.1, on the reverse strand, counting down.
GTGTATGGAACGAACTCAAAGTGAGCGCACCCCATTCTCGACAGTAGAGATGAGCGACTTTGCCTCCGGGAGGGTTGAGTCGGATTTCGGACCACCCAACTTTCCCAAAAGTCGAGTCGAACGAAATCGGCCGACTATCGGAAAAAGTCGAAGGTCTGACTGAAACTCGAACCGACCCCAATGCAAGTTAATTGGGAAGAAAAGTCGGCAGTGAGTGGAGGACAGTAAACACACCTACAGTGCCCATTTCAACGCCAACGACATCAATTCTTATTACTTAAGCTTGTCAACTTTAATTTAATTTATAATAATAGTTACGCATTGAAAACTGGGGGTTATTTGGCTAAAGTTGTGGGGGTGGCAGGGCTGGCTCCAGGTTTTCGTGGGCCCCGGGCGACAGAGTCTCAGTGGGCCCCTTCAACACATACCACAATTCATGATGCTCCGATACGGCAGAGAAATATAGGTATAGTACAATGACAAATACTTCACTTCTTACATTACATGAGTGATATCTATTGTAAATTCTACAATAGCTCAAAAACCGGACATTATAGTCCTCCATACAGTATTATGGCCACCACATAGTGCGCCATACAGAATAATGAGCCCCATATATTGCTCCATACAGAATAATGAGTCCCACATATGATGCTCCATACAGAATATTGGCCCAATATAATGCTTCATACAGTATAATGAGCCACATATATTGCTCCATACAAAATAATGAGCCCCATATATTGCTCCATACATAATTGGTCCCATATAATGTTCCATAATGTATATAATGAGCTCCACATAATGCTCCAGTATATGATGGTCCCCATATAATGTCCAATACAGTATAGGACGGTCCCCATAGAGTATAATGAGCCCCACATATTGCTCCATACAGTCTAATGAGTCGCATATAAAGCTCCATACAGTATATGATGGGCCCCATATATTGCTCCATACAGAATGGGCTCCATATAATGCTCCATACAGAATAGGCCCCATATGTGCTCCATATGATGCTCCATATATAAAGGGCCCTATATGATGCCCCATAAATAATGAACCCCATATGATGCTCTAGCATATGATGGGCCCCATATATGATGCTCCAGTGTATGAAGAGCCCCATATAATGCTCCAAATATAATGGTCCCCATATATAATGCTCCATATATAATGGGCTCCATGTGATGCTCCATATATAATGTGCCCCATATGATGCGCCATATATAATGGGCCCCATATGATGCTCCAGTATATGATGGGCCCCATGGATGATGCTCCAGTGTATGATGGGCCTATATAATGCTCCATATATAATGGTCCCAGATTAGTATATGATGGCCCATATTTTCCCGTGTAGATGGGCCCATATATAATGCTCCATATATGATGGCCCATATATGATGCTCCAGTGTAGGATGGGCCCCATCTATAATGCTCCAGTGTATGATGTGCCCCATATATAATGCTCCAGTGTATAATGGCACTACATGATGCTCAATAGTATGATTGGGCCATTAAAATAATATCGTGTATCACCTGTTCCAAATTATTATGCAAATTGGTTTAAGTGCCATAGGTTTTTGTTTTTTGTAATGACTGATGGATTGTGTTCAGATTCTTGGATCACTGAAATCAATCTCAGATACCTGTGATAATTAGTTTGCCATGTGAGTCCAATAAAAGAAAAACTGGATGTTCCACACTATTAAGCAGGCCAGAGTTTTCAAGTAACATGGGAAAGAAAAAGGATCTCTCTGCTGCTGAAAAGCATCAAATAGTGCAATGCCTTGGTCAAGGGATGAAAACATTAGATATTTCACGAAAACTTAAGCGTGATTATCATACTGTTAAGAGATTTGTTGCTGATTCTGAGCACAGATGTGTTTGTGCTGATAAAGGCAGAATGAGGAAAGTTTCGGCCAGGCACCTTCATAGGATTAAGAAAGCAGCTGCTAAAAAGCCATTACAAACCAGCAAACAGATATTTGAAGCTGCTGGTGCCTCTGGAGTCCCTTGAACCTCAAGTTGTAGGATCCTTCAAAGGCTTGCTGTGGTGCATAAACCTACTATTTGGCCACCCCAAAACAGTGCTCACAAGCAGAAACGGTTGCAGTGGGCCCAGGAAGACTAATTTTCAAACAGTCTTGTTTACTGATGAGTGTCGAGCAACCCTAGATGGTCCAGATGGATGGAGTAGTGGATGGTTGGTGGATGGCCACCATGTGCCAACAAGGCTGCGACGTCAGCAAGTAGGTGGAGTCATGTTTTGGGCCGGAATCATGGGGAAACAGCTGGTAGGGCCCTTTAAGGTTTCTGAAGGTATGAAAATGATCTCTGCAAAGTATATAGAGTTTCTGACTGACAACTTTCTTCCATGGTATAAAAGGCAGAAGCAAAATCATCTTCATGCATGACAATGCACCATCTCATGCTGCAAAGAATACCTCTGAGTCATTGGCTGCTATGAGCATAAAAGGAGTTAAACTCATGGTGTGGCCACCATCTTCCCTGACCTCAACCCTATAGAGAACCTTTGGAGTATCATCAAGCAAAAGATCTATGAGGGTGGGAGGCAGTAAACATCAAAACCGCAGCTCTGGGAGGCTATACTGATTTCATGCAAAGAAATACAAGCAGAAACTCTCCAAAAACTCACAAGTTCAATGGATGCAAGAAGTGTGAAGGTGATATCAAAGAAGGGTTCCTATTTTAACATGTAACTTGGCCTGTTAGGATGTTTTGGAGTTAAGTAGCTTTTTTGTTCAGTGAATATGACCTCCTAATGCTGCAAATTCCACAAATGAGCATATTCAGTTCTTTAAAACATATCAAATGTTCAGAAATTCTACTGTGCCTAATAATTTGGAACAGTGCATTTTGAGTTTTTATTCATTGTGGAGATTATACTGTTATCATTGGGAGGTTTCTTCAATAAAATTCGATGTATACTCTAACGGGTGATGACTTTTATTAGACTGACTGTCATTTGCATCAACCACTTAGGAAAATCAGGGAAAAATATAATTTGCATAATAATTTGGAACATGGTGTAATGCTCCCCATATATTGCTCCAAACATTAAAAAAATGAAATTCTTCTCCTCGCTGGGCACTGCTCTACTCTGGACTCCTCAGCGTCGCCATCTTCCAGCTCTCTGCACTGTGACTGTTCAGGCAGAGGGCGCACAGACGTGACGTCATCGTGCTCTCTGACCTGAATGTCACTGTCAGGAAACTCGGAGGACGTCACAGCGGTGAAGCAGGGGAGGTAAGTATTGCAAGTGCTGGGGCCCTGAGCAAGCAAGGGGGGCCCACTCGTGGACTCCGGCACTGGCACAGGGCCCCTCATAGTACGCCGGTGTCTCTGACGGCGAGTGGGCCCCCTCACCTGCTCAGGGCCCCGACTTGCCGGTGCACGTGCTGACGTGGCGTGGGGGGGGGTACAGCCCAGTTAGGGAGTGGAAACTGGCAATGTGAGTGTGTGGAGTTCAGCAGCTGCAATGGAGGATTGGAGAAGTCGGAGGAAGGAGGACAAAGCGAGCCATTTTGCTGGCAACCTATGTGTCTTCAGGGGAACGTGGTACAAAATCTTTTGAAACCCAGGCATGGTTCATTTTAATGAAGGTGAGATCACCTACATTTTGGGTCGACAGCCCGGTCCTTCTTTCTGTCAGAATTGATCCAGCAGCACTGAAGACTCTTTCTGATAGCACACTACCAGCAGGGCAAGCGAGCTTCTGTAAGGCATATTGTGCCAATTCAGGCCAGTTGTCCAGTTTACAGGCCCAGTAGTCAAAGGGAAATGAACTGTGAGGGAGAACATCGATAGGGGAGGAGAGGTAATTTTGAACCATAGTTGACAACTGCTGTCTCCTGTCTGTTGCAATCGATTCAGTAGTTGTCATGTATAGTGTACAGTTCCTATAGCGTCTTGTGCTTGGGTGCGAGGAAAACACAGGAGACATAGGTTGAAATGAAATGACTTGTATTACTTCATACAAGCATGCTGAAAAGTTCACACAGTTTGCAGGAACAGCGACAGGAGACACAGCAGGCCAGAGTAACTTCAAGCACTACAATAAATCTCCAAAGCAGGTTCAGGATCTCTTCTCTGTACCGTAATTCCTCTGCAAACATGGATTCACCAAACAGCAGGTTTCCAGAGTCCAAAAGTGTTCCAAGGTTCCTCAGTAGGGAATAGCTGGAGTACAAGTCCAAGGTTTCCAGGAGTCAGGTCACAGACTGACTGAGGCTTGATTCAGGAGCACTGATTGTTCAGCTGAGGCTGCTTAAGAAGCAAGAGGGAAGAATCAGGGCGGGAACATGAAAACTGGAAACTCCATATTAACTGAGGGCAAGAGCTGCAGAAAGACAGAAAGCAAAATGGCCGACGGAAAACTGAGTTTCAAGGAACATGTCAACAGAGACAAAGAACCTTACATTACTCCCCCCTTAGGGACAACCTCCGGATGACCTCAGACCAGGCTTGTCAGGGTACCTCTGATGAAACTGGCGGAGCAGGCGAGGAGCATTTACATTATTGACTGGTTCCCATGAGTTGTCCTCCACTGGGTAGCCCTGCCATTTAATCAAATATTGCAACTGATTTCTGTACAACCTGGAATCTAGAATCCTTTCCACCATAAATTCTTCCTGACCATCGACCAGCACTGGGTCAGGGCAAGGAGAAGAACGTCCAGGAAACGTATTGGGTGTTGCAGCCTTTAGTAGGGATACATGAAAGACAGGGTGGATTCTCATAGTTCTGGGCAGTTGAAGACGACAAGCAACAGCACTTATAATCTTATTGATCTTATAAGGTCCAATGTACTTATGTCCCAATTTAGACGATGGAATCTTTAATTTAAGATTTCTGGTTGACAGCCAGACCAAATCTCCTACCTTGAAAGCTGGTGCAGGTTTACGAAATTTATCTGCTGCTTTCTTGTACCTTTCCTGAGCCAATTCTAGATTTTCCTTTAGAAGATCCATATTCTTTTGTAAAGAAGTGATTCTTTCAGCCACTGCCGGCAAGGGCGTATCTATGGGAAATCGAGGAAGAATGTTAGGATGATAACCTAGATTGGAGTAAAAAGGAGACTGCTTAGTGGAGGCACTCTGAGAGTTGTTATAAGAGAACTCAGCCAGTGGAAGTAGATCCACCCAATCATCCTGTAGGTGGCAGATAAAACAGCGGAGATACTGCTCCAGGGTCTAATTGGTTCGTTCTGTCTGTCCATTAGTCTGGGGAAAAGCAGAAGAAAGGTTTACTTTAATGTCCAATGCTGCACAGAAATTTTGCCAAAACCTTGAAGTGAATTGCACCCCTCGATCCGAAATGACCTCATCCGGTACTCCATGTAAGCGAAAAACATTCTTAATCATCAAGTCTGATGTCTGTTTTGCAGTGGGTAAGCCGACACAAGGGATAAAATGAGCTGCCTTTGTTAGACGGTCAACCACCACTAGAATGGTGTTCTTCCCTTGAGAGGTTGGTAACTCCACAATGAAGTCCATAGAAATGGATCCCCACGGGCGGGACGGGGTGGGAAGAGGTTGCAACAGACCAGTTGGTGAGGAGCGAGGTGTTTTGCATCTTGCACAGACTTCACATGAAGTGACATAGTTTAAGACATCTTTCCTGTAAGTGGGCCACCAAAAGAAACGAGAAAGAAATTCTTGTGTCTTTAGAATTCCCCTATTCCCGGCTATCTTGGAATCGTGGATGAGTTGCAATACTCTCAATCTGACTGTTTCAGGTATATACAGACGTTGTCCCTGAATCCACACACCATTCTTAAAGACAAGACTTACGTCCCTTGGGGGTTGAGCCAACAAAGAATCCGCATTGTATGCTTCCTTGATGTCCTTAAGTAGGTCTTGATTATGAATCACTCCCAGGAATCTAGAGTCAGGAAGAATAGTCTTAGGAGGAGTAAGTGGACGTGTCTCTGCTGAATGAATCCTAGAGAGTGCATCAGCCTTTCCATTGCGCGATCCTGGTCTATAAGAAATGACAAAATTAAATTGGTTTAGGAAAAGATTCCAGCGAGCCTGGCGAGGAGTCAGGCACTTAGCCGACCTGATAAATTCAAGGTTACGATGGTCTGTCAGGACGACTATTTGCTGTGCAGCTCCCTGAAGAAGGTGTCTCCATTCCTTGAAGGTGGCAATAATGGCCAACAATTCTCTATTGCCCACATCGTAGTTCCTCTCAGCCGAAGACAACTGCTGGGAAAAGAAGGCACAGGGATGCAAGACATTCTTCTCACCTGTTCTCTGAGAGAGTATAGCTCCAACGGCACAGTCTGAAGCATCCACCTCTATTATGAAGGCAAGCTCGGGGTTGGGATGTACTAAGATAGGTGCGGTGGTAAATTTATCCTTTAAACAGGAAAATGCTTCCTGAGCTTGCGGGGTCCAGGAGAACCTAGACTGTTTCCGGGTAAGTTGGGTGATAGGTGACACTACCTCAGAAAAATTCTTAATGAAACGTCTATAGAAGTTGGCAAACCCGATGAAACGCTGCACCTCCTTCACATTTCTAGGAATTGGCCAATCCTTGATGGCTTGGGTCTTGCTTCCATCCATACTAATCCCTTGCGTAGATAGTACATACCCCAGAAATTGAATTTCGGTCCTATGGAATTCACATTTTTCAAGTTTGATGTAGAGATGGTTTTGTCTTAGGCATTCTAAGACCATTCTCACATGTCCATGATGTTCCTCTGTGGAGTTAGAAAAAATTAGAATATCATCCAGATAAATCACCACAAATGTATCTAGGAGATCCCTGAAGATATCATTCACGAAGTGTTGGAAAGTGGCTGGGGCGGTACTCAGACCAAAAGGCATAACTAGATATTCAAAGTGTCCATAGCGTGACCTGAAAGCAGTCTTCCATTCATCCCCAGGTCTAATACGGACCAAGTTATAGGCCCCACGGAGATCCAGTTTAGAGAAAATTTTGGCATGCCGCACTCTCTCCAACAACTCAGGGATTAAAGGCAATGGATAACGGTTTCTAATAGTAACCTTATTGAGTTCCCTATAGTCTATGCAGGGTCTCAGAGATCCATCTTTCTTCTTCACAAAGAAGATGGGTGCACCTGCGGGAGATGAAGAGGGGCGTATGAAGCCCTTGGCTAAATTTTCGTCTATATAATCCTTCAAAGCTTTTAGCTCGGGCCCCGCTAGGGGGTAGATCTTACCAAAAGGTATCTCGGCTCCAGGCAATAATTCAATTGGACAGTCATATGGATGGTGAGGAGGAAGCTGATCAGCGTTCTTCTTGTCACATAAATCCACATAGTCCTGGTATACAGCTGGTAGTTCAGGGACTGACATGGTTCCTTTAGGAACAGAGCAAGCTGAAACTCCTTGACTCATCTGTTTCTCCGGAAAGTGTAATTCCTTGGTCTCCCAGTTAATCGTAGGATTCTGCGCCTGCAGCCATGGTAGCCATAGAATAATGGGAAAGTGGGGAGAAGAGATAAGCATAAAAGACATTTTCTCCTGATGATCTTTACCCATAAGGACCCTCAAAGGCTCTGTTTCTTGATCCACTGGTCCAGAAGTCAGTAGAGAGCCATCCACAGTCTCCATCTGTACTGGAGTAGCCTTCTTCACTGAACGTATCCCCTGTTTCAGAGTAAAGGAGATATCCATAAAATTTCCACTTGCTCCTGAGTCGATCATAGTAGAGCTAGACACCCAGACTGAGTCAACCCAGAGTTTGATGGAAAGGAAGAAATGAGAATTGTTTCTTTTACAACTCAGCTGGGACACCGCTGAGGAAACTTGAAAAATTGCAGCGTTTATACCGTCATCGTCCCCAGAACTAACAGAGTTTAAGTCAGAGAAATCAAGATCTCTTGCAGCAGATCTCTCTGGAGCCTGAGGCTCGGACATGACAGAGCTCCTCTCGCAACACTCACAGTGAATGACTGCTGCAGTAGTCTTACGAGAACGGCTGGGGCAGTTTATAATGAAGTGCCCTGACTTACCACAGTAGAAACATAGATTTTCCTTTATACGATGTTCTTTGCGTGCATCACTAACCCGTCTTTGTAAAGAGTCCACCTGCATGGGTTCAGGTTCTGGTTCCCTTGTGATCCTACTCAAAGGTTCCTTAGCTGAGGAGGGAGGTAGTAAAAGGTTAGTGCGATTATTTTCGAACCATCTCTCTTGTCTGCGTTCAGTCAGACGAGCATCAATACGGATACAATAGTTAATAAAGTCACCTAACGCAGTGGGAGGGTCGGCACGAGCAAGTTCATCCTTAATCAGTGGAGACAACCCTTTCCGAAAAATAGATTTTTTAGCGGAAGTGTCCCAAGTGGTATCAAGAGCCCATCTCCTGAAATCCAGGGCATATTCGGCTACTGAACGCTTACCTTGGCGCAAAGTTAACATGGCTGCTTCAGCTGTTGCACCTCGATTGGGGTCATCAAACACCTGCCCCATGGCTGAAATAAAAGCATCAAGGTGATTCAAACAATCATCCTCAGTCTCAATCAGAGGGTTTGCCCACATCAAAGCCTTATTGGTAAGCAACATGATTATAGTAAGCACTTTGGATCGTTCAGTGGGAAATTGTGAAGCATGTGCAGAGAAAAATAAATTGCATTGATTAATAAATCCCCTGAATTTCTCACGTTCACCGCCAAATCGAAAAGGAGGTAATTTGGGGATCCCAGAACTCGGGGTTATGGCAGGAGCCTGGGCTCGTTCCTCTAGAGCCTCAATCCTGGCTCGCAATTCCTGGGTAGTCTGTCCAAACACTTGCAAATTATGATTAGTGAGGTCCTGTAGGCTTGCAAAACGGGTTTTTAAAGTCTGTACATCTGAAAGGATTGTATCAGTCACTCCGCAAAGTTCCTTTATGCGGGCCTCCATCTTCCAGATCTTTTAAGGCAGAAGTGCTGGAAGGAGAAGAGGAAAGGAAAAAAAAAACAAAAAAAACAATAGTGTTTACCTGTGGTAACACTCCAGAGTAAAATTTTAAGGGAATGCGCTCACCTGGAATGGTTGTGAGAAGTCACAACCACTGTCATCACATAAGGTATTAAACGGACATCTGGTATCCACAGTCACAGCAGACACGGCTTTCCCAGACCCAGCAGACACTAAACATTGGCTCCTGAATCTTGTCATGTATAGTGTACAGTTCCTATAGCGTCTTGTGCTTGGGTGCGAGGAAAACACAGGAGACATAGGTTGAAATGAAATGACTTGTATTACTTCATACAAGCATGCTGAAAAGTTCACACAGTTTGCAGGAACAGCGACAGGAGACACAGCAGGCCAGAGTAACTTCAAGCACTACAATAAATCTCCAAAGCAGGTTCAGGATCTCTTCTCTGTACCGTAATTCCTCTGCAAACATGGATTCACCAAACAGCAGGTTTCCAGAGTCCAAAAGTGTTCCAAGGTTCCTCAGTAGGGAATAGCTGGAGTACAAGTCCAAGGTTTCCAGGAGTCAGGTCACAGACTGACTGAGGCTTGATTCAGGAGCACTGATTGTTCAGCTGAGGCTGTTTAAGAAGCAAGAGGGAAGAATCAGGGCGGGAACATGAAAACTGGAAACTCCATATTAACTGAGGGCAAGAGCTGCAGAAAGACAGAAAGCAAAATGGCCGACGGAAAACTGAGTTTCAAGGAACATGTCAACAGAGACAAAGAACCTTACAGTAGTCGTGTGAGCGGTACTCGAGAAATCAGTCCACAGCATGGTCATGAAACCCTGTCTCCAACGCCACTTCGGCTGTGTGCACCAACAACTCTTCCATGTTGCCCAGTACGGCTCGTGGTAGAACCTGCAACGCTGCTGTGTGCTGAGAATGCCTCTAACAAATGGTTTACCAGAGTTGCTTGTTTGTTCGCCAATATTAGCTCTAGGTTCTCCTGTGGCATGATGTTCTGTAATTTGCCTTTATAGTGTGGATCGAGGATGCTGGCCAACTAGTAGTCGTCATCCTTCATAATTTTGGCAATGCGGGGGTCCATTTTTAGGATCCGCAAGACATAATCACACATGTGGGCCAATGCTCCAGGTGTCAATGATGCACTGCCAGTGGTGGGTGGAGGAGCACTTTCTGCCAAATTCACATCCCTCCAGTCACGCACAAACTCTGTACCTGACCTTGGCAAGCCAACATTTTCTCTTGCCCCTGAGAAGCATCCTCCTCCCAAAATAATCCTCCCCTAATCCTCCTCCTCTCCCTCTTCTTCCTCCACCTTGTCCAGGACAGTTCCCTGAGCAGACAATGACTGACTGTCATCAAGGCTTCCCTCCTCTCCTCCTCTTCCTCCTCCGTTGCAGACGCCTGATCTTTAATGTGCGTCAAAGTTTGCATGAGCAGACTCATAAGTAGGATGCTCATGCTTATGATGGCGTCGTCTGCGCTTACCAGCCATGTGAATTCCTCAAAACACTGAAGGACTTTACAGAGGTCTTTCAGCTTTGACCACTGCACACCCAATAACTCGATGTCTGCCCTCAAACTGCCTGCCCGTGTATCCTTCCACAATGCAATACAGCCTGCCTGTGTTCGCACAGCCTCTCAACCATGTGCATGGTGGAGATTCACCTTGTTGCAGCGTCTATGATTAGGCGGTGCTTGGGGAGGTGGAGCGATTGCTGCAGCCTCTGCATACGACTGGAGTCTACGGGCGAGCGACTGATGTGCGAGCTCAGTCTAACGCACCTTATGGAGCAGGGCTAGTAACTCAAGATAATTATTTATGAAGCACTGCACCACCAGGTTCAAGGTGTGAGCCAGGCAAGGTATGTGTCTGAGTTTTGCCAGGGCTATGGCCGCCTGTTATGAATGTGCTAGAGATGGTTTCTGAGCAGAGGCTCCCTCTGGTGGTTACAGACAGTTCTGAACCTTTCAGCGAGGAATGGCGATCTAGGATCGCTGACTGGTCTGATATAAGGGAGATTCCCTCCCATGATGGTTGCCGGTGATCAATTGTTCTAGTCTCAGTTGTGGTTCCTGGTTCATTTGGAAGTTTGCTGCGTCTTGCCTGCATCTTCTGCTTTCAGATAAGATATTTTCTGCTTTTATTTTTGTGCTTTCTTTTTGCATAGTTCTCTGCACTTTTGTGGAGGTCAGCCAGGTCCCCTTCTGGGGCCTGTGCTCCTCTCAGTTTATCTGTAGCCACTGTTATTTGTTCATTTGCTTTTTCCTGTTTTTTCAGTGGCTGCGGCTTAGTTTTGTTACACCAGAGTTCTGATTTAGGTGGTAGAGATTGTGTGATCTCAGGTGTTTTTGCAATCAGAAGAGTTGGTATTTTTTAGGGTTTTTTTTGGATTGCAGTAAGTATCCTTTCCTGTACTTTTCTGTCTAGACAGATTGGGCCCCAGTGTTTGCTCATTCTATTTTCTGTCTGTGTCCGTGCTTCTTCTTGTCTAACCGCCATTACATGTTTGGGGGCTTCCTATTTTCTTTGGGGATCTGCTCCGGGCAGATAGCTTTCCTCATTCTGCCTTTAGGTGTTGTTATCTCTCAGGCTGTGACGAGGCTTCTATGATCAACGTAGGAACGCTCCACGGCTACCTCTAGTTGTGTGGTTAGTTCAGGTTACTGCAATCCAATAGCTTCCGGCCTCTCTGGTGTATTGCCGTTTTTGTTTTTTTTCCTCAACTACCTAAACATAACAGCCGCCACAAAATATTGGCTGTTATCACTGATTACCTTGCCTGGGTCAAGATGTAGACTGCCCAGCCATGACTCAGTTTCTCGATGCAAGTAGTCGGCCAGTACCTCCGCGATGTGTCTGTTGTCGCCAAAAGACATCATATTTAAAACAGCCTGCTGACGCTTACCACTAGCTGTTCGATAGTGGGACACCTCGTGTGCAACACTGGCAACTGCAGATGGAGTGCTCGTGCGACTGCGCTTTGTCGACGAGCTTTCGCTTCTGGAGGAGGAGGAGGAGGGTCGAATGCCTACAGCCAACTGTTGCCTATACTGTGGGCTAGGCAGCACTGTCCCACCGCCGCTGTCCCCTGTGGACCCTGCATCCACCACATTAACCCAGTGCGCAGTGATGGACACGTAACGGCCCTGGCCATGCTTACTGGCCCATTCATCTGTTGTGAGGTGCACCTTTCCACTCACCGATTGTTTGAGTGCATAGACAATGCGGTCTTTCACATGCAGGTGGAGGGCAAGGATGGCTTTCTACCAAAGAAATGCCGACTGGGTAGGTCATTGCGTGGGACAGCGTAGGCCATGAGCTCTCGCTGCGCTTTCAAACAAACGGAAGGGCATCATCTCTGATGAGTTTGGCAATGTAGGCGTTCAAAGCCAGTGTACGTGGATGAGAGGATGAGTACTTTCTTGTCCTACTCAGAATGTCTGCTAGGACTTGAGAGCTGCATATGGGGGAACTAGCGGTGGACATGACGGACTGAGAAGGGGTTGGTGATGGTGATGGTGGTGATGGCCTAGATTCAGTCTTTCATTGGAAAAACATTGTGATTCCCTGACTGCTTTGGCCTTGCGATGACACCTCAACATTTCTTGCTGGTGGTGTGCTAACCAGTGGGCTTATAGTGGTGGAAGCGGTGTAGCGTTGCTGGCTACCTTCAGTCGGAGCAGGTGCACATGTGCTACCTGGGGTTTTGTAGTCCGTCCACGCTTGCAAGTGCATGGTGTCTAAATGCCTAAGCATGCAACTGGTATTCAAATTTCGGAGATTTTTCCCTCGGCTAAAGGTCCTTCCACACTTCTTACAGATAACCTTTACCTCATCAATAGGATTTTGGTCAAAAAAGTGCCACACTGCACTCTTCCTACTATGGGATAAATTTTCAGGGCTTGCACGCTGTGCTAATTTGACCATCTGGCCAAGCTGTCCTGCAACTCTTTTTGTTTTTTAACACGTTTTTGGACTGCTACAGGCCTGCCAGATAACCGCAGCTGTGATGTCGATGCCTGCTGTGGATCCTCCTCCTCTTCTGAGCTATTGCCAGCGGCACCCTCTTCCCCCAATGGATGCCAATCCGGTTCAACAACTGGGTCATCCATCACTTCCTCTTCAATTTCATCTGCACCTTCCTCTGTGTCACCGTGTAAGGTGGTAGAGTATGCGGTAACGGGCACCTGAGTTTCATCAGGGTCAGAATCTGGCTCAGTAGACTGCAAGGGCAATGCAGTGCTCTGGGTGATTGTACCAGCAGAATCATATAGAAGTGGATGTGCATCAGTGCACTCCATGTCATATTCATCTTGGACTGGGGAGTTCAGGATTTGACTTGATAACCCAGGCATGGTATGTGAAAAGAGCTCCAGGGAGTTATCTGAAGTGTGGCCTTCACTTTTGTTGGGGGTGAAGGACACAAGGAAAGGTGTCGTTCCTGCCCAGTAGCCTGCACTGACGACTCAGTGCATGCAGTTTTTGAAACTTCAGAAGAGAAGGCGATAGAGCTGGAGGCTGTTTTGGCAATGTAAGCCATAACCTGTTCCTGATGCTCTAGCTTTAAAAGCGATTTACCTACTCCCAGAAAAAGGAGCCTTCCAGGCCTTCTGGAGCCAGACAATGACACAGGCTCAACACCTCCTGCCTTAGGTGCTATTGTGCTTTTGGCACTACCAGCAGATGCAGCACGACCACCATCAGTACCAGCTGCCCCTCCCCCGCCCACGTCCACGGCCTCTTCCACCATACTTCCTCATGTTTGGGAAAATATACCAAAAATACCAGCAGATATATGGTACTGTCTCAGAAGCTTACAGCTGTATTCAGCGTAGGGGAAAATTGAAATCTCCGTATATATTTCCAGAGTCACACACAGACTCTCACTCAGTATGGATTTGACCGTTATACAAAAAGCAGAAAAAGGGTACTGTTTCAGAAGCGTACAGCTGTATACAGCGTAGGGGAAAATTGAAATCTCCATATATATTTCCAGAGTCACACACAGACGCTCTCTCAGTATGGATTTGACCGTAATACAAAAAGCAGAAAAACTGTACTGTCTCAGAAGCATACAGCTGTATACAGCGTAGGGGAAAATTGAAATCTCCGTATATATTTCTGGAGTCACACACAGACGCTCACCCAGTATGGATTTGACCGTAATAGAAAAAGCAGAAAAAGAGTACTGTCTCAGAAGCGTACAGCTGTATACAGCGTAGGGGAAAATTCAAATCTCCGTATATGTTTCCGGAGTCACACACAGACGCTCTCTCAGTATGGATTTGACCGTAATATAAAAGGCAGAAAAACGGTACTGTCTCAGAAGCGTACAGCTGTATACAGGGTAGGGGAAAATTGAAATCTCCATATATGTTTCCGGAGTCACACACAGACGCTCTCTCAGTATGGATTTGACCGTAATATAAAAGGCAGAAAAACGGTACTGTCTCAGAAGCGTACAGCTGTATACAGCGTAGGGGAAACTTGAAATCTCCGTATATATTTCCGGAGTCATACACAGACGCTCACTCAGTATGGATTTGACCGTAATACAAAAAGCAGAAAAACGGTACTGTCTCAGAAGCGTACAGCTGTATACAGGGTAGGGGAAAATTGAAATCTCCGTATATATTTCCGGAGTCACACACAGACGCTCACTCAGTATAGATTAGACCAGAATGCAAAAAGCAGAAAAAGGGTACTGTCTCAGAAGCGTACAGCTGTATACATCGTAGGGGAAAATTGAAATCTCCGTATGTATTTCCGGAGTCACACACAAAAATATTTAGAATTGAGAGTCCTCAGTGGTTGATACCTTTTAATGGTTAGATAAAAAAATGTCGCTGTCGCTGTCCGGAGTCACACACAGACACTCACTCAGTATGGATTTGACTGTAATACAAAAGGCAGAAAAACGGTACTGTATCAGAAGCGTACAGCTGTATACAGTGTAGGCGAAAATTGAAATCTCCATATATATTTCCGAAGTCACACAAATGGATCCCCACGGGCGGGACGGGGTGGGAAGAGGTTGCAACAGACCAGTTGGTGAGGAGCGAGGTGTTTTGCATCTTGCACAGACTTCACATGAAGTGACATAGTTTAAGACATCTTTCCTGTAAGTGGGCCACCAAAAGAAACGAGAAAGAAATTCTTGTGTCTTTAGAATTCCCCTATGCCCGGCTATCTTGGAATCGTGGATGAGTTGCAATACTCTCAATCTGACTGTTTCAGGTATATACAGACGTTGTCCCTGAATCCACACACCATTCTTAAAGACAAGACTTACGTCCCTTGGGGGTTGAGCTGTGTAGCCCAGCTACGCAGGCACACATGAAAATCCAGGAGAGTGCACAGGAAAGTAACAGCAACGCTTGATATTCATTCACTGTCACTCACTCTTTCAGACACACCCATCTGAGATATAGGAGGGAGTGACACGTGGCTTAGGTGGTTAGTCAGTCAGCCAACCTAGGAGGGAGAGTAGTGGAATCTGGCTCCTGTCTACGGACGGATCAGTTCAGTGTCAGTCCAAGTGGGACTTAGAGGATACTGCAGGCTACTCAGCGAGTCCTAGAGAAAGCTGATCTCGCCATTGAAAGTCACAAGTGCTTATGTTAAAAGCGGGAAGCAGGGCGAAGGGCACAGTGGAGAAGATAGAGAAGTGCTTTAGGTATTGGATTGCCTGCACTAAATTGCCGGACACCGGGGTCCGAAGCGTTGCTATTGTTTCAAGCATAGTAACAAGAAAACCGGAGGCATCTGGACTACAGGTCGCAGAGAGCAGCCCTAAGTGTCAATACGTAACCGGAGTCAGGTGGAACAGGGACTTTGAGTCAAGCGCAGACAAAAGTAAGGACTTAGTTTCATCACTTAGAAGGCTCCACCACAACGTTGGCCGGGCAGTACAGCTATAGAGAAGGCTGGAGTTTCAGAGTTAACTTCGCTTCAGGCAAGTTGGACTCACATGTACATTGAAGTTAAGGAGGCCTCTAACCTGCTCAGCTGTTACCGGAATGTGCACTCTCCACCCCGACCAGCTCCCCGGGATCTGCTTGAACCATCATCAGTAAAAGGTATGAAAAGGAGCTACCTTGTGTGTGACTGAATTATTACTACACCCTGCATCATCTCCACCATAGACTTCCAGGGACCAGTCTCCCCTGTGGGAGACTTACCACCAAGCTGCCCCATAACATCCCCTGTGAAGACCCTTACTGCAGCGCTGGTACAATTACCAGAAACCACAGGTGGCGTCACGAACTACCTACGTAATAATCCCCTGTAAATATCCCCCATTGCACGACCGCCAGGGCCACGGACCGAGCCACCGCTACCAGTGACAACTCCCATAGATTTCCATGGGCTCGGCTCCGAGTACCCCATAGCCCTGGTATCCACAATTGTGGTGCGTGGTCGGAACAGAGCCAACAAAGAATCCGCATTGTATGCTTCCTTGATGTCCTTAAGTAGGTCTTGATTATGAATCACTCCCAGGAATCTAGAGTCAGGAAGAATAGTCTTAGGAGGAGTAAGTGGACGTGTCTCTGCTGAATGAATCCTAGAGAGTGCATCAGCCTTTCCATTGCGCGATCCTGGTCTATAAGAAATGACAAAATTAAATTGGTTTAGGAAAAGATTCCAGCGAGCCTGGCGAGGAGTCAGGCACTTAGCCGACCTGATAAATTCAAGGTTACGATGGTCTGTCAGGACGACTATTTGCTGTGCAGCTCCCTGAAGAAGGTGTCTCCATTCCTTGAAGGCGGCAATAATGGCCAACAATTCTCTATTGCCCACATCGTAGTTCCTCTCAGCCGAAGACAACTGCTGGGAAAAGAAGGCACAGGGATGCAAGACATTCTTCTCACCTATTCTCTGAGAGAGTATAGCTCCAACGGCACAGTCTGAAGCATCCACCTCTATTATGAAGGCAAGCTCGGGGTTGGGATGTACTAAGATAGGTGCGGTGGTAAATTTATCCTTTAAACAGGAAAATGCTTCCTGAGCTTGCGGGGTCCAGGAGAACCTAGACTGTTTCCGGGTAAGTTGGGTGATAGGTGACACTACCTCAGAAAAATTCTTAATGAAACGTCTATAGAAGTTGGCAAACCCGATGAAACGCTGCACCTCCTTCACATTTCTAGGAATTGGCCAATCCTTGATGGCTTGGGTCTTGCTTCCATCCATACTAATCCCTTGCGTAGATAGTACATACCCCAGAAATTGAATTTCGGTCCTATGGAATTCACATTTTTCAAGTTTGATGTAGAGATGGTTTTGTCTTAGGCGTTCTAAGACCATTCTCACATGTCCATGATGTTCCTCTGTGGAGTTAGAAAAAATTAGAATATCATCCAGATAAATCACCACAAATGTATCTAGGAGATCCCTGAAGATATCATTCACGAAGTGTTGGAAAGTGGCTGGGGCGGTACTCAGACCAAAAGGCATAACTAGATATTCAAAGTGTCCATAGCGTGACCTGAAAGCAGTCTTCCATTCATCCCCAGGTCTAATACGGACCAAGTTATAGGCCCCACGGAGATCCAGTTTAGAGAAAATTTTGGCATGCCGCACTCTCTCCAACAACTCAGGGATTAAAGGCAATGGATAACGGTTTCTAATAGTAACCTTATTGAGTTCCCTATAGTCTATGCAGGGTCTCAGAGATCCATCTTTCTTCTTCACAAAGAAGATGGGTGCACCTGCGGGAGATGAAGAGGGGCGTATGAAGCCCTTGGCTAAATTTTCGTCTATATAATCCTTCAAAGCTTTTAGCTCGGGCCCCGCTAGGGGGTAGATCTTACCAAAAGGTATCTCGGCTCCAGGCAATAATTCAATTGGACAATCATATGGATGGTGAGGAGGAAGCTGATCAGCGTTCTTCTTGTCACATAAATCCACATAGTCCTGGTATACAGCTGGTAGTTCAGGGACTGACATGGTTCCTTTAGGAACAGAGCAAGCTGAAACTCCTTGACTCATCTGTTTCTCCGGAAAGTGTAATTCCTTGGTCTCCCAGTTAATCGTAGGATTCTGCGCCTGCAGCCATGGTAGCCCTAGAATAATGGGAAAGTGGGGAGAAGAGATAAGCATAAAAGACATTTTCTCCTGATGATCTTTACCCATAAGGACCCTCAAAGGCTCTGTTTCTTGATCCACTGGTCCAGAAGTCAGTAGAGAGCCATCCACAGTCTCCATCTGTACTGGAGTAGCCTTCTTCACTGAACGTATCCCCTGTTTCAGAGCAAAGGAGATATCCATAAAATTTCCACTTGCTCCTGAGTCGATCATAGTAGAGCTAGACACCCAGACTGAGTCAACCCAGAGTTTGATGGAAAGGAAGAAATGAGAATTGTTTCTTTTACAACTCAGCTGGGACACCGTTGAGGAAACTTGAAAAATTGCAGCGTTTATACCGTCATCGTCCCCAGAACTAACAGAGTTTAAGTCAGAGAAATCAAGATCTCTTGCAGCAGATCTCTCTGGAGCCTGAGGCTCGGACATGACAGAGCTCCTCTCGCAACACTCACAGTGAATGACTGCTGCAGTAGTCTTACGAGAACGGCTGGGGCAGTTTATAATGAAGTGCCCTGACTTACCACAGTAGAAACATAGATTTTCCTTTATACGATGTTCTTTGCGTGCATCACTAACCCGTCTTTGTAAAGAGTCCACCTGCATGGGTTCAGGTTCTGGTTCCCTTGTGATCCTACTCAAAGGTTCCTTAGCTGAGGAGGGAGGTAGTAAAAGGTTAGTGCGATTATTTTCGAACCATCTCTCTTGTCTGCGTTCAGTCAGACGAGCATCAATACGGATACAATAGTTAATAAAGTCACCTAACGCAGTGGGAGGGTCGGCACGAGCAAGTTCATCCTTAATCAGTGGAGACAACCCTTTCCGAAAAATAGATTTTTTAGCGGAAGTGTCCCAAGTGGTATCAAGAGCCCATCTCCTGAAATCCAGGGCATATTCGGCTACTGAACGCTTACCTTGGCGCAAAGTTAACATGGCTGCTTCAGCTGTTGCACCTCGATTGGGGTCATCAAACACCTGCCCCATGGCTGAAATAAAAGCATCAAGGTGATTCAAACAATCATCCTCAGTCTCAATCAGAGGGTTTGCCCACATCAAAGCCTTATTGGTAAGCAACATGATTATAGTAAGCACTTTGGATCGTTCAGTGGGAAATTGTGAAGCATGTGCAGAGAAAAATAAATTGCATTTATTAATAAATCCCCTGAATTTCTCACGTTCACCGCCAAATCGAAAAGGAGGTAATTTGGGGATCCCAGAACTCGGGGTTATGGCAGGAGCCTGAGCTCGTTCCTCTAGAGCCTCAATCCTGGCTCGCAATTCCTGGGTAGTCTGTCCAAACACTTGCAAATTATGATTAGTGAGGTCCTGTAGGCTTGCAAAACGGGTTTTTAAAGTCTGTACATCTGAAAGGATTGTATCAGTCACTCCGCAAAGTTCCTTTATGCGGGCCTCCATCTTCCAGATCTTTTAAGGCAGAAGTGCTGGAAGGAGAAGAGGAAAGGAAAAAAAAAACAAAAAAAAAACAATAGTGTTTACCTGTGGTAACACTCCAGAGTAAAATTTTAAGGGAATGCGCTCACCTGGAATGGTTGTGAGAAGTCACAACCACTGTCATCACATAAGGTATTAAACGGACATCTGGTATCCACAGTCACAGCAGACACGGCTTTCCCAGACCCAGCAGACACTAAACGTTGGCTCCTGAATCTTGTCATGTATAGTGTACAGTTCCTATAGCGTCTTGTGCTTGGGTGCGAGGAAAACACAGGAGACATAGGTTGAAATGAAATGACTTGTATTACTTCATACAAGCATGCTGAAAAGTTCACACAGTTTGCAGGAACAGCGACAGGAGACACAGCAGGCCAGAGTAACTTCAAGCACTACAATAAATCTCCAAAGCAGGTTCAGGATCTCTTCTCTGTACAGTAATTCCTCTGCAAACATGGATTCACCAAACAGCAGGTTTCCAGAGTCCAAAAGTGTTCCAAGGTTCCTCAGTAGGGAATAGCTGGAGTACAAGTCCAAGGTTTCCAGGAGTCAGGTCACAGACTGACTGAGGCTTGATTCAGGAGCACTGATTGTTCAGCTGAGGCTGTTTAAGAAGCAAGAGGGAAGAATCAGGGCGGGAACATGAAAACTGGAAACTCCATATTAACTGAGGGCAAGAGCTGCAGAAAGACAGAAAGCAAAATGGCCGACGGAAAACTGAGTTTCAAGGAACATGTCAACAGAGACAAAGAACCTTACAGTAGTCATGTGAGCGGTACTCGAGAAATCAGTCCACAGCATAGTCATGAAACCCCTGTCTCCAACGCCACTTCGGCTGTGTGCACCAACAACTCTTCCATGTTGCCCAGTACGGCTCGTGGTAGAACCTGCAACGCTGCTGTGTGCTGAGAATGCCTCTAACAAATGGTTTACCAGAGTTGCTTGTTTGTTCGCCAATATTAGCTCTAGGTTCTCCTGTGGCATGATGTTCTGTAATTTGCCTTTATAGTGTGGATCGAGGATGCTGGCCAACTAGTAGTCGTCATCCTTCATAATTTTGGCAATGCGGGGGTCCATTTTTAGGATCCGCAAGACATAATCACACATGTGGGCCAATGCTCCAGGTGTCAATGATGCACTGCCAGTGGTGGGTGGAGGAGCACTTTCTGCCAAATTCACATCCCTCCAGTCACGCACAAACTCTGTACCTGACCTTGGCAAGCCAACATTTTCTCTTGCCCCCTGAGAAGCATCCTCCTCCCCAAAATAATCCTCCCCCTAATCCTCCTCCTCTCCCTCTTCTTCCTCCACCTTGTCCAGGACAGTTCCCTGAGCAGACAATGGCTGACTGTCATCAAGGCTTCCCTCCTCCTCCTCCTCTTCCTCCTCCGTTGCAGACGCCTGATCTTTAATGTGCGTCAAAGTTTGCATGAGCAGACGCATAAGTAGGATGCTCATGCTTATGATGGCGTCGTCTGCGCTTACCAGCCATGTGAATTCCTCAAAACACTGAAGGAGTTTACAGAGGTCTTTCAGCTTTGACCACTGCACACCCAATAACTTGATGTCTGCCCTCAAACTGCCTGCCCGTGTATCCTTCCACAATGCAATACAGCCTGCCTGTGTTCGCACAGCCTCTCAACCATGTGCATGGTGGAGATTCACCTTGTTGCAGCGTCTATGATTAGGCGGTGCTTGGGGAGGTGGAGCGATTGCTGCAGCCTCTGCATACGACTGGAGTCTACGGGCGAGCGACTGATGTGCGAGCTCAGTCTAACGCACCTTATGGAGCAGGGCTAGTAACTCAAGATAATTATTTATGAAGCACTGCACCACCAGGTTCAAGGTGTGAGCCAGGCAAGTTATGTGTCTGAGTTTTGCCAGGGCTATGGCCGCCTGTTATGAATGTGCTAGAGATGGTTTCTGAGCAGAGGCTCCCTCTGGTGGTTACAGACAGTTCTGAACCTTTCAGCGAGGAATGGCGATCTAGGATCGCTGACTGGTCTGATATAAGGGAGATTCCCTCCCATGATGGTTGCCGGTGATCAATTGTTCTAGTCTCAGTTGTGGTTCCTGGTTATTTGGAAGTTTGCTGCGTCTTGCCTGCATCTTCTGCTTTCAGATAAGATATTTTCTGCTTTTATTTTTGTGCTTTCTTTTTGCATAGTTCTCTGCACTTTTGTGGAGGTCAGCCAGGTCCCCTTCTGGGGCCTGTGCTCCTCTCAGTTTATCTGTAGCCACTGTTATTTGTTCATTTGCTTTTTCCGTTTTTTCAGTGGCTGCGGCTTAGTTTTGTTACACCAGAGTTCTGATTTAGGTGGTAGAGATCGTGTGATCTCAGGTGTTTTTGCAATCAGAAGAGTTGGTATTTTTTAGGGTTTTTTTTGGATTGCAGTAAGTATCCTTTCCTGTACTTTTCTGTCTAGACAGATTGGGCCCCAGTGTTTGCTCATTCTATTTTCTGTCTGTGTCTGTGCTTCTTCTTGTCTAACCGCCATTACATGTTTGGGGGCTTCCTATTTTCTTTGGGGATCTGCTCCGGGGCAGATAGCTTTCCTCATTCTGCCGTTAGGTGTTGTTATCTCTCAGGCTGTGACGAGGCGTCTAGGATCAACGTAGGAACGCTCCACGGCTACCTCTAGTTGTGTGGTTAGTTCAGGTTACTGCAATCCAATAGCTTCCGGCCTCTCTGGTGTATTGCCGTTTTTGTTTTTTCTCCTCAACTACCTAAACATAACAGCCGCCACAAAATATTGGCCGTTATCACTGATTACCTTGCCTGGGTCAAGATGTAGACTGCCCAGCCATGACTCAGTTTCTCGATGCAAGTAGTCGGCCAGTACCTCCGCGATGTGTCTGTTGTCGCCAAAAGACATCATATTTAAAACAGCCTGCTGACGCTTACCACTAGCTGTTCGATAGTGGGACACCTCGTGTGCAACACTGGCAACTGCAGATGGAGTGCTCGTGCGACTGCGCTCTGTCGACGAGCTTTCGCTTCTGGAGGAGGAGGGTCGAATGCCTACAGCCAACTGTTGCCTATACTGTGGGCTAGGCAGCACTGTCCCACCGCCGCTGTCCCTGTGGACCCTGCATCCACCACATTAACCCAGTGCGCAGTGATGGACACGTAACGGCCCTGGCCATGCTTACTGGCCCATTCATCTGTTGTGAGGTGCACCTTTCCACTCACCGATTGTTTGAGTGCATAGACAATGCGGTCTTTCACATGCAGGTGGAGGGCAAGGATGGCTTTCTACCAAAGAAATGCCGACTGGGTAGGTCATTGCGTGGGACAGCGTAGGCCATGAGCTCTCGCTGCGCTTTCAAACAAACGGAAGGGCATCATCTCTGATGAGTTTGGCAATGTAGGCGTTCAAAGCCAGTGTACGCGGATGAGAGAATGAGTACTTTCTTGTCCTACTCAGAGTGTCTGCTAGGACTTGAGAGCTGCATATGGGGGAACTAGCGGTGGACATGACGGACTGAGAAGGGGTTGGTGATGGTGATGGTGGTGATGGCCTAGATTCAGTCTTTCATTGGAAAAACATTGTGATTCCCTGACTGCTTTGGCCTTGCGATGACACCTCAACATTTCTTGCTGGTGGTGTGCTAACCAGTGGGCTTATAGTAGTGGAAGCGGTGTAGCGTTGCTGGCTACCTTCAGTCGGAGCAGGTGCACATGTGCTACCTGGGGTTTTGTAGTCCGTCCACGCTTGCAAGTGCATGGTGTTTAAATGTCTAAGCATGCAACTGGTATTCAAATTTCGGAGATTTTTCCCTCGGCTAAAGGTCCTTCCGCACTTCTTACAGATAACCTTTACCTCATCAATAGGATTTTGGTCAAAAAAGTGCCACACTGCACTCTTCCTACTATGGGATAAATTTTCAGGGCTTGCACGCTGTGCTAATTTGACCATCTGGCCAAGCTGTCCTGCAACTCTTTTTGTTTTTTAACACGTTTTTGGACTGCTACAGGCCTGCCAGATAACCGCAGCTGCGATGTCGATGCCTGCTGTGGATCCTCCTCCTCTTCTGAGCTATTGCCAGCGGCACCCTCTTCCCCAATGGATGCCAATCCGGTTCAACAACTGGGTCATCCATCACTTCCTCTTCAATTTCATCTGCACCTTCCTCTGTGTCACCGTGTAAGGTGGTAGAGTATGCGGTAATGGGCACCTGAGTTTCATCAGGGTCAAAATCTGGCTCAGTAGACTGCAAGGACAATGCAGTGCTCTGGGTGATTGTACCAGCAGAATCATATAGAAGTGGCTGTGCATCAGTGCACTCCATGTCATATTCATCTTGGACTGGGGAGTTCAGGATTTGACTTGATAACCCAGGCATGGTATGTGAAAAGAGCTCCAGGGAGTTATCTGAAGTGTGGCCTTCACTTTTGTTGGGGGTGAAGGACACAAGGAAAGGTGTCGTTCCTGCCCAGTAGCCTGCACTGACGACTCAGTGCTTGCAGTTTTTGAAACTTCAGAAGAGAAGGCGATAGAGCTGGAGGCTGTTTTGGCAATGTAAGCCATAACCTGTTCCTGATGCTCTAGCTTTAAAAGCGATTTACCTACTCCCAGAAAAAGGAGCCTTCCAGGCCTTCTGGAGCCAGACAATGACACAGGCTCAACACCTCCTGCCTTAGGTGCTATTGTGCTTTTGGCACTACCAGCAGATGCAGCACCACCACCATCAGTACCAGCTGCCCCTCCCCCGCCCACGTCCACGGCCTCTTCCACCATACTTCCTCATGTTTGGGAAAATATACCAAAAATACCAGCAGATATATGGTACTGTCTCAGAAGCTTACAGCTGTATACAGCGTAGGGGAAAATTGAAATCTCCGTATATATTTCCAGAGTCACACACAGACGCTCACTCAGTATGGATTTGACCTTAATACAAAAAGCAGAAAAACTGTACTGTCTCAGAAGCATACAGCTGTATACAGCGTAGGGAAAATTGAAATCTCCGTATATATTTCTGGAGTCACACACAGACGCTCACCCAGTATGGATTTGACCGTAATAGAAAAAGCAGAAAAAGAGTACTGTCTCAGAAGCGTACAGCTGTATACAGCGTAGGTGAAAATTGAAATCTCCATATATATTTCCGGAGTCACACACAGATGCTCACTCAGTATGGATTTGACCATAATACAAAAAGCAGAAAAAGGGTACTGTCTCAGAAGCGTACAGCTGTATACAGCGTAGGGGAAAATTCAAATCTCCGTATATGTTTCCGGAGTCACACACAGACGCTCTCTCAGTATTGATTTGACCGTAATACAAAAAGCAGAAAAACGGTACTGTTTCAGAAGCGTACAGCTGTATACAGGGTAGGGGAAAATTGAAATCTCCATATATGTTTCCGGAGTCACACACAGACGCTCTCTAAGTATGGATTTGACCGTAATATAAAAGGCAGAAAAACGGTACTGTCTCAGAAGCGTACAGCTGTATACAGCGTAGGGGAAACTTGAAATCTCCGTATATATTTCCGGAGTCATACACAGACGCTCACTCAGTATGGATTTGACCGTAATACAAAAAGCAGAAAAACGGTACTGTCTCAGAAGCGTACAGCTGTATACAGGGTAGGGGAAAATTGAAATCTCCGTATATATTTCCGGAGTCACACACAGACGCTCACTCAGTATAGATTATACCAGAATGCAAAAAGCAGAAAAAGGGTACTGTCTCAGAAGCGTACAGCTGTATACATCGTAGGGGAAAATTGAAATCTCCGTATGTATTTCCGGAGTCACACACAAAAATATTTAGAATTGAGAGTCCTCAGTGGTTGATACCTTTTAATGGTTAGATAAAAAAATGTCGCTGTCGCTGTCTGGAGTCACACACAGACACTCACTCAGTATGGATTTGTGTTATGTTTCGGTAGCTGAGGAGTGCAGGTAAAAAAGGCAATACACCAGAGCAGTTGGAATCTATGAGATTGCAGTACCCTGACTAACCACCACAACTAGAGGCAGCCGTGGAGCGTTCCTACGTTGGTCCTAGACGCCTCGTCACAGCCTGAGAAACTAACTACACCTAAAGATAGAAATAGGAAAGCTATCTGCCCCGGAGCAGAACCCCAAAGATAATAGAAAGCCCCCAAACATGTAATGGCGGTTAGACAAGAGGAAATACTGACACAGAAAGAAAATAGTATGAGCAAACGCTGGGGCCCAAACTATCTAAATAGAAAAGGATAGGAAGGGTACTTACTGCAATCCCAGAAAACCCTGAAAAGCACCAACTCTACTAATTTCAAAATCACCTGAGATCACACGACCTCTACCACCTAAATTAGCTCTCTGGTGTAACAAAATCAAAACAGCAGCCACTGAAAAAACTGGAAAAAGCAAAAGAACAAAACTCAGTGGCTGAACTAAACTGAGAGGGCAGAAGCCCCCGGAGGGGACCCTGAAGGCCCCCAAAGAAGTGCAGGACAAAATGCAAAAATATAGCACAAACACAAAAGAAGAAAAAGTCTTATCTGTTAGCAGGAGATGCAGACACGACACAGCAGGCTACAAGGGAAACTGGAATGAAGGATTCAGACCAGAACAATTGATCACCGGCAACCCTGATGGGAAAATGACTCCCTTATATAAGACCAGTCAGTAACACCTGATTCCCAGTCCTCACAATCTTCACTAGCACCGCTTGTAACCACCAGAGGGAGCCTCTGCTCAGAACTCATCTCAAACCCATTCACAACAGTACCCCCCCCTTGAGGAGGGGTCACCGAACCCTCATTTGAGCAACCAGGTCAGTCAGGATGAGTTCTATGATACGCACGGATAAGTCTCCCAGCATGGATGTCCGAAGCAAACACCCAAGAATTGTCCTCCTGACCATAACCTCTCCATTTAACCAAATACTGGAGTTTCCGTCTAGAAAAACGAGAATCCAATATTTTCTCAACCACATACTCCAGATTGCCCTCAACCAAAACAGGGTCAGGAGGCACAGCAGCAGGAACCACTGGCTCAACAAACCTCTTCAACAAGGACTTGTGGAACACGTTATGGATCTTAAATGTCCCTGGAAGAAGCAAACGAAAAGAAACAGGATTAATAATCTCCATGATCTTATAAGGTCCAATGAACCTAGGCTTAAATTTAGGAGATGCTACTCTCATAGGAATATTCCTTGAGGACAACCAGACCAAGTCCCCCACTTTAAACCGAGGACCATCAGTCCTATGCCGGTTAGCAAACCGCTGGGCCTTCTCCTGAGAGAGGGACAACCTCTCCACTACCTGGTCCCAAATCTGTTGCATACGCTCCACAACAGAGTCAACACCTGGACAGACAGAAGCCTCCGTCTGTCCTGAAGAAAATCGAGGGTGAAACCCAGAATTACAGAAAAACGGAGACATCAAAGTGGCAGAGCTAGCCCTATTATTAAGAGCAAACTCAGCCAAAGGCAAAAAAGAGACCCAGTCATCCTGATCAGCAGACACAAAGCATCTTAGATAAGTCTCCAATGTCTGGTTTGTTCTCTCAGTTTGACCATTGGTCTGAGGATGAAATGCCGAGGAGAAAGACAATTGAACACCCAGTTTAGAACAAACAGTCCTCCAAAATCTGGAAACAAACTGGACTCCTCTGTCAGACACAATGTTCTCAGGAATGCCGTGTAAACGAACCACGTGCTGAAGGAACAACGGCACCAATTCAGAGGAGGAAGGCAACTTAGGTAATGGCACAAGATGTATCATTTTGGAAAACCTATCACAAATTACCCAGATGGTGGTCATTCTCTGAGAAACAGGAAGATCGGAAATGAAATCCATAGAGATATGGGTCCATGGTCTCTTGGGCACAGGCAATGGCATCAACAAACCACTAGAGCGAGAGCAAGGCTTGGAGCGAGAGCAAGTCCCGCAGGACTGCACAAATTCCCTGACATCACGAGACAAGGTAGGCCACCAAAAGGACCGACTAACCAAGTCTCTGGTACCAAAAATTCCGGGATGCCCAGCCAATGCGGAACAATGAATCTCAGACATCACACTCTTTTTCCATTGGTCCGGGACAAACAATTTTCCAACAGGGCAGCGCTCGGGCCTATCCTCCTGACACCCCTCCAGAGCAAGTCTCAAATTGGGCGAGATGGCGGAAAGAACTACACCCTCTTTCAAAATAACAGAAGGATCAGATAACTCAGGAGAGTCCGCAAGGAAACTCCTCGAGAGGGCATCCGCCTTAACATTCTTAGTGCCAGGAAGAAAGGAAACCACAAAATTAAAACGTGTGAAAAACAAGGCCCACCTGGCCTGTCTAGGATTGAGTCGCTTGGCAGATTCCAGATAGACCAGATTCTTATGGTCCGTAAGGACCACCACCTGATGTTTGGCTCCCTCCAGCCAATGTCTCCACTCTTCAAAAGCCCACTTCATGGCCAATAACTCCCGATTACCCACGTCATAATTACGTTCAGTAGGAGAAAATTTTCGAGAGAAAAAGGCACAAGGGTTACTTTTAGAGGTCTCTGGATCTTTTTGGGACAAAATGGCACCTGCCCCAATTTCAGAGGCATCAACCTCCACCTGAAATGGCAGAGAAACATCAGGCTGCCGTAGAACAGGAGCAGAAGTGAATCTCCGCTTAAGTTCCCGAAACGCAGAGACTGCCTCAGGAGGCCAATTCACCACATCAGAACCCTTTCTGGTCAAATCAGTTAATGGTTTAACAATAACCGAGAAATTACCAATAAATTTACGATAAAAATTGGCAAAACCCAAAAATCTCTGAAGAGCCTTTAATGAAGTAGGCTGGACCCAATCACAGATGGCCTGAACCTTGACCGGGTCCATTTCAACAACAGATGGGGACAAAATGAATCCCAGAAATGAGATCCTCTGTACGCCAAAAAGACACTTTGATCCCCTCACATACAGAGCACTCTCTCTCAAAATCTGGAACACAGTTCGAACATGTTTCACATGAGAGTCCCAGTCATTAGAAAAAATCAAGATATCATCCAAATAAACAATCAGAAATTTGTCCACAAAATCCCTGAAAATGTCATTCATGAAGGACTGGAAGACGGAAGGAGCATTAGTGAGCCCAAAGGGTATCACTAGGTACTCAAAATGCCCTTCAGGGGTATTGAATGCCGTCTTCCATTCATCCCCGTGCTTAATGCGAATAAGGTTATACGCCCCCCTGAGGTCAAGCTTGGTAAACCAAGTAGCGTTTTTCACCCTGGAAAACAGGTCAGAAATCAAGGGTAACGGGTATTGATATTTCACAGTAATATTGTTCAAGAGACGATAATCAATACACGGCCTTAATGAACCATCTTTTTTGGCCACAAAGAAAAAACCGGCACCTAAGGTGAAGAGGATGGTCTGATATGACCCTTCTCCAATGATTCCTTGATATAAGACCGCATAGCGTCATGTTCAGGTACAGACAAGTTAAAAAGGCGACCTTTAGGGAATTTACTACCCGGCACTAATTCAATAGCGCAGTCATAGCTCCTATGGGGAGGCAAGGATGCAGATTTACTTTCGCTAAACACATCAGAAAAATCAAACAAAAAGTCAGGAACATCCTGAGCCTGGGGGGAGGCAGAAAAAACAGGAGTGTTGGTATTAACACATTGGCAGCCCCAACTGGTTACAGACACAGATTTCCAATCCAAAACAGGATTATGAGACTGTAACCAAGGGAAACCCAGCACGATAATGTCATGCAGATTATATAGAACCAAAAATTTGCAGCACTCCTGGTGATCAGGTTCAACCCTCATTATCACCTGAGTAGAAAACTGGGGTTTATTCTAAGCCAAAGGGGTAGAATCGATCCCCAGTAGGGGAATAGACTTCTGTAGGGGTATCAAGGGAAACCCACAACGTTTAGCAAAATCATAATCCATCAGGTTAATAGCTGCTCCAGAATCAACGAAAGCCTGAGCAGAAAATGAGGACAGAGAGCATATCAGAGTGTCACGCTGTATAGCAGATATATATATATGTGATGACAGTAATCTATATCAAAAGGGCAACATACAATATAACATGCGCATAGATATATGATAACATAGAATTACCTGACAGAAAGTCCAGTGGGTCAATACGGAATCCGTTATACGCTGTCTCCGGCTAGAGGGTGACCGGGGTCTATGCTGACCCTAAACTGGGGTCCTAACTAATCCCTCTACCTGGAGGTACTGTTAAAGGTACAGAGGTCCAGGCCACCAGCGTAAACCCTGTCTCCTATCAATCCCTGCCAACTGTAATCTAGTCCTAAGAAGGACCCTGATTACCACCAAAGGGAATGAACAGGTAACGGTTAATGAACAGAAAGACATACAAGAAAGACAAGAAATAAAGTAAATAAAGTCTTACATACAACACTCACACACAGTAGGAACACCTAAGGTCTCAGAGATAAACTATAAGCTATAAGAGTAAAAACAACTAAGGAGCTCTTAGCTTAAGTATTCTCAGAACCGATCCAGTCTGCTAGACTACATAAAGGCTTTCACCGGCATCTGACAAGCAGACTGGCAGGTATATGAAGGAATCTAATTAGAACATAATCAAAAGCAGCCGGGCGAGGCTGGACCTAGTCTTAGCAAAGAGCTAGGTAAAATTAATTCCCTCATTACCAAACACAAAGAAACAGCAACTCAGCTGTGAGAAGTCAGAGTGTGTAATCGCGACGATCCTTGTGGCGATACACCCATGACACAGAGTGACAGTTAATAAAAACTTAGTCTGAACACTACCCAAGACAACTGAGCGTGCAAAACGTCTTCCCCGCTTAGGGCAGACTGAAATAGCATGAGAGGCATCACCACAGTAGAAACACAACCCATTGCGCTTTCGAAACTCATGACGCTGTGCCCCAGACACCTCTCTATCACACTGCATGGGTTCAGAAGCTGGTTCACAAGGCAACACCATTCCACGCATCTTCTCCGCTCACGCAAACGTCTGTCAATTTGAATCGCTAATGACATAGAATCATTGAGACCAGAGGGGACAGGGAATCCCACCATAACATCCTTTACATTATCTGACAGACCCTTCCGGAAAAGGGCCGCCAAAGCGTCGTCATTCCATTTGGTCAGGACTGCCCACCTACGGAATCTCTGACAGTATAACTCAGCGTCATCAAGCCCCTGATTTAATGCCAACAAGGCTTTTTCAGCTTGATCAGTGACATTAGGCTCATCGTACAATAACCCCAAAGCCTGAAAAAACGCATCAACATCACTCAAAACAGGATCCCCAGGTATCAGGGAAAAAGCCCAATCCTGAGGATCGCCGCGCAGGAGAGAGATGATAATTTGAACCTGCTGCGCTGCGTTTCCTGAGGACTTAGATTTTAAGGCAAAAAACAATTTACAATTATTTTTGAAATTCTGAAACTTAGCTCGATCCCCTAAAAACAAATCTGGCATGGGGATCTTAGGTTCCACAACAGGCAACCTAGCAAGATATGCAGCAATACTCTGAACCTCAGTGGCAAGCTGATCCACACGGCCAGACAACTGTGCAAACTCCATTGGGAGAAAAGATCCTCCCAGGACCCAGAGATACAGAGGAAAAAAAAAAAAATGCAACAAACAGAAAAATATCTCTGACAACTATGACAACCTTTTTCATTCACAATATTTTTTTTTTTCCCTTCTGTGAGTACCATACAATTTTCAATTTTTAGGCCGGTGATACTGTTATGTTTCGGTAGCTGAGGAGTGCAGTTAAAAAAGGCAATACACCAGAGCAGTTGGAATCTATGAGATTGCAGTACCCTGACTAACCACCACAACTAGAGGCAGCCGTGGAGCGTTCCTACGTTGGTCCTAGACGCCTCGTCACAGCCTGAGAAACTAACTACACCTAAAGATAGAAATAGGAAAGCTATCTGCCCCGGAGCAGAACCCCAAAGATAATAGAAAGCCCCCAAACATGTAATGGCGGTTAGACAAGAGGAAATACTGACACAGAAAGAAAATAGTATGAGCAAACGCTGGGGCCCAAACTATCTAAATAGAAAAGGATAGGAAGGGTACTTACTGCAATCCCAGAAAACCCGAAAAGCACCAACTCTACTAATTTCAAAATCACCTGAGATCACACGACCTCTACCACCTAAATTAGCTCTCTGGTGTAACAAAATCAAAACAGCAGCCACTGAAAAAACTGGAAAAAGCAAAAGAACAAAACTCAGTGGCTGAACTAAACTGAGAGGGCAGAAGCCCCGGAGGGGACCCTGAAGGCCCCCAAAGAAGTGCAGGACAAAATGCAAAAATATAGCACAAACACAAAAGAAGAAAAAGTCTTATCTGTTAGCAGGAGATGCAGACACGACACAGCAGGCTACAAGGGAAACTGGAATGAAGGATTCAGACCAGAACAATTGATCACCGGCAACCCTGATGGGAAAATGACTCCCTTATATAAGACCAGTCAGTAACACCTGATTCCCAGTCCTCACAATCTTCACTAGCACCGCTTGTAACCACCAGAGGGAGCCTCTGCTCAGAACTCATCTCAAACCCATTCACAACAGATTTGACTGTAATACAAAAGGCAGAAAAACGGTACTGTATCAGAAGCGTACAGCTGTATACAGTGTAGGGGAAAATTGAAATCTCCATATATATTTCCGAAGTCACACACAGACGCTCACTCAGTATGGATTTGACAGTAATACAAAAAGCTGAAAAATGGTACTGTCTCAGAAGCTTACAGCTGTATACAGCGTAGGGGAAAATTGAAATCTCCGTATATATTTCCGGAGTCATACACAGATAGTCAGCAATGCATGTATTTGTCCGTGATACCAGCCAGTACACGGTAGTGTGTGAGGAGCGTACAGCTCTATACGGTGTGGGAAAAAATGAACGGTCGGTAAGTGTACAGAAAAAAAGAATAAAAGTATTAGTGCTGTGTAAAAAGCAGTCTGCACAGCAGTGTACACACAGCATCAGGCAGCCTAATAACCAGCGCTGCTGCACACAGGAAAATCCTCCCCTGTCACTGCACACTAACTGTACAGCACAATTGCTATCAGCACAAGCACATAAGAACTTCTCTTTCCAGCCCTAACTCTCTCCCTACTGATAAACAGCAAGCAACCTCTCCCTACTGTTAAGATCGGCAGAAGTAAAATGGAGGTCGGCGTTCAGGGCTTTTATAGACACTATGACACCCAAAAAAGCAAGCCAATCACTGCAATGCCCTTCTCTAAGATGGTGGTGGACGCTGCCCATGTCATCTCATTGCCCACAGTGTACGTCCTTGCTCGTTGGCTGAAAAAAGCGCCTGCAAGCATTATGGGAAAACCGACTTTGGCGCTTGTTTTGCCGAACGCATGGCCGACTTGACGCTATGGTCGGGTTTCACTCGGCGAAACTAGACTTTGGCGAAAGTAGGTGACTTTTGAATTTGACCGAGCTGTTTTGCTCAACTCTACTCGACAGGTAATGGGTGTGTGTATTACAGCCACGGGTGGTGCGCAGCTATTTTTTAGGCAATCCCCGCATGTGTTGCGGCGGTCTAACAGCCACAAAACATGCAACTGCAGGGACTCTAACATATTATCAGAGCACGCCCAAGTTACCCGAGCATGCTTGGATACAGGGCGGCTCCAGGTTTTTATGGGCCCTGGGCGAAAGAGTCTCAGTGGGCCCCCTTAACACAGACCACGATTCATGATGCACAGATACTGCAGAGAAATATGGGTATAGCACAACGCCAAACACTTCTCTTCTTCCATTACATGACTGATACCTATTGTAAATTGTACAATAGCTCAAAAACCGCCAAATCCTCACAGCGCACAGTACAGACTGGACAGTACAGTGCTCCATACAATATTATGGGCACTACATAGTCTCCCCCTCATCACCCATATAATACCCCATGCAGGATGTCACCCCGCCATCCCCCATATAATGCTCCATACAGAATACTGGACCCAATATAATGCTCCATACAGAATACTGGACCACATATAATGCTCCATACAAAATATGGAGCTCTCCTCTACACTGTGCTGCGTTCTGCACTGTTACGGCTCAGGAAAGGGCGCTGTGGAAAGACTCCCCATTATCATCATCATTGCCTGCCCATTATCATCATCATTGCCTCCCCATCATCATCATTGCCTGCCCATCATCATCATCATTGCCTGCCCATTATCATCATCATTGCCTCCTCATCATCATCATCATCATTGCCTCCCCATCAAATCATCATCATTGCCTCCCCATTAATATCATCATCATCATTGCCTTCCCATTATCATTGCCTCCCCATCATCATCATTGCCTCCCCATTAATATCATCATCATCATTGCCTTCCCATTATCATTGCCTCCCCATTATCATTGCCTCCCCATAATCATCATCATTGCCTCCCCATTAATATCATCATCATCATTGCCTTCCCATTATCATTGTCTCCCCATCATCATCATTGCCTCCCCATTAATATCATCATCATCATTGCCTTCCCATTATCATTGCCTCCCCATCATCATCATTATCATTGCCTCCCCATTAATATCATCATCATCATTGCCTCCCCATTAATATCATCATCATCATTGCCTTCCCATTATCATTGCCTCCTCATCATCATCATTGCCTCCCCATCATCATTGCCTCCTCACCACCATCACTGCCTCTCCTCACCACCATCACTGCCTCCCCCCACCACCATCACACATACAGCACCGCAGCACTCTCTCACATACACACACGCAGACACACACACACACACACATACCTCACCTGTCTGGCATCCGCGCCCTCTCTGCCACAGCCGGCCGCTGAATGATGATGTCATTCAGCGGCGCTGCTGTGAGAGAGGAAGCTCCGGCGCAGGCGCCCCCTGGAGTCCGGAGCTGCGGCAGGGGAGGCACGGGGAGAGATAAGTATTGCGCCGGCTGCTGCCGGGGCCCTGAGCAAGCGGGGGCGAGCCCAGTGGCGGCGCTGGCACCGCTAACGGGCGCCGGGGTGCCCGACGGCGAGTGGGCCCCCCCGCCTACTCAGGGCCCCGGCACTTGCCCGGGTATGCCAGGTGCTGATGCCGGCCCTGCTTGGATAACACGTTATCCGAGCATGTTCGCTCATTACTAATTGCTGTGATGACAGGGAATATGTTGACGACTTACATGATTGTCATTACGGAGCTCCCTTGAAACCCAGCCTGTATCGGGGGCTTCAAAGGAGACTGTTATTTCTGTGATATGCAGCAATGCTGTGGTATTGCTGTAAATAGTACAAGCAATCAGACAATCACAGGTTTAAGTCCCCTAAGGAAGCTAATAAATACAGTGAAAAATAAAAACAAGTTTTAAAAAATATGACAAAACTAAAAAAATAAACGTTCATCCTTCTTTTCCCCATTAAAAATAAAGATAATAAAAAATGATAAATACATGTGTGGTATCACCGCATCCAGAAAAGTTTGGTTTATCGAAATATAAAAATAATTAATCTGATCCATAATCAGAAAAAAATTTAACAAATGCCAAAATTGCGTTTTTTTTGGTCACTGCAAGACCATAAAAAATGTTGTAACAAGTTATGGTATTAATAAAAACCATGTCTCACCCCGTAAAAAATAATCCATTACTTAGCTCCATCGAATGAAAAATGGAAATGTTACAGGTGTGGAAAAAAAAAGGCAATACAATCAAAAAATTTTTTTTTCAAAGTTCTGATTTTTTTTCATCAGTATAATAATAAAAAACTGGACACATTTGGTATCGCCATAAACATACTGATGAGAAGAATCATATTACAAAGTCATTTACCAGACATGATGTACAGTACAGACCAAAAGTTTGGACACACCTTCTCATTCAAAGATTTTTCTGTATTTTCATGACTATGAAAATTACAGTATTTTTTGGACCATAAGACGCACTTTTTTCCCCAAAAATTTTGGGGGAAAATGGGGGTGCGTCTTATGGTCGCAACATACCGTAAAGTCCGATGGCGGCGGCGGTCCCAATGCAGCTTCGCTGCGGTGCGGTGGTGGTGTCGGGGCAGCAGCGGGGCTCTGTGCTGCGTCGATGGCTCCGCCGGCATTTCGTCCTAGACGGAAAGCCCCCCACAGCTGCGACGCGGTGCCGGGCTGAAGAATGGCCGCCAGGGGCCTCCGGAAAGATGGCCGACGCAAACTCATTCAAATCTCGGCAACGAGATCTTGTCCTGATATCTCGGGAGACTAGATCTCGGGAAGAGATCTCGTTGCCGAGATTTGAAAGAGTATGCGGCGGCCATCTTGCGGGAGGCCCCTGGCGGCCTTCTTTCAGCCCGGCACCGCGTCGCAGCTGCGGGGGGCTTTCCGGCTAGGACGAAATGCCGGCGGAGCCCCCCACGCAGCACAGAGCCCTGTTGCTGCCCCGACACCACCACCGCACCACAGGGAAGCTGCATTGGGACCGCCACCGGATTTGTGAGTATATGGCCACCTCACAGAACACAGCCACCCCACAGTGCCCACCACCCCACAGTGCCAACCACCCCACAGTGCCCAACCACCCCACAGAACACAGCCACCCCACAGTGCCCAACCACCCCACTGAACACAGCCACCCCACAGTGCCCAACCACCCCACAGAACACAGCCACCCCACAGTGCCCAACCACCCCACAGAACACAGCCACCCCATAGTGCCCAACCACCCCACAGAACACAGCCACCCCACAGAACACAGCCACCCCACAGAGCACAGCCACCCCACAGAGCACAGCCACCCCACAGAACACAACCACCCCACAGAGCACCACTACTACACCAGCCTGGACCACCGAACGACCCCAGTGACCACTCCTCTACCTGTGCTGATCCGTTCGCTGGTAAGCTGAATTCGGATTGTAAGACAGACCCCCATTTGACACATTATTTTTTTTTTCCCAATTTTCCGGTGTGTCTTATAGTCCGAAAAATACAGTATACATTCACACTGAAGGCATCAAAACTATGAATTAACACATGTGGAATTATTTACTTAACAAAAAAGTGTGAAACTGAAAATATGTCATATTCTAGGTTCTTAAAAGTAGCCACCTTTTGCTTTGATGAGTGCTTTGCACACTCTTGGCATTCTCTTGATGAGCTTCAAGAGGTAGTCACCAGAAATGGTCTTCCAACAATCTTGAAGGAGTTTCCAGAGATGCTTAGCACTTGTTGGCCCTTTCGCCTTCACTCTGCGGTCCAGCTTACCCCAAACCATCTCGATTGGGTTCAGGTCTGGTGATTGTGGAGGCCAGGTCATTTGGCGTAGCACCCCATCACTCTCCTTCTTGGTCAAATAGCCCTTACACAGCCTGGAGGTGTGTTTGGGGTCATTGTCCTGTTGAAAAATAAATGATGGTCCAACTAAATGCAAACCGGATGGAATAGCATGCCGCTGCAAGATGCTGTGGTAGCCATGCTGGTTCAGTATGCCTTCAATTTTGAATAAATCCCCAACAGTGTCACCAGCAAAGCACCCCCACACCATCACACCTCCTCCTCCATGCTTCACGGTGGGAACCAGGCATGTAGAGTCCACCTTTTCTGCGTCGCACAAAGACACGGTGGTTGGAACCAAAGATCGCAAATTTGGACTCATCAGACCAAAGCACAGATTTCCACTGGTCTAATGTCCATTCCTTGTGTTCTTTAGCCCAAACAAGTCTCTTCTGCTTGTCCTTAGCAGTGGTTTCCTAGCAGCTATTTTACCATGAAGGCCTGCTGCACAAAGTCTCCTCTTAACAGTTGTTGTAGAGATGTGTATGCTCTGTGTAGCATTGACCTGGTCTCTAATCTGAGCTGCTGTTAACCTGCGATTTCTGAGGCTGGTGACTCGGATAAACTTATCCTCAGAAGCAGAGGTGACTCTTGGTCTTCCTTTCCTGGGGTGGTCCTCATGTGAGCCAGTTTCTTTGTAGCGCTTGATGGTTTTTGCAACTGCACTTGGGGACACTTTCAAAGTTTTCCCAATTTTTCGGACTATGATGGCCACTCGTTTTTCTTTACTTAGCTGCTTTTTTCTTGCCATAATACAAATTGTAACAGTCTATTCTGTAGGACTATCAGCTGTGTGTACACCAGACTTCTGCACAATACAACTGATGGTCCCAAACCCATTTATAAGGACAGAAATCTCACTTATTAAACCTGACAGGGCACACCTGTGAAGTGAAAACCATTTCCGGTGACTATCTCTTGAAGCTCATCAAGAGAATGCCAAGAGTGTGCAAAGCAGTCATCAAAGCAAAAGGTGGCTACTTTGAAGAACCTAGAATATAAAACATATTTTCAGTTGTTTCACACTTTTTTGTTAAGTAAATAATTCCACATGTGCTAATTCATAGTTTTGATGCCTTCAGTGTGAATGTACAATTTTCATAGTCATGAAAATACAGAAAAATCTTTGAATGAGAAGGTGTGTCCAAACTTTTGGTCTGTACTGTATGCTTTAAAAACAATTCCCAAAAAACAATGTTAGAATTGCGTTTTTTTTTCACTTGGAATTTTTTTCTCCCATTTTCCAATATACTATGTGATAAAATGAATAGTGTCACTCAAAAGTACAACTCATCCTTAAAAAACAAGCACTCACATGTCTATGTGAACAGAAAAATAAAAAAAAATGGAAATTGTCTGCATTCGGAAGAGGTTAAGTGTTGCAAAAAATTTGATTTGTCTCACCATTTTCTGTGACCCATATTACTTTCATACACAGATTTGGTGAGTGAACCCTTGAGATGCAGGAACAGTGGTAGAGAAAATAGACAAGCATCTAGAAAATATGGTCTGAAAAAGGTGATTGAGCCCTAGGTGAAGAGTGTGGGAGTGGGGGGAGAAAAGACGCCTGACGAGTGACTTGAAATAAGTATGTGGGGGACTGTGTGCAGTGACTGTCAAGAAACAGAAGACAGAAGGAGAGTATTGTTTAAATTGTTCATTCTTCATTTCATTCTGTTTGTTCGGCAACGTTCAAGAATAATCTGTCAATGGAGTGTTGTTACTGTACCATTAAGCATCCTGTGTACTTTGCATACC
>JARQOD010000003.1:543811136-543839609 GCA_033576555.1 Oophaga sylvatica | reverse complement strand
TACTGCTCCAGGTCTGATTGGTTCGTTCTGTCCATTAGTCTGGGGATGAAAAGCAGAAGAAAGGTTTAATTTAATGTCCAATGCGGCACAGAAATTTTGCCAAAACCTTGAAGTGAATTGCACCCCTCGATCCGAAATGACCTCATCCGGTACTCCATGTAAGCGAAACACATTCTTAATCATCAAGTCTGATGTCTGTTTTGCAGTGGGTAAGCCGACACAAGGGATAAAATGAGCTGCCTTTGTTAGACGATCAACCACCACTAGAATGGTGTTCTTCCCTTGAGAGGTTGGTAACTCCACAATGAAGTCCATAGAAATGGATCCCCACGGGCGGGACGGGTGGGAAGAGGTTGTAACAGACCAGTTGGTGAGGAGCGAGGTGTTTTGCATCTTGCACAGACTTCACATGAAGTGACATAGTTTAAAACATCTTTCCTGTAAGTGGGCCACCAAAAGAAACGAGAAAGAAATTCTTGTGTCTTTAGAATTCCCCTATTCCCGGCTATCTTGGAATCGTGGATGAGTTGCAATACTCTCAATCTGACTGTTTCAGGTATATACAGACGTTGTCCCTGAATCCACACACCATTCTTAAAGACAAGACTTACGTCCCTTGGGGGTTGAGCCAACAAAGAATCCGCATGGTATGCTTCCTTGATGTCCTTAAGTAGGTCTTGATTATGAATCACTCCCAGGAATCTAGAGTCAGGAAGAATAGTCTTAGGAGGAGTAAGTGGACGTGTCTCTGCTGAATGAATCCTAGAGAGTGCATCAGCCTTTCCATTGCGCGATCCTGGTCTATAAGAAATTACAAAATTAAATTGGTTTAGGAAAAGATTCCAGCGAGCCTGGCGAGGAGTCAGGCACTTAGCCGACCTGATAAATTCAAGGTTACGATGGTCTGTCAGGACGACTATTTGCTGTGCAGCTCCCTGAAGAAGGTGTCTCCATTCCTTGAAGGCGGCAATAATGGCCAACAATTCTCTATTGCCCACATCGTAGTTCCTCTCAGCCGAAGACAACTGCTGGGAAAAGAAGGCACAGGGATGCAAGACATTCTTCTCACCTGTTCTCTGAGAGAGTATAGCTCCAACGGCACAGTCTGAAGCATCCACCTCTATTATGAAGGCAAGCTCGGGGTTGGGATGTACTAAGATAGGTGCGGTGGTAAATTTATCCTTTAAACAGGAAAATGCTTCCTGAGCTTGCGGGGTCCAGGAGAACCTAGACTGTTTCCGGGTAAGTTGGGTGATAGGTGACACTACCTCAGAGAAATTCCTAATGAAACGTCTATAGAAGTTGGCAAACGCGATGAAGCGCTGCACCTCCTTCACATTTCTAGGAATTGGCCAATCCTTGATGGCTTGGGTCTTGCTTCCATCCATACTAATCCCTTGCGTAGATAGTACATACCCCAGAAATTGAATTTCGGTCCTATGGAATTCACACTTTTCAAGTTTGATGTAGAGATGGTTTTGTCTTAGGCGTTCTAAGACCATTCTCACATGTCCACGATGTTCCTCTGTGGAGTTAGAAAAAATTAGAATATCATCCAGATAAATCACCACAAATGTATCTAGGAGATCCCTGAAGATGTCATTCACCAAGTGTTGGAAAGTGGCTGGGGCGGTACTCAGACCAAAAGGCATAACTAGATATTCGAAGTGTCCATAGCGTGACCTGAATGCAGTCTTCCATTCATCCCCAGGTCTAATACGGACCAAGTTATAGGCCCCACGGAGATCCAGTTTAGAGAAAATTTTGGCGTGCCGCACTCTCTCCAACAACTCAGGGATTAAAGGCAATGGATAACGGTTTCTAATAGTAACCTTATTGAGTTCCCTATAGTCTATGCAGGGTCTCAGAGATCCATCTTTCTTCTTCACAAAGAAGATGGATGCACCTGCGGGAGATGAAGAGGGGCGTATGAAGCCTTTGGCTAGATTTTCATCTATGTAGTCCTTCAAAGCTTTTAGCTCGGGCCCCGCTAGGGGGTAGATCTTACCAAAAGGTATCTCGGCTCCAGGCAATAATTCAATTGGACAATCATTGGACGGTGAGGAGGAAGCTGATCAGCGTTCTTCTTGTCACATGAATCCACATAGTCCTGGTATACAGCTGGTAGTTCAGGGACTGACATGGTTCCTTTAGGAACAGAGCAAGCTGAAACTCCTTGACTCATCTGTTTCTCCGGAAAGTGTAATTCCTTGGTCTCCCAGTTAATCGTAGGATTCTGCGCCTGCAGCCATGGTAGCCCTAGAATAATGGGAAAGTGGGGAGAAGAGATAAGCATAAAAGACATTTTCTCCTGATGATCTTTACCCATAAGGACCCTCAAAGGCTCTGTTTCCTGATCCACTGGTCCAGAGGTCAGCAGGGAGCCATCCACAGTCTCCATCTGTACTGGAGTAGCCTTCTTCACTGAACGTATCCCCTGTTTCAGAGCAAAGGAGATATCCATAAAATTTCCACTTGCTCCTGAGTCGATCATAGCAGAGCTAGACACCCAGACTGAGTCCACCCAGAGTTTGATGGAAAGGAAGCAATGAGAATTATTTATTTTACAACTCAGCTGGGACACCGCTGAGGAAACTTGAAAAATTGCAGCGTTTATACCGTCATTGTCCCCAGAACTAACAGAGTTTAAGTCCGAAAAATCAAGATCTCTTGCAGCAGATCTCTCTGGAGTCTGAGGCTCGGACATGACAGAGCTCCTCTCGCAACACTCACAGTGAATGACTGCTGCAGTAGTCTTACGAGAAC
Source organism: Oophaga sylvatica (assembly GCA_033576555.1). NCBI lineage: Eukaryota > Metazoa > Chordata > Amphibia > Anura > Dendrobatidae > Oophaga > Oophaga sylvatica. The sequence goes on along the minus strand of JARQOD010000003.1, from coordinate 543,836,843 downwards.
GGCTGGGGCAGTTTATAATGAAGTGCCCTGACTTACCACAGTAGAAACATAGATTTTCCTTTATACGATGTTCTTTGCGTGCATCACTAACCCGTCTTTGTAAAGAGTCCACCTGCATGGGTTCAGGTTCTGGTTCCCTTGTGATCCTACTCAAAGGTTCCTTAGCTGAGGAGGGAGGTAGGAAAAGGTTAGTGCGATTATTTTCGAACCATCTCTCTTGTCTGCGTTCAGTCAGACGAGCATCAATACGGATACAATAGTTAATAAAGTCACCCAACGCAGTGGGAGGGTCGGCACGAGCAAGTTCATCCTTAATCAGTGGAGACAACCCTTTCCGAAAAATAGATTTTTTGGCGGAAGTGTCCCAAGTGGTATCAAGAGCCCATCTCCTGAAATCCAAGGCATATTCGGCTACTGAGCGCTTACCTTGGCGCAAAGTTAACATGGCTGCTTCAGCTGTTGCACCTCGATTGGGGTCATCAAACACCTGCCCCATGGCTGAAATGAAAGCATCAAGGTGATTCAAACAATCATCCTCAGTCTCAATCAGAGGGTTTGCCCACATCAAAGCCTTATTGGTAAGCAACATGATTATAGTAAGCACTTTGGATCGTTCAGTGGGAAATTGTGAAGCATGTGCAGAGAAAAATAGATTGAATTGTTTAATAAATCCCCTGAATTTCTCACGTTCACCGCCAAAACGAAAAGGAGGTAACTTGGGGATCCCAGAACTCGGGGTTATGGCAGGAGCCTGGTCTCGTTCCTCTAGAGCCTCAATCCTGGCTCGTAATTCCTGAGTAGTTTGTCCAAACACTTGCAAATTATGGTTAGTGAGGTCCTGTAGGCTTGCAAAACGGGTCTTTATAGTCTGTATATCTGCAAGGATTGTATCAGTCACTCCGCAAAGCTCCTTTATGCGGGCCTCCATCTTCCAGATCTTTTAAGGCAGAAGTGCTGGAAGGAGAAGAGGAAAGGGAAAAAAAAAAAAAAACAATAGTGTTTACCTGTGGTAACACTGCAGAGTAACATTTAAGGGAATGCGCTCACCTGGAATGGTTGTGAGAAGTCACAACCACTGTCATCACAGAAGGTATTAAACTAGCATCTGATATCCACAGTCACAGCAGACACGGCTTTCCCAGACCCAGCAGACACTAAGCATTGGCTCCTGAATCTTGTCATGTATAGTGTACAGTTCCTATAGCGTCTTGTGCTTGGGTGCGAGGAAAACACATGAGACATAGGTTGATATGAAATGACTTGTATTACTTCATACAAGCATGCAGAAAAGGTCACACAGTTTGCAGGAACAGAGGCAGGAGAACACAGCAGGCCAGAGTAACTTCAAGCTCTACAATAACTCTCCAAGCAGGTTCAGGATCTCTTCTCTGTACCGTAATTCCTCTGCAAACATGGATTCACCAGACAGCAGGTTTCCAAAGTCCAAGAGTGTTCCAAAGTTCCTCAGTAGGAAATAGCTGGAGTCCAAAATCCTAGGTTTCCAGGAGTCAGGTCACAGGCTGACTGAGGCTTGATTCAGGAGCACTGATTGTTCAGCTGAGGCTGCTTAAGAAGCAAGAGGGAGAGAATCAGGGCGGGAACATGAAAACTGGAAATTCCATATTAACTGAGGGCAAGAGCTGCAGAAAGACAGAAAGCAAAATGGCCAACGGGAAACTGAGTTTCAAGGAACATGTCAAAAGAGACAAAGAACCTTACACAGTGCACAGTGACAGTGCAATCCCTCACAGGCTCTAATGAGATGTGACTAGCGGCGAGAGAGTGCACTGTCAGTGCACATTGTAAGGAGAGAACCAGGAAGGCAAAGCAGGGACCAACCCCACCCAAGAAAAGTGACATCTGTTTAATGGGTGGGGCTAGGCTCTGCTCAATTTGCTGATTCTGGAATCAGTTTGGATATAATGTGTAAGGTGGGCCATGCTACTGGAGGAAATTGATTCTTCAGCAATGATGATAAAAAGGTTTTTTATTCACAATTCATTTCAATGCCGTATCCAGTCAAAAAAATAGTTTAGAAATTGAGTATATGTTCCAGCTCCAATTAAAAATTTGTACAATCTGTATTTGACAAAAAACATCTGTGTTGTTTTCGAAACGCGTTGCTCTATGTCCTCTTTTTCTTACACATCCCTTCCCTGCATCAGATTTCAACCTCCGATGCATCTTGTCACATGATGATAGTCTTGAGTCTTATTACTTTTTAATCCTTGTTTTTTTACATTAATAAATACAAATTTTTAATTGGAGCTGGAACATATCAATTTCTCTGCTGTTTAGGACGCACTTCCGCACTCCACGTCTTGAATCACAGCAGATGAGCTGACATAAACCTCTTTTTTCTTAGAAAACTTGTTTTTGGGGTGTATTCATTTTTTAATCAACTCATTTGAGTAAAACTGAAGATTTTGTAATGAAAGTTATTATTAGAAGTTATGTTAATATTATTAACCTTGTTCTCATGTTATGGGTTAAAAAAATGTTGTATGAAACTTAGTCATGTCAAAATTTTGGAAATTGTTTTTGTATTCAGTGAGATTTTGATTAAAATCTTACTTTTCAAAGGAGTTGTACTCATTTATACTGAGTACTATACATAGCACATTGTAGTGGTTTAAAAATGTTATTTTGTTCTGTAGTAGCAGATAATTTCTGAGATTATTTCCATAAGTGTAAATTCAAATTTTAACAAAATAAACCTTTTCATCTTTTTAGATTGACAGACGGTTGTCTTCACCTCGGAGTTCGTCTAAGGTAGGACATACCAAGTAACTACAAAGAACAATATTAGCATGTGTGTCTATTCTATGCTCCCAATGTAGTGATTGAAAAACCTTATAACTAGGGGCATAGCTATGAAAAGAACTGGATGAATATTCATTCTGTCTGCTGGGTGTGGTGCACCAACAAGTCACTTGGCCAGAGTTTTAAGATCAAACTTGACAACTTTCCTTAAAATGTTGATAGACTTCTTGAAAAAGGTGATATGACCGAGACTCCTGATGTTGCAGAAAACTTCCAGTAAGCAATTCTCTCTAAAGGTTTTTATGTATGTGGTGATGACATGCATTTTCATCAGACTGATGGAAGTGCAGCTCTGCAAAAAAATTCTGATTTTCTCGCTTGAACACGTGAAAAAGTTGCCTAGTATGATTTAGATAAATGGTGAGTAGCAAACTGAATCTTTTCCTTAAGTGAAGTGTGACAGAGTCACTGGCACAGTGTATGAGGGGAGATACATGTCACAGTGCATACTGTGGTCAATGATGTAAAAACCAGGATGTTTTTGCCTCCAGCACGCTGCATCCTGCGAGGGTTAATTTAAGGTTATACATTGGCTGGTTTTAAGTGGGAACTAGCGATGAGTGAGTATTGTCATTGTTCGGGTTTTCCCGAGCATGTTCGGGTGTGCTCCGAGTATTTGGGCGTGCTCGAAGATATAGTTTGTGCCACCGTAGCTGCATGATTTGCGGCTGCTAGTCAGCCTGAATACATATGGGGATTCTCTAACAAACAGGCAATCCCACATGTATTCAGGCTGTCTAGCAGCCACAAATCATGCAGCTACGGTGACACAAGCTAAATCTACGAGCACGCCCAAATACTCAGAGGACCATCCAAGCATGTTCAGGAAAACCCGAGCAACGAGTATACTTGCTCATCACTAGTGAGAACCCATAAAGTGGGAGGGAGATTTCTCACCATAACCCCTCCTACAAAGCCACTGGTATGTGTACTAGCAGGACCTGTGATGATGTCACCATCATATGATCATCACATGGTCCTGGTTAAATACCTGGACCTGAGAGACAGTCTGTGTGTGGTGTATTGGAAGAGGAAGCACTCCCACGTGGCTCCAGGAGGAGCAGAGAACATTGTCAGGTTTCTGCAGGTGGAACCTGCAGAGAAAGGACTCTGACGAACTTTGTTTTGTTTTCTGTTAAGCCAGGAAGGCTCTGCTTTTGTTTTTCTGAACCGTGCCTTGATCTATGATGACTTTAATAAACCAGCAGGTGTTCCACTACCAAAGTGTTTCTGTGTCTATCTGAGGAAGCAGCTAAGCATGGCATCCCCTCACAGAACCTATTCAAAACTTTGCATTTAAAGGGAACCTTTAAGCTGATTCATGATGCTTGAACTATGGGCAACTTGAATCAAAGATTAGACCCTGCCTTACAAACATCCTTACTGCATTTCATAGAAAAACAAAGTTAAAAGAGAGGCCAGGGACAATGTGACTAGTCCAAGTGGCCAATCTCCACCAGCTTCTCCCTGCCCACTCAGCTAGACTGACTGACACTAACGTATTTCTCCATATGTGGGTAAAGTTATAGAACACCCCCTGATGAAGCCGGTTTATCTCAGCGATACGCGTGGCACCTATAATGCCCACATGGACTTCTTCTTGGAGCCTTATTTGTGGTAGAACCTAAATTAACAAACTATCTAACTAGGAAGTCACATGGGCATAGAAATGTTCTGGATCAAACAATCGAGTCGGGAACTACTAGCTACTATCCAGCTACTAGGTCAGGTCAAATGCTTAAAGGGTTTGTCCAGAAGTGGGAGAAAAATCTGTAATCACACTATGTGACTGCAGGCTGTCGAATCATGACAGCATGCAGTGTGATATTCCAGGTGCAAGCCGGTTGTCACGTAAATGCAATTTGCATACTTTTCTTCACGAGCTGACTACATGTGTATGGTTTCTCTAAATAGAAGTGAATTGAGTGAAGCTGGGTGCGTCTAGTTGGCACGTGACTGTAAGTATAAAATTGGCAATTCCCTCTTGCTCCGGGAATACTGGAGAATCATGACAATGTGCACACTGAATGTTGCCATGATTTGGCATAAGTGACTGCAGATTTATGCCCGTGGCTGGACAACTTCTTTAAAGGAATCCTTGATGTTACAAATTATTATTATTATTTTTATAGCGCCATTTATTCCATGGCGCTTTACATGTGAGAGGGGGCGAGTATAGAGAAGTACAATAAATATGAGCAATACAGGACACATATAAGTACAGAAGGAGAGAGGACCCTGCCCACAAAGGCTCACAATCTATAGAATACACTAGGAGAGGGTAGAACTGGTTGTGTGGCGGTTCAGTAGACTGAGGATCACTGCTGGTTGTAGACTTGTCGGAAAAGGTAGGTCTTCAGGTTCTTTTTGAAGGTTTCCATGGTAGGCGCGAGTCTGATGTGTTGGGGTAGAGAGTTCCAGAGTATGGGAGAGGCACGGGAGAAGTCTTGTATGCGGTTGTGGGAAGAAGAGATAAGGGGAGAGTAGAGAAGGAGATCTTGAGAGGATCAAAGGTTGCGCGAGGGTAAGTAATGGGAGACCATGTCACAGATGTATGGAGGAGACAGGTTGTGGATGGCTTTGTATGTCATAGTTAGGGTTTTGAACTGGTGCCTCTGGACGATAGGAAGCCAATGAAGGGCTTGGCATAGGGGAGAGGCTGAGGAATAACGGGGAGACAGGTGGATTAGTCGGGCAGCAGAATGTAGGATGGATTGGAGTGGTGCCAGGGTGCTGGAGGGGAGGCCAGAGAGTAGGAGGTTGCCATAGTCAAGGCAGGAGATGATAAGGGCATGCACTAGTGTTTTTATGGTGTCGTGGTCAAGGAATGCACGGATCCGGGAAATATTTTTGAGTTTGAAACGGCAGGATGAGGCTAGGGTTTGGATATGTGGCTTGAAAGAAAGGGCAGAGTCGAGGATCACCCCGAGGCACCGAGCATGCGGGAACGGGGAAAGTGAGCAGCCGTTGACATTGAGGGATAGGTCTTGTGGAGGCGTAGAGTGAGATGGGGGGAAGATGATGAATTCTGTTTTGTCCATGTTTAGTTTTAGAAAGCGAGCAGAAAAGAAAGCTGAAATAGCGGACAGACAGTGTGGGATTTTTGTCAGTAAGGAGGTGAGGTCAGGTCCAGATAGGTAGATCTGCGTGTCATCTGCTTAGAGATGATACTGCAAACCGTGGGATTCTATGAGCTGTCCCAGGCCGAAGGTGTAGATGGAGAAGAGTAGGGGTCCTAGAACTGAGCCTTGAGGAACACCGACAGAGAGGGGGCGAGGTGAGGAGGTGGTGTGGGAGAGGGAGACACTGAATGTTCGGTCTGTTAGATATGATGAGATCCAGGATAGGGCCAAGCCTGTGATGCCCAGAGATGAGAGAATCTGGAGCAGGAGGGAGTGGTCCACAGTGTCAAAGGCAGAAGACAGGTCCAGGAGAAGGAGGACAGAGTAGTATCGCTTGCTCTTGGCGGTTAGTAGGTCGTTGGTGACTTTAGTTAGGGCAGCTTCAGTTGAGTGATGCAGTCGGTAGCCTGATTGCAAGCGGTCAAAGAGGGAGCTGGAGGAGAGATTGGAGGACAGTTCGAGATATACATGCTGTTCCAGTAGTTTTGAGGCATAAGGGAGAAGAGATATCGGGCAATAGCTAGACGCAGAGGATGGGTCAAGGGAGGACTTTTTGAGGATGGGTGAGATTGAGTCATGTTTGAAGGATGAGGGGAACACACCATTTGTAAGTGAGAGGTTGAAGAGGTGTGTATTATGTCAAATATAGTTTGTGGGTAAAAAAAGCCAGTATGACTTGCATTTTAAAGGGTTCTCCTGGGACTAAACTATTGTTGACTTATCAATATTATAACGGTGTGGATCCAACAATGTGAGACTAGGATGCCAAGGGCCCCTCAGTCACCAACTCCAGGGCCCTGCTTTTCAACTACATGTCAATGTTACATTATCCTCAATCACAAATTTATACAACAATGAACTGGGTAGATTGATAAATGAATAAGATGCCACCTGTGTCTGTACATAGTGATTCAAGTGTATTATGCCAAGTACTGTTCATATAAGAAGGTGGTGGCCCATTCCTGCACAGGAGCCCATCGGAGGATTCTCCTGTTCTCCAGTGGGCTAGTCCAAGCCTGCTTGGCACTCCCACCGCTCAGCTGATATCTGCTCTGGAGTACTGTCATTTCCAGACTGTCTAACCCAAGGTTTTCATATTTTCCCTCTACTGGTATCAGGAGGCAGCGATTACTTTGACTCCAACTTCAACTTAGGTGCCCATGCAGTGAAGTCCAGATTTCTTTTTGGGGATGAAAGGGTGAACCCCTGGGAGTTCTTGGATCCTGGTATGTGGAGTATCCTGAACATGTCTGTTTGGGAAGCCCACACTTCAGTTAATGGTTTTCTTACACTTATATCTAGTAATGAATGACTCATACATACTGCCTTTTGGAAGAAAAAACACATGTAAAGTTTGACTATTATATATATTGTTGATTGTTCTGGCTGCCAATATGATATACCTTCAGGAAAAATATGCAAATCCTTATGGAAATATTTCATCAGAATGTCTACGGGCAGAAAGTTACAATGTGTGCCATGTGGTATTCGCAGTGATAACAGGCATACAGGAAGCACAGGACAAATTTAAACGTTTCATATTGAGTTTCAGTGAACCTAGAGAAGTTGCATCCTGTAACGTAAGCACTGAGAGAGCTCATAAATCAGCTTTGCTTCCATGATGATACAAGACGACTAAAGAAGTTCTCAAACTTAGAAAAATATTTTATACTTTGCAATGTAGTAATAAAATAAAATTAAATAAGAGCACTGATAAAGTTAAAATTACTTTCCAGGGGCTGATACTAGCTGGGAATGAGCATTCTTATGGATAAACTACGGTTATAGTGCATATGGACAGAGGCTTCCTTGATGAGATATACCATTTAAAAATACTAAACCTTTTGTACTTTGTCTCATGTCTAACAATTAAAAGGGTTGTCCAGTCTTAAGCTACAAGTCTGCAGTCACTCATTGTGACTGCAGACTTGTGGGTCCTCACATTGCACGCAGTGCGGATTCTCCGATGCCGGCAGGAGCGGCGGGTATGTGGCCACAAGTATACATGCATGTCATGCGGTCATGTGCCGACTAAATGGATGGGGCCTTGCTCAATGTAGGTGTATGGAACAAGGTCAGATACAGTGTAGTCGTACTATGACCGGAAGTATGCAAATTGCTTCAGGCACCAGAATATCCTCACAGCACGCAGTGTGCGCTGTGTGAGGATTCACAACTTGGTAAGTGCGCACTCAGCAGGTATATGGGTGCTGGCTGGACTGGAGAGTTCCAAATCGTCAATAAGATAATCAGCCGCACTCTCAGAAGATTGGAATAGTGTTTGTTTTTATTTTAACATGAAGTCATCATTCACCACACCGTTGAAAATCCAAAACAAGCGATGATGGTTAAAGCGATAGGTAAGCAATGGGTTACGTTTCAACCCAGCCTGGGTCTTTTTCAAACATTGCTATGTGCAGTTATCTCAGGTACATGAAATAATTGAGTACTGTGCATTCACCACAATAGTATGGCTTCCCAAGGGGGAACGTATGACAGGGCGCCAGAGAGGATCAGGTGTAAATTGCAAAATATGCAGTTCAGAATGATTCCCAAGCTGTTTAGTTGGCTGTGTGCCTCATCTCTGCCAGTTGTAGCTTTTCTCAGTTTGGTATGTGTTTGCTCTGTGCTTTGAGTTCTAGCAGTTTGATCTTTGTTAACCAACCTTGGATTTGCCTTTGACCATCCATTTGCCTAGCTCGTATGTCTTGATCCACTACCTTCTTGAAATTCTGACCCTGGACTGTGACCAGACTACACCTTTGCCTAACCTCTCTGTTTGATGTATCCTACTGGTTTTGACCTCCGATTCCCTGACTTCTTCACCTCACGGTGTCTCCATAAGTAGTGACTAGCATCTCAGCACATGGGAAGAGACCTGTCAGAAAAGGGCATCAGGTTGGGAACAAGCCACCAGGGATCTGCGTCAGACTAGTCATAGCGTAGTCCCTGAGCAACTTTTCAAGGTATCTTTTTTTATTGAAATCCTGCCTGTAATGATAATGAGACTGCTTAAAAGTCATTTCTACAGAACAGTAAGTATCAGTCGAGTATAGGGCTTATTGGCCATTGACAAAAAATGACAAAATTACAGATTTTATTTAATGTAAATAGTGGTGTGGAACATTGAAAAAGAATCATATTATTTAAAATGTTTAAACGAACATATAAATATGACATTTTCTGATGGCACATTCCCTTTAAAGTGGTTATGTAAGGTTCTGTATACATGTTCCTGAAACTCAGTTTGTTCGTCAGCCATTTTACTTTCTGTCTTGCTGCAGCTATCTTGCCCTCAGTCAATATGGAGTTTCCAGCTTGCATGTTCCCGCCCTGATTCTCTCCTTTTGCTTCTTAAGCAGCCACAGCTGAGCAATCAGTGCTTCAGAACCTAGCCTGCAGTGAACCTGTGACCTGACTCCTGAAGCCTTGGACCTTGTACTCCAGCTATTCCTACTGAGGAACTCTGAAGCACTTGTGGACTCTGAACCCTGCTCTTTGAAAGACCCACGTTTGCATGGACTTACGGTAACAGAGAAGAAGATCCTGAACCTGTTGTGGAGAGTGATTGCTGAGCTTAGATTACTCTGGCCTGCTGTGTCTCCTGCTTCTGTGTCTGCAAACTGTGTGACTATTTTTGCCAACTTGTATGAAGTAATACAAGACTTTCTATATCAAACCTGTGACTCCTGTGTTTTCATCGCACCCAAGCACAAGACGCTATATGAACTGTACTATACACATTACAAGATTCTGAAGCCAAACGTTAGTGTCTGCTGGGTCTGGAAAGGCTGTGTCTGCTGTAACTGTGGATATCGGATGTCCGGTTGTACTTTCTGTGATGACAGTGGTTGTGACTTCTCACAACCATTCCAGGTGAGCAATTCCCTTAAGTTTTTTTTCTGCAGTGTTACCACAGGTAAACACTATTGGTTTTTTTTTTTTTTTTCCTTTTCTCTTCTTTGTCTGCTGTAACTGTGGATATCAGATGTCCGGTTGAACTTTCTGTGATGATAGTGGTTGTGACTTCTCACAACCATTCCAGGTGAGCAGTTCCCTTAATTTTTTTTTCTCTCTGCAGTGTTACCACAGGTAAACACTATTTTTTTTTTTTTTCTCTCCTCTCCTTCCAGTACTCCTGTCTTAAAAGATCTGGAAAATGGAGGCCCGCATAAAGGAACTTTGCGGAGTGACTGATAATATCCTTGCAGATTTTCAGAATATAAAGACCCGTTTTACAAACCTACAGGACCTCACTAATCACAATATGCAAGTGTTTGGACAGACTGCCCAGGATTTGCGAGCCAGGATTGAGGTTCTAGAGGGGCGAGTCCAGGCTCCTGCCGTAGCCCCGAGTTCTGGGATTCCCAAGTTGCCCCCTTTTTGTTTTGGCGGTGAACGTGAGAAATTCAGGGGATTTATTAATCAATGCAATCTTTTTTTTCTGCACATGCTTCACAATTTCCCACTGACCAATCTAAGGTGCTTACTATAATTATGTTGCTTACCAACAAGGCTTTGATGTGGTCAAACCCTCTGATTGAGACTGAGGATGATTGTTTGAATCACCTTGATGCTTTTATTTCAGCCATGGGGCAGGTGTTTGATGACCCCAATCGAGGTGCAACAGCTGAAGCAGCCATGTTAGCTTTGCGCCAAGGTAAGCACTCGGTAGCTGAATATGCTTTGGATTTCAGGAGATGGGCCCTTGATACCACCTGGGACAGTTCCGCCAAAAAATCTATTTTTCGAAAGGGGTTATCTCCACTGATTAAGGATGAACTTGCTCGTGCCGACCCTCCCACTGCGTTAGGTGACTTTATTAACTACTGCATCCGTATTGATACTCGTCTGACTGAACGCAGGCAAGAGAGATGGTTCGAAAGCAATCGCACTAACCTTTTCCTACCTTCCTCTCCAGCTAAGGAACCTTTGAGTAGGATTACACGGGAACCTGAACCTGAACCCATGCAGGTAGACTCTTTACAACGACGGGTTAGTGATGCACGCAAGGAACATCGTTTTAAGGAGAATCTATGTTTCTATTGTGGTAAGTCAGGGCACTTCATTATAGACTGCCCCAGCCGTTCTCGTAAGACTACTGCAGCACTCATTCACTGTGAGTGTTGCGAGAGGGGATCTGTCAGGTCCGAGCCTCAAGCTCCAGAGAGATCTGCAGCAACAGATCTTGATTTCTCGGACTTAAACTCCGTTACCTCTGAGGACGTTGACTGTGTAAACGCTGCCATTTTTCAAGTTTCCTCAGCGGTGTCCCAGCTGAGTTGTAAGAAAAACAATTCTCATTGCTTTCTTTCCATCAAACTCTGGGTTGACTCAGCTTGGGTGTCTAGCTCTGCTATGATCGACTCAGGGGCAAGTGGAAATTTTATGGATGTCTCCTTTGCTCTGAAACAGGGAATACGTTCAGTGAAGAAGGCTACTCCAGTACAGATGGAAACTGTGGATGGCTCCCTGCTGACCTCTGGACCAGTGGATCAGGAAACAGAGCCTTTGAGGGTTCTTATGGGTAAAGATCATAAAGAGAAACTGTCCTTTATGCTTATCTCTTCTCCCCACTTTCCCATTATTCTAGGGCTACCATGGCTGCAGGCTCAGAATCCTACCATTAACTGGGAGACCAAGGAATTACACTTTCCAGAGAAACAGATGAGTCCAAAAGTTTCAGCTTGCTCTGTTCCTAAAGGAACCATGTCAGTCCCTGAACTACCAGCTGTATACCAGGACTATGTGGATTTATGTGACAAGAAGAACGCTGACCAGCTTCCTCCTCACCGTCCATATGATTGTCCAATTGAATTATTGCCTGGAGCAGAGATATCTTTTGGTAAGATCTACCCCCTGGCGGGGCCCGAGCTAAAGGCTTTAAAGGATTACATAGACGAAAATCTAGCCAAGGGCTTCATACGCCCCTCTTCATCTCCTGCAGGTGCACCCATCTTCTTTGTAAAGAAGAAAGATGGATCTCTGAGACCCTGCGTAGACTATAGGGAACTCAATAAGGTTACTATTAGAAACCGTTATCCATTGCCTTTAATCCCTGAGTTATTGGAGAGAGTGCGACATGCCAAAATTTTCTCTAAACTAGATCTTCGTGGGGCCTATAACTTAGTCCGTATTAGACCTGGGGATGAATGGAAGACTGCATTCAGGTCACGCTATGGACACTTTGAATATCTAGTTATGCCTTTTGGTCTGAGTACCGCCCCAGCCACTTTCCAACACTTGGTGAATGACATCTTCAGGGATCTCCTAGATACATTCGTGGTGATTTATTTGGATGATATTCTAATTTTTTCTAACTCCACAGAGGAACATCATGGACATGTGAGAATGGTCTTGGAACGTCTAAGACAAAATCATCTTTACATCAAACTTGAAAAGTGTGAATTCCATAGGACCGAAATTCAATTTCTGGGGTATGTACTGTCTACACAAGGAATTAGTATGGATGGAAGCAAAACCCAAGCCATCAAGGATTGGCCAAGTCCTAGAAATGTGAAGGAGGTACAGCGCTTCATCGGGTTTGCCAACTTCTATAGACGTTTCATTAGAAATTTCTCTGAGGTAGTGTCACCTATCACCCAACTTACCCGGAAAGAGTCTAGGTTCTCCTGGACTCCCCAAGCCCAGGAAGCATTTTCCCGTCTAAAAGATAAATTTACCACTGCACCTATCCTAGTACATCCCAACCCCGAGCTTGCCTTCATAATAGAGGTGGATGCTTCAGACTGTGCCGTTGGAGCTATACTCTCTCAGAGAACAGGTGAGAAGAATGTCTTGCATCCCTGTGCCTTCTTTTCCCAGCAGTTGTCTTCGGCTGAGAGGAACTACGATGTGGGCAATAGAGAGTTGTTGGCCATTATTGCCGCCTTCAAAGAATGGAGACACCTTCTTCAGGGAGCTGCACAGCAAATAGTCGTCCTGACAGACCATCGTAACCTTGAATTTATCAGGTCGGCTAAGTGCCTGACTCCTCGCCAGGCTCGCTGGAATCTTTTCTTAAACCAATTTAATTTTATCATTTCTTATAGACCAGGATCGCGCAATGGAAAGGCTGATGCACTCTCTAGGATTTACTCAGCAGAGACACGTCCAATTACTCCTCCTAAGACTATTCTTCCTGACTCTAGATTCCTAGGAGTGATTCATAATCAAGACCTACTTAAGGACATCAAGGAAGCATACCATGCGGATTCCTTTTTGGCACAACCCCCAAGGGACGTAAGTCTTGTCTTTTAGAATGGTGTGTGGATTCAGGGACAACGCCTGTATATTCCTGAAACAGTCAGATTGAGAGTATTGCAACTCATTCATGATTCTAAGATAGCTGGGCATAGAGGAATTCTAAAGACACAGGAATTTCTTTCTCGTTTCTTTTGGTGGCCCACTTGCAGGAAGGATGTTTTAAACTATGTCACTTCATGTGAAGTCTGTGCAAGATGCAAAACACCTCGCTCCTCACCAACTGGTCTGTTACAGCCTCTTCCCACCCCGTCCCGCCCGTGGGGATCCATTTCTATGGACTTCATTGTGGAGTTACCAACCTCTCAAGGGAAGAACACCATTCTAGTGGTGGTTGACCGTCTAACAAAGGCAGCTCATTTTATCCCTTGTGTCGGCTTACCCACTGCAAAACAGACATCAGATTTGATGATTAAAGATGTGTTTCGCTTACATGGAGTACCGGATGAGGTTATTTCGGATCGAGGGGTGCAATTCACTTCTAGGTTTTGGCAAAATTTCTGTGCAGCATTGGACATTAAAGTAAACCTTCCTTCTGCTTTTCATCCCCAGACTAATGGACAGACCGAACGAACCAATCAAACCCTGGAGCAGTATCTCCGCTGCTTTATCTGCCATCTACAGGATGATTGGGTGGATCTACTTCCATTAGCTGAGTTCTCTTATAACAACTCTCAGAGTGCCTCCACTAAGCAGTCTCCTTTTTACTCTAATCTAGGTTATCATCCTAACATTCTACCACGATTTCCCATAGAAACGCCTTTACCAGCAGTGGCCGAAAGAATCACGTCTTTACAGAAGAATATGGATCTTCTAAAGGAGAATCTGGAATCGGCTCAGGAAAGGTACAAGAAAGCAGCAGATAAATTTCGTAAACCTGCACCAGCTTTCAAGGTAGGAGACTTGGTCTGGCTGTCAACCAGAAATCTTAAGTTAAGGATTCCATCGTCTAAGTTGGGACATAAGTACATTGGACCCTATAAAATCAGTAAAATTATAAGTGCCGTTGCTTGTCGTCTTCAACTGCCCAGAACTATGAGAATCCACCCTGGACGTTCTTCTCCTTGCCCTGACCCAGTGCTAGTCGATGGTCAGGAAGAATTTGTGGTGGAAAGGATTTTAGATTCCAGGTTGTATAGAAGTCAGTTACAATATCTGATTAAATGGCAGGGCTACCCAGTGGAGGACAACTCATGGGAACCAGTCAATAACGTTAATGCTCCTCGCTTGCTCCGTCAGTTTCATCAGAGGTACCCACACAAGCCTGGTCTGAGGTCATCCGGAGGTTGTCCCTAAGGGGGGAGTAATGTAAGGTTCTGTATACATGTTCCTGAAACTCAGTTTGTTCGTCAGCCATTTTACTTTCTGTCTTGCTGCAGCTATCTTGCCCTCAGTCAATATGGAGTTTCCAGCTTGCATGTTCCCGCCCTGATTCTCTCCTTTTGCTTCTTAAGCAGCCACAGCTGAGCAATCAGTGCTTCAGAACCTAGCCTGCAGTGAACCTGTGACCTGACTCCTGAAGCCTTGGACCTTGTACTCCAGCTATTCCTACTGAGGAACTCTGAAGCACTTGTGGACTCTGAACCCTGCTCTTTGAAAGACCCACGTTTGCATGGACTTACGGTAACAGAGAAGAAGATCCTGAACCTGTTGTGGAGAGTGATTGCTGAGCTTAGATTACTCTGGCCTGCTGTGTCTCCTGCTTCTGTGTCTGCAAACTGTGTGACTATTTTTGCCAACTTGTATGAAGTAATACAAGACTTTCTATATCAAACCTGTGACTCCTGTGTTTTCATCGCACCCAAGCACAAGACGCTATATGAACTGTACTATACACATTACAGGTTAACTCATCATAGAAAACCCATGTCTGATAGGAGCTGCCTTCTGCTAAGCTGATTTTTTTTTTGGATGGGGGAGCTATCCAGTGCTAGCCAGAATTTCCCCTGATGAATGCCAGACCTTGGTCATCCTCTTATTGACTTGTCATGTCTAGCCATAGTCAGGGTAATGAGCAGAGGCTGAAAATTAACATATATTACCCCTTTCTAGATCGCCTCAAAGCCAAACAGTCAATCGGGCAAGACATGACTGTTTCAGATTAATCCAACATGATCCATATAAATGCATGACAATATTAGTAGTGAGCTCATGAATTTAGGATACACATTACCTGATCTGACAATTAAGAACAATTGGTCCCAGATTCTTCAGAGATCATGCTTTTCCATGTGTGGGAGATGGAGTGCTCACTTCCAGTTACTGTGAAATCACATTTGTGCCTGACTGATCGCAAAGCGTCTCCAAGGCCAAATCAGAACATATGATATGAAATAGACCGAGGAACTTTGATAACCAAAAGCCATCATTACATGTCATTTTAGGTTTTTATCATAACAGGATTGCTCAGATTACCAAAAATATAAGCTGACAGTCTCACATCCTTGGATGTTTGTCAGCACAAAATATAAAAAAAAAAACTTAAAAGCATATGAGGCTACAAACATCTAACATCAGATAACACTGTAGGTCAGAGGAGGACATTTCATTGATGAAACCTATGCAGCCCAAGAGGTAAGGGGGCCATTACCATCTACAAGGCAGGTGGAAATGTGCACTATAATGAGCTATTGGTCCATATATAATTCTTGCACAGGGGTCTTCGTCTGTTTGTGTCTGACCCTGCTATAAGTAGATATCTACAGCTGTTACTTTGTTTTTACCCTAAATTGAATTTTTCTGTTATTTATAGCTCCACCTGTAACATGCAGTGCCTTATTTCACCTCTTGCATCTGAAAACACTTTTCATCAGAAAATGTGGTAAAACCAGAGGCGTAGCTAGGGTTTTGGTTTTGGGGGGGGTGAAATTTCTGAGTGGGCCCCTTACCAGGTAACCTTGTTTACAACTGAGTGATGCACCCTAATAGTGGAGGAGAACCTCAGTAGATGACCACATTGTTACTGAAAATAATCTCTATATAAAGACCCACATTGATATTACCGCCATATGGTCAGTGGTAAATAATACCAGTCCTACGGAACATATAAGAGATTACAGCGCAGTTAAAGATAATGACTTACAGCTGACGTTCTTTCTGATGGAATCATTCACTTTTCACGTCTTTTCCATCTGGCCCAGACCGACATAACGACTCCTTCAGCCAGGACTCGGCTGCAGAGATTACAACAATGACTCATTTCATGTCTCATATGTTCAGCACTGTCCCCAATGGGACTATTCACAACCTGTACAAACTCCTCATCCTGCTGATACCCCAATACTGAACCGCTGCTGCCGTATGTGTCCCCATTAATGCAACTACTGTGTGGTTCTCTGTGCCCTCTAAATTCTAAAGCAACCCTAAAGAATTTAGTAATGCCGGTGGCAAGTGCCCTAGAAAACAGTGCCCACATTTTGTCCCCTAGCAAGTGATAATGCCTTCTGTGTGCCCCTGTAACAGTCACAGTAACCTGAGTTCCCCTATAACAAAAAGTACCCACTTTACATTTAATAATGTCCCAAGTATCCCCCTGTACAGCTCCTCTATACACAGTATGATTCTCTCATATACACAGTATAATGCCCCCTCACTGTATATATACTGACCTCTTAGTATCCCCCAAACTGTTTGATGGCTCCAACACTGTATGATGGCCCCGTCACTGTAATCTCCACACTATATGATGGCCTCCATATAGTATAATGCACCAGATAGTCCTTAAAATAGTGTAATGTTCTCCCCATAAGCCTCCATATAGTATAATGCAGCACCCATAGGCAGAATCTATGTAGTATAATGCAGCCCCCCATAGGCATACTCTATAGTATAATTCAGCCCTATAGGCACTCTCTATATTGTATAATGCAGCCCCCCCAGAGGCAGACTCTATATAGTATAATGCATCCACCCATAAGCAGCTTCTATAGTATAATACAGCCCCCACAGGCAGACTCTATATAGTATAGTACAGCCCCCCCATAGGCAGACTCTATAGCAGTGATGGCGAACCTTGGCACTCCAGCTGTTGGAGAACTACAACTCCCAGCATGCCTCAACTGCTGCCTGAACTGCTGCAGGTTGCAAGGGCATGCTGGGAGTTGTAGTTTTACAACAGCTGGAGTGCCAAGGTTAGCCATCACTGCTCTATAGTGTAATGCAGCCCCCCCCCATAGGCAGACTCCATATAGTATAATGCAGCCCCCATAGGCAGACTTTATAGCAGGGGTCTCAAACTGCATTCCTCGAGGGCCACAAACCGTGCATGTTTTCAAGATTTCCTTAGCATTGCACTAGGTGCTGGAATCATTATCTGTGCAAGTGATTAAATTATCAGCTGTGCAATACAAGAAAATCCTGAAAACATGACCTGTTTGCGGCCTTTGAGGAATGCAGTATGAGACTTATGCTCTATAGCATAATGCAACCCCTTAGGCAGACTATATAGTATAATGCAGCCTACATAGGCAGGCTCTTATATTGTATAATGCAGCCCCGCACAGGCAGACTCTATATAGTATAATGCTGCCCCCCATAGGCAGACTCTATATAGTATAATGCAGCCCCCATAGGCAGACTCTATATAGTATAATGCAGCCCCCATAGGCAGACTCTATATAATATAAAGCACCTCCAAAAAATAAATATATCCAATACTCACCTATTATCCTGGTTCCTCCACTGCTCTGAGCTCCAGCACATATCCAGACAGAGGGCGCAGAGTAGTGACGTAATAGCGACCCGTCAGTGTCTGCGTCAGGCATGTCAGGCGCTGAGAGGTCGAATATTGGGAGAGGTAGCATAACGCTCCTTCTCTCATCAATGCGGTCAGCTGTATCGGCATCCAGTGGATTCATTTGAAATTGCGACGATGGGGGGGCCCTGTTCAGGGGCCCATAGTGGCCGGGTGGCAGAGCAGGGAGATCGATTCTCCCTGCTCTGCCTCAAAACATAACTATCGAAAAAATATAACTGTATCGGCGCGCTGTACACGCCGATACAGTTACAATAGCGTAGCTCCAGATGGGCACCCTCAGAGTGGGGGAGACCTCCCCCTCTGCCCCCCCCCGGTAGCTACGCTACTGGGTAGAACCTATTTATCTTTATGCTGTGAAAAGACGCCATTAAATCAACATCAAAAAAAGTAAAAAAAGGCAAAAAAAGGTTAACCTTCTAAAGTTTGTAGGGGCTTCCTATCTCTCCCCAGACAGATGCTCTCAGGACAAAAAGAAGGATCGGGCATGATGTATTTCAACTCCCCATCTTTTTGTTCTCTTGGATAAATCAAAACGAACACATCCAGCCCATGAACGGCAGCGCTTCCCAGAAGTCACATCCAAAGATGATATTTTGAATATTTTCTTTTTTATTGCTTGATATTATAGAAAGAATTAAATTTATTTTTTTGGAAGGTTTTTAAAAGATTTTTTTAAAAGAAATTTTTTTTTTTTTTGGTTTTACTATCTTTTTGCATTCATGTTGATCAGAATGTGGTTTGAAAGGCTGGTTTAATTAGTGGGTGTGCTCGTGAAATTGGTCCACACACCAAAAAAAGTTCCTGAGGCTGGGTTAAGAGGTTTGCCACTATTTATAAGGGGGCAGAGGGACGTCCGAGGACAGACGCCAGCCTTATTGGTATGCATTCATTCCCTGTTTAGGTATTTTCCCCTTTGTCTACTATTGTATTGGAGGGGCTTGCTGGGCCGGTTATTGTCACATTAAGCGCTTAGCCATTTGGTGACAAATGCGATATAATACGGTAACCATCCCTCAATTATTATTTTTTGTTACATGACAATGGTGATTAATGGGATTCATGATTAGTAATTGGGGCTGAAGTGAGGTCTGTTCCTATGGAGGAAACACGTTCCTTTTTTATTGTGATCGTTGCATATTCTATGTGAATGGTTTTATATTGTTAACAATAAAGATATTTTGTAATTGTTTATACCATTGTGTGGTGCCATTCTTTATTACTGATTGGTTGCCATGTTGTTGATAATGATAGTCTGTGGTATATTTTCCCTTTAAGGGAGTTGGATATTGTCTGGGCAAAAAAATTTTTTTGTGTTTTTATGATACCTGAAGAAGGATATATACTGTATCCGAAACGCGTTGTATCTCCTCCTATCAAGTAATAAAAAATAAAATATTATTCACAATATCATCTTTGGATGTGACTTCTGGAAAGCGCTGCCATTCATGGGCTGGATGTGTTCGTTTTGATTTACTTGTCCTGTGTGAGCCTGTGTCACTTGGATCCACCCGATGCAAGCTGCAAGCCCTGTCCATTGAAAAGTATCCCAGGAATAATTTTTGAGGATACACGATCTAAAGCCATATTAGTCCTCCATCAGCTGAGTGTATGAATTTGTGCACCAATCAAAGACCATTATATATTGTGTTTACGCACTTAGGGCGCCGCATTTTGTCTGTTCTTCTCTCCCAAACGGGTTTTTTTGTTTTTCGTATTTTGTTCTTTTGGGGAGATAATTTGCAGTCAGAGGTAAGACACCACTTATTCCTATTTCGCTTCTCAAAACTCCATACTGAGTATGCATGTGTGTGACAAGGGGTCCCAGCTTTCCAAAAAATGTTGTCAACTTCATGTCCTGTTTACTTTTATCACATATCTGGTTGGGTTTTCTTGTGGATATTTATGTCTGGGCATTAACAGTACATCAACTTGATATGTCTTAAATATCCAAGCATGGTTACTTGGCAATTTTTGGAGCTCCCAGACAATGAATGGGGGAAGCCATGCTGTCACAGCCACCTCTCCGTTCCCAGCAGAATGGTCCTGGGCTTCATTTTCAAAATAGATTAAAGAACTAACAAAAAAATTGATAAAAGTAAAAAGAAAATAAACTTGCCCAGAGTTTTTGTAAAGCTGGCCAATCATTTTCTCTATCAAATATATGCACAATTAATTCAGTTATTCGATGATAAGAGGGGAGTAAACCAGTGCCTTCCCTATTGTGGTAACTTGTCTCCCCTGCAAAGAAAGTGATTGTGTGTTGAAATTTGAATGCCTGATCCTTTGTTCAGCTAACATCACCTGTGGTGGAGAAGAATTTATGGCAGAGCTATAAAAAGCCATAAAAGTCTGCATGGTAACACCCTTTAAGGATTGGATGAAGACATAATAGAGCTTGTACAATCAGTGGTGTAGACCAAAAATGGAGCGCTTGTAGACATGTTCCTTGTTCACAACCTATGTATACATAATACAAAAATGATATGTTTGACGCATTAGTTCAGCCACTAAATACTGCATGTCTGCAGACCTTATTGCATAGGATTTAGGATTATTTGCCTGCCAGTTACAATATATTGTGTATATTTTTGGCAACTTTATCTTATTACAGATCTTACCATTGATCCAGCAGTAAAGCAGGATATTAGGAACAAGTAATTTAGTAAAGAGGTAATAAATTGCAGACCTTGGCTTTCATTTGGTCTAGTGCTAGAAAAAATGCCAGCAGCAGCAAGTCCGAAGCTTCTAGAGTAAAACCTGCAATGAGAGGTTCTTAAATGTGTGTAGCCCTGGTGTGAAGGCACACGCAGTACCCTGGAGGATGTGTGGAGAAGTAGCAGTTCAATGCTCAATAAACATTCACTCCACCACACACTTAGACACACCCATAGGGATATAAGCCAGTGTCAGGTAGCACAGAGAGAGTTCATTTCCTGTCTTCGGACAGAGCAGTCTAGCCTGATTCTGTCAGCAGTTCTTAAAGTGGAGGCCAGTAAAGGTGAGCCAGATCACCTCAGCCTGGTCAGAGCTGTGCCCCACTGACAGACAGACTGAGACATCTATTGAGAAGGAAGAGTGAGTTACGGATACTTCAGTCTCCTGTCCCAAGGACAGTGAAGGTTCAGAGACGTGCTCCTGCCTAGAGGAATACTGAGATTCTGTCAACAAGCTCTGGAAAGAAGTAAGAAAGGGATTGACCTATATAACCTGTGGAAGTGTGGAGTGCTTATGCTACAAGCGTGGACAAGGCGAAGGGCACAGTGGTAGGAATTCAGACGTGCTATAGGATTGGAGAAGTCCTGCACATTGTCACTGGTCACTGGGGACCGAAGGATCACTATAGCTTCATGCATAGTGGTAGAAAAACCAGAGGCTTACTGGACCTTAGGTAACAGAAAGCAGCCCTGGAGTGTCGGTACGTAACTGGGGTCAGGGGGAGTGAGAACCTTGAGTCCGTGCACGACAAGAATAGGAACTCAGCTCTCTCATAGGAAGGCTCTGACCACAAAACTGACCGGGCAGTACAGCTTTGAAATAGCTGGAGTTTATAGAGGGAACTACGCTTTATGCTGGTTGGACTCATCACCATTTTGAAAGTAAAGGAGGCCCTAACTTGTTCAGCTGCTACCTCGAAACACATCCTCCATTGGATCAGCCTCCCTGGGACCTGCCTGAACAACTTGAAGTAAAAGGTATGGAAAGACGCTGATGTGTGAGACTGTGTTATTCAATTGCACCCCTGCACAACCCTATCATAATTATCGACCTGAGGGAAGAGTCCCACCTGTAGGGGACCTGACATCTAGCTGCCTCACCATCCCCTCAGAGATCTACAGCAGCGCTGGTCTTAGTGATCAGGAAACTACAGGTGGCGTCACGAACTGTATATAAATCTATCCCCTGTAAATATACCCCCCAACATACACCTGACCGCCAGGGCCACAGACCGAGCCACCGCTACCTGTGACAACCCCATAGACTTCCATGGGCTCGGCTCTGAGTACCCCATTGCTCTGGTAAACCACAATTGTGGTGCGGGTCGAGACAAACTTGGCGTCACGAACAGGATGCGAAACTCGCAAAATTGCGAGCCCTGTGTGCCTATGGAGTTGTTTTTGTGAAAAAGGACTGTTTGCACTTTTGGCGCCAAAAATCGCCATCTTTGTCGCCATATTCGCGCCCTCAGGCGCTGGAGAAGAAGGTGGGCGTGCCTTCGTGGGCGTGTACCCCCTGTGGCGCGAAGAGAATGCCTGCCCTCTCAAAGTGCTATTACAATATGCGATCCTGCCCTACAGCAAAGGAGGTCCGCCTCCTCTTCACCTTCCCTGCGAAGAGGAGGAGACGCAAACCCGCCCTCCACGGAAGAGACCGGACTGTTCTGGTAGAAGATGAGAGAGTCTTCTGGAACATCATGGAAGCAGGACGTGTGCAGCCGAGCAGGGAAGCGGAGGAAGGCAGGCCCCGTTCCCCAGCCAAGCTGCCACCAGCACCGGAACCATCCGTGGTCCTGCACCTGCAGCAAGCATTGCTGGAGATTAAAGAGGAGAATGCCAGATTGAAAAAGATGGTTTTGCAACAACCTGGCGAAGAAGAGATAGAGAGACGCCGGCGTACCCTGATGCAGCGGCGGCTGTGGGACGCGGTGATCTCTCCCTTCGATGACCCCTCACGTTTGGAGTTACCGAAACTTCTGCTGCCCAAGGCTAAGGAGCAACCGGAGGCTACCCCCAAAAGGACCGACCCTGAACCTACCGAGGAAGCGGTGGAAGCGAGGGAGGTTGAGGAGGTACTGCCAGTTCCGGAACGCCCGCCCGGCCAGGAGGCCGCAGCAGATGATCGATCCCCGGCAGGGACACCGGAGGGGTCCTGTCCGTCGTTACCAGACGTGGACTGGGACGAGATGGCGCGCCTGGATGACGTCGCCTACACCGCCCAGTGGGAACGTGAGTGGCAGCGTCGCGAAGAGAAACAGCAACGCCAGCAGGAAGAAGAGCGGGAAACGCAGCGGAACCGGCAGCGGCAGTACGAGCAGCTGATCGCGGACAAGGAAAGTGTCCGTCGAGAAAAAGGTACTCTGAGGGAACCGCGGCGGCAGGGGAGTGTGACAGAGTTCCACCTCCGGAAGGGCTGGGGCTTCATAAGAACCGGGCCTCTACCCAGGGGTCTTTGTCAGTCGCAGGGACGTAGAATCCCACCTGCCCATCGGTCACCCCGGGAGGGACCTAGTTAATGGAGACATTGTCAACTACACCCGACACTGGGGTATGAAGGGATGGTATGCCCTTAATGTCACAATCGTCCGTGACCCCGTCCCTGACGCAGGTAACGTCACCATTGCCAGCGCGTCACAGTCACAATCTACCACTGCATCAGACCGTGCCCCGGAGACGCCCCCTGCAGGCTCCTCGCAAATGGAAGCACCGCCTGTATACTCTTCACTACCTTGTCCTACTACATCGCAACCTGCGATTCATTCCACATCGCAATCAGCAGTCTACACAACATCGCGCACGGCGACTATTTCTGCATCGCGAGAGAAAGTGGCTATTACAGTGACGCAGACAGCGTCTCACAAAGCGGAAGCGCCCGGCGCGCCCCTAGTGGTTCGCATGAGGACTGTAGCGACCCAAACTCTGATAGCAGGTCACGACTTGTTGGTCATGGGATTTAAGGATCATCGTATTGTTCCAGCCCCCGGCATGGAAAGTATATTGGAAGCCTGCAAGAAAATGTGAAGAATGGTAGGACCCAGACAGGGTTTACCGCATCTGAGAAGATGTATATAAGTTTTTATAAAAGTGAAAATAGTTTACACCGTTGATATGAATATATAATGTTACATATTTTGCCAAAAATAGAATGCCCGGCTGGGTAAGGAGGTAAAGAGTTTTTGCACTTCATTGTGATGTGTATATATATATATGTGTCTTTTCCTTATTGTGTCTTATAATGGACTCTGAGGCTGAGGACTGAGCCAGCCCAAGAACTGATCTTGTATATAGTTGCACTTGTGCATTATCTTGGTTTTACATGAAACCACCTTAACTACCTCTGAATACGAAAACCCGTGTGGTGTGGCACTGAGTGAGGTCTGCATTCAGATGTCCTGCAGCCCACCCAGGACCCACGTTGAAGGTTTGGTGCAGGTCCTTCACAAGAATACTGTGTATTTATTGAATGTTTTGATGCCTTAATACTTTTTGTATTTTTCTATATTTAATGTTTTAATGCAACGTTCAAGAAATCCTTACCTCCCGGATGGGACGAGTTAATGTTCGTTGTTGATGCATAACCAAAATGTCTTTTTGTATTTCACAGCCCGGAGTGCTGTCTTTTACCATGGGGGAATGTGTAGCCCTGGTGTGAAGGCACACGCAGTACCCTGGAGGATGTGTGGAGAAGTAGCAGTTCAATGCTCAATAAACATTCACTCCACCACACACTTAGACACACCCATAGGGATATAAGCCAGTGTCAGGTAGCACAGAGAGAGTTCATTTCCTGTCTTCGGACAGAGCAGTCTAGCCTGATCCTGTCAGCAGTTCTTAAAGTGGAGGCCAGTAAAGGTGAGCCAGATCACCTCAGCCTGGTCAGAGCTGTGCCCACTGACAGACAGACTGAGACATCTATTGAGAAGGAAGAGTGAGTTACGGATACTTCAGTCTCCTGTCCCAAGGACAGTGAAGGTTCAGAGACGTGCTCCTGCCTAGAGGAATACTGAGATTCTGTCAACAAGCTCTGGAAAGAAGTAAGAAAGGGATTGACCTATATAACCTGTGGAAGTGTGGAGTGCTTATGCTACAAGCGTGGACAAGGCGAAGGGCACAGTGGTAGGAATTCAGACGTGCTATAGGATTGGAGAAGTCCTGCACATTGTCACCGGTCACTGGGGACCGAAGGATCACTATAGCTTCATGCATAGTGGTAGAAAAACCAGAGGCTTACTGGACCTTAGGTAACAGAAAGCAGCCCTGGAGTGTCGGTACGTAACTGGGGTCAGGGGAGTGAGAACCTTGAGTCCGTGCACGACAAGAATAGGAACTCAGCTCTCTCATAGGAAGACTCCGACCACAAAACTGACCGGGCAGTACAGCTTTGAAATAGCTGGAGTTTATAGAGGGAACTACGCTTTATGCTGGTTGGACTCATCACCATTTTGAAAGTAAAGGAGGCCCCTAACTTGTTCAGCTGCTACCTCGAAACACATCCTCCATTGGATCAGCCTCCCTGGGACCTGCCTGAACAACTTGAAGTAAAAGGTATGGAAAGACGCTGATGTGTGAGACTGTGTTATTCAATTGCACCCCTGCACAACCCTATCATAATTATCGACCTGAGGGAAGAGTCCCACCTGTAGGGGACCTGACATCTAGCTGCCTCACCATCCCCTCAGAGATCTACAGCAGCGCTGGTCTTAGTGATCAGGAAACTACAGGTGGCGTCACGAACTGTATATAAATCTATCCCCTGTAAATATACCCCCAACATACCTGACCGCCAGGGCCACAGACCGAGCCACCGCTACCTGTGACAACCCCATAGACTTCCATGGGCTCGGCTCTGAGTACCCCATTGCTCTGGTAAACCACAATTGTGGTGCGGGTCAAGACAAATGCATTTTGCGACTTTAAAAAAAACGCATTTCATGATTTTGTCTAAAACATCTAGAAAAGCCACGTTGTGCTAAGAATCAGAAAACTAATAGGGATGAGTGGACACTAAAATTCTTGGATGCTCATTACT
>JARQOD010000003.1:543740799-543811036 GCA_033576555.1 Oophaga sylvatica | reverse complement strand
GTTGGTTCAGCCCTCCACAGACAGGGCTATGTTCTAGGGCAGATGTAGTATTTACAAGATAGTAATGATGTAGTATTTGGCAAGGGATGTAGCAGTGCTGAGTGGGTGTTGCAGGAAGAACTTCAGAGGACACAGTCAGGTGCAGTTTCCAGAGCTTTACTCACAGTTTTTGCATGCACAGATGTCCACTTGGTGCTGTGTCCTCCAGGTGAGGGGTCCAGCAAACTCCCAGGTAGATTGGCATACATCTTTCCAGAACTCCCTTCAATGTGTTCCTTTCCTGGCCATCTCACTGTGCTGACTTTCCACCCTTCCTGTCCAGCACCTCACAGTCAGTGTCCCGAGCCAGCAGCTGTGGACCCTGTAGGGCGACGTCCTCTCTGCGTCTCCTTGCTCCTATATGGCTGCTTTTTCAGCGAAGATAACTGTGGCTATGGCTGAAGCACCTACAGGTGCCACTGCCTCCGGCTTGCTAGCTGAGTCTGGTGATTTCTCCACTAGTCTAGGGGGCCGGTGCCCCTACTGCGACCTGGTCCCTCCCTACTGGATCGGGCCCCACGGATGAATTGCTCACTATCTGTGCCTCTAGGACAGTGATGGCGAACCTATGGCATGCATGCCAGAGAGGGCACGCAGAGCCGTCTCAGCTGGCACACGGCCTTGCCTCAGTTATTCCCTGACTGCAGCTTCCTCCCACATTGAGCGGCGCAGCCGCGGAGCTGAAAAATTACATCATCTGGCCGGCAGCGCCGCTCAATGTGTGAGAGGAAGTAAGCTGCCGGATAGCGGAGAGGTGAGTCTGGCCGCTCTGCCTGTGAAGCTGCTGTGTGTGTGTGAGACGCTGTGTGTATGTGTGTGTGTGAAGCTGCTGTGTGTGTGTGTGAGACGCTGTGTGTATGTATGTATGTGTGTGTGTGAGACGCTGTGTGTATGTGTGTGTGTGAAGCTGCTGTGTGTGTGTGTGTGAGACGCTGTGTGTATGTGTGTGTGTGAAGCTGCTATGTGTGGGTGTGAGACGCTGTGTGTATGTGTATGTGTGAAGCTGCTGTGTGTGTGTGTGACGCTGTGTGTGTGTGTGAGACGCTGTGTGTGTGTCTGTGTGTGTGTGGTGTGTGTCTGTGTATGCTGAGTGTGGCCACTGTGGAGAGATGATGGCGGTGATGGGGATAAAGCCGATGGGAGTGATGGGGAGAGAACCAGTGATGGGGAGAGTGCCAATGATGGGGAGAGCGCCAATGATGGGAGTGATGGGGAGAGCGCCAATGATGGGAGTGGTGGGGAGAGCGCCAATGATGGGAGTGATGGGGAGAGGGCCAGTGATGGGGAGAGCGCCAATGATGGAGAGAGCGCCAAAGATGAGAGTGATGGGGAGAGGGCCAGTGATGGGGAGAGCGCCAATGATGGGAGTGATGGGGAGATGGCCAGTGATGGGGAGAGCGCCAATGATGGGAGTGATGGGGAGAGCGACAATGATGGTGAGGGCCAATCATGGGAGTGATGGGGAGAGGGCCAGTGATGGGAAGAGCGCCAATGATGGTAAGAAGGCCAATCCTGGGAGTGATGGGGAGAGGGCCAGTGATGGGGAGAGGGCCAATGATGGGAGTGATGGGGAGGAGGAAATGATGGAGGAATTTCTACATGAAGGGGATCATGATGGGGCATATTTCTACATGAAGGGGATCATGATGGGGCATAATACTACAAGGGAATCATGATGGGGCATTTGTATATGAAGAGGATCATGGGGCATATTTATGCATGAAGGGGTTCATGATGGGGCATATTTCTACATGAAGGGGATCATGGGGCATATTTCTGCATGAAGGGGATCATGATGCGGCATATACCTGCATGAAGGGGATCATGATGGGGCATATTTCTACATGAAGGGGATCATGGGGCATATTTATGCATGAAGGGGATCATGATGGGGCATATTACTACAAGAAGGGGATCATGATGGGCATATTTCTACATGAAGGGGATCATGGGGCATATTTATGCATGAAGGGGATCATGATGGGGCATATTTCTGCATGAAGGGGATCATGATGGGGCACATTACTACAAGAAGGGGATCATGATGGAGCATATTTCTACATGAAGGGGATCATGATAGGGCATATTACTACAAGAAGGGGATCATGATGGGGCATATTTCTACATGAAGGGGATCATGGGGCATATTTATGCATGAAGGGGATCATGATGGGGCATATTTCCGCATGAAGGGGATCATGATGGGGCACATTTCTGCATGAAGGGGATCATGATGGGGCACATTTCTGCATGAAGGGGATCATGATGGGGCATATTTCTACATGAAGGGGATCATGATGAGGCATAATACTCCAAGAAGGGGATCATGATGGGGCATATTTCTACATGAAGGGGATCATGATGAGGCATAATACTACAAGAAGGGGATCATGATGGGGCGTTTGTACATGAAGGAGCTCTTGGGGCATATTTCTGCTTGAAGGGGCTCATGATGGGGCATATTACTACGTGAAGGGGATTGTGGGGCATATTTCTGCATAAAGGGGATCATGATGGGGCATTTCTGCATGAAGGGGATCATGATGGGGCATATTTCTGCATGAAGGGGATCATGATGGGGCATATTTCTGCATGAAGGGGATCATGATGGGGCATATTCCTACATGAAGGGGATCATGATGGGGCATATTTCTGCATGAAGGGGATCATGATGAGGCATAATACTCCAAGAAGAGGATCATGATGGGGCATATTTCTACATGAAGGGGATCATGATGAGGCATAATACTCCAAGAAGGGGATCATGATGGGGCATATTTCTACATGAAGAGGATCATGATGAGGCATAATACTACAAGAAGGGGATCATGATGGGGCATTTGTACATGAAGGAGCTCTTGGGGCATATTTCTGCTTGAAGGGGCTCATGATGGGGCATATTACTACATGAAGGGGATCGTGGGGCATATTTCTGCATAAAGGGGATCATGATGGGGCATTTCTGCATGAAGGGGATCATGATGGGGCATATTTCTGCATGAAGGGGATCATGATGGGGCATATTTCTGCATGAAGGGGATCATGATGGGGCATATTCCTACATGAAGGGGATCATGATGGGGCATATTTCTGCATGAAGGGGATCATGATGGGGCATATTTCTGCATGAAGGGGATCAGGATGGGGCATTTCTGCATGAAGGAGATCATGATGGGGCATATTTCTGCATGAAGGGGATCATGATGGGGCATATTACTACAAGAAGGGGATCATGATGGGGCATATTACTACAAGAAGGGGATCATGATGGGGCATATTTCTACATGAAGGGGATCATGGGGCATATTTATGCATGAAGGGGATCATGATGGGGCATATTTCTGCATGAATGGGATCATGATGGGGCACATTTCTGCATGAAGGGGATCATGATGGGGCACATTTCTGCATGAAAGGGATCATGATGGGGCATATTTCTACATGAAGGGGATCATGATGAGGCATAATACTACAAGAAGGGGATCATGATGGGGCATATTTCTACATGAAGGGGATCATGATGAGGCATAATACTCCAAGAAGGGGATCATGATGGGGAATATTTCTACATGAAGGGGATCATGATGAGGCATAATACTCCAAGAAGGGGATCATGATGGGGAATATTTCTACATGAAGGGGATCATGATGAGGCATAATACTACAAGAAGGGGATCATGATGGGGCATTTGTACATGAAGGAGCTCTTGGGGCATATTTCTGCTTGAAGGGGCTCATGATGGGGCATATTACTACATGAAGGGGATCGTGGGGCATATTTCTGCATAAAGGGGATCATGATGGGGCATTTCTGCATGAAGGGGATCATGATGGGGCATATTTCTGCATGAAGGGGATCATGATGGGGCATATTTCTGCATGAAGGGGATCATGATGGGGCATTTCTGCATGAAGGAGATCATGATGGGGCATATTTCTGTATGAAGGGGATCATGATGGGGCATATTTCTACATGAAGGGGATCATGATGGGGCATATTACGGTGGCTCAGTGGATAGCACTACAGCCTTGCAGCGCTGGAGTCCTGGATTCGAGTCCCACCTAGGACAACATCTGCAAGGAGTTTGTATGTTTTCCCTGTGTTTGCGTGGGTTTCCTCCCACACTCCAAAAACATACTGATAGGGAATCTAGATTGTGAGCCCCATCGGGGACAGCAACGATAATGTGTGCAAAACTGTAAAGCGCTGCGGAATCTGTTAGCGCTATATAAAAATAAAGATTATTATTATATTTCTGCATGAAGGGGATCATGATGGGGCATATTTCTGCATGAAGGGGATCATGATGGGGCATTTCTACATGAAGGGGATTATGATGGGGCATATTACTACAAGAAGGGGATCATAATGGGGCATTTGACACATGTTGGCACTTCGTCATAAATAATTGGGTTTTAGGTTACAGTTTGGGCACTCGGTCTCAGAAAGGTTCGCCATCACAGCCCTAGGACCTCTTTTGTCCTTTTTGAAGCTTCTTTCTGTCTCGTGCTTACTACTAGCTTTCTGCGTCTGGGGGCAAGCTCCTTACAGCTTGAGCTCCCCTCTCGTACTGACCCTACAGTCTCTTTCCCGCTCACTAAGCCCCACTCCTTCCTTCTACTTTCTCCACCCACTCTCCCAACACCCTTTACTACCCAGCCTGGGATGAGACCATCCTCCTGTAGGGTACGTCCAGGGTGTCCTGCAGCAATAGTCTGTGTTGGGTGCAGGTGTTAGAGGCCTGGGTGGTGCTCCACCTTACCTGAGAGTGGGGTACCACACCTCTGGATGAGGTGCAGTACCTCTGTGGCGACTGGACCCTCCGGGACGCCACAGCTGTTCACATGCGGGGATTGCCTGTTTGTTAGGCAATCCTTGCATGTGTTGTGTCTGTGGAACAGCTGCGAGACATGCAGGTGCAGAGATTCAAACATATTATTTGAGCATGCCAAAGTCATATCCGAGCACATTCGCTCATCACTACGTAGGATGCAATAGAGTGAGCCTGACTCATTGGTTCTTAGAAGAGTATTTTTCTAGGCATTCTCTGATCTGAGCAAAAGCCATTATGGTATACATATATTAGTGAATATTATATCTGATAAAATTCAGATTATGTAATTCAATGTGCTGCTCACTAACTCTGCCATTGTAGCCCCGGGCCTGTCCTCCGCAGAGCTCCAGAGGGAGGATAGGTGAACGTATAGGTGATTATTATTTTTACTTTCAGGCTATGTGCACATGTTGCGGATTGTTAGCGTTTTTGCTGGGAGCGTCGCTGAGGACCGGGAAGGCTGCGGGGGCCGCCGGAAGGTGAGAATAGCACGATTTATTATTTTTTTATTTATTTTGAACATGAGATCTTTTTACTTTTGATGCGGCATAGGCAGCATCTATAGTAAAAAGTTGGTCACACTTGTCAAACACACCTGTCAATCAGTTTTCCAAGTGATGCTACAGATCGCTTGGAAAACGCTAGCATTCTGCAAAGCTAATTACGCTTGCAAAACGCTAGTTTCTGGCGGGAATACGCATACCTATAAAAATGCGTATTTCCCGCGGCAGGGAGGTGCGGGATTGCTGCGGAAATTTCCGCGGCAATTCTGCAACGTGTGAACATAACCTCACACTTGACCCTCTACAAATCAGTAAAAAAAACAAAATCTGAATATTTTGTAAAATCGAGGCAAATTGAATTAGTCTCAAACCTTTTAGCTCATTTTTAATAGATTATATGGAAAAGTGGAAAACACATCACAAAATAAAGAAGTAAAAGCCCGAAACGCATAGTTTACCAGGCTTTTTGAAAATCAATACATAACTCAATACTTTTTGTACTACAAAAGTGTAGAGCAACTCTGAAAGCTTTTTGTCACATGGTAAGCACCGAGTATGAATGAATTATGTATAACTGGCAGAGATTATATATTATTGCATTTGGTTGCTGTGTAATCACTGCCAAACTCTTCACATTTTAGTGCTGGTGCCCATCCCTGATTTCCTATTGAGATATTTTCTGCATGGTTAAAGCTTCCATACGTTTAAAATAAAAACCTTGTCTTGTGATCTCTGAGGCCTATACGCATTATTATTATCACGTATTTTAGCGCTAAATACTCTGAAAATTATTTAGGAAATACATTTTTTTATATATTGGTTCTATTCTTCCACAATTCAGGAGTCTGGCAAAAATTTCAAAAAGTTCAACCAAAGTTTAAAAGGAAGAATAGATGAAAATCCCTGCCTTTATATTCACTCTGAGACAATGAAAGCTTTAATATACTGGGATGTGTTTAATACTGAAGCAGTGAATATTAGTATGAAATTATATAATAACTGGAAGATAGAAAAGGAAAAATGAAAGGGCAAAGGAGAAGGATTAAAAAGGTAGGTGAGAGGAACAGTACATTGACTAAAGGGAGAGAAAGCTCCTGGAATTGCCAGCTAGAAAGGCATAATCCTTCCATGAAGTCCAGGTTTGCTGAAATTTATCTTGAGCATTGGATAAGGTAGAAGATAATATTTTTATTAATCACATACCAAGAGATGCCATTTTTTGTTTCATTATTCAGTGTTAAACCATGCCTTTGTTAAGCAATGTCTACCTTTTCAAACTATTTGTGAATACCTCTCCAGAGCCAAAAATGTGACTCATGCAGAGGGTGGCGCGAGACAGGTGGGAGAAAGTGGATTGCGTAAAGGGAGTTCATCAGGATTTTATATCTCAAATAAATTGCATTAAATCATATCATGATTGTAGAAATTGGTTTTTATACAAAGCCATCCTTGAATTTGTATGCTAATTACCCACAAGTGCAGTGGGTGGGACAATGCAAATAAAGCCCTTCTGACTCTCCATTCCCTGCCCACCACCTGCCTCCAGTCTCTGACTGATAGATCTTAGGCAGGCGAGGCCGGTCACTGAAACGGGAGGGACCTATCAGTCGGAGACAAAACGCAGGCATGGGAAGGGAATAGAGAGAAAGGCAGAAGGGCTGCAAGTGCACTGTCCCACAGTTCAGCACCTGCAAATCATTAGCATAAAATTTTATTGATGGGTTTCTTTAAAACAACAAAGGGATTTTTACCAGCAAAGTGAGGATTTACGCTGCATTAAAGCACCTTTACAAGTGTGTAACTAGTTTGAGGCATAAAATCCTAATGCCAGGTTCTCGTTAACCTTATTGAGAGCCCTCAATTTTGGAATGTTCATTACCGGACCAAAGACTAAAGCTGAATAGGACACGTAGAAGATTAGTAAGAAAGGATGTGGAGAAAACAAATTCAAAGCAAAATATCGGATGTGAAGTTGCAAATTTACTGAATAATAGAAGTCATCCCAATGTCCTCGATGTCACGATTTTGCCTGATTGTGATTAACAGAGATTCTGGGGCTAAAACCAATGATAAATAGGACAGAGGTAAGCCTTGACGAGTGCCCTTGTAGACATCAAAGGGCTGTGAGGTGAAACCGCTGTATCAGAGATACAGAGAGCCTATCGAGAGACATTGAAATCTACCATCCAGTCTTTAAAGGAAAAGGTAACTGAGGAACAAAAAATGAACATAACATGTTCAGACATTACATGTGTACCAGGCCAAACGTGCAGGTCACTGAATAAATCAGGGTTGATAACTGTCAACTGATTGATTGCCAATCCGTAAGCACAATTTTAGAGGGGTAGACCATTCTGAAACACCTGCCTTACTTACTATGTGTCCTTTTTCCCCCTATGGTAAGAGGTCCAAGCAGCAGGATACCTGTTCGGTGACCCCTCCTCAAGGGGGGGGTACTGTTATGAATGTGCTAGAGATTGTTTCTGAGCAGAGGCTCCCTCTGGTGGTTACAGACAATACTGAACCTTTCAACGAGGAATGCCAATCTGGGATCACGGACTGGTCTGATATAAGGGAGGTTCCCTCCCATGATGGTTGCCGGTGATCAATTGTTCTTGTCTCAATTGTGGTTCCTGGTTCATTTGGAAGTTTGCTGAGTCTTGCCTGCATCTTCTGCTATCAGATAAGATATTTTCTGCTCTTATTTTTGTGCTTGCTTTTTGCATTGTTCCCTGCACTTCTGTGGAGGTCAGCCAGGTCCCCTCCGGGGGCTTGTGCTCCTCTCAGTTTATCTGGAGCCACTGTTGTTTGTTCATTTGCTTTTTCCTGTTTTTTCAGTGGCTGCGGCTTAGTTTTGTTACACCAGAGATCTGATAAGGTGGTAGAGATCGTGTGATCTCAGGTGTTTTTGCAATCAGAGTTGGTATTTTTTAGGGTTTTTTTTGGATTGCAGTGAGTATCCTTTCCTGTACTTTTCTGTCTAGACAGATTGGGCCCCAGCGTTTGCTCATTCTATTTTCTGTCTGTGTCCGTGCTTCTTCTTGTCTAACCGCCATTACATGTTTGGGGGCTTCCTATTTTCTTTGGGGATCTGCTCCGGGGCAGATATCTTTCATCTTTCTGCCTTTAGGTGTAGTTATCTCTCAGGCTGTGACGAGGCGTCTAGGATCAACGTAGGAACGATCCACGGCTACCTCTAGTTGTGTGGTTAGTTCAGGTTACTGCAATCCAATAGGTTCCAGCCTCTGTGGTGTATTGCCGTTTTTGCTTATTCTCCTCAGCTACCAAAACATAACAGATACCCTTTAAAAGGTTATCAATAAACTCTCAAACAATACGAGATTTTCCAAAGTAAAGACAGCCGTTAAATAATAATAAAAAAAGTAACTGTCCAGGAGATATTCTGAAGAAACACGATATGGTCACCTGGAGTCAAAAATCACTTTTTACGGAGAAGTACAAATAATGGCGATGATTTATTTTGTACGTCTAAGTGATGTAATGTCACAGGATGAAACATGAAGACCGGGTAGATGCCTTCTCTCCAACAATATGGAAGCTTTTGTTAATATTTCTCACGATTACGTCGTATGATGATTATAAATCTTCAGGCCTCGTGAAATCATTCCACCAGGAGCGTAAACTAGAGATGGTTGAAATGAACCTCATTATCACCAACACTTTGATGTAACTTGATTGTTTTGCTCGCCAGCCTGGGAGTGGCTTCAAAGGCAGAGGGAGCATGAGTCCTTCTCTCTGCCATGCCTTGATGCATTTAACACATGTGTTAGTATTAAGACGCTCGCTGCAATCAGGGAAATTCATATTCGCTTTCCAGTCCACGAGAGAGAAAAAAGAGCACATCATCCAACAAGGAAAAGCTTCCCAGACTTGTCAGCAATCTCCAGCTCATTCCTGTTCTGTTCTCGTCAATACCATTTAAAGCCTGGAAACGCTGTTGGGAGGACGCGGCTTCAAAGTCTTATTCCAATTGACTTCAGGGATATAGTATAGTTAATGCCGGATGGGGTTAACGCTCATTTATTTAAAGGAATAATAGTCTTTTGTGTCAGGGAAACTCCCAGTTTTTTTTTCCTCCCTTTAAGCCAAGGCAGGGAGCATGGGCACTTTCTGTCTGTACAGCTGGAAGTCAAGACTGTAGAGCTATCAGCTTCAAAGCAGCACTTGTCTGTGACATATCGGGAGAAGGACTTTGGGTTTCTGTGTTTTGATTTCACTCCTTGCCTTTGGATGTTGGAATATATAGGAACAGCGATCACTTTACTTACAATATACCAATAAAATGAGTGAGGAACCCAAGGAGAAAATTTCCAAGCCTGCACATAGGAAAAAGAAAGGAAAAAAGGTAACAGATATGTCTGCTGCTTGCATTGTGCTTGCCGTGCTTACTGTCATCAACATAATAATTTATTAAAAAAGAAAAAAAAAAGACATCATCAGATATGATGCTGGTGGTGTACGATGGAGTCTGCTGGGTGTGTGCATAGGAGGAAAACAGTAAAGGACTTCATGTGCCATAATATAAACACCTTCACATGGGTGATCAGATCCTGCTTATGGCATTGCCTTGTAGAATATCACAGATTGGACTTCTATTTATGACATTTAATATATATATATATATATGCCAATCCAATGCCCATGCTGCTCCAAGAACTTTCTGTTGTGGACAGGTTTGGGGTTTGGTAGGAGTCTACAGGCTCTGATGGCTATCAATATGTCCAATAGATGGTCTTATTGGTGGCGATTGGTACCTGCTGTATTAGGATTAGCAAAATGTATTGAGATTAAGCTTTGTAAATCTGGATCATGGCAGGATTGCATTTTATTGCTGTGTACTCCTGGATATTACATTGTGCAAACAGGTGCTTTGTCTGTTTAGTTAGAGATTGTACAGTGTAAATGGAGGGTAGTAAAATAAAGGCTAAAATCTGTATTACGTAAAACACAACTATAACATACACAATATAATACATATAATACACAAGAATAAAAAAATCAATACATTTTATTTCTCTAATAGATAGATAGATAGATAGATAGATTTGGGATAGATAGATAGATAGATAGATAGATAGATAGATAGATAGATAATGGATCAGTAAAGCCATGGTTTTTCACTTTAATTTTTGGAGTGCTGCCTGTTTTTTCTGTTTTTCTATTTTGGAGGTTTGGACATCACAGGTTTTATTGCACCCGGCTTCTTTTGGTAGTGCTGCCAAATTTCCTTTAATTAGATAGATAGATATGAGATAGATAGATAGATAATGCAATGAAGGGGTGTCCACAGTCTAACACCTACTTGCCACTTACTATTCAACGACTCGATTTTAATACTCAGCTTGTGAATGGTTTGGAAAAAATGAGAACCGTCAAGATTCGAATCATCTCAGTGTGAAATGAAATCCGTGGCAGCACCTGTTTTTCTGTTCTGCGTGAATAATTACGACTTTATTATTTTTATTATAAGCTCTTTTATGTTATAATCTCTTTCATGCCATAATGGTTTTTAAAGGATTATATCAATTTTGGGTAGATCTTTTTCCACAGAAATGCCATACTGTTTTTTGTACGTCCAGCTCCGCCTTCGTTCCACCTCTTTTTATTACATCACCTTTTTATACTGTTGATTTCAAGGTGAACGCTGCCTATTCATTCTCCATCTCGCTGATATTTTTATGAATATGCCAGTAGTAGAGGGCTGACCGCGGTGTTTTAACTTGTTAGCAAAGTTAGGGACATGGTTTGGTTCAAAAGTGAAAATTGAGTGATTGACAGATGTCATTTAATGGGGCCGTGTTACTTGTACATAGTGATCATTCCTTGAGTTGTGCAGTAGTATGTAAAAACACGTATAACAACGATAGCTCAGCGAGTTGGCTAACTGACCCACTCGGCTCTGCTACATTTCAGGAAAACAGGTTTGCTACATCTATGTGTAGTATCGGCACAGTAAGCAAAATAATGCTGTGTATTAATCTTTTACTCTCTCCTTCTAGTACAGACTTTTATGTTGACCATGTCAGCCAAAACTCACAAAAACTACTGTTTGTTTACCATCTGGACGAGAGATGCCCCTGTGACGGGTTTCCATAGCTGTAGTTAAAAAAAAAAAATGGCAAAATCTGAAAGACATAATTCTCTCTCCGAAGACGTGTGACATTTCAGACTTTTCAAGGACAATCTTGGCTGTACATGATCATGCGGTGACATCACAGTGTATAAAACTCCCCACCATGAATGGAGGCTCATACAGCACAATTCTGTTAGTTCTCCATTATTTATGGAGGTTCTTGGAAAATTTTGCTTTCAGGAGGTTCGATAAAAATAATGATCTTTGCACTATAATATCATCAATGCTACAACAATGATTGCAGATAGATTTATTGCCAGAAATTCTCCTTGTTCGTCATAAGGAATGTAATGGCGGAGGGTAAGTAAAATTTGGAGAGGGGCTGGGGTTAGTTATTTCCCACTTAGGTGTTACCATATTTTCCATAAAATTTCTAGGAGACTGACTGTGCATGGGCAGTTTTTCTGCTAAGATCAAGCTCTGAATTGGAAACCTAGTAGATGTATTGGCAGTTTATGCAAAACTGCAGGTGGCAACTTCAGTCCTGATACATTTTTCTTTATGTTTGTATAGATGTGTGTGTGCGTGAATATACAAAAGTATTGGGACACATTATCCGTTTTTATTCATTCAGCCCCATTGCCCCCTGTGTATAATATCAAGCTCTTACCATGCAATCTGTCTTTACTAACATTTAGGAAAGAATGGCTCATTGTAAAGAGTTCACTGATACCAGCGTGGTCCTGTGATAGGATGCCACCATTGTAAGAAGTCAGTTCATGAAATTTCTTCCCTCCTACAAATTCCACTAATATGGAATGGTCAATGGTATTATTTAAAAATGGAACCATAGAAACACGAAACTGAAGGGGAGACCACGTAAAGTTAGAGATCGAGATTGCTGAGTGTTGGGGCACATAAGCCCCGATTCATCAAAACCAACGATTTTCCCACTAGTCTTGATGAGGGGGCAAGGTGGAGACAGATGCTCCTGATTCATGAAGAGCTATGGCGTTTCTTACGCCACAAATCTTACTCCAGTCAGTTACTAGTGTAAGATTTCTGGTCAGATGCTCCTGATTCATGAAGAAGGTTGCGCCATTCCAGACATCTTATCACCAGTCTTTGACAGAAGATTTCTGGCATAAGAAACGCCACAGCCCATCCTGAATTAGATGAGCCATGGAGTCATGCCCTACTGCACTCCTGTCACGCCCCAGCAACACCCAGCCTGGACCATTGGTGTAGGTGAAAGAAAATGGAATGAAAACGACAAAAACAAAATCTTTGACCGGATCCAAGTTGCGCCAAAATTTTACGACTTTTCAAAGCAATTTACGTCAGAAAGTCCAAACCGCCTCAGCACAAAATCTGTGCACCAGGAGCTTCTTGATATGGGTTGCCTTAGCTGAACAACTTCATCCAAGCTATATATCACCAAGCACAATGCCAAATGTCAAATGGAGTGGTATAAAGCAACTGCCACTGGTTTCCAGAGCAATGGAAAGTGTTCTGTCGAGTGACAAATCACGCTTCTCTACCTGACAGCCTGAAGGATGAGTCTGTGTTTGACGAATGCCAGGAGAATGTTACCATCCTGACTGCATTGTGTCAGCTTTAAAGTTTGGTTGAAGATGTATAATGCTGTGGGTTATTTATGCAGGGGTTGGCCAAAGCCCACTAGTTCCAGTGAAGGGAAATTGTTAATGCTTCAGCATA
This sequence comes from Oophaga sylvatica, assembly GCA_033576555.1. Classification (NCBI taxonomy): domain Eukaryota; kingdom Metazoa; phylum Chordata; class Amphibia; order Anura; family Dendrobatidae; genus Oophaga; species Oophaga sylvatica. The sequence goes on along the minus strand of JARQOD010000003.1, from coordinate 543,797,846 downwards.
CAGAATATTTTGGACCATTTTTTGTTCTCTGTGACTGTGCCCAGTGCACAAAGCAAGGATAAAAAATGTATAACTGAGTTAATTTGATGTGTAAGAACTTGAATGGTCGCACAGAACCCTGACCTCATCCCCATCCAATATCTTCAGGATGAACTGGAATGAAGATTGTAGGCCCGGCCCTCTTCTCCAAATCAGCATCTGATATAATAAATGCTCTTGTAGATGAATGAGCAAAAATTCCCAGAGACATATTCCAAAATCTTGAAGAAAGCCTTCCCAGAAGAATGAAAACTATTGTAGCTGTAAATGGGGGACTAACTCCATTTTAAGGCACACAAGCAATTTGCAATGACATAGATTAGAATTTCATAATTTCCCTTGTTTAGATGGAACACATTTGTCAACCACGATAAACTTGTGAATAGTGTTGAAGATGTGAATGACCTTGAGTGTTAGCTTCCATAGAACAAACTATATGGCACTTAAGTGTTTGACAGTATATCACTAGTTTAAAGGCTTGTTTGATTTTACCTATGTCTAACGCAGTCATAACATCTAATGGGGATATGATTGACATAGACAGATCAAAAGGGGATCTCCCTTGTATTTGGATGCTGACTGTGAATATGCAGTAGATAATATCTCTTATCTAATGGATGCAATAGAATACATTTCAGTTGCTCAGCATAGCATTGTATGTGTATATACCTTTATTTACTGTAAGGATTGCCCCAGGGGGCATTCCCTGGCACATCTGCCCACCTTTTATGTTTCAAAATGAAATCGCTCCTGGGTTTTTTCTACAACAGTGTAACAATCCAATCAGATTTCATTCAATCTCTCAGCAGATATTGCCACCAGAGATGTGCTGTTAGTATTTATCCGTGCATCTTTTTTTATAGAAAAATCTTGACACGCAGCTGTTTTCCACTGTGGTCTGATTGCTGGCATCTACTCCACAGAGGAGTACAGTGTTGATGTGTCATTACAAACACTTCCTGCCACTTTCATATCACAGCAGTCAGTGTGGGGGTATTGGAATAGAGCAGAGCTATGTGTCATTACTAACACCTCTTGCTGCTTTCATCTCTTCATCTCATGACAGTCAGTGAGTGAGTAGAGGAGTAGCGCAGAGTTATGTATCATTACAAACACTTCTTTTATCTCAAGGCACTGCCCGCGCTGCTCTACTCTGCACAGTAGATACCAGAAGTGAGATTATGGAGGATAGCAGGGTCGTGGGGTTAGATGTCTCACAGGAGAAAGCCTGTTCTGACCTTTACTTCCTTTATTTTTAATTGTGTATGACACCTGCTTACGATTTGTCAATGTCAAAACGGGGAAAAAGGTACACACCCTCAGAGAAGAATCTCTGGCAATGCCTCCTTAGTGTTAGCATAAATTTTAACCTAAATTTTGTAAGCTAATATCTCTGTAATAGAGAGAAGAAATGTATTCCGCTGTACCGTCACTATTCCATGTGGTGGCCTATTAACGAACTAAAATTGGTAAAAGGTCCTCTTTCAAAGCTTGTGTACAGAATTGAACTTTAGTTAATTTTAAGAAAGAAAATTATTAACAAATGTCTGCCTTTTGGCAAATGTAATCCATGTTTAGCATCACAGATGCTGAGATGGATTACAGGGAGTGGGAACGGGTCTTTGTCTCTCCGATCTTACTTTCTTGTCTGTCAAACAACATACAGTTATAACAGAGAGCAAGGTGTTCAGTTTGGGATAGCAAAGTTTTGGACAATGTCAGGTGCAATACATGCTTTAAAAGCAGTTCTAACACTTACAGCGCTGGGAAATTGCTGATGAAAAGGAACTGCCCACTGAAAAAGAGTAGATGTCAAGTATGTGCACCAAAAGCAGTTTTATCTTGTTTTTGGGGCCAAGAACAGTAAGGCCTCTTTCACACATCACTTTTTTGCCATCAGTCACAATCCGTTGTTTTTTGAAAAAAACGGATCCGGCGACTGATGTCTCCGGATCCGTTTTTTTCTCATAAACTTGTATTAGCAACGGATTGTGATGGATGGCTTCACGTTTCATCCTTTGTTTGACGGATCCGTCGGAAATTTTTGGTCCATCGGCCGGACACGACACACAAAGCAACGTTTTTGGTCTCCGTCGAAAAATCGGACAGCGACGTATCCGTCACTGTCTGTCGTTTGCTATAATGGTAGACTATAGGCACAGGATCCATCAAATGACGGATTCCGGCGACGGATTCGTTTTTTTTTAACTGAACATGCTCCTGACAGGTTAAAATACAAACAAAAGAATAGATATATACACATAGAATACATATATATATATATATATATACATGTCACTGAGACACATATATATATATATATATTTATCGTTCATAGAGTTCTACATAGCAGAATAGCCGTTAAATCAATTGCCGGCTTCAGTAAAATCATTACCGAACCCGACATGATATGACACATGGTTTACATATAGTAAACCTTGTCATATCAAAACGATTTATATATGTCAGTGTGTAATCAATTTAGTACTTTGTGTTAGGAAAAATTTGGAACTCTAGGGGTTAAATTTAAGGCTATAATCGCGTAAAAAAATTACGAGGGCTCCTACGCAATTTTCTCCGCCATAGAGGGAAAGCCAGTGACTGAGGACAGATATTAATAGCATGCAGAGGGACCATTGTTTTTGCCCCCCCCCCGGCTACAAATATCTGGCCCCAGCCACCTCAGAAAAGGCACATCTATAAGATGCACCTTTTCTGTCACTTAGCCTCTCTATTCCCATTTCCTTTAGTGTGGCTCATGGATTAATAAGGGGTTAATGTCATCTTGCTATTGAAAGGTGACATTAATCCGGGTTAATGATGGAGAAGTGTCAATAAGGCAACTATCCATTATTAATCCTATAGTAGTAAAGGGTTAAAAAAGACACATTAATTAAATTTTTTTTTAATGAAATAGTTACAGAAAGTTTTTGACCGAATTTATTATTCTGCTAATCCAACTGAATCCCTTGTTCTCATGTGAAAAATAATAAAAGAAAAAACCAACAATATCCATACCTTTCCGCAGTTCAGTCAGGTCCCCCACTGCAATCCATCTCAAGGTGTTAACTAGTTTAAAATCAGGACCGATGCTAATGCTACCAGCCCGGCTGTAAACCACTGCAGAATTAATGAAATCATGTCTGCGCTGGCGCCCCAGCTGACCGGATATGAACGGATTAGCGTGGGAAAGTTTCTGAACTTTTTCCCATGCTATCGAGTTCAATTCAGGTCAGCCAGGGACTCCGCGCAGCCTTACTGACTACCGCTGACGTCAGTGAGGCTGCGCTGAGTCCCCGGCTGACCTGAGGTGATCTGACAGCGAGGGAAAAAGTTCAGAAACTTTCCTACGGTAATTAGTTAATCTCTGGTCAGCCGGGGCGCCTGCGCAGACATGATTTAATTCATTCTGCAGTGGTTTACAGCCGGGCCAGTAGTATTAGCATCGGTCCCGGTTGTAAACTAGTTAACCCCTTGTGATGGATTGCAGCTGGGGACCTGACTGAACGGTATGGATATTGTTGTTTTTTTATTTTTTTTTTTACAGGAGAACAAGGGATTCAGTTGGATTGGCAGCATAATAAATTTGGTCAAAAACTTTATGTAATTATTTGATTAAAAGAATTTTTAATTAATGTGTGTGTCTTTTTAACCCTTTACTACTATAGGATTGTCTTATTGACACCTCTCCATTATTAACCTGGATTAATGTCACCTTTCAATAGCAAGGTGACATTAACCCCTTATTAACCCATGAGCCACCACTAAAGGCAATGGGAATAGAGAGGCTAAGGGCCAAAAAAGGCACATCTTATAGATTTGCCTTTTCTGGAGTGGCTGGGGCCAGATGTTTGTAGCCAGGGGGGGCCCAAAAACAATGGTCCCTCTCTAGGCTAATAATATCTGCCCTCAATGACTGGCTTTCCCTCTTTGGTGGAGAAAATTGCGCGTGAGCGCATGCAATTTTTCTCTGCGATTATAGCTTTAAATTTAACCCTAGAGTTCCAAATTTTTCCTAACACAAACTACTAAATTGATTAAACACTGACATATATAAATCGTTTTGATATGACATGGTTTTTTATATGTAAACCATGTGTCATATCATGTCGGGTTCGGTAATGATTTTACTGAAGCCAGCAATTGATTTAGCGGTTATTATGCTATGTAGAACTCTATGAACTATAAATACATATATATATATATATATATATATATATATATATTGTGAGACAGTGAGAGTATGTGTATTGAATGGGGTGTATATTTCACCTAGCTACTTTACTGACTGATATAAGGGAGGTGTGTGGCTTTGTAGACCTAGTGGTAGAGAAAGGTCACTACACCTTACATTCAGTACACACTTGCAGCTCAGGCCTGAAACTACTCAGGTCTTAATTAGGAGACCAGAAGTAGGTGTCTGCAAACTCAGTCAGAGAGCTAGCTTAGCCTGGACACAGGGAAGGTGTCTCGGCACAAGAAGCAGACTCCAGGAGTGGAGCACGTTTAATCTGGACAAGGGGTCCAGGTACAGAAGGTGTCTCCAGGAGTGTGAGCTATCTCAGTCTGGGTGCAGGAAGTACCCCGGACACAGGAGTAGTCGCAGTGAGAATCCGTGCGAATAGCGGCTGAATAGGAGTGGATCTCTCTCAAGTCTGGACATTGAAGGTGCCTTCAGACACAAGGAGGAGTATCTGTGAAACTCCATACTGGTAACATATATCATATGTGGTGTTTTGGGCCAGGCTGGTAGAGCCGGGACCCGGATAGACAGGGCAATCTATCTATGTGTAATTAGTGGCTAGACAAGCCTAGGTTTTCTGTTTATGCTTTGTTTTATCTGTTTGCTGTGGACTTTAATAAAACTGGTTGCGGCCAGTTTTACACCAGAACTGCTGTCTGAATGAACTGTTTTCGTGCCATTCTGTCTACCCAGACAGCGATCCTAGAGCTATACCCCCTGAAAAAGGCTACAATTGGTGGAGAATGCTGGGGCAGCGCAGTGGCTGATACAGTTAGTGCTGGAGTGTGCATGCAGCACAGAGACTTAGAGACAGCAATAAAGGTGAAGTCTGTTGAAATAGCAGCAGAGAAAAAAAAAAGTGTGTCAGCAGAAACGTCTGTTTGGAGCAGTCTTGGAGAGACAGTGGCCCTGATAGGGTCTGCAGAGAGAAAATGTATGCACAGCAAAGCTGAACTTGTTGTGAAAATGACTGTGGAATGTGCAGCAGCAAAAGAAAAGTCTGTGGAGCAGTCTTAAAGAGACAGTAGCCCTAATAGACTTTGCAAAGAAAAAAAAAAAAGTGTCTGCACAGCAGAGCTGAATTTTTCTATGGAAAAGACTGTAGAGTGTGTATGTCTTGAGTGAAGACTGCCGTTGTTAAGACAGAGAAGTCTGACAGCATGGATGACAGCATGGAGGCGCTGTTTGAACAAATGGCGCAAGTTAATATGCAACATAAGACTGCTGTGATTGAGACAGATGAGTCCGGCAGTATGGAGGAGCTCATTGAGTACCTGGCCCAGCGAAGCATGCAGCAGAGCATGGAGCAGCAGCGCCTGCAGCACCAGCAGCGCATGCAGCAGGCCCAGCAGCAATTCCTGCAGCAGCAGCAGGAGAATAACCGGTTATTTGTTGAGCAGATGACAGCACCAAAAAAGGATTTCGGTGCCGCGTCCCGAAGTAATGTTGTGAAGGCACCGGCGTTGTCCGCTATAAAGAAGGCGGTAAGACGGTCCTTGAGAAAAATGACACCTCGTGATGATGTGGAGGTATATCTTACTAGGTTTGAGAGACTGGCAGAGAAGGAGAATCTGCCACTATCTGAATGGGCCATGGCGGTCGTACCCTATCTGACTGGGGAACCCCAAAAAGTCTGGGCTGACCTGAGCAAGCAGGACAGCGAAGACTATGACAAGTTGAAAGCGGCGATTCTTACCCGACTGGGTGTTACGGTGACAGCCCGTGCCAGGGGAGTTCATGACTGGAGATGCAGTTGGGAGTCTGCAGTCAGCAAACGTGATTATGGAGTTGAAAAGGTGATAGTGAACCGCTACATCCGAGCATGTCCTCCTGAGGACGCCAATCGTCTGGTCAGCCTGATGGAGAAGGCCTTCGCCAGCAAAGACTGTCTCCGTGACCAGCCGTCTGAGAGGTCGTCACTTCAGAGTTCCCGGACGCTGAACTCTCGCGGTAAGAGCGTTCCAGCTGTTGGGGACATGGGGTATGCTGATAAGCGGGTTCGGGCCCGAGGGGACATATGGGTGGGAGAGTGTGATGGACAGTGTTGGAGATGTCGTGAAATTGCAGCCAACTGTCCAATAGAGGGGGAGCCTATGTGTTGTGATGTTGCGGATCCCTCTCTCTCTGCGCAGAACCTGTGTGTGTGTCCACCTCAGCCGAAGAGACTGGACCACAGGTGTGCCCGTTGGTTGTAGATGACTGCCCAGCACAAGCCCTCTTGGACTCAGAGAGTCCAGTGACTTCCGTATGTGACAGCCTGATTGATAGGGACTTCATCCCTGATAAGCACCTGAGTATGGTGTGCATCCATGGAGACACCAAAGTCTACCCAGAGACTGCCGTGGACTTGGTCCCCAAACTCGGGGAGGTTTCATATGAAGTGGGGGTAGTGAAGAACCTGGTGCACCCCGTCATATTGGGTAATGACTTTCCCGATCTAAGGGTCTCTGGGGGAGAAATGTTTCTGATGGACAGTGTGATGAAGCTCCTACTGAGGGTGCGCAGTCCCGAGGGGCGGAACACAATGCTAGTGGGCCGTTAAACTTATGTGATGATGATGATGATCATGATAATGATGATGACCATGATAATGATGCTGATGCTGATAATGATAGTGATGATGATCATGATAGTGATGATGATACTGATCATAGTCATGATAATGATATTGATAATAATGATGACTGTGATAGTGATGAAATTCCTTTGCAGGTGATGTTGGGAGACGAGGATGGTGGTTCTCGGGAGCCGAGTGTCCCTGACTTGCCTGTGTCCTGTGACAATTTTGAGAGTGAGCAGTGGCGAGACCCCACTCTTAGGACCGCACAGGAAAATATGATTGTTCTAAATGAGGTTTCCCAGGAGCCTGGCCCTGAGGAGAGGTTTCCTCATGCTGCCATGGACAATAGCCTATTGTATAGGGACACTGAAGTCCAGGGAGAGGTCGTGAGTCAGCTCCTAGTACCTGAACTATATAGAAGTATAGTGCTGGGGTTGTCACATAGTCACATACTTGAGGGACCAGATGGTGCAGTTAATGTTGTGGATGACATGTTAACTAAGGTTCCAGATCAAGATGTGAATGAAAATGAATTGTATAACCCTGACAGTAAGCAGGATGTGAATGAAAATGAATTGTATAACCCTGACAGTAAGCAGGATGTGAATGAAAATGAAGTGTGTAACCTGAAAGTGACCCGGATGTGGCTGAGAAAAAGGGTCAGACAGGGATAGTGGGAATGATAGTGAATCATCTGATGACAATAAAGCAACCAGTGCAAATGAGGAAGGCATGGTAGCAGAGGAGGTTGAGAGTCCTGAGAAGAAAGCTGATGCTGACCTTACAGCCAGACAGAAGATGGCATCTGAAGATGTTTTACAGTTGGCCGGTTCCCTGGCGAAGACTAAGGTGAAAGGAGGAGAGCTGAGCTTTAAAGGCAGGACTCTGAACCTGAACACAGCACAAGTGGATGCTGTTGAAGATGAGAAGTTGTCGGTGTATGGTATGGAGCTGCATCATGCCCAGGACTCTGAAGGTAATGCTGCAGAGGTGGAAAAAGCCATGGAAGTGGTGGTCACCAAGCCAGATGCCTCATCAGAAGCTGAGGTTTCAAGTGAAGCTGTGAGGAACAAGACTGAAGATATGGGGACTGACTCTGTCCAGGAATCTGTTTCTGCCGAAGACAGCGGAGTGGACGGGTTACGGTCCGGATCAGTAGCTGGCATTGGTGAGCTCAAGCACACTTTCATGGAGTCTACATCGGAGCCACGTCCCAACAAATGGGAAAAGCGATGTGTCACTCCGTTGCCGCTGCAGACACACGGGAGCCCAGATGGGATGCAGAACATGGTGGAAGAGAAGAATCCGGCGGGTTCTGAGTGTACAGATGCAGCTGTCAAGGAGAATTTGAGAGCTGGAATGGATGGAGATATTGGAGACCATAGTGATGTGAATGAAGAAGTAGAATGTAAGACTGACGGTGGGGCTTCTGAGCATGTCCTACCAGAAGAGCCTGAAGAAGGGGCTGAGGACATGAAGGACGTCCAACGGGTACAAGATGAATTGATTGCTTCTCGGAGAAAACTCCAAACTGTGATGAAGGAGCGTGATGAGAGCCATGAGCATCTTCTGGAGAAGCTCAATGAAGTAAAGAAGGTTCAAGGGGAACTGGAGAAAAGTGAAAAACCCCCTATACCTTCTGTGATAGTTGGTGACACATGGTCAGTGCACCAGGAACAGGAGGTACGTGAGTTTCTGAGGAAGAGTCAGCAGAAGTGTTCTGATGTGCCGGGTCGTACTTCTCTGGCCAGGCACTATATCGAAACTGAGCCCGGCCCTAAGGTCAAGATGAAACCGTGCAAGATACCCGAGGCCCGCAGAGAGCATAGGCCTGGGAGGGTACAGGGTAGTACGGATGTTTCAGATGAAGAGAAAGCTGATGTTGGCTATGACTCAGGTGAAGATACAAATGACAGTGGTGAAGATGAAGCTGATGAGGGCCATGACTGGTCCAGAGTTCACTGTCTCTGTTGGATTGTTAACCAGCCCTCCGGTCTGGATGACCAGCCCTCCGGTCTGGAGAAGAGGGGGGGGATATGTGAGACAGTGAGAGTATGTGTATTGAATGGGGTGTATATTTCACCTAGCTACTTTACTGACTGGTATAAGGGAGGTGTGTGGCTTTGTAGACTTAGTGGTAGAGAAAGGTCACTACACCTTACATTCAGTACACACTTGCAGCTCAGGCCTGAAACTACTCAGGTCTTAATTAGGAGACCAGAAGTAGGTGTCTGCAAACACAGTCAGAGAGCTAGCTTAGCCTGGACACAGGTAAGGTGTCTCGGCACAAGAAGCAGACTCCAGGAGTGGAGCACCTTTAATCTGGACAAGGGGTCCAGGTACAGAAGGTGTCTCCAGGAGTGTGAGCTATCTCAGTCTGGGTGCAGGAAGTACCCCGGACACAGGAGTAGTCGCAGTGAGAATCCGTGCGAATAGCGGCTGAATAGGAGTGGATCTCTCTCAAGTCTGGACATTGAAGGTGCCTTCAGACACAAGGAGGAGTATCTGTGAAACTCCATACTGGTAACATATATCATATGTGGTGTTTTGGGCCAGGCTGGTAGAGCCGGGACCCGGATAGACAGGGCAATCTATCTATGTGTAATTAGTGGCTAGACAAGCCTAGGTTTTCTGTTTATGCTTTGTTTTATCTGTTTGCTGTGGACTTTAATAAAACTGGTTGCGGCCAGTTTTACACCAGAACTGCTGTCTGAATGAACTGTTTTCGTGCCATTCTGTCTACCCAGACAGCGATCCTAGAGCTATACCCCCTGGAAAAGGCTACAATATATATATGTGTCTCAATGACTTGTGACATTCTATGTGTACATATCTATTCTTTTGATTCTTTTATTAAATAAACATGTCAGTGTGATTTTACTGTACAGCGCACTGAATTGCCGGCTTTTAAAAAACGGATCCGTCGAAAAACGGAAGAAACGGATATAAAAACTGATGCGACGGATCCGTTTTTTTGATGGATCCGCTAGTCAGATCCTTCGAAAAAACGGATCCGTCGCATCAGTTTTCGCAATCTGCGACGGATCCGTCGATCCGTCGAGCCAGCGGATTGTGGCTGACGGCAAAAAACTGATGTGTGAAAGAGGCATAAGACTACATGTCTACCAGTTTATTTGGATGGACAGTTATCCTTAAATTATGTCACATTATTATTTATTGCTATATTTTTCATACTGGTAGATTCTTAGCAAAATCTTTCAACTAGACTCCGTAACAGCCAATATAGGCAGCCATATTCAGTGACTATAGGGATTGTCTTTATACATAGTTAATTTGCTTCAATAAATACCATATTTTTGGGGGGAAGGTCTTAGCATTCTTTCTCTTAAATCAATATTAATACTATATTAATATCAGGTGCTGATTTGATCTACTTTTACAAGTATTACATGTAGACAATAAGGGCTTACATAGTGTCGGCTGCTATTGGCAGCAGTATTACGTGCCTGTAGATGTTTTGAACACAGTACTATTTGAATGTGTAAATGCCTTTTTAGTGCAAATATTCGTCAAATGATATGTATGACAGTTTGACAGAAAGATAGATCCACTGACCTCACTGTCTACACTGCCAGCAGACAGTCCTTTCTCTGAAAAAGCATTATAGCTATAACCCAGTTCAATTAACTGACACCAAATTGCCCTCTGTTGTACGATAATGACTCATGATTGTTACGTCCTAGCAATACCAGGGCAAACCATTCACATTCATATACACTGCTCAAAAAAATAAAGGGAACACTTAAACAACAGAATATAACTCCAAGTAAATCAAACTTCTGTGAAATCAAACTGTCCACTTAGGAAGCAACACTGATTGACAATCAGTTTCACATGCTGTTGTGCAAACGGAATAGACAACAGATGGAAATTATTGGCAATTATCAAGACACACTCAATAAAGGAGTGGTTCTGCAGGTGGGGACCACAGACCACATCTCAGTACCAATGCTTTCTGGCTGATGTTTTGGTCACGTTTGAATGTTGGTTGTGCTTTCACACTCGTGGTAGCATGAGACGGACTCTACAACCCACACAAGTGGCTCAGGTAGTGCAGCTCATCCAGGATGGCACATCAATGCGAGCTGTGGCAAGAAGGTTTGCTGTGTCTGTCTGCGTAGTGCCCAGAGACTGGAGGCGCTACCAGGAGACAGGCCAGTACACCAGGAGATGTGGAGGGGACAGTAGGAGGGCAACAACCCAGCAGCAGAACCGCTACCTCCGCCTTTGTGCAAGGAGGAACAATAGGAGCACTGTCAGAGCCCTAAAAAAATGACCTCCAGCAGGCCACAAATGTGCATGTGTCTGCACAAACGGTTAGAAACCGACTCCATGAGGATGGTCTGAGTGGCCAACGTCCACAGATGGGGGTTGTGCTCACTGCCCAACACCGTGCAGGACGCTTGGCATTTGCCACAGAACATCAGGATTGGCAAATTCGCCACTGGCGCCCTATGCTCTTCACAGATGAAAGCAGGTTCACACTGAGCACATGTGACAGACATGACAGAGTCTGGAGACACTGTGGAGAGTGATCTGCTGCCTGCAACATCCTTCAGCATGACCGGTTTGGCAGTGGTTCAGCAATGGTGTGGGGTGGCATTTCTATGGAGGGCCGCACAGCACTCCATGTGCTCGCCAGAGGTAGCCTGACTGCCATTAGGTACCGAGATGAGATCCTCAGACCCCTTGTGAGACCATATGCTGGTGCGGTTGGCCCTGGGTTCCTCCTAATGCAGGACAATGCCAGACCTCATATGGCTGGAGTGTGTCAGCTGTTCCTGCAAGATGAAGGCATTGAAACGATGGACTGGCCCACCCATTTCCCAGACCTGTCTGTTGTGCACGCGCTGTTCTCCGACATATAACGATCACAGACCGCTCCTGCCAGAGGTTCAGTTGTCTCTGCTGACACGCCGGGACGTGACTTCAGGAGTCATTCTGATTGACCGCCAGCTCCCCCAGTTAGGCAGCGGGGATCCGGCTGCCAGTTAGAATGAAAAGAAGCCTCCGCTCTGTAGACGTGATATCAGTTGAGGATTCTGATTTCCCGGCAGGAGCGGTCAGCGACCGTTCTGTGCCGCGAAAGACCGGCACTGGACACATCAGGTAAGGTAAGTTGCAATTACCTGTTTGTTAGCGCTTAGTTACATTTTTTGTAAATCCCTTTTACCTGCCATTGTATTTACCACACTTTTATGTATTATCTGTTAGATATGCCATGAATGTATGTGGTAGAAACACCCCTTTAGTGTTGTCACTGATAATACCCATCTTTTGGACATCCCTCGGCTTTATGGTTTGGAATGTGAATATCTGATGTGAATACATTTTGTATTTCTCCATATGCCTTGATCTTGCCTGTTACTGTTACTCAGTCTTCCTAGACAATGTGTAACCTTTCCATGAACTGAACGTGATATTTCTGCTCAGTGCTGTTGTGGTGAATGAGAGACTGCGAGCAGTGTAAACATCACCCTCTCCTATTAATACCATGGGATGCCTTAATGACACCAAACACACATATGATCTCCTTTGGATAAGAAAGACACTCTACACCATTGATGGGTTGTGTAAGTTGGCTACAACTTTTATTTAACAAAAAAAAACAAAAACACAGAATTATTACTCGTCCATGCTCATTTTATGCTTTATAACCAATAAAAAATACCAAAAGCCAAACGCTGCAGTACAGCGGGCCTCACGAATAAAAACCTATTGAGCATGGATGAGAACTGCCATCCTGTGACAACTAACAAAAAACAACTTCTGTAATAAAAAAAAAATCTTTTCACTTCTTCTCCTGACCTGGCAGAATGACAGAATGACTGTTGGTGCGTTCTCCTTTCTTCCTGCATACCACACCCCTAAAATCACAGTGCAGCCCCATTTTTTCCCGCATTTTTATTAACCCCTAACAGCCCAAAAACACAACTCTCTCACAGTCCTAGGTACTTTCCTTATTTAGTTCAGGGCCATATAAGAATTCCACATCATAGTTTTCTTGCCCACTAAAAGCCATTGGGGATAAGCTCATAAAGCAGGAATTGATCCTGACCTGGCGACTCTTCGCTGCATCACTTTCATTTATTCGGCTTTGGAGATCAATAATAGTTTTTTAAATATTTCATCTTTTCTTGGCTATTACATTGGATGTGGTTTTAATGAATAAATGGAGACTATAGAAAGTGAATAACAACATCAGTTAGTTGCATCACTTCAATATGTCGTAATATAGATAATGGCTTTTAGTAACTGCAGTAAAAATAATGCTGTGTGCTTCGAAACAGAAATCCTATTAAAAAATTAAATGAGCTTGCTCTGAAAAAAAGAAAATAAAAAATTGTGAAAAAAGTATTAAGTATCATAACTTATAGATATTTAAATGGAATCTGTCAGTAGGATCAACTCTTCTAAGCCGTCTATATGGTATACAGGTCATAGAAAGTTTTCAGGGACTAATTTTTTTAAAAACGATCCCCGATGCAACTCTATCCTAAGAAAGTTTTTTATTTACTCCCAATATATTTGTATATTTAATGTGGCGAAAATGTGTTCTCTTCGTATTCAGAAAAGCAAGAATTAGCAACATATGGCAAGTGATGTGAAAATATATTTGCATGTTTTGTTTTTTTTCATTTCTTGATACATTGTAATGTTGAAGACTGTTATGATTTGGTAACTGAGGAGAGCAGGCAAAAAAGGAAATACACCAGAGCAGTTGGAAACTATGAGATTGCAGTACCCTGACTAACCACCACAACTAGAGGCAGCCGTGGAGCGTTCCTACGTTGGTCCTAGACGCCTCGTCACAGCCTGAGAAACTAACTACACCTAAAGATAGAAAGAGGAAAGCTATCTGCCCCGGAGCAGATCCCCAAAGAACATAGAAAGCCCCCAAACATGTAATGGCGGTTAGACAAGAAGAAATACTGACACAGACAGAAAATAGTATGAGCAAACGTTGGGGCCCAAACTTACTAAATAGAAAAGGATAGGAAGGGCACTTACTGCAATCCCAAAAAACCCTGAAAAGCACCAACACTACTAATTTCAAAAACACCTGAGATCACACGACCTCTACCACCTAAATCAGTTCTCTGGTGTAACCAAAAACAAAACAGCAGCCACTGAAAAAACTGGAAAAAGCAAATGTACAAACAACAGTGGCTGAACTGAACTGAGAGGCAAAAGCCCCCAGAGGGGACCCTGAAGGCCCCCACAGAAGTGCAGGACAAAATGCAAAAATCAAGCACAAAAACAAAAAGAAGAAAATGTCTTATCTGTTAGCAGGAAATTCAGACACGACACAGCAGGCTACCAAGGAAACAGGAATCAAGGATTGAGACCAGAACAATTGATCACCGGCAACCCTGATGGGAAGGTGACTCCCTTATATAAGACCAGTCAGTAACACCTGATTCCCAATCCTCACAATCTTCACTGGACAGTCCAGTACCGTTTGTAACCACCAGAGGGAGCTTCTGCTCAGAACTCATTTCCAGTCTATTCACAACAGTACCCCCACCTTGAGGAGGGGTCACCGAACCCTTATTTGAGCAACCAGGTCGGTCAGGATGAGTTCTATGATACGCACGGATGAGTCTCCTAGCATGGATGTAATGTATGTAGTACAGTTCATATAGCGTCTTGTGCTTGGGTGCGATGAAAACACAGGAGTCACAGGTTTGATATAGAAAAGTCCTGTATTACTTCATACAAGTTGGCAGAAATAGTCACACAGTTTGCAGACACAGAAACAGGAGACACAGCAGGCCAGAGTAATCCAAGCTCAGCAATCACTCTCCAATACAGATTCAGGATCTTCTTCTCTGTTACCGTAAGTCCATGCAAACGTGGGTCTTTTAAAGAGCAGGGTTCAGAGTCCACAAGTGCTTCAGAGTTCCTCAGTAGGAATAGCTGGAGTACAAGGTCCAAGGCTTACAGGAGTCAAGTCACAGGTTCACTGCAGGCTAGATTCTGAAGCACTGATTGCTCAGCTGTGGCTGCTTAAGAAGCAAAGGAGAGAATCAGGGCGGGAACATGCAAGCTGAAAACTCCATTTTGACTGAGGGCAAGATAGCTGCAGCAAGACAGAAAGTAAAATGGCTGACGAACAAACTGAGTTTCAGGAATATATACATAGAACCTTACATTACTCCCCCCTTAAGGACAACCTCCGGATGACCTCAGACCAGGCTTGTGTGGGTACCTCTGATGAAACTGACGGAGCAAGCGAGGAGCATTAACGTTATTGACCGGTTCCCATGAGTTGTCCTCCACTGGGTAGCCCTGCTATTTAATCAGATATTGTAACTGATTTCTATACAACCTGGAATCTAAAATCCTTTCCACCACAAATTCTTCCTGACCATCGACTAGCACTGGGTCAGGGCAAGGAGAGGAACGTCCAGGAAACGTATTGGGTGTCGCAGCCTTTAGTAGGGATACATGAAAGACAGGGTGGATTCTCATAGTTCTGGGCAGTTGAAGACGACAAGCAACGGCACTTATAATTTTACTGATTTTATAGGATCCAATGTACTTATGTCCCAACTTAGACGATGGAATCCTTAACTTAAGATTTCTGGTTGACAGCCAGACCAAGTCTCCTACCTTGAAAGCTGGTGCAGGTTTACGAAATTTATCTGCTGCTTTCTTGTACCTTTCTTGAGCCGATTCCAGATTTTCCTTTAGAAGATCCATATTCTTCTGTAAAGACGTGATTCTTTCAGCTACTGCTGGTAAAGGCGTTTCTATGGGAAATCGTGGTAGAATGTTAGGATGATAACCTAGATTAGAGTAAAAAGGAGACTGTTTAGTGGAGGCACTCTGAGAGTTGTTATACGAGAACTCAGATAATGGAAGTAGATCCACCCAATCATCCTGTAGGTGGCAGATAAAGCAGCGGAGATACTGCTCCAGGGTTTGATTGGTTCGTTCGGTCTGTCCATTAGTCTGGGGATGAAAAGCAGAAGAAAGGTTTACTTTAATGTCCAATGCTGCACAGAAATTTTGCCAAAACCTAGAAGTGAATTGCACCCCTCGATCCGAAATAACCTCATCCGGTACTCCATGTAAGCGAAACACATCTTTAATCATCAAATCTGATGTCTGTTTTGCAGTGGGTAAGCCGACACAAGGGATAAAATGAGCTGCCTTTGTTAGACGGTCAACCACCACTAGAATGGTGTTCTTCCCCTGAGAGGTTGGTAACTCCACAATGAAGTCCATAGAAATGGATCCCCACGGGCGGGACGGGGTGGGAAGAGGCTGTAACAGACCAGTTGGTGAGGAGCGAGGTGTTTTGCATCTTGCACAGACCTCACATGAAGTGACATAATTCAAAACATCCTTCCTGCAAGTGGGCCACCAAAAGAAACGAGAAAGAAATTCCTGTGTCTTTAGAATTCCTCTATGCCCAGCTATCTTGGAATCGTGAATGAGTTGCAATACTCTTAATCTGACTGTTTCAGGAATATACAGACATTGTCCCTGAATCCACACACCATTCTTAAAGACAAGACTTACGTCCCTTGGGGGTTGTGCCAAAAAGGAATCCGCATGGTATGCTTCCTTGATGTCCTTAAGTAGGTCTTGATTATGAATTACTCCTAGGAATCTAGAGTCAGGAAGAATAGTCTTAGGAGGAGTAATTGGACGTGTCTCTGCTGAGTAAATCCTAGAGAGTGCATCAGCCTTTCCATTGCGCGATCCTGGTCTATAAGAGATGATAAAATTAAATTGGTTTAAGAAAAGATTCCAGCGAGCCTGGCGAGGAGTCAGGCACTTAGCCGACCTGATAAACTCAAGGTTACGATGGTCTGTCAGGACGACTATTTGCTGTGCAGCTCCCTGAAGAAGGTGTCTCCATTCTTTGAAGGCGGCAATAATGGCCAACAACTCTCTATTGCCCACATCGTAGTTCCTCTCAGCCGAAGACAACTGCTGGGAAAAGAAGGCACAGGGATGCAAGACATTCTTCTCACCTGTTCTCTGAGAGAGTATAGCTCCAACGTCACAGTCTGAAGCATCCACCTCTATTATGAAGGCAAGCTCGGGGTTGGGATGTACTAGGATAGGTGCAGTGGTAAATTTATCTTTTAGATGGGAAAATGCTTCCTGGGCTTGGGGAGTCCAGGAAAACCTAGACTCTTTACGGGTAAGTTGAGTGATAGGTGACACTACCTCAGAGAAATTTCTAATGAAACGTCTATAGAAGTTGGCAAACCCGATGAAGCGCTGTACCTCCTTCACATTTCTAGGACTTGGCCAATCCTTGATGGCTTGGGTTTTGCTTCCATCCATACTAATTCCTTGTGTAGACAGTACATACCCCAGAAATTGAATTTCGGTCCTATGGAATTCACACTTTTCAAGTTTGATGTAAAGATGATTTTGTCTTAGACGTTCCAAGACCATTCTCACATGTCCATGATGTTCCTCTGTGGAGTTAGAAAAAATTAGAATATCATCCAAATAAATTACCACGAATGTATCTAGGAGATCCCTGAAGATGTCATTCACCAAGTGTTGGAAAGTGGCTGGGGCGGTACTCAGACCAAAAGGCATAACTAGATATTCAAAGTGTCCATAGCGTGACCTGAATGCAGTCTTCCATTCATCCCCAGGTCTAATACGGACTAAGTTATAGGCCCCACGAAGATCTAGTTTAGAAAAAATTTTGGCATGTCGCACTCTCTCCAATAACTCAGGGATTAAAGGCAATGGATAACGGTTTCTAATAGTAACCTTATTGAGTTCCCTATAGTCTACGCATGGTCTCAGAGATCCATCTTTCTTCTTTACAAAGAAGATGGGTGCACCTGCAGGAGATGAAGAGGGGCGTATGAAGCCCTTGGCTAGATTTTCATCTATGTAATCCTTTAAAGCCTTTAGCTCGGGCCCCGCCAGGGGTAGATCTTACCAAAAGGTATCTCTGCTCCAGGCAATAATTCAATTGGACAATCATATGGACGGTGAGGAGGAAGCTGGTCAGCGTTCTTCTTGTCACATAAATCCACATAGTCCTGGTATACAGCTGGTAGTTCAGGGACTGACATGATTCCTTTAGGAACAGAGCAAGCTGAAACTTTTGGACTCATCTGTTTCTCTGGAAAGTGTAATTCCTTGGTCTCCCAGTTAATGGTAGGATTCTGAGCCTGCAGCCATGGTAGCCCTAGAATAATGGGAAAGTGGGGAGAAGAGATAAGCATAAAGGACAGTTTCTCTTGATGATCTTTACCCATAAGAACCCTCAAAGGCTCTGTTTCCTGATCCACTGGTCCAGAGGTCAGCAGGGAGCCATCCACAGTTTCCATCTGTACTGGAGTAGCCTTCTTCACTGAACGTATTCCCTGTTTCAGAGCAAAGGAGACATCCATAAAATTTCCACTTGCCCCTGAGTCGATCATAGCAGAGCTAGACACCCAAGCTGAGTCAACCCAGAGTTTGATGGAAAGAAAGCAATGAGAATTGTTTTTCTTACAACTCAGCTGGGACACCGCTGAGGAAACTTGAAAAATGGCAGCGTTTACACAGTCAACGTCCTCAGAGGTAACGGAGTTTAAGTCCGAGAAATCAAGATCTGTTGCTGCAGATCTCTCTGGAGCCTGAGGCTCGGACCTGACAGATCCCCTCTCGCAACACTCACAGTGAATGAGTGCTGCAGTAGTCTTACGAGAACGGCTGGGGCAGTTTATAATGAAGTGCCCTGACTTACCACAATAGAAACATAGATTCTCCTTAAAACGATGTTCCTTGCGTGCATCACTAACCCGTCGTTGTAAAGAGTCTACCTGCATGGGTTCAGGTTCAGGTTCCCGTGTAATCCTACTCAAAGGTTCCTTAGCTGGAGAGGAAGGTAGGAAAAGGTTAGTACGATTGCTTTCGAACCATCTCTCTTGCCTGCGTTCAGTCAGACGAGTATCAATACGGATGCAGTAGTTAATAAAGTCACCTAACGCAGTGGGAGGGTCGGCACGAGCAAGTTCATCCTTAATCAGTGGAGATAACCCCTTTCGAAAAATAGATTTTTTGGCGGAACTGTCCCAGGTGGTATCAAGGGCCCATCTCCTGAAATCCAAGGCATATTCAGCTACCGAGTGCTTACCTTGGCGCAAAGCTAACATGGCTGCTTCAGCTGTTGCACCTCGATTGGGGTCATCAAACACCTGCCCCATGGCTGAAATAAAATCATCAAGGTGATTCAAACAATCATCCTCAGTCTCAATCAGAGGGTTTGCCCACATTAAAGCCTTGTTGGTAAGCAACATAATTATAGTAAGCACCTTAGATCGTTCAGTGGGAAATTGTGAAGCATGTGCAGAAAAAAAAAGATTGCATTGATTAATAAATCCCCTGAATTTCTCACGTTCACCGCCAAAACGAAAAGGGGGCAACTTGGGAATCCCAGCACTCGGGGCTACGGCAGGAGCCTGGACTCGCCCCTCTAGAACCTCAATCCTGGCTCGCAAATCCTGGGTAGTCTGTCCAACCACTTGCAAATTGTGATTATTGAGGTCCTGTAGATTTGTAAAACGGGTCTTTATATTCTGCAAATCTGCAAGGATATTATCAGTCACTCCGCAAAGTTCCTTTATGCGGGCCTCCATTTTCCAGATCTTTTAAGACAGGATTACTGGAAGAAGAGGAGAGAAAAAAAAAACAATAGTGTTCACCTGTGGCAACACTGCAGAGAGAAAAAAAAAATTAAGGAACTGCTCACCTGGAATGGTTGTGAGAAGTCACAACCACTATCATCACAGAAAGTTCACCCGGACATCTGATATCCACAGTTACAGCAGACAAAAAAGAGAAAAGAGAAAAAAAAACAAAAAAAACAATAGTGTTTACCTGTGGTAACACTGCAGAAAAAAAAACACTTAAGGGAATTGCTCACCTGGAATGGTTGTGAGAAGTCACAACCACTGTCATCACAGAAAGTTTCAACCAGACATCTGATATCCAGAGTTACAGCAGACAAAAAAGAGAAAAGAAAGGAAAAAAAAAAAAAAAAAAAAACAATAGTGTTTACCTGTGGTAACACTGCAAAAAGAAAAAACTTAAGGGAATTGCTCACCTGGAATGGTTGTGAGAAGTCACAACCACTGTCATCACAGAAAGTACAACCGGACGTCTGATATCCACAGTACAGCAGACACAGCCTTCCAGACCCAGCAGACACTAACGTTTTGGCTTCAGAATCTTGTAATGTATGTAGTACAGTTCATATAGCGTCTTGTGCTTGGGTGCGATGAAAACACAGGAGTCACAGGTTTGATATAGAAAAGTCCTGTATTACTTCATACAAGTTGGCAGAAATAGTCACACAGTTTGCAGACACAGAAACAGGAGACACAGCAGGCCAGAGTAATCCAAGCTCAGCAATCACTCTCCAATACAGATTCAGGATCTTCTTCTCTGTTACCGTAAGTCCATGCAAACGTGGGTCTTTTAAAGAGCAGGGTTCAGAGTCCACAAGTGCTTCAGAGTTCCTCAGTAGGAATAGCTGGAGTACAAGGTCCAAGGCTTACAGGAGTCAAGTCACAGGTTCACTGCAGGCTAGATTCTGAAGCACTGATTGCTCAGCTGTGGCTGCTTAAGAAGCAAAGGAGAGAATCAGGGCGGGAACATGCAAGCTGAAAACTCCATTTTGACTGAGGGCAAGATAGCTGCAGCAAGACAGAAAGTAAAATGGCTGACGAACAAACTGAGTTTCAGGAATATATACATAGAACCTTACAATGGATGTCCGAAGCAAACACCCAAGAATTGTCTTCCTGACCATAACCTCTCCATTTAACCAAATACTGGAGTTTCCGTCTAGAAAAACGAGAATTCAATATTTTCTCAACCACATACTCCAGATTGCCCTCAACCAAAACAGGGTCAGGAGGCACAGTAGTAGGAACCACTGGCTCAACAAACCTCTTCAACAAGGACTTGTGGAACACGTTATGGATCTTAAATGTCCCTTGAAGAAGCAAACGAAAAGAAACAGGATTAAGAATCTCCATGATCTTATAAGGTCCAATGAACCTAGGCTTAAATTTAGGAGATGCCACACTCATAGGAATATTTCTTGAGGACAACCAGACCAAGTCCCCCACTTTAAACCGAGGACCATCAGTCCTATGCCGGTTAGCAAACCGCTGGGCCCTCTCCTGAGAGAGGGACAACCTCTCCCTACCTGGTCCCAAATCTGTTGCATACGCTCCACAACAGAGTCAACACCTGGGCAGACAGAAGCCTCCGTCTGTCCAGAAGAAAATCGAGGGTGAAACCCAGAATTACAGAACAATGGAGACATCAAAGTGGCAGAGCTAGCCCTATTATTAAGAGCAAACTCAGCCAAAGGCAAAAAAGAGACCCAGTCATCCTGATCAGCAGACACAAAGCATCTTAGATAAGTCTCCAATGTCTGGTTTGTTCTCTCAGTTTGACTATTGGTCTGAGGATGAAACGCCGAGGAGAAAGACAATTGAATACCAATTTTAGAACAAAAGGTCCTCCAAAATCTGGAAACAAACTGGACTCCTCTGTCAGGCACAATGTTCTCAGGAATGCCGTGTAAACGAACCACGTGCTGAAGGAACAAAGGCACCAATTCAGAGGAGGAAGGCAACTTAGGTAATGGCACAAGATGTATCATCTTGGAAAACCTATCGCAAATCACCCAGATGACGGTCATTCTCTGAGAAACAGGGAGGTCGGAAATGAAATCCATAGAGATATGGGTCCATGGTCTCTTGGGCACAGGTAATGGCATCAACAAACCACTAGAACGAGAGCAAGGCTTGGAGCGAGAGCAAGTCCCGCAGGACTGCACAAACTCCCTGACATCACGAGACAAGGTAGGCCACCAAAAGGACCGACCAACCAAGTCTCTGGTACCAAAAATTCCGGGATGACCGGCCAACGCGGAACAATGAATCTCAGACATTACACTCTTTTTCCACTGGTCCGGGACAAACAATTTCCCAACAGGGCAGCGCTCGGGCTTATCTTCCTGGCACCCCTCCAGAGCCAGTCTCAAATTGGGCGAGATAGCGGAAAGAACTACACCCTCTTTCAAAATAACAGAAGGATCAGATAACTCAGGAGAGTCCGCCAGGAAACTCCTCGAGAGGGCATCCGCCTTAACATTTTTAGTGCCAGAAAGAAATGAAACCACAAAATTAAAACGTGTGAAAAACAAGGCCCACCTGGCCTGTCTAGGATTAAGTCGCTTGGCAGATTCCAGATAAACTAGATTCTTATGGTCAGTAAGGACCACCACCTGATGTTTGGCTCCCTCCAGCCAATGTCTCCACTCTTCAAAAGCCCACTTCATGGCTAATAACTCCCGATTACCCACGTCATAATTACGTTCAGTAGGAGAAAATTTTCGAGAGAAAAAGGCACAAGGGTTACTTTTAGAGGTCTCTGGATCTCTTTGGGACAAAACGGCACCTGCCCCAATTTCAGAGGCATCAACCTCCACCTGAAATGGTAGAGAAACATCAGGCTGCCGTAGAACAGGAGCAGAAGTGAATCTCTGCTTAAGTTCCTGAAATGCAGAGACTGCCTCTGGAGGCCAATTCACCACATCAGAACCCTTCTTGGTCAAATCAGTTAATGGTTTAACAATAACAGAGAAATTACCAATAAATTTACGATAAAAATTGGCAAAACCCAAGAATCTTTGAAGAGCCTTTAAAGAAGTAGGTTGGACCCAATCACAGATAGCCTGAACTTTGACCGGGTCCATTTCAATAACAGATGGGGACAAAATGAAACCCAGAAATGAGATCCTCTGAACGCCAAAAAGACACTTTGATCCCTTCACATACAGAGCATTCTCTCTCAAAATCTGGAACACAGTCCGAACATGTTTTACATGAGAGTCCCAGTCATTGGAAAAAATCAAGATATCATCCAAATAAACAATCAGAAATTTATCCACAAAATCCCTGAAAATGTCATTCATGAAGGACTGGAAGACAGAAGGAGCATTAGTGAGCCCAAAGGGCATCACAAGGTACTCAAAATGCCCTTCAGGGGTATTAAATGCCGTCTTCCATTCATCCCCGTGCTTAATGCGAATAAGGTTATATGCCCCCCTGAGGTCAAGCTTGGTAAACCAAGTAGCGTTTTTCACCCTGGAAAACAGATCAGAGATCAAGGGTAACGGATATTGATATTTCACAGTAATATTGTTCAAGAGACGATAATCAATACACGGCCTTAATGAACCATCCTTTTTGGCCACAAAGAAAAAACCGGCACCTAAGGGTGAAGAGGATGGTCTGATATGACCCTTCTCCAATGACTCCTTGATATAAGACCGCATAGCGTCATGTTCAGGTACAGACAAGTTAAAAAGGCGACCTTTAGGGAATTTACTACCAGGCACTAATTCAATAGCGCAGTCATAGCTCCTATGGGGAGGTAAGGATGCAGATTTACTTTCACTAAACACATCAGAAAAATCAATCAAAAAGTCAGGAACATCCTGAGCCTGGGGGAGGCAGAAAAAACAGGAGTGTTGGTATTAACACATTGACAGCCCCAGCTGGTAACAGACACAGATTTCCAATCCAAAACAGGATTATGAGACTGTAACCAAGGGAAACCCAGTACGATAATGTCATGCAGATTATACAGAACCAAAAATTTGCAACTCTCCTGATGATCAGGTTCTACCCTCATTATCACCTGAGTAGAGAACTGAGGTTTATTCTCAGCCAAAGGGGTAGAATCGATCCCCAGTAGGGGAATAGACTTCCGTAGGGGTATCAAGGGAAACCCACAACGTTTAGCAAAATCAAAATCCATCAGGTTAATAGCTGCTCCAGAATCAACAAAAGCCTGAGCAGAAAATGAGGACAGAGAGCATATCAGGGTAACAGTTAACAAAAACTTAGTCTGAACACTACCCAAGACAACTGAGTGAGCAAAACGTCTTCCCCGCTTAGGGCAGACAGAAATAGCATGAGAGGCATCACCACAGTAGAAACATAACCCATTGCACTTTCGAAATTCATGACGCTGTGCCCCAGAAACCACTCTATCACACTGCATGGATTCAGAAGCAGGTTCACAAGGCAACATTATTCCACGCATACCTTTCCGCTCACGCAAACGTCTGTCAATTTGAATCGCTAATGACATAGAATCATTGAGACCAGAGGGAACAGGGAATCCCACCATAACATCCTTTACATTATCTGACAGTCCCTTCCGAAAAAGAGCTGCCAAAGCGTCGTCATTCCATTTGGTCAGGACTGCCCACCTACGGAATCTCTGACAGTATAACTCAGCGTCCTCAAGCCCCTGACTTAATGCCAACAAAGTTTTTTCAGCTTGATCAGTGACATTAGGCTCATCGTACAATAACCCCAAAGCCTGAAAAAACGTATCAACATCACTCAAAACAGGATCCCCAGGTGTCAGGGAAAAAGCCCAATCCTGAGGGTCACCGCGCAGGAGAGAGATGACAATTTGAACCTGCTGCGCTGCGTTCCCTGAGGACTTAGATTTTAAGGCAAAAAACAATTTACAGTTATTTTTGAAATTCAGAAACTTCGCTCGATCCCCTAAAAACAAATCTGGCATGGGAATCCTAGGTTCCACAACAGGCAACCTAGCAAAATAGGTAGCAATACTCCGAACTTCAATGGCAAGCTGATCCACACGGCCAGACAACTGTGCAAACTCCATTGAGGAAAAAAAATATATATATCCTCCTCAGCACCCAGAGATACAGAGGGAAAAAAAAAAATGCAACAAACAGAAAAAAAAATCTCTGACAACTCTGACAACTTTTTTTCTTTCACAATATTTTTCCCTTCTGTGAGTACCATATAATTTTCAGTTTAGGCCGGTGATACTGTTATGATTTGGTAACTGAGGAGAGCAGGCAAAAAAGGAAATACACCAGAGCAGTTGGAAACTATGAGATTGCAGTACCCTGACTAACCACCACAACTAGAGGCAGCCGTAGAGCGTTCCTACGTTGGTCCTATACGCCTCGTCACAGCCTGAGAAACTAACTACACCTAAAGATAGAAAGAGGAAAGCTATCTGCCCCGGAGCAGATCCCCAAAGAACATAGAAAGCCCCCAAACATGTAATGGCGGTTAGACAAGAAGAAATACTGACACAGACAGAAAATAGTATGAGCAAACGTTGGGGTCCAAACTTACTAAATAGAAAAGGATAGGAAGGGCACTTACTGCAATCCCAAAAAACCCTGAAAAGCACCAACACTACTAATTTCAAAAACACCTGAGATCACACGACCTCTACCACCTAAATTAGTTCTCTGGTGTAACCAAAAACAAAACAGCAGCCACTGAAAAAACTGGAAAAAGCAAATGTACAAACAACAGTGGCTGAACTGAACTGAGAGGCAAAAGCCCCCAGAGGGGACCCTGAAGGCCCCCACAGAAGTGCAGGACAAAATGCAAAAATCAAGCACAAAAACAAAAAGAAGAAAATGTCACGACACGACACAGCAGGCTACCAAGGAAACAGGAATCAAGGATTGAGACCAGAACAATTGATCACCGGCAACCCTGATGGGAAGGTGACTCCCTTATATAAGACCAGTCAGTAACACCTGATTCCCAATCCTCACAATCTTCACTGGACAGTCCAGTACCGTTTGTAACCACCAGAGGGAGCTTCTGCTCAGAACTCATTTCCAGCCTATTCACAACAGAAGACCTTTATAGGGAATCTTTACAGGGAATCTGATCAATCCTCCTAAGCCGTCTATATGGTCATGCAATTCATAGAAAGTTGAATAAATGATACTTTGATATCTGCTATCGTGTGTCTTATTGCAGGGAAATACACTGTTTTTTTGTATGTAAATGAGCTGTTAGGATCTATGGGCCGGACACTGATCTCCCTGAAAATCTGCCTCCAGAGCTTATTTTAATGTCTGTTCTCCTGATCTCACTGCAGAGCTGTGTATAATAATAAATAGCACAGTACAGCTGAAGTGAACTTTGTCTTATTATAAACACATTTACAGTTATAGTTCTCCTCTCCCAGTGCTGTCAGCTCAGATGCACTTCCCCTCTCCACATGCTGGCTGCCTTTTAAATAGAAACTGAAGAAGTATTAGTTGTAATCAGGCATAGCTCTACAGTGAGATCAGGAAAGAAGGCTCTCCTGTTTGAGACATGTAATGACAGACAGTCTGCTCTCCTCACTGAGCCTTATCTCATTACAGACATGTCCAACAGCTCCCCTTATTGTTGTCAGCTCTGCTGTACTGCACCTCCACCCACACTGGCTGTGTGAGATGAAAGCTAAAGAATTGTTAGTAATCAAACTTATGTCTGTTCCACGCTGCACTTTGGAATCACACACAGGAGACCAGACTGTCAGTCATTACATATCTCACACTGGTAACATCCCCTTTCATATAAAATAGGCAGATTCTCAGGGAGTATTTCAGCCGGACCTGCCTGCATCTGCGGTGCCAGTCCGCATATCAGCCGGACCCGCCTGCACCTGCCTGTGCCTACCGGTATACCAGCTTTACCCATCTGCATCTGTGGTTCTTGTGTTTTTGCCGTGCTTGCTTGTATCAGTTTTACTCTTCTACCTAGCCATTCCAGTTACCTGTCCCTTGCGCGTCAGCTGCCGTGCGTCCTAGGTCAGTCTTGGAGTAGCACCTGGTGTCCATCGGGAGACAAGTCTAACTTCACCATCAGGGGTTCTAGTGAAGAGTCAGGTGCTCACCTAGTCATGCCCCTTCAGGCTTTCCTCTGACCATGGCACAGTGGTTCCACGCATTCCCATTACAGAAACTAAATTTATCCAAAACCCAAGTGAAGGGATAGGTAAGGAGTGGGACCTGTTGTACACTTGTAGTAAAGACTACTGTACAGCACATTTTTTCTGTTTTTCTTAATGACCACATCCAACTCCACCATCACAAATCTGGCCTCCATACATATGAAGACATAGGGTCCCTGATCTCCCTCCTGTGCTCAATCCACCTGTATCTTGTTCCCTGTTTTGCCCATTTGGCTGGTCAATAAATGAAAAAGGAAACCAATTTATAATCATTCCCATGTGCTTGAGAAAAAGCATGAAAGATAATAATTTGATAATTATGCAGCCTCTGAGGCTTCTACTATATTTGTAATTAGTCCATAGGGAGGATGGAATAATTTGGGCCGTTGCACTGAAATAAAAGGCACCATGTTGTGAACCAGGCTTGGACCATCAATACCCATAAAAGATGACCCTTTCATATTAGATGTTAAATTTCCTATGCAACAAATGACACATACTGGGTGGATGGCATCACCAATGTGTTTGCGCTTCATTTTGCCTAGGTCCTTGACAGCAGTGCCAATTATACTGACTTGTCTTTAAATTTGGCATTATTTTATATTCCCAAGAAAACTAATCTGGAAGTTTGTTAATGACCTGCGTTCCACAAATCCATTTCAGGTTAAATATGCCAGTAGGAAAATGAAGTTGTTAAATGGAGCTATGAGTTTTAAGTATTAGATAATCATATCATATAGACATGGCCTCCAGGCAGCCAGAGCAGCAGATTAACATTTCATCTGAAGTTCTATTCAGTCTGTGAAGCTGGAGGTTATAGCTGTACGGGAAAAGACAAAATTCACCCTGTGATTACTTAATTTTTAGTTCCATTCACATGTGAATTAGGATGTGGCATTGTTATGCCTACCCTTTATGTTAATTGGTAATGTAAGCTGATCATTAATTTCGGTTTGTGCGATGAGTAGGATTTGTCTCTATTCTTGTGCAATCTGAGGATTTAAATTTAGCAGTATGTGTAATCCATGTCTTAGGCCTGAATAAGTCTGATTTTTTTTAAGAGGTTCTGCTTATTCGTTATCCAATTTCAGGATTCCAAAGTCAAGTGTCAGGAAAGTCTGAGAGTCTTAAAAATATTGGAAATATTTTAAAAGAGGTTTTCCGGGCTACGGCTACATTTCCACAGTTACTCTATGTGACTGCAGATTACTACCAGGGTCGGATTAAGAACATGATGGGCCTGGAGCTGAAGGGGCGGGCATGGGGCGGGGCAAGGGGTGGGGCCAAACACGGCAATTCACAAAGGCCAAAAATGTAACGTAAAATATATAAACAAAGTAAATATATGATACATGCCTAATATAAATACAGTGGATATAGAAAGTATGTTATGGTTATCACACTGATAGTAACTTATAAGGCAAATAAACAGGGTTATTCACTGAACGCTAAACTGTGTTTTATTGTAAATAAAGCTATAGAACAAAGTAAATATAAATATATGATACATGCCAAATATAAATACAGTGGATATAGAAAGTATGTTATGGTTATCACGCTGATAGTAACTTATGAGGCAAATAAACAGGGTTATTCACTGAACGCTAAACTGTGTTTTATCGTAAATAAATCAAACTGGTAGAAGAAAATTAAACTACTGTAAGCTTTTCAGGGAATATAGCTCTGGGATCGCCGTCTGGGTAGACAGAGTGGCACGGAAACAGTTCATTCACAGCAGTACTGGTGCAAACTGGCCACAACCAGCTTTATTAAAGTCCACAGCAAACAGATAAAAACAAATCATAAACATAAGACCTGGGCTTGTCTAGCCACTAATTACACTTAGATAGATTTCCCTATCTATCCGGGTCCCGACTCTAACAGCCAGGGCCAAAACAAGACATATGTTCAGCATTTACCAGCATGGAGGTTCACAGAGTCTCCTCCTTGTGTCTGAAGGCACCTTCAACGTCCAGACTTGAGAGAGCTCCCCTCCTATTCAGCAGCTATCCGCATGGATTCTCACAGAGACTACTCCTGTGTCCAGGGTACATCGAGCACCCAGACTGAGACAGCTCATACTCCTGGAGACACCTTCTGTGCCTGGACCCCTCCTGTGTCCAGACTAAGCGAGCTCCATGACTGTGCTCCCAAGCACCTACTTCTGGCTTCCTAATCAATACCTGAGTGTCTTCAGGTTTGAGCTGCAAGTGTGTATTGAATGGAAGGTGTAGTGACCTTTCTCCACCACTAGTTTTACAAAGCCATACATTCCCCTTATAGTAGTCAGCAAAGTAACTAGGTGAAATGTACATCCCATTCAACACATATCCCTTCACTGTCTCACATATCCCCCCCCTCTTCTCCAGACCGGAGGGCTGGTCATCCAGACCGGAGGACTGGTCAACAATCCAAAAGAGACAGTGAACTCTGGACAAGTCATGGCCATCATCAGCTTCATCTTCACCTGAAGCATGGCCATCATTAGCTTCATCTTTACTATTGTCATCTGTATCTTCACCTGAGGCATGGACACTACCCTGTACCCTTCCAGGCCTATACTCTCTGCGGGCCTCGGGTGTCCTGCACGGTTTCTGCTTGACCTTAGTGCCGGGCTCAGTCTCGGTACAGTGCCTCCCCAGAGAAGTACGACCAGGCACGTCAGAACACCTCTGCTGATTCCTCCACAGAAACTCTCGTACCTCCTGTTTTTGGGGCACTGACCCTGTGTCACCAACTGTCACAGGAGGTATAGGGGTTTTTTTCACCTTTCTCTAATTCCCCCTGAACCTTTTTTAGCACATCTACTTTCTTAAATATCAGTTGGTTCATAAATTCTATTTCACAGAACTTAAGCACCTCTGCCATGGTCTCTAACCATTTTGAGCCACACTGTTCAAACGATTGGCACTGTAGAGGAAGCTGATCGTTTTTCTTTTTCGGTACACATAATTCATCCTCTTCTTGTACAGGCTCACTTTGCATAAGACTCAGAGCTCTTACTTCTTTCTCCAGGAGATCCTCATGGCTCTGATCACGCTCCTTCATCACAGTTTGGAGTTTTTTCTGAGAAGTAATCAATTCATCTTGTACCTGTGCAACCACTTTTCCTTGATCCTGCAAGGTACTATATACACTTTCCCCTTCATTTCGTGCTCTCTGGAGCAACTGCTGGAAGCGCTCCCGTTCCCGGCGAAAAGATGTCACATCCAGTTCACACTGCTGCAGCTGCTCGCGTAACACAACATTCTCAGTCTTCATTTCTTTGGTGGAGACCTCATGGAGACGCATCTTCTCCTGTAGCTGTTGGACGTCCTTTACGTCCTCGGCCCCTTCTTCAGGCTCTTCTGGTAGAACATGCTCAGAAGCCCTACCGTCAGTCTTACATTCTACCTCTTCAGTCACATCACTATGGTATCCAATATCTCCATTTATTCCAGCTTTCAAGTTCTCCTTGATAGCTGCATCTGTATACTCAGAACCCGCCTGGCCCTTCTCTTCCACCACGTTCTGCATCCCATCTGGGCTCCCGTGTATCTGCAGCGGCAACGGAGTGACACACCGCTTTTCCCATTTGTTGGGACGTGGCTCCGATGTAGACTCCATGAAAGTGCGCTTGAGCTCACCAATGCCAGCCTGATGTCTCAAAATCTCATCTTGTGATTTATCCAGATCCATGGTATCACTCGGGAACACTGCTGGGGCTCCGGGCGCCGAACTTCCAGCCTGAGCTTCACGAGTTGCAGCTACTGATCCGGACCGTAACCCGTCCACGCCGCTGTCTTCGGCAGAAACAGATTCCTGGACAGAGTCAGTCCCCATATCTTCAGTCTTGTTCCTCACAGCTTCACTTGAGACCTCAGCTTCTGATGAGGCATCTGGCTTGGTGACCACCACTTCCATGGCTTTTTCCACCTCTGCAGCATTACCTTCAGAGTCCTGGGCATGATGCAGCTCCATACCATACATTGATAACTTCTCATCTTCAACAGCATCCACTTGTGCTGTGTTCAGTTTCAGAGTCCTGCCTTTAAAGCTCAGCTCTCCTCCTTTCACCTTGGTCTTCGCCAGGGAACCGGCCAACTGTAAAACATCTTCAGATGCCATCTTCTGTCCGGCTGTAAGGTCAGCATCAGCTTTCTTCTCAGGACTCTCCACCTCCCCTGCTACCATGCCTTCCTCATTTGCACTGGTTGCTTTATTGTCATCAGATGATTCACTATCACTACCACTATCCCTGTCTGACCCCTTTTTCTCAGCCACATCCGGCTCACTTTCAGGGTTATACAATTCATTCTCATTCTCATCCTGCTCACTTTCAGGGGTATACAATTCATTCTCATTCACATCCTGATCTGGAACCTTAGTTAACATCTCATCCACAACATTAACTTCACCATCTGGTCCCTCAAGTATGTGACTATGTGACAACCCCAGCACTATACTTCCATATAGCTCAGGTACTAGGAGCTGACTCACGACCTCTCCCTGGACTTCAGTGTCCCTATACAATAGGTTATTGTTCATGGCAGCATGAGGAAACCTCTCCTCAGAGCCAGGCTCTTGGGGAACCTCATTCAGAACAATTACATTTTCCTGTGCCGTTTCAAGAGTGGGGTCTCGCACCGGCTCACTCCCAAAATTGTCACAGGACACAGGCAGGTCAGGGACACTCGGTTCCCGAGAACCACCATCCTCGTCTCCCAACATCACCTGCAAAGGAATTTCATCTTTATCACGATCATCATCAGTATCATCACTATTATGATTAGCATCATCATCATTATCATGGTCATCATCATTATCATGATCATCATTATCACACAAGATTAACGGCCCACTAACATTGTGTTCCGCCCCTCGGGACTGCGTACCCTCAGTAGGAGCTTCATCACACTGTCCAACAGAATCACCCTTCCCCCAGAGATCCTTAGACCGGGAAAGTCATTACCCAATATAACGGGGTGCACCAGGTTCTTCACTACCCCCACTTCACATGAAACCTCCCCGAGTTTGGGGACCAAGTCCATCGGCAGTCTCTGGGTAGACTTTGGTGTCTCCATGGATGCACACCACACTCAGGTGTTATCAGGGATGAAGTCCCTATTAATCAGGCTGTCACGCACGGAAGTCACTGGACTCTCTGAGTCCAAGAGGGCCTGTGCTGGGCAGTCATTTACAACCACCAGGGACCCCTGTGGTCCAGTCTCTTCGGCTGAGGTGGACACACACACAGGCTCTGCGCAGGGAGAGAGGGATCCGCCAACATCACAACATATAGGCTCCCCCTCTATTGGACAGTTGGCTGCAATTTCACGACATCTCCAACACTGTCCATCACACTCTCCCACCCACACGACCCCAACAGCTGGAACGCTCTTACCGGGAGAGTTCGGCGTCCAGGAACTCCGACGTGACGACCTCTCAGACGGCTGGTCACGGAGGCAGTCCTTGGTGGCGAAGGCCCTCTCCATCAGGCTGACCAGACGATTGGCGTCCTGGTGGTCTCCTTGTCCGACCTCTGGCTGTACCTCAGGAGGACGTGCTTGGGTGTAGCGGTCCACTATCACCTTTTCAACTCCATAATCAGGTTTGCTGACTGCAGACTCCCAACTGCATTTCCAGTCATGAACTCCCCTGGCACGGGCTGTCACCGTAACACCCAGCCGGGTAAGAATCTCCGCTTTCAGCTTGGCATAGTCTTGGCTGTCCTGCTCGCTCAGGTCAGCATAGGCCCTTTGGGGTTCTCCAATCAGATAGGGTGCGACCATCATGGCCCATTCAGATAGGGGCAGATTCTCCTTCTCTGCCAGTCCCTCAAACCTAGTGAGATATACCTCCACATCATCACGAGGTGTCATCTTTTTCAGGGACCGTCTTACCGCCTTCTTTACAGCGGACAATGCAGGTGACTTTGCAACACCACTTTGGGACGATGCGCCGCAAGTCCCCTGCAGTGCTGCAACCTGCTCAAAAAACAACCGGTCATTCTCCTGCTGCTGCTGCAGGAATTGCTGCTGGGCCTGCTGCATACGCTGCTGGTGCTGCAGGCGCTGCTGCTCCATGCTCTGCTGCATGCTTCGCTGGGCCTGGACCAGGTACTCAACGAGCTCCTCCATGCTGCCGGACTTATCTGTCTCAACCACG
This sequence comes from Oophaga sylvatica, assembly GCA_033576555.1. Lineage (NCBI taxonomy): Eukaryota > Metazoa > Chordata > Amphibia > Anura > Dendrobatidae > Oophaga > Oophaga sylvatica. Next base: position 543,765,039 of record JARQOD010000003.1, on the reverse strand, counting down.
GCAGTCTTATGTTGCACATTAACTTGCGCCATTTGTTCAAACAGCGCCTCCATGCTGTCATCCATGCTGTCAGACTTCTCTGTCTCAACAACGGCAGTCTTCACTCAAGACATACACACTCCACAGTCTTTTCCTGTCACGCTGTCTAATGATATGAATACAATGTCAGTAAACTATTTATACAGGAACCACACTCTATACAACATATAGTTTAGCAACATCAGAATGTAAGTATAAAATAGATTTACCTGACACAATCTCTGCAGAACTTAGGGTTAATCTTGAGGACTAGATGTGCAGAAACGATATAGTTGAACTCAGGGTTAATCTTGAGGACTTGATGAGCTGTAACAGGAAAGAGGAGGACCGGGGTCTAACCTGACCCTGCACTGGGGTCCTAACTAATCCCTTACCTTGGAGGTACTGATAATGGTTCAGAGGTCCAAGTCTCCAGCCTAACCCTGTCTCCTGTCAGACCCTGAACCCTGTAATCAGTCCTAAGAAGGATCCTGATTACCACCAAAGGGATATGGGCTGATCTCAGCTAAATACACAGATTAGACATATAAGACAGACAGGATAGCACTCACTTGCATACACACTCAAACACCGAAGGAACATAAATGGTCTGGGGAATAAACTCTAAGCAAGTTCAGCTTAAAACAGCTAAGGAGCTCTCAACTTAAGTCTATACAGATTCATTCCTATCTGTGGTCTGCATGAAGGATTTCACTGGCAACTCCCAAAGCAGACAACCAGGAATTTAAAGGAAACCAATCAACAAATAATCAATTGCAGCCGGGAGAACCTGCACCCAGTCCCAGCACCGAGCACAGACAGAATTAACTCCCTAGCTGCCAAACACAAAGAAACAGCAACTCAGCTGTGAGAAGTCAAAATGTGCAACCGCGACGATCTTCGTGGTAATGCACACATGACAGTACCCCCCCTTCTACGAGGGGCCTCCGGACCCTCAGGGCCAGGCCTGCCCGGGTGAGTTCTGTGGAAGGTCCGAACCAAACGATCTGCGTTAACATCAGACGCAGGGACCCACGTCCTCTCCTCCGGACCATACCCCTTCCAATGCACCAAGTACTGAAGGGACCGGCGATTCAGACGAGAGTCAATGATTTTTGATACTTGAAATTCCAAATTACCATTGACCAACACTGGAGGAGGAGGTAGAGGTGACGGTATGACTGGTGCCACATACCTTTTAAGTAATGACTTGTGGAACACATTATGAATTTTAAACGTAGAAGGGAGTTCCAGACGAAATGCCACAGGATTAATTATGGAACTGATCCTGTACGGCCCGATGAATCTGGGACCCAGTTTCCAGGAGGGCACTTTAAGTTTTATATTCCTGGTAGACAACCATACCAGATCGTTCACATTCAGATCTGGACCAGAAACTCTCCTCCTATCAGCCATACGTTTGTAACGGTTCCCCATCGTACTCAAATTATTCAATACACCTCGCCACACAGAAGCAAGTGACGACGAGAAACGCTCCTCCTCAGGAACCCCAGAAGGACCCCCCCCATTGAAAGTACAAAACTGGGGATGAAAACCATATGCCCCAAAAAACGGGGACTTACCAGTGGACTCGCTCCGCCTGTTGTTAAGAGCGAACTCTGCCAGAGGCAAGAAAGAAGACCAGTCCTCCTGGTTCTCCGATACAAAACACCGGAGATATGTCTCTAAACTCTGATTCAGACGCTCTGTCTGACCATTGGTCTGTGGATGAAAAGCCGAGGAAAACGACAATTGCATCCCCCGACGTAAACAAAATGCCCTCCAAAATTTGGACACAAACTGAGACCCCCTATCTGACACCACATCAGAAGGCAACCCATGAAGTCTCACGATCTCCCTAATAAACACCTGCGCCAGAGTTTTAGCATTAAGGAGTGCAGGAAGAGCAACGAAATGTGCCATCTTACTGAACCTGTCAACAACCACCAGTATGACAGTATTCCCAGACGACGGAGGAAGGTCCGTAATGAAATCCATAGATAAATGAGTCCATGGACGCTCCGGAAGTTTCAAGGGTAAAAGAGTCCCAGACGGACGGGTATGAGGAGTTTTAGAGCGAGCACAAACCCCACAGGACGCGACAAAAGTTATAACATCTTTATTAGCGTTAGGCCACCAAAATCGGGGAAAGGAGATCTAAAGTAGCCTTACTCCCTGGATGTCCTGCTAAAGCAGAATTATGATGTGCCTCAATAACCTTTTGTATCAACTGATTCGGGACAAACAGTCTCCCTGGAGGTCCTGCAGGGGCGTCCCCCTGAGCCTCTAACACCTCCTCCTCAAGCTCAGAACATACAGCCGACACTACCACCCCCTCCTGAAGGATAGGAATCGGGTCGTCCGTTTTCCCGGCCCCTGGGAAACTGCGAGACAAGGCATCAGCCTTTACATTCTTAGACCCCGGACGATAAGTGACGACAAAATTAAACCTGGTAAAAAACGACCATCGAGCTTGTCTGGAATTCAGACGCTTAGCGGATTCTAAATACAGCAGGTTCTTGTGATCAGTAATAACGGTGACCGGGTGGACTGCCCCCTCCAAAAAGTGACGCCATTCTTCAAAAGCCAATTTAATGGCCAAAAGTTCCCTATTGCCAATATCATAATTCCTTTCGGCGGACGACAATTTCTTAGAAAAGAAAGCGCACGGATGCCATTTACCAGGGGACGGACCCTGGGACAATATAGCACCCACTCCTACGTCAGACGCGTCCACCTCCACAATGAACGGCTGAGATACATCTGGTTGGATGAGAACGGGTGCCGAAGCAAAACATCCCTTCAAAGAGGAAAAGGCTTGGCAAGCTTTGTCCGACCACTTAGAAAAATCCGTCCCTTTTCTCGTCATGTCAGTGAGAGGTTTGACGACAGACGAGAAATTACAAATAAATTTCCGGTAGTAATTAGCAAACCCCAAAAAACGCTGCAGAGCCTTAAGATCCCCTGGCTGATCCCATTCAAGCACTGCTCTCACCTTTTCAGGGTCCATCCGGAAACCGGAGGCTGACACCAAAAAACCCAAAAACTGAAGTTCCTGTACGGCAAAAACACACTTCTCCAGTTTGGCGTATAGTTTATTGTCTCGCAAGATCTGCAACACCTGTCTCACATGCTCCTGGTGAGACACAAGATCTGGTGAGTAAATTAAAATGTCATCCAAATATACGACCACAAACACCCCCACAAGGTGACGAAAAATGTCATTAACAAAATGTTGGAATACTGCTGGAGCAGTAGTCAGACCAAAAGGCATGACCAGGTTTTCATAATGTCCCTCCGGCGTGTTAAACGCCGTTTTCCACTCATCCCCCTCTTTTATCCTAATCAGATTATACGCCCCCCTGAGATCCAATTTAGAGAACCATTTGGCGCCAACAATTTGATTGAAGAGATCAGGAATAAGAGGAAGTGGATACGGATCTCGAACAGTAATCCGATTAAGTTCGCGGAAATCCAAGCAAGGGCGTAGGCCTCCATCTTTTTTCTTCACAAAGAAAACCCCGCGGCCACAGGGGAAGATGAAGGTCTAATATGCCCTTTGGCCAGACTTTCAGAAATATAATCTTTCACAGCCTGTCTTTCAGGACCAGAAAGATTATACAACCTAGCTTTAGGCAACTTAGCATCAGGAAGTAGATTAATAGAGCAGTCATACACGCGATGAGGAGGCAACTCCCGACACCCCTCCTCAGAGAAAACATCCCCAAAATCCTCCAAAAATGGAGGCAATGTACTAGGCACGACCGCACTGATGACTGTGTTCATGCAGTTGCTTTTGCAAAACTCACCCCATTGGCTTATCTCTCTGGACTGCCAATTAATCACAGGGTTATGTTTAACCAGCCAAGGAAGTCCCAACACAATGGGAGTAGGTAGACCCTCCAACACATAACAAGATAATTGTTCCCTATGTATTGCCCCTACCCGAAGGTCAATGTTATGAACCTCATGAACAAAGCTACCTTGGCCGAGAGGCCTGGCGTCAATGGAGAAAATAGGGATCGGTTTGACCAATACACTCAGATGCATACCTTGAGCCTGAGCAAACTGAGCATCAACCAGATTAGCCCCAGAACCACTATCCAGAAGAACAGACAATCTCTTCACTCTAGTACCAACCACCACCTCCACTGGTACAAGGAACTGAGAAGAACCGGCGGATGAAATACATACTCCCAGGTTGTCGTCCACCACACAACCTGGGATTAGCAGTTTTCCGGCGACTTTTTACTTAACAAGACACGGGATGGACATTCTCCAACAAAATGTCCCTCTTTCCCGCAGAAAAAACACCTTCTAGTCCTGCGGCGTGCCGCCAATCCCCTACTACGAAAAGATGTCCCTCCCAACTGCATAGGCTCATCCGAACCGACAAGGGGAACCTCAACATAAGGGACTTTAGTAGTAGGTGGAGAAACAACAGGGAGTGGAGTTACCTCACCCCTCTCCCGAAGCCGTCTATCAGTACGGATAGCTAGGGCCATAGCAGCCTCCAGAGAAGGAGGAGACTCATACTGAGCCAAAACGTCTTTTAATTTGTCAGAAAGCCCATGACAAAACTGGCTCCTAAGAGCTGGGTCATTCCACTGAGTATCCGTGGCCCATCTACGAAACTCAGAAGCAAATTCCTCCGCCGGACGATCTCCCTGCTGTAACTTACGTAATTTGGTCTCAGCAAGAGAGACCCGATCTGGGTCATCATATACCAATCCCAGAGCAGTAAAAAATTGATCTACAGACTGTAGAGCCGGGGATCCCGGAGGAAGGGAAAATGCCCAGGATTGAGGGTCCCCTTGAAGAAGTGAGATAACAATTCCCACTCTCTGCTCATCACTCCCTGATGATCGCGGCCGAAGCCGAAAATACAATTTACATGCCTCCCGGAAGGTAAAAAATTTGTCTCGCCCACCAGTGAACCTATCTGGAAGAGCTACTTTTGGTTCAACTCTGGTTTGCTCCAGGGGAGACAAAACTTTGGACTTAATGTCCGTCAGCTCCATGGATAATCCCTGCAACTGCAGAGCCAGCTGGGCTACTGGATCCATGGTAACTAGAGATAATTTTTTATGGCCAGTGAAAATGTCACGCTGTCTAATGATATGAATACAATGTCAGTAAACTATTTATACAGGAACCACACTCTATACAACATATAGTTTAGCAACATCAGAATGTAAGTATAAAATAGATTTACCTGACACAATCTCTGCAGAACTTAGGGTTAATCTTGAGGACTAGATGTGCAGAAACGATATAGTTGAACTCAGGGTTAATCTTGAGGACTTGATGAGCTGTAACAGGAAAGAGGAGGACCGGGGTCTAACCTGACCCTGCACTGGGGTCCTAACTAATCCCTTACCTTGGAGGTACTGATAATGGTTCAGAGGTCCAAGTCTCCAGCCTAACCCTGTCTCCTGTCAGACCCTGAACCCTGTAATCAGTCCTAAGAAGGATCCTGATTACCACCAAAGGGATATGGGCTGATCTCAGCTAAATACACAGATTAGACATATAAGACAGACAGGATAGCACTCACTTGCATACACACTCAAACACCGAAGGAACATAAATGGTCTGGGGAATAAACTCTAAGCAAGTTGAGCTTAAAACAGCTAAGGAGCTCTCAACTTAAGTCTATACAGATTCATTCCTATCTGTGGTCTGCATGAAGGATTTCACTGGCAACTCCCAAAGCAGACAACCAGGAATTTAAAGGAAACCAATCAACAAATAATCAATTGCAGCCGGGAGAAACTGCACCCAGTCCCAGCACCAAGCACAGACAGAATTAACTCCCTAGCTGCCAAACACAAAGACACAGCAACTCAGCTGTGAGAAGTCAAAATGTGCAACCGCGACGATCTTCGTGGTAATGCACACATGACATTTCCACAGAAAATTCAGCTTTGCTGTGCAGACACTTTTTTTTTTTTTTTTCTCTGCAAACTCTATTAGGGCCACTGTCTCTTTAAGACTGCTCCAACAGACGTTTCTCCTTTGCTGCTGCACACTCCACAGTCTTTTCCACAACAAGTTCAGCTTTGCTGTGCAGACACACTTTTTTTTTTTTTTTCTTTTGCAAACTCTATTAGGGCTACTGTCTCTTTAAGACTGCTCCAACAGACGTTTCTTTTGCTGACACACTTTTTTTTCTCTGCTGCTGCTTCAACAGACTTCACCTTTATTGCTGTCTCTAAGCCACTGTGCTGCACGCACATTCCAGCACCAATTGTATCAGCCACTGTGCTGCCCCAGCATTCTCCGCCAATTGTAAGCTTTTCAGGGATATAGCTCTGGGATCGCCGTCTGGGTAGACAGAGTGGCACGGAAACAGTTCATTCACAGCAGTACTGGTGCAAACTGGCCACAACCAGCTTTATTAAAGTCCACAGCAAACAGATAAAAACAAATCATAAACATAAGACCTGGGCTTGTCTAGCCACTAATTACACTTAGATAGATTTCCCTATCTATCCGGGTCCCGACTCTAACAGCCAGGGCCAAAACAAGACATATGTTCAGCATTTACCAGCATGGAGGTTCACAGAGTCTCCTCCTTGTGTCTGAAGGCACCTTCAACGTCCAGACTTGAGAGAGCTCCCCTCCTATTCAGCAGCTATCCGCATGGATTCTCACAGAGACTACTCCTGTGTCCGGGGTACATCGAGCACCCAGACTGAGACAGCTCATACTCCTGGAGACACCTTCTGTGCCTGGACCCCTCCTGTGTCCAGACTAAGCGAGCTCCATGACTGTGCTCCCAAGCACCTACTTCTGGCTTCCTAATCAATACCTGAGTGTCTTCAGGTTTGAGCTGCAAGTGTGTATTGAATGGAAGGTGTAGTGACCTTTCTCCACCACTAGTTTTACAAAGCCATACATTCCCCTTATAGTAGTCAGCAAAGTAACTAGGTGAAATGTACATCCCATTCAACACATATCCCTTCACTGTCTCACACTACACATTCACTTTTCGTGCTTTTTTGCTTGCTTGGTACATAACACCAGTCCTACAGAACATATAAGAGATCATAGCAGAGTTACAGATAATGACTTACCGCTGACGTTCTTTCTGATGGAATCGTTCACTTTTCATGTCTTTTCCATCTGGCCCAGACCGACATGACGACTCCTCCAGCCAAGACTCAACTACAGAGAATACAACAAAGACACGTTTCACTTCTCATATTGTCAGCACCGTCACGGTCACCAATTGGACTATTCGCAACCTGCACAAACTCCTCATCCTGCTGATACCCCAATACTGAGCTGCTGCTGTCGTATGTGTCCCTATTACTACACCTGATACCCCAATACTGAGCCGCTGCTGCAGTATGTGCCCCTATTACTACACCTGATACTCCAATACTGAGCCGCTGCTGCCGTATGTGCCCCTATTACTACACCTGGTACCCCAATACTGAACCGCTGCTGCCCTATGTGTCCCTATTACTACACCTGATACTCCAATACTGAGCCGCTGCTGCCGTATGTGTCCCTATTACTACACCTGGTACCCCAATACTGAACCGCTGCTGCTCTATGTGTCCCTATTACTACACCTGATACTCCAATACTGAGCCGCTGCTGCCGTATGTGCCCCTATTACTACACCTGGTACCCCAATACTGAACCGCTGCTGCCCTATGTGTCCCTATTACTGCACCTACTGTGTGGTTCTGTGTGACCTCTAAATTCTAAAGCACCCTCTATAATATAGTAATGCCAGGTGCATGGGCCCTAGAAAACAGTGCCCACATGTTGTCCCCTAGAATGTAATAATGCCCTGTGTGTGCCTCTTTGACAGTCACAGTAACCAGAGTTCCCCTATAACAATAAGTACCCACTTTACACTTAATGTCCCTAGTCTCCCCCCTGTACAGCTCCCCTATACACAGTATGATGCCCCCTCACTGGATATATACTGACCCCTTAATATCCCCAAACTATTTAATGGCTCCAACACTGTATGATGGCCCCGCCACTGTAATCTCCACACTGCATGATGGCCCCCTAGATAGCCTCCATATAGCATAATACACCAGATAGTCCTTAATATAGTATAATGCACCCCCATAGACAGCCTATGTATTGTAATGCACCCCCATAAGCAGCCTCTGTATTATAATGCACCCCAACAGACAGCCTCTATATTGTAATGCACTCCCCATAGGCAGTCTTATTTATAATGCACCCCATAGGCAGTCTTATTTATAATGCACCCCATAGGCAGTCTTATTTATAATGCACCCCATAGGCAGCCTTACTTATAATGCACCCCATATGCAGCCTTACTTATAATGCACCCCATATGCAGCCTTACTTATAATGCACCCCCATATCCAGCTGTACTTACGTACTTATAATGCACTCCCCCATATGCAGCCGTACTTATAATGCACCCCATATCCAGCCGTACTTATAATGCACCCCATATCCAGCCGTATTTATAATGCACCCCCATATCCAGCCGTACTTATAATGCACCCCATAGGCAGCCTTACTTATAATGCACCCCCATATCCAGCCGTACTTATAATTCACCCCATATGCAGCCTTACTTATAATGCACCCCATAGGCAGCCTCTGTACTATAATGTACCCCCTTTACAAAAATAATAAATTCTGTACTCACCTCTCTTGCTCCAGGCTCCTGCGCTGCTCACTGCTCTCCCTCTCAGCGTCTGACTGCCGGCGCCGGGCAGTGACGTCATCGCGCCCGCTGTCAGACGCTGAGAGGGGGATTATGGGAGAGAAGGAGCGCTCGCTCCTTCTCTCTCAATGCGGTCAGCTGTATTGGCTGGATGCCGATACAGCTGACCCTGCGATGACGGGCGGGGGGCCCACTGCTGGCACCGGGCCCCCCACCGCCTGCTCAGGGGCCCCATAGCGGCCGGGCGGCAGAGCAGGGAGATTGATTCTCCCTGCCATGCCGCAGAACGTAACTGTGTCGGCGTGCTGTGCACGCCGATACAGTTACAGTAGCGTAGCTCCAGGCGGGCCCCCTCCGAGCGCGGGGCCCGGGGCCACCGCCCCCTCTGCCCCCCCCGGTAGCTACGCTACTGGGCCTATCTCTAACAAGGGGCCTGGAGCTGCAGCTCCATCAGCCCCTACGTTAATCCGGCCCTGATTACTACCGTATATACTCGAGTATAAGCCGACCCGAGTATAAGCCGACCCCCCTAATTTTGCCACAATAAACTGGGAAAACTTACTGACTCGAGTATAAGCCTAGGGTGGAAAATGAGATTATGCCCTATATGCTGCCCATGTATTATGCCCCCATAGATGCTCCATAGATTGTGCCCCCATAGATGATCCATAGATTATGCCCCAATAGATGCTCCATAGATTATGCCCCCATAGATGCTCCACAGATTGTGCCCCCATAGATGCTCCACAGATTGTGCCCCCATAGATGCTCCATAGATTGTGCCCCCATAGATGCTCCATAGATTGTGCCCCCATTGATGCTCCATAGATTGTGCCCCCATTGATGCTCCATAGATTGTGCCCCCATAGATTGTGGCACCATAGATTGTGCCCCCATAGATGCTCCATAGATTGTGCCCCCATAGATTATGCCCCCATATATGATCCATAGATTGTGCCCCCATAGATTATGCCCCATAGTATAGGCCTCAATTGCTGCCGCTGCTGCAACCGAAAAAAAAAAAAAAAGACATACTCGCCTCTCGTCGCTGGGGGGCCAGGTGCCGGTGTCCTGAGCAGGCGGGGACACCGGCGCGCTATGGGGGACAGGTGCCGGTGTCACCGCTCGCTCAGGGCCCCGGAACCTGTGATATTTACCTGTCACTGGGTCACCGCTGAGCGCCGCTGTCTTCCGGGTCCTCCAGCAGTCAATGATCAGGCAGAGGGTGCGGCCCGCAGTAACCACGTCATCGCGCCCTCTGCCTGGACATCGCAGCAAGAGGACCCGAGGACACAGCGGAACGGCACAGGTAAATATCGCTCATACTTACCCTTCCGCCGGCGCGTCTCTGCCCTGCTCTTCTCCCACGGTCCCAGCGCCAGTGTTCAGCGGTCACGGGTTACCGCTCATTAAAGTCATGAATATGTGCATATTCATGACTTTAATGAGCGGTACCAGCTGACCGCTGAACACTGGCGCCGGGACCTTGGGAGAAGAGCAGGGGCTGCAGAGATCGCGCCGGCGGAAGGGTAAGTATTTAGGACAGCTGCGCTCCCCCTCCCCCGCCGACCCCCTGGTATATGACTCGAATATAAGCCGAGAGGGGGACTTTCAGCCCTAAAAAATTTGCTGAAAATCTCGGCTTATATTCGAGTATATACGGTAAATCCTAAAAAAGTGGTGTGAACACTGTCAGGATTCCACTCAAGTGACTTCTCGAATGGCAGGTGTCCTCACCAGAAGTATGCAATTTGTGATGATGAGCAACTTTTCCTGCGTCTCTCAATGTTTGATTAAGGAAAGTGAGAAGTTAGTTGGCACATGACCAACTATTTATGTGACCGGCCACTCAGGAAGACAACAAAGTGGAAAGTGGAGGAAAGTGGACAGTGTGCTTATTGCTTACTTTCAGAATTCAACAATTTGCAGTTACATCCAGTGACTGCAGAAATGTAGCTGAACCCCAGAAAACACATTGAAGCCATGTTTCAGCATCTAAAATGCTCTATTTGAACTAATGCCTTTTAGATTTATGGCACTGGTCCACTGAGGGTGTGTGAGAGTGTATGGGATTCCATTTATTTTCTATATACCCAGTTATTCCCCCTCAGAAGCAATAGTTTTTGAGGAGAATTTGTTCAATGGATCATATCCCAATGTGTTGTTATGTCTCACCTGGTGAGGTGGATCCTCGATGTGAAGCAGCTCAGACAGGGTGGCTCTGGTGCTGCAGGGTGGATGAGTCTACATGTAGAGAAGTCACATACCAGAGAAGAAAAGCAGGATGAAGGCACAGCTGTATAAGCTCAGATTAAAGAAGCTGCACACACATCAGGGAATATGGGTGCCACTTCCAAAGCAAAAGAATCTGTGTATCCATAGAGAAGAAAGTGGATATGTGTCGACCCGCCACCACAATTGTGGGTTACCAGGGCAATGGGGTACTCAGAGCCGAGCCCGTAGAAGTCTATGGGGATTCTTGTCACAGGTAGCTGTGGCTCGGTCTGTGGCCGGGCGGTCTGGCGTATGTTGGGGATATATTTACAGGGGATTGATTATGTACAGTTCGTGACGCCACCTGTAGTATTCTGGTAATTAGTACCAGCGCTGCTGTAGATCTCTGAGGGGATGGTGAGGCAGCTAGATGTCGGGTCCCCTACAGGTGGGACTGGTCCCTCAAAGTCTATGTGAGTAGTGAAGTCGAGTGCGGTTAAAGAACACAGTCTCACACGGTCAGCGTCTTTCCATACCTTTACTTGCAAGATGTTAAGGCAGGTCCCAGGGAGGCTGATCCACGGAGAGTGTATTTTGAGGCAGCAGCTGGACAAGTTAGGGGCCTCCTTTATCTCCAATATAACGAGTGCAACTAGCATGAAGCGTAGTTCTCTCTTCTCTCCAGCTTATCCGAAGCTGTACCTGCCCAGTCAGCTTAGTGTTAGGGGCCTTCCTATGAAGGAGCTGAATCCTTATATGGTCCTGCAGAACTCCAAAGTCTTCACTCCCCCTGACCCCAGCTACGTGCTGACTATAAGGGGCTTGTCTGCCGCGACCTAGGGTCCGGTAGATTCCTGGTTGTCCTGTCACTGTGCCTGAAGCAACAGCGACTCTTCGGTCCCCAGTGACCGGTAGTAACGTGCTGGACTTCTGCAATCCGTTAAGCACAAATCTTATAAATCCACTTGCCTTTCGCCTTGTCCACGCTTGTAACATAAGCACTCTTACTAGCCAAGGGTCGAGCAGTCACTTCTTTCCTTTATCCTTCCAATCAAGTTAGCCACAGATGCTCAGTTATCACAGGCAGGAGCACGTCACTGTACCTGATACCGTCCTCTAGACAGGAATGCTGAAGACTTTCTGGGTTACAACTTGTTCTTTCCTTCAATGTATGCTGAGGAGATGACACAGCTCTGACCAGACTAAGGTGTATTCCAACACCTATACCAGACTCCACTTTCCAAGCTGATGAGATAGCAATCTAGACTCCTTCCTCCTCTAGATACAGACTCTCTCACTGTAGTCCAGACGCAGACTCTCCACGTCCTTACTGCCCGAAGACAGGAACTAGACTGACTGACTGACTAAAATCACTCCTACACATACCTTCTTGACCACTCCCTAGAGTATACTCCACTACCCTAAGGGTGTGTCTAGTGTGTGTAGAGTGAATGCATATTGAGCATTAAGCCGCCGTCTCGCCATACACTCCCCAGGGTACTGCGTGTGCCCACCACCAGGGCTACACATTCCCCCATGGTAAACGACAGCACTCCCGGGCTGTGAAATACAAAAGACAGAAAAATTTTGTTTATGCAATAACATTGGAACAATAACATCTTCCCATCCGGGAGGTAAGAATACTTCGAACGTTACAAACTTTAATACAAAAATACAAATAGTATCAAATGTCATTCAATAAATAAATTTACAAGATACTTGTGAAGGACCCGCACCAAACCTTCAACGTGGGTCCTGGGTGGGCTGCAGGACATCCAAGTGCAGACCTCACTCAGTGCCACACCACACGGGTTTTGTTTTTCAGAGGTAGATATGTATGGCTTATGTAAAACCAAGATAGGGCGCCGGAGCGCAACTATGTACAAGAAAGTTTTTAGGCTGTCTCAGTCCTCAACCTACGAGTCCATTGTAAACCAAAGGCATATATCAAATCACATTATGATAAAGTGCAATAACTTTTTATGGTTCTATTCACCATTTACCCAGCCGGGCATTCTATAATTAGGAATATATATATGTACATTATATATAAACTTGTGCAAAAACTTTATAAACATTTTTCAAACTTTGACTGATGGTAGATCCTTTATGGACCTTACCAATTCTTTCTATATATTTATTCATCAAATAGTACGCTTTCCACCCCGGGGGCTGGAACAACGCAATGGGCCCTAGATCCTAAGACCAGCAAGTCATGTGCTGCGATCAGGGTTTGGGTTGCGACATCTCTGGTTTGAACCTCTAGGGGCGCAACCGGTACACTTTCTTCACACGACACCGATTGCGTCTCCATTACTGTTAATGATATAGACCGCGTCAGGGTTTGCGATCTATACTGGGTCGCATTTGGCGATATGGAAGTGGCTTTTACTTGCGATAGACCTTGGGTCGCATGTTGCGATGACTTTGACGGGGGCGATGCTGGGGCACAGCCGGATGCTGCTGAAGCTGGAAACGAGGACGCTGCGGTAATGGTGACGATACCTGCGTCTGGGACGGGGTCGCGGATGATGGCGACGTTCAGGGCATACCACCCCTTCATTCCCCAATGCCGCGTATAAGTGACTAGGTCGCCGTTTACTAAGTCCCTCCCGGGATGGCCTTGTGGCAGGTGAGATTCCACGTCACGCCTGCTGACGAAGACCGCTGGGTAGAGGCCGGTTCACGAATAAAGCCCCAGCCCTTCCGGAGCTGGAACTCAGTCACACACCCCTGCCGCCGCGGTTCCCGTAAGGTACCTTTGTCGCGACGGACATTTCCCCTTGTCAGCAATCAGCTCAGCAAACTGTCGCTGGCGGTTCTTCTTGATTTCCCGCGCTTCCTCCTGCTGGCGCCTCTTTGTCTCCTCACGACTCCGCCATTCTTGCTCCCACTGGGCGGTGTAGGCGACGTCATCCAGGCGCGCCATTTCGTCCCAGTCGTCCCAGTCGATGTCTGGTAGTGACGGACAGGACCCCTCCGGTGTCCCTGCCGGGGACCGATAATCTGCTGCGGCCTCCTGGCCGGGCGGGCGTTCCGGGATTGGCTGTACCTCCTCAACCTCCTCCGCATCCACCGCTTCACCAGTGGGATCGGGAACGGTAATTTCGGGGGCAGCCTCCGGTTGCTCCTTCGCCTTGGGCAGCAGACTCTTCGGTACTTTGAATCGTGGGGGTTCGTTGAGGGGAGGAGACGCCGTGTTCGTCATCCGCCATTTCTGCAGATTACAGCGGCGTCTCTCAATCTCCTCCAGTCCAGGTTGGAACAACTGCTTTAGTCGTGAGTTCTCCTCCTGGACCTCTAACAACGCCTGTTGCAGGTGCAGGATCGCATAGGCCTCGGATGCCGATGGCAGCTTGGCGGGGGCACGGGGCCTGCTTTCCTCCGCTGCTCCGCTCGGCTCCACACGTCCGGCCTCCATCATGTTCCAGAACAATCTCTTTTCTTTTGGAGACATCCGGTCTCTTCCGTGGAGGTGGGGTTTGCGTCGCCTCCTCCTCCCAGAGAAGGTGAAGAGGAGGCGGACCTCCTTCGCTGTAGGGCAGGACCGCATGTTGTAATAGCACTTTGAGAGGACAGGCATTTTCTTCGCGCCACAGGGGGGTAGACGCCCACGAAGGTACGCCCACCTTCTTCTCCAGCGCCTGAGGGCGCGAATATGGCGACAAAAATGGCGATTTTGGCGCCAAAAGTGCAAACAGTCCTTTTTCCAAAAACAAGTCCTTAGGCACGCAGGGCTCGCAATTTCGCGAGTTTGGTATCCTGTTCGTGACGCCAAGTTTTGTTGTGTCGACCCGCCACCACAATTGTGGGTTACCAGGGCAATGGGGTACTCAGAGCCGAGCCCGTAGAAGTCTATGGGGATTCTTGTCACAGGTAGCTGTGGCTCGGTCTGTGGCCGGGCGGTCTGGCGTATGTTGGGGATATATTTACAGGGGATTGATTATGTACAGTTCGTGACGCCACCTGTAGTATTCTGGTAATTAGTACCAGCGCTGCTGTAGATCTCTGAGGGGATGGTGAGGCAGCTAGATGTCGGGTCCCCTACAGGTGGGACTGGTCCCTCAAAGTCTATGTGAGTAGTGAAGTCGAGTGCGGTTAAAGAACACAGTCTCACACGGTCAGCGTCTTTCCATACCTTTACTTGCAAGATGTTAAGGCAGGTCCCAGGGAGGCTGATCCACGGAGAGTGTATTTTGAGGCAGCAGCTGGACAAGTTAGGGGCCTCCTTTATCTCCAATATAACGAGTGCAACTAGCATGAAGCGTAGTTCTCTCTTCTCTCCAGCTTATCCGAAGCTGTACCTGCCCAGTCAGCTTAGTGTTAGGGGCCTTCCTATGAAGGAGCTGAATCCTTATATGGTCCTGCAGAACTCCAAAGTCTTCACTCCCCTGACCCCAGCTACGTGCTGACTATAAGGGCTTGTCTGCCGCGACCTAGGGTCCGGTAGATTCCTGGTTGTCCTGTCACTGTGCCTGAAGCAACAGCGACTCTTCGGTCCCCAGTGACCGGTAGTAACGTGCTGGACTTCTGCAATCCGTTAAGCACAAATCTTATAAATCCACTTGCCTTTCGCCTTGTCCACGCTTGTAACATAAGCACTCTTACTAGCCAAGGGTCGAGCAGTCACTTCTTTCCTTTATCCTTCCAATCAAGTTAGCCACAGATGCTCAGTTATCACAGCCAGGAGCACGTCACTGTACCTGATACCGTCCTCTAGACAGGAATGCTGAAGACTTTCTGGGTTACAACTTGTTCTTTCCTTCAATGTATGCTGAGGAGATGACACAGCTCTGACCAGACTAAGGTGTATTCCAACACCTATACCAGACTCCACTTTCCAAGCTGATGAGATAGCAATCTAGACTCCTTCCTCCCTCTAGATACAGACTCTCTCACTGTAGTCCAGACGCAGACTCTCCACGTCCTTACTGCCCGAAGACAGGAACTAGACTGACTGACTGACTAAAATCACTCCTACACATACCTTCTTGACCACTCCCTAGAGTATACTCCACTACCCTAAGGGTGTGTCTAGTGTGTGTAGAGTGAATGCATATTGAGCATTAAGCCGCCGTCTCGCCATACACTCCCCAGGGTACTGCGTGTGCCCACCACCAGGGCTACACAGATAGGCACATACCGTCCCGTGCAACAAAATCCTTTATTGTGGCATCATGTTACCAACAGAAGGCAGATAAAACGATGGAGCAAATACAGACGACAATCGTTTTGCACTTACATTGCTCTTCAACAGGTCATCAGGGGCCCGGCAGGTCAGACGTACGCCGACACCAGCCAAAGTTAAAATCTGTTGCTGTGCAGAAGATTCATCCTGCACGGCAACAGATTCCTCCTGCACGCAGCATGATTGCGCAGGAGATGCTAAAATATCAGCACTTCCTGCCCGTTCAGTGCAGGAGCTCAGCACTGCCGATGGCTGAGCTTCTGCACTAGCAGCCAGGAGTGACGTCAGCGCCGCCCCTGGCTGTTAACCCCCTAATTTTTTCAATCGAGCGCAATCGCAGCGTTCAGGAGGGAAGCAGAGGGACAGGAGCTCCCTCTGCCTTCTGATCGGCATCCCCGCAACGTCATCGCGGGGCCAGAGCTCTGCCCCCGGGTCATCAAGTTACGGAAAGCCTCTGAGACCATGCTTGTAGCATGGTCTCAGAAGCTTTCACCATAGGTATAATGCACTGCCATGCTGGAGCATTGCAATGTGTTATACCTGCAGTCAAAGGAAAAAAGTGAAGTCCCATAAAGGGACTAGATAAAGAAGAAAAAAATATTAAAAAATAATAAAAATAATTTTAAAAAATCCACTAATAAACACACATTTTTATATAAAAAAAATTAAATAAAAAAAGTACACGTTTGGTATCACCGTGTCTGTAAAAATTCCATCTATAAAAGTGTCACACTAGTTAACCCCTTCAGTGAACGCCGTAAAAAAAAAACATGAAACAGTAGCAAATTATACTTTTTCCAAGCGGCATCATCATACCACTTGGAAAAAGTGGAATAAAACACGATAAAAAAAGAATGCTAATAAAAATAGTATCACTAAAAGCGCCATCTTGTCCCACAAAAAACAAGCCCTCACATGACTCTGTCGGCCGAAATATGGAAAAATTGTAGTTCTCAAAATGCGGAGATGCAAAAACTTCTTTAAAAAAGGCGTCTTTTAGTGTGTGACAGCTGCCAAACATAAAAACCCGATATAAAAATCTGCTATAAATAGTAAATCAAACCCCCATGTATCACCCCCTTAGGGAAAAATAATAAAATAAAAAATGTATTTATTTCCATTTTCCCATTAGGGTTAGGGTTAGGGATAGGATTAGGGTTGGGGCTGGGGTTAGGGATAGGGTTGGGGCTAAAGTTAGGGTTAGTGTTGGAGCTAAAGTTAGGGTTAGGGTTGGGATTAGGGTTAGGGTTGGAATTAGGGTTAGGGGTATGTTAGGGTTAGGTTTGTGGTTAGGGTTATGATTAGGGTTAGGGGTGTGTTGGGGTTAGGGCTGGAGCTAGAATTGGGGGGTTTCCACTATTTAGGCACATCAGGGGCTCTCCAAACTCGACATGGCGTCCGCTCTCGATTCCAACCAATTTGTCATCTGTGTCACTGTCATTCCTCCATTCAATGACCACCGCTCCATTCCAATCAACAACGGACTGGTCATCTGGAAATACTGGCAAATGCCAGATAGGTGGTCTGACAACACTCATAACAGTATCGGCATCTCAAAAAATGGATACTCTTGACAATTGTAGTAGAATAGAGAGCTGTCAGCAACTTGGTCCACTACCATTACTTCACTTGGGCTGACCATATACTGCTCCCAGCCTGTGGCCTTCCAGAAGCCAGAGCAAGGTAGGGGATGCAGGCGGAACAACTCAAAGGATGCAGACAGGGGATGCAGGCAGAACAAGGCAGGGGATGCAGGTGGCGCAAGGGCAGGCCAGAAAACCTAGATATACCTCTGGCAACAGTTAACAGCGGCCGGCCAATCACAGGCCGGCAGCTGACTTCAGCGCGCACGTCGCCGACATATGATGTCACTGTCATACGCCAGAACGGTGCTGCGCGCCTCAGCCGAATCGTGGGTGAGGACATCGCTAGAGCTCGGCCAGGTAAGGAAAAACTTTATTTTTTGTAAAGCCGCGGTATGGGACACATTATACTGGTATGGGGGTGAATTACACTACTATGGTGGGTAGGGGGGGAAGTGGATGCCTTATACTGCTATGGGGCTTCTGCATTTTATACTCCTATGGGGCTGTTGCATTATACTATATATGACTATGGGGTGCATAATACTACTATGAAGTACTATGGGGTGCATTATACTTAATGGATGACTATGGAGGTGCATTTGATTATACTACATGAATGACTATGAACTGTGCAGTATATTAAATAGAGGACTATGGGGGTGCATTGTAATATATGGAGGACTATGGGTGTGCATTATATTTCTTATATGGATCCCCATAACTTCTATGTAAGCCCCTGATGAGTATAATGGTTTATTTTCTTTTATACATTACAGAACAACGGCAGTACGGAGGACAAATATATACCAGGATAGGGCATCGGATAGTTACGCCACTGAGGTCAGACTATACAACATTACAACAAAGCTATAGTGTGCGAAATGAATGGGGAAAATGTGAATTTGGGTGGAAAATATTTTGGCATGGGGAGGCCCATTTGAAAGTTTGCACCTGGGCCCATAACTTTGTAGTTACACCACTGCTCCCATCCTTTGCGACTGGTGCCATTGACTAGAACTGCTTGCCCGATGTACTTGTCCATATTTCCAACAATTACATTTTTTCTTTTAAGAAATTACAATAAAAAATTACATCTAGTGTACACAGTAAACTGATGATGGCACCTTTTCTGAGAAGCAAATTGAAGACAGGCAGTGAGCCCAGTATACCACTCCCTTTCATTTAGTTGTGCATTGGAAAGACTCCCAGCGACTGTATGATTAAAGCCAGAAGTGCTAATAGGCAGCTCCATCCAGGGAATTTAATCACTTGGGAAGCGACTGCAGAGAGGAAAGACGCAGTATACAATGTGCCAGGTGTTACATCTCAGAACTGATGTATTTACAATATTGCTGCGATTTCCTACCTTTTTATATATTACAAAAAAAAACATTGTCTGGGATTTTGCTCTAGGACCAAAAGGGTTAAAACTCAGAGGGAAACAAAGTCATTATTCTCCAGTGGTAGGCTTATGCCAGCCCTTAATCTGTAACTTTGATCTCTTGGCTGAAGTTTAAATGTTTCTTATTGTAACACAATGTGACTTTATTCTGTAAAGTGCATCTTGATACCTTATGTCACATGTAAGATTAAAGACGTTCTCCAGCTAGACATATAAAGTATAAGTATATGTGATTAAAATTGGATTATGCTGAACTTACTAGTATCTTGTCACAAAGCTCCACACTTGTCAAAAAATTGGAGTGGTCCAGTCCTGAACACCACAGCCTACTTTTTACTAATAAAGAATAACCTTCTCTTGCACTTAATACCCTCTATTACTGATGAGCAGTGGAATGATGCCCTATAGGAACACAAGATGGGGTCGCCAGCTGCAATTATCAAGCTAATCCAATTGTATATTCTTCACCAGTCTTATTTGATCCCAAGTAGATTACATAAATTTGGTAGAGGAGCAATTGATGAATGTCATAGGTGTGGGGAATCGGGGGCGGATTTTTGGCACCTTATTTGGAACTGTAGAATTATACGAAGATATTGGAGTGATGTCATGACTACATTGGAACGGATAATTGGGATCCCGATTGAATGTAGTCCGGAGTTTTGCATCCTGGGTGCCGTGGATGAAGAGATGTGGGTGCACCATGATAGAATATTTCTTCGGGAAGTTTTATTTATGGCTAGGAAAGCGGTAGCGTTGAGGTGTATGGGGGGGGAATCGATTAATCAGTGGAAGAAATTAGTAAATGATATAATTCCTTATGAGAACATATTATATAGAAACAGAGGATGTCCCCGGAAGTTCCATAGGTTTTGGGAAAGGTGGTGTAACTCACTCTTGACGTACTTGGCTCCTAATGCTGTGGTCTCCTCGATCTCGCGCTACAACCCCTGATGCCTGTTTTCGCAAAATGTAGGCACAGATCCAAATTATTCCTAAATTTTGCAACTCTTCAAAGCTTTAGCACCAAAATTGTGGTGTGAAACCTTTGATAAATTGGGCCCATACTGTACAGGATTGTATGGAGACTAGGGTTGAGCATTCCGATACCGAAACCCGGTTCCGATACCTGAAATCCAATGTAAGTCTATGGGAACAAAATATCAGAATATTTTTAATTCCGATATTTTGTTCCCATAGACTTACATTGGATTTCAGGTATCGGAACCGGGTTTCGGTATCGGAATGCTCAACCCTAATGGAGACGCACCCAATCATGCTTCTTGAGCCCTTTCCGGTACTGTTATCTACATTATTATTTAGTATTTTCATAGCCTTCTGTGACGCCTTTATTTTGGAGCACTGCCTCATTCATCTGGTGGTCCCACTGCTAGAACGGAAGCTAGAAAATCTACACCTCCTATAAATCCCCTCTCCTATTTGTGTCAGGATCCCGTCTGGGTTGGAGCCGATGTTACTGCAAACACTAGGGGAAGCAGAGGCAGGTAGCGTAGTCAGAAGGCAGGCCGAGGTCGGTACACAGGAAAGGCAGTGTTTGTAGCAGGGAAGCAGGCAAATAACGTAGTCAGGTGGCAGCCGGAGGTCGGTACACAGGAAAGGCAGTGTTTGTAGCAGGGAAGCAGGCAAATAACGTAGTCAGGTGGCAGCCGGAGGTCGGTACACAGGAAAGGCAGTTCGGTAGCAGAGGAGCAGGCAGATAACGTAGTCAGGTGGCAGCAGGAGGTCGGTACACAGGAGAGCAGTGTTTGTAGCAGCAGGAACAGCAGGAGAAAGAGCTTGACTAAAGGCTGGAAGCACAATAATCTCGCAATGACACACCCACAGGGCCAGGTTTATATAGGGTGTGTAATTGGCAATCAGAGGCCCAATCAAGAGAGCACTAGGTGTAGCCAATCAGGAAGAACAGTCAATGGTATCTGGGTTCAGCAAGGAACTTTGCAGCCAGCAGAATAGCTCAGATGGTAGAGCTGCTGGCCAGTGGACAAGAGGTACTGAGTTCGACTCCTGACAGTACTCCCCTCCTTCCAGGATGGCCTCTGGACATCTCAGGAGCTGGCTTATCCGGGTACCTTTGATGAAAGGCTCTTGTTAGTCTAGGAGCATGGACGTTGTCCCTTGGTTCCCATGAATTTTCCTCTGGTCCGTAACCCTTCCACTGTACCAGATACTGCAGTTTACCTCTGAATTTTCGGGAGTCCAGAATCTTATCCACAATGTATTCTTCTTCACCACGGATCCTTTCTGGTGGAGGAGGTGGCTGAATTCTTCCTGGAAACGGGTTTTCACAGAAGGGTTTGAGCAAGGATATGTGAAACACTGGATGAATCTTTAGATTGTTGGGAAGTTTTAAACGAAAAGCAACCTGGTTAATTTTTGCAGAAATTTGAAAAGGTCCAATGAATTTCTGACCCAATTTGGAGGATGGCACATGTGTCTTAAGGTTTTTAGTGGACAGCCAAACTTTGTCTCCAACCTGAAGAGCAGGGGGCACTCTCCGATGTTTATCTGCTGCTTCCTTATATTCTTCCTGGGTCTTGAGCAATATCTCTGATAATTCCTTCTGGGATTCCTGTAATTTTGTAAGCCTGTCATTAACAGCAGGAATGGGAGTGTTCACTGGCAGATTAGGGATAAATACTGGATGTACTCCATAATTAGCAAAAAATGGGGTTTGAGATGTAGCGCTATGTATGGAGTTGTTGTAGGCAAACTCTGCTGTTGGTAAATAGTCCACCCAGTCATCCTGAAGATAGGAAATGAAGCAACGGAGGTATTGCTCCAAAGTCTGGTTCGTTCTCTCCGTCTGGCCATTGGACTGAGGATGGAAAGCGGTAGAAAGATTCACCGTGACTCCCAAGGCTGTACAGAAACTCTTCCAAAATTTTGACGTAAACTGAACGCCTCTGTCAGACACCACGCTGTCAGGAATTCCATGTAACCTGAATACCTCTTTGATCATCAGTTCTGCAGTTTTTTCAGCAGTAGGAATTCCTTCAGTTGGAATAAAGTGGGCCATTTTTGTGAGTCGGTCCACTATGACAAGGATGACGGTCATCTGTTTGGAAGGGGGTAGTTCCACAATAAAATCCATGGAAATAGATCCCCAAGGCCTGGATGGAACTGGGAGTGGTTGCAAGAGTCCTAGAGGAGACGATCGTGGGGTCTTGTTTCGTGCGCATGTTAAACAGGTTGAAACATATTTCCTCACGTCCTTCCTACAATTAGGCCACCAAAAGAAACAAAGTAGTAAGTCTTGTGTTTTTGCAACTCCAGGATGTCCTGCCAGTTTAGAATCATGGACACTTTTGAGGACTTCAAGGCGAGAAGATTCAGGTACATATATTTGGTGTTTCTGCATCCAAAACCCCTCTTTGAATGAAAGATCGACGTCTTCCGAAGGATGGTTAAGGAAAGAGTCCTCTTGATATCCATCTTTAATTCTATTACCTAGTCCTCTAGAGTGCAATATTCCCAAAAATTTTTAGGGCCTAGAATTGTATCATCATTACTAGACCTCTCCTGAGGTTCCGAACACATCCTGGACAGGGCGTCAGCCTTGCCATTTCTTGAACCAGGCCGGTAAGAGATTATAAAATTGAATCTTGAGAAAAATAAGGCCCATCGTGCTTGTCTTGCAGACAATCTTTTTGCTGTACGGAGGAATTCAAGATTCTTGTGGTCCGTGAGGACAGTCACAGGGTGATTGGCACCTTCCAGAAGATGTCTCCACTCGGAGAAGGCAACTTTAATGGCTAACAGTTCTTTATTACCAATGTCGTAGTTCTTTTCTGCAGATGACATGGTGTGGGAAAGAAACGCACATGGGTGAAGTTGCATCTTGTCCCCAACTCGCTGAGACAGAATGGCTCCCACTGCAGAGTCCGAGGCGTCCACTTCGACAGTAAATGGCAATTCAGGATTTGGGTGTACTAACAATGGAGCAGACGTAAAAAGAGTTTTCAACTTGTCAAAAGCCTCCTGTGCCTCCGGAGACCAGAAAAATGCTTTGGTCTTTTTTGTTAGTGTAGTAATTGGTAGTATGATCCGTGAAAAGTTCTTTATAAATTTTCGGTAAAAATTTGCAAATCCTATGAAACGCTGGACGTCTTTTAAATTTCTTGGAACAGGCCAGTCTACTACAGCATTGATTTTGCCGGGATCCATGCTCAAACCTTCTGGGGAGATGATATATCCCAGAAATTGGATACTGGTTTGTTCAAACTCACATTTTTCAAGTTTAATGTAGAGATGGTTCTCCTGTAGTCGTTCCAAGACTAACTGGACGTGCCTGCGATGTTCTTCCAAGGTGTCTGAAAATATAAGAATGTCATCGAGATAAGCCACAACGAATTGGTCCAAGAAATCTCGAAATACATCATTAATAAAATGTTGAAAGGTGGCTGGGGCATTGCTAAGGCCAAAGGTCATAACAAGAGATTCAAAATGTCCATATCTCGTTCTGAAGGCGGTCTTCCACTCATCTCCTGGGCGAATCCGTATGAGGTTGTAAGCCCTCTAAGATCCAGCTTCGTAAAGATTTTCGCAGAACGGAGTCTCTCAAATAGTTCAGGAATCAAGGGTAGCGGGTAGCGATTCTTGACAGTGATATTATTCATCTCTCTGTAGTCAATACATGGCCGCAGAGTGGAGTCTTTCTTTTCAACAAAGAACAGGGGTGCCCCAGCTGGAGATGTGGAAGGTCGAATAAAGCCTTTCTCTAAATTTTCATCCAGGAACTTTCTTAATACCTTCAATTCAGGTTCGGAAAGATTGTAAATCCGTCCAAATGGAATGGTTGCTCCTGGCAGCAATTCAATGGGACAGTCGTAAGGACGGTGAGGAGGTAATTGATCTGCTTTCTTCTTACTGCAGACATCAGAGAACTGCTGATATTGAGGTGGTAGTTTCTCTTCCTTCTCATGCGAAATCTCAGAGATTTGGACTTGTTGGAGAACAGGGGGTTCCTTATGACAATTATTCTTACAGTAGTCAGATGGAAAGGTGATGGTCCTTGATGCCCAGTTGATAGAAGGGTTATGGACTGAAAACCAGGGGATCCGTAGAATAACCGGAAATTTCGGAGATGAAATAAGGTGGAAACTGACAGCTTCATGATGATCCGGGTCGATACAAATCT
>JARQOD010000003.1:543711898-543740699 GCA_033576555.1 Oophaga sylvatica | reverse complement strand
AGCACAGGTACCTCCTGCTTAGTAACCGTGTCCCAGTAACGTCAGCTGGTCCTCGGTTGTGCCATTGGCTCTTTTCCTTCTGCTGACCCTCCGGGTTCCAGCACAGTCAGCTGGTCCTCGTTACTTCCATTGGCTTTTGTACCATCACCAACAGGACAAAGAAGGTTAAGACAAACTACAAGATACAGAACAAGAGACAGAAGAACAATAAGCAGAAGATCAAAAAGCAGAAGAACATTAAGTATAAGACCAAAATGAAGAGCAAAATATATGCTCTAAATTCTAAGCAGAAGAAGACTAAGCAGTGTATGGGGGTGAGTCCGTTCCTCCTCGTGGTGCCCCTGGAAAATGCCTGATGCTGCTGCAGGCTAAACTGAACGCGGACAAATACTGTTGTAATTAAAATCTTTCGTGACAGCAAGAACGGAAGGATGAAAATTCAGAGTTTTACAGATTACAAGTACAGGAATGTCTGTCACAAATAAGAATATGATAAAAAGGATGAATAGGAAGAAGATGAAGAAGTAGAATATGAAGAATAATAACTGTTTAATAAGAACAATATAAGTAATGTTAACAAAAGATGAATAGCAAGAAGTTTTAGAAGATTAAGAAGGTGAAGATGAAGAATAATTTGATGAGAAAGATGATGCTGCTGAAGATTATGAAGGAGAAAGTGTGTGAAAAGTTAAAAAGGTGAAGACCATGGAAGTTGTGAAACAGACATATTTGACAAAATAGAAAAAAGGTTAACAACATTGTGAATTTCTTCGTCAATCCGAACGTATTTCCTAAAAAAAAAAATAAATGCTATTCCATTGGATTGGGTTAAACATCTATGACTTTAATGTCTCCTCAACCTCCCCCAATACATTCTACATTACTCTTTCTTGTTTTCCTTCATGTACAATTAACCAACAAGGCAAGAATGGGTTTTTTTTAATTTCGATATTTTGTTCCCATAGACTTACATGGGACTTCCGGTATCGTATCGGGTATCGCCGATATTTTAGTGATATCGGCGATACCATTACGATTCCGATACTTTAGGATATCGGAAAGTATCGCTCAACTCTACTGAAGACCCTTTAATGAAGTAGGTTGGACCCAATCACAGATGGCCTGAACCTTGACCGGGTCCATTTCAATAACAGACGGAGACAAAATGAATCCCAGAAATGAGACCTTCTGTACGCCAAAAAGACACTTTGATCCCTTCACATACAGTGCATTCTCTCTCAAAATCTGGAACACAGTCCGAACATGTTTCACATGAGAGTCCCAGTCATTGGAAAAAATCAAGATATCATCCAAATAAACAATCAGAAATTTATCCACAAAATCCCTGAAAATATCATTCATGAAGGATTGGAAGACGGAAGGAGCATTAGTGAGCCCAAAGGGCATCACTAGGTACTCAAAATGCCCCTCTGGGGTATTAAACGCCGTCTTCCATTCATCCCCGTGCTTAATGCGAATAATGTTATAAGCCCCCCTGAGGTCAAGCTTGGTAAACCAACTAGCACTTTTCACCCTGGAAAACAGGTCAGAAATCAAGGGTAATGGATATTGATACTTCACAGTGATCTTATTCAAGAGATGATAATCAATACACGGCCTCAATGAACCATCCTTTTTGGCCACAAAGAAAAAAATGGCACCCAAGGGTGAAGAGGATGGTCTGATATGACCCTTCTCCAATGACTCCTTGATATAAGATCGCATAGCATCGCGTTCAGGTACAGACAAGTTAAAAAGGCGACCTTTAGGAAATTTACCACCAGGCACTAATTCAATAGCGCAATCATAGATCCTGTGAGGGGCAAGGAAGCAGATTTACTTTCACTAAAAACATCCGAAAAATCAGTCAAAAAGTCAGGAACATCCTGAGACTGGCGAGAGACAGAAAAAAGAGGAGTGTCGGCATTAACAAATTGGCAGCCCCAACTGGTCACAGACACAGATTTCCAATCCAAAACAGGATTATGAGACTGTAACCAAGGGAAACCTAGTACAATAATGTCATGCAGATTATACAGCACCAGAAATTTGCAACTCTCCTGATGATCTGGTTCAACCCTCATTATCACCTGAGTAGAAAACTGGGGTTTATTCTCCGCCAAAGGGGTAGAATCAATGCCCAGTAGGGAATAGACTTCCGCAGGGGTATCATGGGAAACCCACAACGTTTGGCAAAGTCAAAATCCATAAGGTTAATAGCTGCTCCTGAATCAACAAAAGCCTGAGCAGAAAATGTGGACAGGGAGCAAATCAGGGTAACAGTCAACAGAAATTTAGTCTGAACACTACCCAAGACAACTGAGCGTGCAAAACGTCTTCCCGTTTAGGGCAGACTGAAATAGCATGAGAGGCGTCACCACAGTAGAAACATAACCCATTGCGCTTTCGAAACTCATGACGATGTGCCCCAGAAGTCACTCTATCACACTGCATGGGCTCAGAAGCTGGCTCATAAGGCAACCCTATCTCACGCATACCTCTGCGCTCACGCAAATGTCTGTCAATTTGAATAGCCAATGACATAGAATCATTGAGACCAGAGGGAGCAGGGAGTCCCACCATAACATCCTTTACATTCTCTGACAGCCCCTTCCGAAAAAGGGCTGCCAAAGCATCATCATTCCATTTGGTCAGGACTGCCCACTTTCGGAATTTCTGACAGTACAACTCAGCGTCTTCAAGACCCTGATGTAATGCCAACAAGGTTTTTTCAGCTTGATCAGTGACATTAGGTTCATCGTACAATAACCCCAGAGCCAGAAAAAATGCATCAATATCATTCAAAACAGGATCCCCAGGTGTCAGGGAAGAAGCCAAATCCTGAGGATCGCCGCGCAGGAGAGAGATGACAATTTGAACCTGCTGTGCTGCGTTCCCTGAGGACTTAGGCTTTAAGGCAAAAAACAACTTACAGTTATTTTTGAAATTCAGAAATTTAGCCCGATCCCCAAAAACAAATCTGGCATGGGAATCCTAGGTTCCACAACCGGCAACCCAGCAAGATAGGCAGCAATACTCCGAACCTCAGTGGCAAGCTGATCCACACGGCCAGACAACTGTGCAAGCTCCATTGAGAGAGAAAAAAAAATCCTTCTCAGCACCCAGAGAAACAGAGGGAAAAAAAAAGTACAACAAACAGGGAAAAGAAAAAAAAAATCTCTGACAACTCTGACAATTTTTTTCTTTCCACACTATTTTTCCCTTCTGTGAGTACCATATAATTTTCAGTTTTGGCCGGTGATACTGTTATGTTTTGGTAGCTGAGGAGAGTAAGCAAAAACGGCAATACACCAGAGAGGCTGGAACCTATTGGATTGCAGTAACCTGAACTAACCACACAACTAGAGGTAGCCGTGGAGCGTTCCTACGTTGATCCTAGACGCCTCGTCATAGCCTGAGAGATAACTACACCTAAATGCAGAAAGATGAAAGCTATCTGCCCTGGAGCAGATCCCCAAAGAAAATAGGAAGCCCCCAAACATGTAATGGCGGTTAGACAAGAAGAAACACGGACACAGACAGAAAACAGAATGAGAAAACGCTGAGGCCCAATCTGTCTAGACAGAAAAGTACAGGAAAGGATACTCACTGCAATCCAAAAAAAACCTCTAAAAAATACCAACTCTACTGATTGCAAAAACACCTGAGATTACACAACCTCTACCACCTAAATCAGTTCTCTGGTGTAACAAAACTAAGCCGCAGCCACTGAAAAAACAGGAAAAAGCAAATGAACAAACAACAGTGGCTCCAGATAAACTGAGAGGAGCACAAGCCCCCCGGAGGGGACCTGGCTGACCTCCACAGAAGTGCAGGGAACAATGCAAAAACCAAGCACAAAAATAAAAGCAGAAAATATCTTATCTGATAGCAGAAGATGCAGGCAAGACTCAGCAAGCTTCCAAATGAACCAGGAACCACAATTGAGACAAGAACAATTGATCACCGGCAACCATCATGGGAGGGAACCTCCCTTATATCAGACCAGTCCGTGATCCCAGATTGCCATTCCTCACTGAAAAGTTCAGTACTGTCAGTAACCACCAGAGGGAGCCTCTGCTCAGAAACCATTTTTAGCACATTCATAACAACAGACCAAACACTGATGACAAATGCTGAGACACAGACCAAACACTGATGGAAAATGCTGAGACACAGACCAAACACTGATGGCAAATGCTGACACACAGACCAAACACTGATGGCAAATACTGACACACACACCAAACACTGATGGCAAATGCTGAGACACAGACCAAACACTGATGGCAAATGCTGAGACACAGACCAAACAATGATGACAAATGCTGACAGATCATGTTTTAGGTACAAAAAAAATCAAGGCCTTATTCTTACTGTTGGTAGAGATCAGGTACTTGTACTATCTATTTGACTCACATAGCAACCAAAGATGTTGAGGTTTCTCGGTTTTGTTGCAGTGACCATTTTGTAATCAGAAATTTCAGCCAATTAAGTTTACCTTTAAAGAGGACCTGTCACTTGACATACTGTAAATATATATTTATTTATTACTTGGTGTAAATCCTGCTGTTCTAATTAATCTGGAGTTCTTACTTTTTCTTTACTGTGCCTCTCCATTCTTTAGATATGGTACCCTCTTCCTTGTATATAAATCTATTTTTCCAACTGGGTGTGGTCCTTAGGAAGACTCCCATAGAAAAGAGTTGAGGACAACACCCACTGCCTAACTTAGCTAAAAAGACTAGATTTACACTGGGTAAAATAAGTAATTAACACGTCACAAATTTCCTAAGTAAATATATTTCTAAAGGTGCTATTGACATGAAATTCTCACCAGATGTCATAAACAACCCATCCAATCCACACAGGCAAAGAAATCACACCATACATGTCCATAAATTAAGTTATGAGTAATAATGAAAAATGACACAGGGAAAAAATATTGAACACTCTTAAAGAAATGTAATTAATACTTCACACAAAAGTCTTTGTTGGTGATAACAGCTTTAAGACGCCTCCTGTATGGAGAAACTAGTCGTAGGCATTGCTCAGATGTGATTTTTGCTCATTGTTTCATACAAACACTTTTTAAATCCTGAAGGTTCTGTAGGCTTCTTCTATGAACTCGGAGCTTTAGTTCCTTCCATAAATTTTCTGCTGCATTCAGGTCAGGTAATTGGCTCGGCCATTATAACAGCTTTATTTTCTTTCTCTGAAACTAATTGAGAGTTTCCTTGGCTGTGTGTTTGGGATCATGGTCTTGCTGAATATTTTTCCCTAAGTGGCAGGAGTGCTTTCTAATCACTGATAGATTTCAGTTGGTGTAATGACTTTCAATGGCTTTTTGCACTTCTTTTTCTTCATGTGTTCAATACTCTTTGCATGTGTCATTTCTCATTATTACACATGTGGATTGGATTGGTTGTTACCAACATCTGTTGTGAATTTCATGTCAATAGGACCTTTAGAAATATAGTTACTTTGAAATTTGTTTAATACCTATTTCACCAATTGTATTTAATAATAATTAATAATAATTTAATAATATATACATTTTGTATTGTGAAATCTGATGAAAGATCTTCTTTAAAGTGAACTAATTTTTTAATTATATATATATATATATATATATATATATATATATATTTATATATATATACGTTTAATGCCTATACAGACATTTTCTTGTTGTAGTCTTCTGGGGATCTGCTGACTACTTTGGTTGAGAAACGCTATTATTGGCAATCAGTACTCAGAGCTTATCTTCTATTTTATTTTAATTTTAACTGAAGGCCGAGGTTGATTCTCACTTTTTAGACACCATTAGACATACAAGAAAAAATCTCCCCTCTATCAAGGTCATCACTTCACCTTCTCAGTCACACAACTCAGTCTATTCTCCCAAGCGGCATACTCACTAGTTCGCATCATCTGTTCATTTCAGCCGGCATGTATAAACGTAAAGCGAACTTGTCACATAGAAAATGCAGCCCAATCTGCAGGCAGCAAGTTATAGAGCAGGAGAAGCTGAGCAGAATGATACATAGGTTTATGGGAAAAGACTCAGCAGAACTCATGTTTTACTCTTTACTTGCACTTTCTAGGCTTTTCAATTGAGTGGAAAGTCCTAGTCAGTGGCTGACCACCTTTCTTGCATAAATCTGCATAAAAATAGATCAATCAATGATTAGAACCGCCCACTTGACAAAAAACAATTGGATTTAAATGAGTATAATTCAAATTCTACTAATTCCTCTCTTAAAAATCTTATATATCATTTTGTTCAGCATCTCCTGCTTTATTACATGCTGCCAGCTTATTTTCAGTAAGTAACCTATAAATGTATATACAGTATTTTATTCTTCCTATATATTATTATGTCCTGGTGTTAAAACAAAAAAGAACATATTCATTCTTTTGAATCTTGTATGCTTATGAAAAGTACTAAAACGTATAATACCTATCACTATCAGACTACTTAAAATAAAAAAAGGTTCCAAAAATTATCTCTTTTTGGGATAGATTGCTGCAGTGTCCGTGGCATGTGCGGATCTAATACTGGACAACAAGAAAATGTGTAAAAAAATGTTTTACAACAAGCACGATATGTGATGTAGATAGTTGTGTTTCTGTAATGTGGAGACTTTTCTTTTGTAAAAAAATAAATAAATAAAATTAGGACAGAGGGGTATTAGACATCACTTATGGTTTGCAGTGTGTAGAATATTAAAAAAGGCTATTATTCAGGTGCTATTACTGCAATATATAACAGATCAATCAATTCAGTTACATTGACTCTATAGATATAGCACAGCCCTATCACTTGAATTTTTGGACTATTATTCACAGACTGAGACTACAACTCCCATTTTCAATGTGCTTCAGCACTGAAGTAGTACACCACAATCAGATTAGACCTTTTTCTACCCTGGAGTGCGCTCTTACCTCCTATACCTATGCTGTAAAAACCCATGGGCATTGATCTTCTGTGCAGGCGCGGTGACTCACTGCGCAGTGGCAGAGACTCACCAGTGCCTGCGCAGAAATTCAATGCATACGCTGTCCATAGGAGGGCAAACAGGGTTCGTGTAACAGTGTTTGTTCATAGCACATGTGCGGGATTACAGCGCCGAACAGGTCAGTGTGATGCTGATGGGAGGAGGTACCATTATAATGGTTCCGAAGGCTGGAAGAAATCAGTAGACTATAACATTATAAGTAAATGTCTCAACATCTACACCGCAGCTATGAGGCATACAAGTAAGACTGGTTTAACCATTCTATTACCTGTATGCCCATAGTAATAGATCAAAATTGTCTAGGGGGTGACAGATCCTCTTTAATGACTCAGTTTTCCAATTGGTTTTCACAATCAAAACACACTCCTCCAAACTGTACCGGTACTTTGCTAACAAATGAAGAAGGAATTTGGCAGGAGTGAAAGCAAGCACAACAACACAAATTACCAACTCACAGAAATGCATGCAGAAAGTCTATCTTGTAGTGGAGACGACCAGCAGGAAACAAGTCGGTGAGACTACATGGCGCAAGGATGTTTTTCCTTGCGGTCACGGAGGTTCATTGCACTCTCACTTCTCATGAACCAAAGTATGTACAGTACAAATTTCAGTATGGTTGAACGTCTCTTTCTAAAGTTACGGCAATTTTTCCAGGTAAAGTAGAGAGTGAAATATATATATATATTGTCAGTAATTACTTGCGGGGTCATCATACTATGTGAGCAGTTGTAATAGCATAATTCTGTTTCTGTATCGGGGTCGTGGTGGCCATCATACTGTATGGGGAGCTGTGGTGGTAACATACTGTGTTTGGAAATCATGGTATTGTGTAGAGGGGAAGAGGGCCTAATACTGTGTGAGGGGTGCTTTGGAAACATCATACTATGTGGGGGCATTGTGCTGTGTGAGGGACTGTGGAGACATATTGTCTGGTGTAAATGTATAGGCATCAAACAGTGTGTGGAAAGCTGTGGGGCAACATACTGTGTGGTAGAACTGAGAGGACATCATACTGTAGGGAGTAACTGTGAGGACATCATACTGTGAAGGATTGCTATGGGTCATCATACTGTGAAGGCTTGCTATGGGTCATCATACTGTGCATGTAAGGTTACTGTGGGAAGAAATATGTTTGAAGAAATCACTGTTTGGGCATCATATTGTACGTGGAATTTGTTATACTATAAGGGGGCTATTAATAGGATATCGCAGTTGGTGGGAACACTAAGGAGCTTTAGTAGGGGCACTATTTCTTTAAGCATGCTTCAACACATGCTCGTTTCTGTGTTTAAAATTTGGGAGGTATGCCTTCCTGTGACTGCGCCTATGTTCCTTGACCCAGCAAACGGCACCAAATATTTTTTTTGCCTGGGGGTGCCCAATATGGACTTTTGCTATTGTACCTCATGATTTCTATGTATGCCACTGAATAAAATACCGGTAGCTACTTTTAATAACATTGGGACCAGGAAGCCGTATGAAGTCAATAAAATGATGGTGGGAGTTATAGAAAATTAATTTAATTTAAAATCTTTTAACAATGTCTTTGATACTGTACATAAATGTACAAAAACATCACGTCATCCCAATAAATTCACGCAAAAAGACTATGATTCATGACTCCTGTTGTTCTAACAGTTCAACTTACTGAGTCACCCTAATGCACAAATTACTGATTATATTCACTGTGCTCACATCTCTTCAAACAGGTCGTGAGCTTTAATTAATCTTCTAACAATTCAGATATTAAATCAGCAATTAGAATTTAGAAGAAAAATCAGACTGATGAATCATTATAAAAGGTGCAGTACCAAAGAATCCCGTATACAGCGTGTGATGGAAATACTACTCCATATGGGATGCATGGCACAGTTGGATCATTTACAAATCTACATTAATCATGGAAATCCTGATGAAACACAAGCTCTGGCTTCCTAAATGTATTACTGCCAGTACATTTGTACATTGCTGATTCGTATTTTAAGTATTTGGGCTAGTGTCCTTCTCCCAACATGTAACTTCTGTGAGAGTTTGCAAAAGGGGATATTCAAGCTTGTTATAAACTCCTTTATTGAGCATTATTATCCTAACTATCTCATCACTGCTAACACCACTATGATCTCAGAATACTCTTTGTGAGCTCAATGATACAGACTTTTTAAGTTTTGGTCAGACACTTGTGAAATCCACCATGTTCTCATATCATCCATTAAAGTATACCTTTAGTAATCCACTTAAATTGCAAATTCTTTGTGGCTCTAAACAAAGAAGTTACTATTTAATAAAATCCTGTGATTACAGCAGCCTCAGCTCTAGTTATAATAATGTGTAGAGGTGTACTAACTAGGCAGAGGCAAGTTGGGAATGGCATGGGCAATATTGGCTTGTAACTTGTGGCTCTGTACAAAGAAATTGCTATCTAATAAAATCTTGTGATTACAGCAGCCTCAGCACTAGTTATAGTAATGTGTAGGGGTGTACTAACTAGGTACAGGCAAGTTGGGAATGGAAAGGGCAATATTGGCTTGCAACTTGTGGCTCTGTACAAAGAAAATGCTATCTAATAAAGTCCTGTGATTACAGCAGCCTTGGCACTAGTTATAGTAATGTATAGGGGTGTACTAACTAGGTACAGGCAAGTTGGGAATGGAAAGGGCAATATTGGCTTGCAACTTGTGGCTCTGTACAAAGAAAATGCTATCTAATAAAGTCCTGTGATTACAGCAGCCCCAGCACTGGGTAAAGCAGTGTGGGAATGTACTGACTAGGTAGAGTCATTGGGAATGGCAAGGGCAATATTGGCTTGCAAATAGTGAGTGAGCTGAAGTTCCACTCAATTGGCAAAGAAGCAGGCAAGGATAACTACTTCCTATTAATGAACACTCCTGACAAAAACTCCAGCCAAAGGACACAGATACTGTTTGCAATGTAGTTGTATTCTTATTATTTCTTGTTTTATCTACCACTTTGCTAACTTATAGACATTTCATTGGCCCGTGTATAGATTTTTTGTTTCAGCATGGCCATTGTGTTTTTGTGTCTATCTGAGTAGAATACGTGCAAATTTATTCACAAATCCCATCTTATCTAACAGCCTCCACATCTCTACTTTTGATTAGACGGCCTGACACGACATAACATGTGAGTCATGCCGCAACAATGACGTCGTGCTAGGACAGCTAAACAAAGAAAGAGTCACGGGTACCATGAGGTAAAAGACGGAACTCCATTTCCTATTCTGGCGGCTACAGACCACTGTCATAGCCAATGGAATGGGTCATGCGAATAAATTCGCACCAACTCTATATCTGATATACAGTACATTGTATATCAATTATGGCCATGTAACTTCTAGATTACCAATCCATTCTACTTTGTGTGCGCTAATGGTTTCAATAACTTATTTCATTTTGTGGCATTTTAGTGGTTTAACAGTACAGTTTTCTATACGCATTTATTTTGCACTTGTACTGTCTCCTCCTGCTTGTCTGGCAAACCATTTTTAGATTTTTTTGACGGTTTATCCTGTATTTGTTCATATAGGATGTACTGTACATGGAGCATCTATGGGGGCATAATCTAAGGAGCATCTATGGGGGCATAATCTAAGGAGCATCTATGGGGGCATAATCTATGGAGCATCTATGGGGGCATAATACATGGGGCATCTATGGGGGCATAATCTAAGGAGCATCTATGGGGACACAATCTATGGAGCATCTGTACAGTATGTTTGTAGTAGGTGCGCCCTTTCATGGTGACCAATTATCGTGTTTATAGAAACAATACATACTGTACGTGCTCTATTCCTGTTTGCATTAATTTGAAATCAATCCTACTTGTGAATCTCACAGATTTTTTAAAGAAAATAATTTTTTAGGTACCATACTGTATTTGTAAGAGCGCTGTACTGTTCTTATGTTTCACTGGAGGTGACTTTAAGAACTCATGTGTTGTGAATGTGTTAGAAATGAATTCTGAGCGGGAGCTCCCTCTGGTGGTTACAAACAGTACTGAACCATTGAATGAAGATTGTGAAGATTGACGATCAGGAGTTACTGACTGGTCTTATATAAGGGAGGTTCCCTCCCATCAGGGTTGCCGGTGATCAATTGTTCTTGTCTCAACTTTGGTTCCTGGTTCACTTGGAAGCTTGCTGTGTTTTGCCTGCATCTTCTGCTAACATATAAGGAATATCCAGGAATGGAGGAAGACACCCAGTGACAGAGTAACAACAGAGAATCAAAGGTGACACAATGTGAATAATAAAATATAATTTTATTGAATCAAATATACAAAATTAATAAACAACCAAATTGTATATGCAATAAAATACGTACATGAATGGTATGAATAAAAACAAGAGGCAATGACCTATTCACGGAACAGCTATGAAATATGAAGTGAGCACCTTAGTATATAAGCATATGTCTTTGGATAATTCCTGAGAAAACTTATAATATATGGCAGGTATAGTGACATATGCACATGTAGAAACTAGATTGCTCAATACAAAGCCAGGTAATAAATCCAGCGATGTGTGATGACCTGCAATATCTACTGTTGATGTGAACAACAATATATAATAAAGAAAAATTGTGCAAAAGAGTATTGTGCAAAAAATAATATATATATACAATTGTGTGGAAAAATACGTAAAATAAAGATGCACTGTGCACCGAAAAAACTATACAATAAAAACAGCAATGTATATATGTGTTTGCACTAAATAGTACAGAAAATACTGAACTTGTGAAAAAATAATAATAATTAAATATGGGCAAAGTGCAAATAAAAAGCCATGCACCGCAGAGAGTGAAGTGAAAAAAGCAAGCTGCTGAAGAAAACTATTGGCGTCCACTATTGCAAGATGTCAGCACCATATATCGCAGTGCTGGAGTAAAGGGTATCAGAAATACCGCCAGACTGTGGTAAATTACCTGGGAGCTGTGGAAAGGTAATGGCCTCTGAAGAACGCGCCCCGACGCGCGTTTCGGAAATGTTTTCCTTCGTCAGGGAAACATGACGAAGGAAAACATTTCCGAAACGCGCGTCGGGGCGCGTTCTTCAGAGGCCATTACCTTTCCACAGCTCCCAGGTAATTTACCACAGTCTGGCGGTATTTCTGATACCCTTTACTCCAGCACTGCGATATATGGTGCTGACATCTTGCAATAGTGGACGCCAATAGTTTTCTTCAGCAGCTTGCTTTTTTCACTTCACTCTCTGCGGTGCATGGCTTTTTATTTGCACTTTGCCCATATTTAATTATTATTATTTTTTCACAAGTTCAGTATTTTCTGTACTATTTAGTGCAAACACATATATACATTGCTGTTTTTATTGTATAGTTTTTTCGGTGCACAGTGCATCTTTATTTTACGTATTTTTCCACACAATTGTATATATATATTATTTTTTGCACAATACTCTTTTGCACAATTTTTCTTTATTATATATTGTTGTTCACATCAACAGTAGATATTGCAGGTCATCACACATCGCTGGATTTATTACCTGGCTTTGTATTGAGCAATCTAGTTTCTACATGTGCATATGTCACTATACCTGCCATATATTATAAGTTTTCTCAGGAATTATCCAAAGACATATGCTTATATACTAAGGTGCTCACTTCATATTTCATAGCTGTTCCGTGAATAGGTCATTGCCTCTTGTTTTTATTCATACCATTCATGTACGTATTTTATTGCATATACAATTTGGTTGTTTATTAATTTTGTATATTTGATTCAATAAAATTATATTTTATTATTCACATTGTGTCACCTTTGATTCTCTGTTGTTACTCTGTCACTGGGTGTCTTCCTCCATTCCTGGATATTCCTTATATATTACCGGATGGTCTGCCATCCACACATGGGGTTGTATTAGTCTCTATATATTCACATATATTTTATCTTTTGATAAATTAATTATTATTATTTTTATTATTGTGATATATATACAACCTTTTTTTCTTTTTTTTTTTTTTTCTTTTTCTTTTTCTTCATCTTCTGCTAACAGATAAGTTTTTTTCTGCTTGTATTTTTGTGCTTGCTTTTTGCATTGTTTCCTGCGCTCTTATGGAGTTCAGCCAGGTCCCTCCGGGGGCTTGTGCTCCTCTCAGTTTATCTGAGCCTCTGTTATTTGTTCATTTGCCTTTTCCAGTTTTTTCAGTGGCTGCGGCTTAGTTTTGTTACACCAGAGAACTAATTTAGGTGGTAGAGGTCGTGTGATCTCAGGTGTTTTTGTAATTAGAAGAGTTGGTACTTTTTAGGGTTTTTTGGGATTGCAGTAAGTGTCCTTCCTATCCTTTTCTGTCCAGGTAGATTGGGCCCCAACGTTTGCTTATACTATTTTCTGTCTGTGTCTGTATTTCCTCTTGTCTAACCGCCATTACATGTTTGGGGGCTTCCTATGTTCTTTGGGGATCTGCTCCGGGGCAGATAGTTTTCCTCTTTCTATCTTTAGGTGTAGTTAGCTTCTCAGGCTGTGACGAGGCGTCTAGGACCAACGTAGGTACGCTCCACGGCTGCCTTTAGTTGTGGTGGTTAGTCAGGGTACTGCAATCCAGTAGATTTCAACCTCTCTGGTGTATTGCCGTTTTTGCCTGCTCTCCTCAGCTACCAAAACATAACAGTATCACCGGCCAAACTGAAAATTATATGGTACTCACAGAAGGGAAAAATAGTGTGGAAAAAAAAAAGGGATTGTCAGAGTTGTCAGAGATTTTTTTTTTTTTCTCCCTCTGTTTCTCTGAATGCTGAGGAGGATTTTTTTTTTCTCTCAATGGAGCTTGCACAGTTGTCTGGCCGTGTGGATCAGCTTGCCTCTGAAGTTCGGAGTATTGCTACCTATCTTGCAGGGTTGCCAGTTGTGGAACCTAGGATCCCCATGCCAGATTTATTTTTGGGGATCGAGCTAAATTTCTGAATTTCAAAAATAACTGTAAGTTGTTTTTTGCCTTAAAACCTAAGTCCTCAGGGAACGCAGCGCAGCAGGTTCAAATTGTCATCTCTCTCCTGCGCGGCGATCCTCAGGATTGGGCTTTTTCCCTGACACCTGGGGACCCTGTTTTGAGTAATGTCGATGCATTTTTTCTGGCTCTGGGGTTATTGTACGATGAACCTAATGTCATTGATCAAGCTGAAAAAACCTTGTTGGCATTAAATCAGGGGCTTGAGGACGCTGAGTTATACTGTCAGAAATTTCGTAAGTAGGCAGTCCTGACCAAATGGAATGATGATGCTTTGGCAGCCCTTTTTCGGAAGGGTCTGTCAGAGAATGTAAAAGATGTTATGGTGGGTTTCCCTGCTCCCTCTGGTCTCAATGATTTTATGTCATTAGCGATTCAAATTGACAGACGTTTGCTTGAGCGTAGAGGTGTGCGTTGAATGGTGTTGCCTTGTGAACCAGCTTCTGAATCCATGCAGTGAGATAGAGTGGATTCTGGGGCACAGCGTCATGAGTTTCGAAAACGCAATGGGTTATGTTTCTACTGTGGTGACGCCTCTCATGCTATTTCAGTCTGCCCTAAGCGGGGAAGACGTTTTGCACGCTCAGTTGTCTTGGGTAGTGTTCAGACTAAATTTCTGTTGACTGTTACCCTGATTTGCTCCCTGTCCACATTTTCTGCTCAGGATTTTGTTCATTCGGGAGCAGCTATTAACCTGATGGATTTTGATTTTGCTAAACGTTGTGGGTTTCCCTTGATACCCCTACGGAAGTCTATTCCCCTACTGGGGATTGATTCTACCCCTTTGGCTGAGAATAAACCCCAGTTCTCTACTCAGGTGATAATGAGGGTTGAACCTGATCATCAGGAGAGTTGCAAATTTTTGGTGCTGTATAATCTGCATGACATAATTGTACTAGGTTTCCCTTGGTTACAGTCTCATAATCCTGTTTTGGATTGGAAATCTGTGTCTGTACCAGTTGGGGCTGCCAATGTGTTAATTCCAATACTCCTGGTTTTTCTGCCTCGCCCCAGACTCAGGATGTTCCTGACTTTTTGACTGATTTTTCTGATGTGTTTAGCGAAAGTAAATCTGCATCCTTGCCCCCCCATAGGAGCTATGACTGCGCTATTGAATTAGTGCCTGGTAGTAAATTCCCTAAAGGTCGCCTTTTTAACTTGTCTGTACCTGAACATGACGCTATGCGGTCTTATATCAAGGAGTCATTGGAGAAGGGTCATATCAGACCATCCTCTTCACCCTTGGGTGCTGTTTTTTTCTTTGTGGCCAAAAAGGATGGTTCATTAAGGCCGTGTATTGATTATCGTCTCTTGAACAATATCACTGTGAAATATCAATATCCGTTACCCTTGATTTCTGACCTGTTTTCCAGGGTGAAAAGTGCTACTTGGTTTACCAAGCTTGACCTCAGGGGGCGTATAACCTTATTCGCATTAAGCACGGGATGAATGGAAGACGGCATTCAATACCCCAGAGGGGCATTTTGAGTACCTAGTGATGCCCTTTGGGCTCACTAATGCTCCTTCTGTCTTCCAGTCCTTCATGAATGACATTTTCAGGGATTTTGTGGATAAATTTCTGATTGTTTATTTGGATGATATCTTGATTTTTTCCAATGACTGGGACTCTCATGTGAAACATGTTCGGACTGTGTTCCAGATT
This sequence comes from Oophaga sylvatica, assembly GCA_033576555.1. Classification (NCBI taxonomy): domain Eukaryota; kingdom Metazoa; phylum Chordata; class Amphibia; order Anura; family Dendrobatidae; genus Oophaga; species Oophaga sylvatica. The sequence goes on along the minus strand of JARQOD010000003.1, from coordinate 543,725,035 downwards.
TTGAGAGAGAATGCTCTGTATGTGAAGGGATCAAAGTGTCTTTTTGGCGTACAGAGGATCTCATTTCTGGGATTCATTTTGTCCCCATCGGTTATTGAAATGGACCCGGTCAAGGTTCAGGCCATCTGTGATTGGGTCCAACCTACTTCATTAAAGGCTCTTCAGAGATTCTTGAGTTTTGCCAATTTTTATCGTAAATTTATTGGTAAATTCTCTGTTATTGTTAAACCATTGACTGATTTGACCAAAAAGGGTTCTGATGTGGTGAATTGGCCTCCTGAGGCAGTCTCTGCGTTTCAGGAACTTAAGCAGAGATTCACTTCTGCTCCTGTTCTACGGCAGCCTGATGTTTCTCTGCCATTTCATGTGGAGGTTGATGCCTCTGAAATTGGGGCAGGTGCCGTTTTGTCCCAAAGAGATCCAGAGACCTCTAAAAGTAACCCTTGTGCCTTTTTCTCTCGAAAATTTTCTCCAACTGAACGTAATTATGACGTGGGTAATCAGGAGTTATTGGCCATGAAGTGGGCTTTTGAAGAGTGGAGACATTGGCTGGAGGGAGCCAAACATCAGGTGGTGGTCCTCACGGACCATAAGAATCTGGTTTATCTGGAATCAGCCAAGCGACTTAATCCTACACAGGCCAGGTGGGCCTTGTTTTTCACACGTTTTAATTTTGTGGTTTCCTTTCTTCCTGGCACTAAGAATGTTAAGGCGGATGCCCTATCGAGGAGTTTCCTTGCGGACTCTCCTGAGTTATCTGATCCTGCTGTTATTTTGAAAGAGGGTGTAGTTCTTTCCGCCATCTCGCCCAATTTGAGACTGGCTCTGGAAGGGTGTCAGGAGGATAAACCCGAGCGCTGCTCTATTGGGAAATTGTTTGTCCCAGACCGGTGTAAAAAGAGTGTGATGTCTGAGATTCATTGTTCCGCGTTGGCCAGTCATCCCGGAATTTTTGGTACCAGAGACTTGGTTAGTCGGTCCTTTTGGTGGCCTACTTTGTCTCGTGACGTCAGGGAATTTGTGCAGTCCTGCGGGACTTGCTCTCGCTCCAAGCCTTGCTCTCGCTCTAGTGGTTTGTTGATGCCATTGCCTGTGCCCAAGAGACCATGGACCCATATCTCTATGGATTTCATTTCCGACCTCCCTGTTTCTCAGAGAATGATCTGGGTGATTTGTAATAGGTTTTCCAAAATGATACATCTTGTGCCATTACCTAAGTTGCCTTCCTCCTCTGAATTGGTGCCTTTGTTCCTTCAGCACGTGGTTCGGTTACACGGCATTCCTGAGAACATTGTGTCTGACAGAGGAGTCCAGTTTGTGTCCAGATTTTGGAGGACTTTTTGTTCTAAACTTGGTGTTCAATTTTCTTTCTCCTCGGCTTTTCATCCTCAGACCAATGGACAAACTGAGAGAACAAACCAGACATTGGAGACTTATCTGAGATGCTTTGTGTCTGCTGATCAGGATGACTGGGTCTCTTTTTTGCCTTTGGCTGAGTTTGCTCTTAATAATAGGGCTAGCTCTGCCACTTTGATGTCTCCATTTTTCTGCAATTTTGGGTTTCACCCTCGATTTTCTTCGGGACAGACGGAGGCTTCTGTCTGTCCGGGTGTTGACTCTGTTGTGGAGCGTATGCAGCAGATTTGGGACCAGGTAGTGGAGAGGTTGTCCCTCTCTCAGGAAAGGGCCCAGCGGTTTGCCAACCGGCATAGGACTGATGGTCCTCGGTTTGAAGTGGGGAACTTGGTCTGGTTGTCCTCAAGAAATATCCCTATGAGAGTTGCATCTCCTAAGTTTAAGCCTAGATTCATTGGACCTTATAAGATCATGGAGATTCTTAATCCTGTTTCCTTTCGTTTACTTCTTCCAGGGACATTTAAGATCCATAACGTGTTCCACAAGTCCTTATTGAAGAGGTTTGTCGAGCCAGTGGTTCCTATGGCTGCGCCTCCTGACCCTGTTTTGGTTGAGGGCAATCTGGAGTATGTGGTTGAGAAAATATTGGATTCTCGTTTTTCTAGACGGAAACTCCAGTATTTGGTTAAGTGGAGAGTTTATGGTCAGGAGGACAATTCTTGGGTGTTTGCTTCGGACATCCATGCTAGGAGACTGATCCGTGCGTATCACAGAGCTCATCCTGACCGACCTGGTTGCCAAAGTTAGGGTTCGGTGACCCTCCTCAAGGGGGGGTACTGTTGTGAATGTGTTAGAAATGAATTCTGAGCGGGAGCTCCCTCTGGTGGTTACAAACAGTACTGAACCATTCAATGAAGATTGTGAAGATTGGCGATCAGGAGTTACTGACTGGTCTTATATAAGGGAGGTTCCCTCCCATCAGGGTTGCCGGTGATCAATTGTTCTTGTCTCAACTTTGGTTCCTGGTTCACTTGGAAGCTTGCTGTGTTTTGCCTGCATCTTCTGCTAACAGATAAGTTTTTTTCTGCTTGTATTTTTGTGCTTGCTTTTTGCATTGTTTCCTGCACTCTTGTGGAGGTCAGCCAGGTCCCCTCCGGGGGCTTGTGCTCCTCTCAGTTTATCTGAGCCTCTGTTATTTGTTCATTTGCCTTTTCCAGTTTTTTCAGTGGCTGCGGCTTAGTTTTGTTACACCAGAGAACTAATTTAGGTGGTAGAGGTCGTGTGATCTCAGGTGTTTTTGTAATTAGAAGAGTTGGTACTTTTTAGGGTTTTTTGGGATTGCAGTAAGTGTCCTTCCTATCCTTTTCTGTCCAGGTAGATTGGGCCCCAACGTTTGCTCATACTATTTTCTGTCTGTGTCTGTATTTCCTCTTGTCTAACCGCCATTACATGTTTGGGGGCTTCCTATGTTCTTTGGGGATCTGCTCCGGGGCAGATAGTTTTCCTCTTTCTATCTTTAGGTGTAGTTAGCTTCTCAGGCTGTGACGAGGCGTCTAGGACCAACGTAGGTACGCTCCACGGCTGTCTTTAGTTGTGGTGGTTAGTCAGGGTACTGCAATGCAGTAGATTCCAACCTCTCTGGTGTATTGCCGTTTTTGCCTGCTCTCCTCAGCTACCAAAACATAACACTCATGCAGAAGTCAGTGTAACTCTGTCCGAGCATGGACAGCCATGCACAGACTTTCTGTCCGTGGATCTCCTGACCCAAACTTGGCAGCCTCATATATGATATGTTGGGTTTGGGTCAAGAGACCCCAAAGGTGTGGTGGTCCGTGCTCAGAGAGAGTTACACTGATGTCTGCATGAGCCCCAACAGTGAGAAATTTCTTTTTAGAATTACAATAATGATGCATCATCCCACCTAAGCTCAAAGGCTATATAACATTTTCCACACTTCCATGTAGGATTACTGGGGTCTAAGCTATCAATGATCATACTCCTATACAGCATTTTTCAATTATTGAAATAGACTTTCCAGCTATCCCACGATTAGCCTTGACCTGAATGTATAAAAAGTAAAAAACAAGCAATCAGATCTGAAGTTTTTTTTAAATTTATGTTACTCACTTATATAGCGCCATTTATTCCACTGCGCTTTACAGACATCATCATTATTGTTCCTATCAGGGCTCACAATGTATATTACCTATCAGTATGTCTTTGGAATGTGGGAAGAAACCGGAGAACCCGGAGGAAACCCACACGAACACGGGAAGAACATACAATCCCCTTGCAGATGTCATCCGTGGTGGGATTTGAACCCAGGACCCCAGCGCTGCCAGGCTGCAGTGCAAAATGCTATGTATTTGTGATGCACTTCAAATATGGAAGGTTGTCTAAACAAAAAAAAAGGATGGCTTTATACATTCCTATGTCCACAATGTACTCTCTCGTAGAAGTAAAATTAACATTGGTAGATAAATGATAGAAGGATCAACGGTAAAATAAAAATATGTATATATAAAAATTACGAAAGAAAATTTAGCTTCATGTAGGTATTGTGGACACTCGACACATGAAGTCAATGGAGGAATGTGTTTTATCTGGAGTGAGCTATTCCTGTTGCACTGTGATCTCTGGGAAGTGTTAAAGCACATGGCTCTAATTCCAAAGCAGCGGAAGCATTGGATCTATGTCAATAATGTCAACACTGCACCGGATGAGCCATTGACCAAGTTCAAATTATTCCTATTATACCTCATCATATCCTGTTCCCAAGGAGCAAAATAACTTCCCATACATGCCACTAATGAGCATCTGGCAACCTGTAACATGCAATCTTAGACCTGTCCAATCCATTTCCTACTGTAAATCAAGAACAAGTTATTTACTACATTTACATGTAATGTTTTCAGCAGTGATGAGCGAACGGTGCTATCCGAGCATGCTCGGGTGCTAACCGAGTGTCTTCGACGTGGTTGAAACATATTTTTGAGTCCCCGAGGCTGCATGTCTCGCGACTGTTCGACAGCCACACCACATGCAGGGATTGCCCAACAAACAGGAAATCCCTGCATGTGTTGAGGCTGTTGAACAGTCGTGAGACATGCAGCCAAACATATTTTTCGAGCACTGTGAAGACACTGGGTTAGCACCCGAGCATGCTCAACTTATCCCAGCACATTCGCTCATCACTAGTTTTCAGCACTTATGGTCTCTGATTTCGATATGGACAATATATTTTATTATGGTTTACGGCTATAAATATTTTTTGGTCTTTGTACGTTAAGTAAAAACAGAAAAAAACTTGTCCAGAAATGTTTTATCGCTCATCTGAAGCAGCATTATTCAACTACAATCCTTAAGTACTCCCAGAAGATCATGATTCACACATATTCCATGTAATAAATTCTTGATGCGCCAACAAAAATCAAATTGCCTGCGAAATTCTAAAGAAGTTTTGAAAACAAGACCTCTTGGGGGATTCTCAGCAATTGGAACTGTACATAGTCCAAACTGATAATGTAACAGCTGAATCCTAAAGATGAAGCAAAGGCCACTTATGTAGATCATACTGTATATCATATAGATCAAGGAAAAGTAAGCACAGAACATACAGTATTGAATACAGCCTATGAAAAACTGTAGGCTACACATCAAATAAAAGGTACAAATTGTGGCCTTCTAAACCTCCAAAAGAGGAAAGTTAAAAGAACACAAGTAAATGTTACTTGAGTGTGTCCTGAAAAAATACTGCCAAATTAACCCCTTTATGACATATGTATATTTCTGTCATCACGACTTTTATGCTGTCTCAAGCACTGAGCCTGCATCTTTCTTCCAATTTACTGTTTTCCAGTACACTATATGGTAAAATCAATGGTAAATCTCAATACTGGAAAGCTAGCAATTGCTTAAAAAAATACACGAGGGGGAGAAGAGAAAGGACCCCACTAACTATAGGAGCTTACCCTCTACAGGCAAGAGAGAAATAGAAGACTCCGCTTACCGTAAGAACTTGCACTCTATAGAAGAGAGAGAACCCCAGTGACCTTAAGAGCTTACACACTACAGGAGAGCGAGTTACCCAGCGACTCCGGGGATGGAAAACGACTCTGCCATACAACCTGTGCTCCACCGGGAACCGACGATCTGTGATGGCCCTGATACTGACCACTGCTGAACAAGGTATGTGAATCCATAAGATGTTATAGCTGCAGGGCATTATGGCCAGAAAAAGAAAGGATGCTAGCTTGCTCTCTGATGCTTCAGCAGTGTTTTTTTCTTTTTGTGAACCGCGAATCAAATCTCATAATCAAATTTGCATAAAAACAGCAAATTTCAGGAAACTCAACTAGAAAGCAATCCTCCGCCGTCAACAGCTATTTAAAGCATGTGGACAACTCCCAGGTGCGTCAAGGTGGAGTAACCATTTCTTTGGTAGATTTTGCTAAAAATTCAATGACTGTTAGGCCTGACAAACGTGTTTTTTAGGGAAACCAGGATCCAAAATTCTTTAGTATTATTACCTGTCAGATCCATTGTTTTTCCAGGAGACTAATGTCTGTATAAGTGTCTGTCGATCTCTAATTTCTCCACTAATACAATAAATCAAATTAATACGAGATTCCAGGCTAATGTATGGCCAGAATTAATGTAATTAGCACACTGTTTCAGATTGTAAGACAATTGTTATGATTGCCCTAACAATGAGGTTTTGCATCTGTTACCACCTTGCTGTAAACTTGTTTCCCTTCCTTTGGAATAGATGAAATACTCCAATTTAAAATTACTTTACTTAATTCATGTTTTTAAGAAATATCCTGAAGGCAAAACTTTCTAGACAAACCTCAATTTGAATCTGCATATATCTAATAAGAGATTACCATATTATAATGTGTCTCTGCTGTGCAGTGAGAAGGAGGCACATAACCGTGACAAAATAACAGACAAGTGAGAATTAGTCATGCAGAGTCTAAAAAGATTGTGATTACAATGCCAGGTCTGAAAACTGCCTAATACCTTTATACAAAAGAGACATTTCCTCTAGACACAGACAACATTTAATCACAGTATTCAAGATGAACATGGTGAGGAGCACAGACTCTAGGAGCTCTTATTTAAAAAAAAATATATATATATTTTTTTAGACAAATTAGAAAAAAATCTTCTGCCTTAAGCTGTCAGTTAATGAGCAACCATGCCATAAGTCAGGGGTGCACAACCTGCGGCCTGCAGTTCACTTGCAGCACATGATTCTATTCTGTGCAGCCTCAAAACAAGTTTGAGTATCCCTGGTCAAAATTACTGTTATTGTGAACAGTTAAGCACACGTTAAAGATGACACATTTCCTTTGTAATGATTTAGGCAAAAAAAAATTATTTATTTTTTTATTTTTTTAAATTTTAAAAATTACAAAAAGGAAAATGAGCCAATGAAAAAGTTTGGGCACCCTGCATGATTAGTACCTAGTAGCACTCTTAGCTTTATAAAGTATCACAGCTTTAAACACTTTTTGTAGCCAGACAAGAATCTTTCAATTCTTGTTTGAGGGATTTTCATCCATTCTTCCTTGGAAAATGTTTCCAGTTCTGTGAGATTCCTGGGTCGTCTTGCATGCACTGCTAATTTGAGGTCTAGCCACAGATTTTCAATAATGTTCAGATCAGGGGACTGTGAGAGCCATTGTAAAGGTTCAGCTTGCACCTTTTGAGGTAGTCTATTAAAGACTTTTACATGTGTTTAAGATCATTCATTATCTATTTGTAGAAGCCATTCTCTATTCAACTTCAGCTTTTTTACCGATGGTACTATGTTTGCATCAAGAATTTGTTGAAACTTCATTGAATCCATTCTTCCCTCTACCCATGAAATGTTCCCCGTGCCATTGGCACAATCCCAAAGCATGATTGATCCACCCCCATGCTTAATGGTTGGTGACTGGTGAGATGTTCTTTTCCTGAAATTCTGTGCCCATTTTTCTCCGCACATACCTTGGATCATTGTGGCCAAAGAGTTCTATTTTAACCTCATAGGTTCAAAAGGGCTTGTTTCCAAAGTGCATCAGGCTTGTTTAGATTTTCTTTTGCATACTTCTGTAGTTGAATTTTATGATGAGGACGCAGGAGAGGTTTTCTTCTAATGACTCTTACATGAATGTCATATTTGTGCAGGTATCTCTGAACAGTAGAACAATATACCACAACTCCAGAATCTGATAAATCTTTCTGAAGGTCTTTTGCAGTCAAGAGGGGGTTTTAATTTGTCTCTCTAGCAATTCTACAAGCAGCTCTCATTGAAATTTTGATTAGACTTACATACCTTATCTTGACCTCCACTGTTCCTATTAACTGCCATTTCTTAATTACATTTCAAACTGAGGAAAGGGCAACTTGAAAACGCTTTGCTATCTTCTTCTAGCCTTCTCCTGCTTTGTGGGCATCCACTATTTTCATTTTCAGAGTGCTAGGCAGCTGCTTAGAAAGCCCATGGCTGCTCCTTTTTGGCACAAGGTTAGAGGAGACTGAGTTTATATAAATCTGGGAAATTTGCATCACCTGGCCTTTCCGAATGATGATAGTGAACAAGCCATAACCCTAACAAGCTAGTTAAGGTCTGAAACATAAGTAAAAGGTATCTGAGCACACAAATCTTCAAAGGTTGCCCAAACTTTTGCATTGGCCCATTTTCCTTTTTGTAATTTTTAAAATGTAAAAAATGATAACATATTTATATTTTTTGCCTAAAATACAAAGGAAATATGCCATTTTTAACTTTAGGCCTTTTAGACATCATTTAATCTTCAACTAGCTTAACTGTTCAAAATAACAGTAATTTTGACCAGGGGTGCCCAAACTTTTACATGCCTCTCTATATTCCTTGCCAAAGAGAAGAGGCGTGGTTTAGTGACAATTAAGGATAGATAATATATAGGTATAACTACCTATGGTTCACGATCTGTCCTTCACTGGAATTCCAAAATATTAGCAGAATGGTTGTTTCTTGATACCTTTGCAGCACAACAGAAAGGAGATGACTTGGAGAGGTGGCCATACATAGCTTTATTCAATGTATTTTTAAGGGTAAAGTGAAACGTATTTTAACAAGTTACATTAAAGGGATGTGATAAAATTGCCCCATCACATAATTCAAACTGCAGCCTGTCCTAGACATGTGTCATATTCAGTATGGGTTGCAGTCTGAAGAAACACAGCTCCCAAAACCGGTGTCAACCGTCACAGAAGACGTATTGTAAACATACATAATTCAGGGAGCTCCTGGAGCAGGGCTGTCACATGAGAAGAAATAAACCTTTTACTCTCTGACTGACTGCACATGGAAGTCTGAGGCTGGAGGAAAAAATCATTTGTGCTCAGAGACAAGAAGATTTAATTCTTCTCATATCGCAGCCCTGCTCTGACAGCTCCCTGAGGTATATCTATTTACGATATTAGTCTTCTGTCAGTTGAGACACGCATCTTAAGCAGTGATTTTTCAGACTGCAACCCACCCTGACATGCAAGAGATGGGTTGCAGTTTGAATAATGTGACAATGTCACGGGGTGTGTCGCGGCGGAGATCGTCGCGATTGCACACCCTGACTTCGCACAGCTGAGTTTCTGGTGCTGGTGTTTTTTCGGCAGTGAGGGAGTTAATTCTTTCTCTCTCGGTGCTGGACTGACCAGCCTCGCCCAGCTGCGATTGATGTTTTGTTAATTAGCTTCCTTCATATACCTGCTGGTCTGCTGGGGAAGTTGCCGGTGAAAGCATTCATTCAGACCAGCAGAGCGGATCGTTTCTGAGAAGACTTAAGCTAAGAGTGCCTGTTGTGGTTTTTCCTCTCCTCGCTTATTGTATATCTCCTTTACCTTTTGTGTTCCTCTGTAGTGGAAGTTTTGTATGCAAGACAGTGTTTTCTTTACCCCCTTTTCTGTCTCGTTTGTCTTAGACTGTGTGTAAGCTGTGACCTGCCCATTCCCTGTGGTGGTAATCAGGGTCCTTCTCAGGACTAGATTACAGTGGTCAGGGATCTACAGGAGACAGGGTTACGCTGGCGGCCTGGACCTCTGTACCATTAACAGTACCTCCAGGTAGAGGGACTAGTCAGGACCCCAGTTCAGGGTCAGCATAGACCCCGGTCCACCTCTATCCTGAGACAGCGTGACACGTACTCAGTATAGACCCACAATACATAGGATATTATGTCAGGTAAGACATTGCTGGCAGATACTATGTATACATGTTGATATTTTCTATTATATGTAATATAGAATGTTGTCACATTAGATATAGGTTACTATCATAGAATTTATCTGTTATACGTCGTGACATTTTCACCGGCCACGCTAAAATATTCTCCCCAGCTACCATGGATCCAGTAGCCCAGTTAGCTCAGCAGTTGCAGAGCTTGTCCATGGAGCTGACGGACGTTAAGTCCAAGGTTTTGTACCCCCGGGAGCAAACCAGATCTGAACCTAAAGTAGCTCTCCCGGACAGGTTCACTGGTGGGCGGGACAAATTTTTTACCTTCCGGGAGGCATGTAAATTATATTTTCGGCTACGGCCTCGGTCTTCGGGGAGTGAAGATCAGAGGGTGGGAATTGTCATCTCGCTCTTACAAGGGGACCCTCAATCCTGGGCGTTCTCTCTTCCTCCGGACTCCCCGGCTCTCCAGTCAGTAGATCGATTTTTTACAGCCCTGGGTCTGGTATATGATGATCCGGATCGGGTCTCCCTTGCTGAAATGAAGTTACGTAAGATACAGCAGGGAGATCGTCCGGCGGAGGAATTTTCTTCTGAGTTCCGTAGATGGGCCACAGATACTCAGTGGAATGACCCAGCTCTTAGGAGCCAGTTTTTCAAGGATTATCTGACAAATTAAAAGATGTGTTGGCTCAGTATGATTCTCCCCCGTCACTGGAGGCCGCTATGGCCCTTGCTATTCGCATTGATAGACGGCTTCGGGAGAGGTGCGAGGTAACTCCGCCCCCTGAGGACTCCACCTTCTACTATAGTCCCTTATATTGAGGTTCCCCTGGTTTGTTCTGAGGAGCCTATGCAGTTAGGAGGGACATCGTTTCGAGGGAGGGAATCGGCGGTGCGCCGCAAGACAGGAAAGTGTTACTTCTGCGGGAGAAAGGGACATTTTGTTGGGGGGTGTCCATCCCGTACTTTGCTGAGCAAGGAGTAGCCGGAAAACTGTTGATCCCAGGTTGTGTGGTGGACGACAATCTGGGAGTATGTATTTCGTCCCCAAGTCCGTCTCAGTTTCTCGTACCAGCGGAGGTGGTGGTAGGTACGAGAACTGAGAGGATTTCTGTTCTTCTGGATAGTGGGGCCGCGGCTAATCTGGTGGACGCTCGGTTTGCCCAGGTGCAAGGTATGCAACTGAGTGTATTGGCCAAACCTATCCCTATATTCTCTATTGACGCCAGGCCTCTCGGTCAAGGTAGCTTTGTGCAAGCCGTGCATAACATAGACCTTCGAGTGGGGGCAATACATAAAGAACTATTGTCTTGTTATGTGTTGGAGGGCCTTCCACTCCTATTGTGTTGGGACTTCCTTGGTTAACTAAACATAACCCAGTTATTAATTGGCAATCCAGAGAGATAAGCCAGTGGGGTGAATTTTGCAATAGTAACTGCATGAACACGGTCATCGGTGCGGTCGTGCCTAGAAACTTACCTCCTTTTCTGGAGGACTTTGAGGATGTGTTTTCAGGGAAGGGTGTCAAGAATTACCTCCTCATCGCGCATATGACTGTGCTATAAAATTGCTTCCCGATGCTAAGTTACCAAAATCTAGGTTATATAACCTTTCTGGTCCTGAGAGGCAAGCTATGAAGGATTATATTTCGGAAAGTCTGGCCAAGGGGCATATTAGACCTTCATCTTCTCCAGTGGCCGCGGGGTTCTTCTTTGTGAAGAAAAAAGATGGAGGCCTACGCCCTTGCCTGGATTTCCGTGAGCTTAATCGGATTACGGTCCGAGATCCGTATCCGCTCCCACTTATTCCTGATCTCTTCAATCAGATTGTGGGCGCCAAATGGTTCTCTAAGTTGGATCTCAGGGGGGCATATAATCTGATTAGGATAAAGGAGGGGGATGAGTGGAAAACGGCGTTTAACACTCCGGAGGGACATTATGAGAACCTTGTCATGCCTTTCGGTCTGACTACTGCCCCGGCGGTGTTTCAACATTTTGTTAATGACATCTTTCGCCACCTAGTGGGACAGTTTGTTGTCATTTATCTAGATGACATCTTAATTTACTCGCCGGATCTTGTGTCTCATCAGGAGCATGTGAGACAAGTGTTGCAGATCTTGCGAGACAATAAACTTTACGCCAAATGGGAGAAGTGTGTATTCGCCGTACAAGAACTTCAGTTTTTAGGATTCCTGGTGTCAGCTTCCGGTTTCCGTATGGACCCTGGGAAAGTGAAGGCAGTGCTTGAATGGGATCGGCCAGAGGATCTTAAAGCACTGCAGCGTTTCCTGGGGTTTGCTAACTACTACCGGAAATTTATTCGTAATTTCTCATCCGTTGTCAAACCTCTCACTGACATGACAAAAAAAGGGACGGATTTTTCTAGGTGGTCTGAAAAAGCTTGTCAAGCATTTTCCTCCTTGAAAAAATGTTTTGCTTCAGCACCCATACTCATCCAACCTGATGCATCACAACCGTTCATTGTGGAGGTAGACGCATCTGACGTAGGAGTGGGTGCGGTATTATCTCAAGGTCCGTCCCCTGGTAAATGGCATCCGTGCGCTTTCTTCTCTAAAAAATTGTCGTCCGCCGAGAGGAATTATGATGTCGGCAATAGGGAACTCTTGGCCATTAAGTTGGCTTTTGAAGAGTGGCGTCACTTTTTGGAGGGGGCAGTCCACCCGGTCACCGTCATTACTGATCACAAGAACCTGCTGTATTTAGAGTCTGCAAAACGTCTGAATTCCAGACAAGCTAGATGGTCGTTGTTTTTTACCAGGTTTAATTTTGTCGTCACATATCGTCCTGGGTCAAAAAATGTAAAGGCTGATGCCTTATCTCGTAGTTTCCCGGGGGCCGGGAAGACGGATGACCCGGTTCCTATTCTTCAGGAGGGAGTTGTGGTGTCGGCTGTATGCTCTGAGCCTGAGGAGGAGGTATTGGAGGCTCAGGGGGACGCCCCTGTAGGACCTCCAGGGAGACTGTTTGTTCCAGATCAATTAAGACAAAAGGTTATCGAGGCACATCATAATTCTGCTTTGGCAGGACACCCAGGGAGTAAAGCAACTGTAGATCTCGTTTCTCGCCGGTTTTGGTGGCCTAACTTAAATAAAGAGGTGGTAACTTTTGTCGCGTCCTGTGGGGTATGTGCGCGCTCTAAGACCCCACATACCCGTCCGTCTGGGGCCCTTTTACCGTTGAAAATCCCGGAGCGTCCATGGACCCATCTGTCTATGGACTTCATTACGGACCTCCCTCCGTCTTCAGGTAAAACTGTCATACTAGTTGTAGTTGACAGGTTCAGCAAAATGGCACATTTTATTGCTCTTCCTGCTCTTCCTAATGCTAAAACTCTGGCGCAGGTGTTCATTGGGGAGATTGTGAGACTTCACGGGTTGCCTTCCGATGTGGTGTCGGATTGGGGTTCTCAGTTTGTGTCCAAATTCTGGAAGGCATTTTGTTCTCGTCGGGGGATGCAGTTGTCATTTTCTTCGGCTTTCTCCGCAGACCAATGGTCAGACAGAGCGTCTGAATCAGAGCTTAGAGACATATCTCCGGTGTTTTGTCTCAGAGAAC
>JARQOD010000003.1:543681451-543711798 GCA_033576555.1 Oophaga sylvatica | reverse complement strand
CCATCAGTGTTTCATCATCATTTTCACGGATGAAAAATTTTTTGTAAATTATGAAGCTTCTCCGACACATTACAATGTTTAAAGAGGTTGTCCACTACTTTATCACTGATGACCTATGTTTAGGAAAAGGTCATCAATGTCTTATCGGTGGGGGACGCGACACCCACACCCCGGCCGATTAGCTGTTCTCTGTGCCTCTGGCTGCAGCCGGAAGTGCTCAGTTACGTAGCTGCTCCATCTAGTGGTCGTAGCCTGGTACTGCACATCCGCCTTCTATTGATTTGAATAGAGGCACCAAGAACAGCTGACCAGCGGAGGTACCGGATGCCATCTGTGTGCTGTTCCTGATTTTCAAGGACACATAGATGTGTATGGGTGTTTTGATCTGTGACTTGGATTAAAAACAGACAAGAGCGGAAAAGGACACGAAAAGGTGAACAGCCTTGTAGACTATAATGGATGCATGTAAAAAACACTGATAGCACACGTACAAAGAAAATCTACATCATGAGGCATAAGCAGATTTTGAGACAGGGCTGCTTCCTCCAGCTATTCCTAGAGGTGGGATCCGAATATATCAGACATTCATGGCACATCTGTTGTCTCTACGTTGGGTATACCCTTTAATGGAAGTCTCTTTTATTCATAGATAGTCAGTTGTGACGAAATAAACCTTTTCCAATAACAATCATTTCCATATCACGCTGCTACCAAGTGGTGAATTCCAAGTCCGGCAGATAAGGCCTGATTACCAGTGTTTGCATAAAGCGTGTTTGAAGATTTACTTGTATGTTTGCTGTCAGGCTGGATGGGATTGAACCGACACCAATAAGCGTTCTGGGGTTTGCTGCTATTTGTGGCTCCTTTGAGATGTCAGTTGCCTAGGAAATCACTGGCAGATTGCCACCACAACCTGCTCCCGGCTGGCCTACAAAGAGGGAAAGCTGCAACAGATCGAGCTGCAATCATTCCATTCTTCCTGAAGGGATCGCCATGGTGGACTTAAGAGGCTTACAGATCCATCACCGGCCCCGATTGCACATCTGTTGCTCACTAAACAGTAGAACACTGTCAGATCGGTTATTCAGGGCTCAATAAATGAATAATTTTAATACCCACACTGTGTCAATCCATCAAATATCTTCTTCACTGCAAGGTTAAATGCTTCTATTTCATTGCCACATGAGGTCTTATCCTACTTTATGTCACAACCACTTAGCAGCACGGTGAAGAGATTAGCCGTGTGTGTGATTAGCGGGCTCATACTCTGTGCTTTTCTCTTTCCAGGTAAGTGGCAGTGAATTGTATCCTTCTTGGTATCACTTTCTATGGTGATGGTGGATTTAATAAAGTTGAGAAAAGTCTGCTATGCTTCTGTTGCGGGGATTTAATGGCTGACGAAGGATGGTAAGTGCAGATGACCCATCGTGCCTCCGCTGTCACCTGTGCAGCGTTTCTCCTTCCCAGGAAAGGAGTTTATTTCTGGAGTAAAATCAGAACAACTTTGTTGGATTGTGAGATATTGATTTTTTGTAGTTTTCTGTTTTTCTCAAGTTGTTTTTGCTCTAAGCTTTTTTTTTTTGAGGAACTTAATATGGCAGCCAAAATACTTGCTACTTATGACGCTACTTTGTAATTACACCCTGGTTATGGGAAGCAGAAGATACACAAGCATTCTCAGTAATGTGTTCCTATATATCAGAGACATTTACTCTATGTAGGGCGAGTTCTCCTGAATGGAATATATTCATTCACATTCTTATACTTACACACTTTTATGCACTTTCTATATATGTTATTTGTGTAACTTTTGCAGTTCTTCCACCTATATAATGTTATTTTATGAATCTGGAATATTGTTTGTAATTTTTATCTGTATCACATGATGAGATCTCCCCCATGTAATAATTGTTTGCACTAAATATCAGTTTTGCATTGCATTCACATTTGCCCTATTTAGATGCACTTGTAACACCATGTGACGGCATGAAAAGGTTCCAGGAGGAACTGAAACGTTTCTCTTACCACATGGTTCGATAAAGACACAACTTTTTCTACTATTTTGATTTCTGGAGAGACGCCGTTTTCATGCTACATTATCAATAATGAGTGGTTGATAGGAGTTTTTCTGTGCTGGGCTTGGAGGTTCAGGTGGAAAATGTCAAGATTCCGTACAGAATTTACCGTATACCTCTGTCTGTGCCAGGACAATGTACGCATCTATTATAGACGGAATGAAAGGGTTTGGAATTTAGTGCAATTTTACCAGTTTTTAAAAAAATGCATGGATTACGTAATTGTAAATGATTTAAAATAGTAAATTCTTTGTATAATGAAATGATCTTTTTACTATAAGTGAATAGAAATAATTTGTGCAAATCCAAAAGCTGAAAATCTGAGCAGAGCTAATATTTGTAACAGCAACGAACTTCATTCAATTGTATTCAGTCCAAGTAAAGAACAGCCCCGAAGCCAAACTAATATGTTGTAATTACAGATGAGCGAACCCAAACTGCAAAGTTCGGCGTTCGCACCGAATCTGTCCGATGCTAAACGCCAAAACACGGACTTTCCATGGAAGTTCCTCTGTGGAAGTACCTTGCAGGGAAGGAGAGAGAGATTTTCCCGATCAACAGTTCTACTCCCCATTGTTCTCCATGGGGTTTCGGGTTCTGGTTGAAGTTCAGGTACAGTTCTGGTACCCGATCCAAACTTTGGAATAAAATTCGGGTCGGGTACCAGAACCCGAACTTCCTCGGGTCCGCTCATCCCTAGTGGTAATTACGGTATACTGATACATTATAGGAAAGAAATAGAATATAAAGCAATGAAATGGTGAATTCACACGAGTTGTGGGCTTTCAAATAAACCTATAAGGCAGTGATAAGGTAAGGATATGAAATATTTTCTTTTATTCCTTTTGGGGAAAAGAGGGTGTTTAGAGATGAGCGAATTGATTCTATACTAATTGGATTTATTATGAATTTTTCATGATGCAAATGGATCTAGCAAAATGGTGGCCAGCAGGCTGGAAAAGGGTTAAAGTATAATGAAAAATTATATTTTTCTGTCCCTTACCTGCCCCTTACCTGTCCAGCTTCCGCAGCCCCCCCACCCATGGCCTCTCGGCTTTGCTTTGGATGGTCTTCTGACCTGGAGCGGGCTTGGGACAAGTCAATTTAATAGTCATCATTTTTTAACCTCTTGCCAGCCCACTATTTACAGTCATTTAGGGCCTGGAGAGACCTCAAGATAATAATAAACATCTTTTTGGGGGGCACTTTCGATTCGTGACGGGTTGATTTGGTCCAAAATGACAATATGGATGAACCCGAATCCAATTTTTAA
Organism: Oophaga sylvatica; assembly: GCA_033576555.1. Taxonomy (NCBI): domain Eukaryota; kingdom Metazoa; phylum Chordata; class Amphibia; order Anura; family Dendrobatidae; genus Oophaga; species Oophaga sylvatica. The sequence continues at coordinate 543,708,450 of JARQOD010000003.1, read as the reverse complement.
AAATGGGATCATCTCCAACTATTTTTTTTTTTAATCTGTACAGTGTTTAATATGCAAGAAAAAATCCCATAATGACATTAAAATAATGCCTGAATTGTGGACCAACATGTCCACACTAATACACCCACTCAAGATAATTGTATAGCAGTGTTTAATATGTAAATTTTTCACATCCGCATGTCACCTTATGTTTGTTCTTAAGAATAATTATCAGCCTGCCCTATATTAAATCCCTGATATCCACAAGCTCACTGTTCCTTCAGTATGCCTTTAAAATAAAGCTCAGTTTAGCGGCTGAGTGCTGACAGTACGGTGAGACAGGAAGCATTAACATTGTTTTAATGCATTTAAAGGGGCGGTGTGGCGACTCCTCTGTTCCCTGTAAGCCTCGCACACATTCATAAGTAGCAGAATTACATCCGGGGAGCTGTACTCACTTATGGCTTACATACGCAGAGATGGGCATGATTCTGCGGTAATCTAATGCTTTTACTTACTTAAGTGGTACATTTCCAGGCTTTAATGATGTAATGTAGTTACGAGCCTGATGTTGTCCCTGATGCTGTGAAACTTTTGCAAAATATGTTGTTTACGCCAGAATTTTTGCCTGTCAGATGAGCTTTATATGAATTTTACTGTATAAACTGAAAGGAAACGTCATCTGAAATATTTAAAGGGGATGTTCAAATATTTATGTTAATAAAGCTTGTTCATTATATAATCAAGATTTCTACATCTTTCTATTTTTTTTCATGGAGAGCACTCGTACCTGTGATATTCTATGGGGCCATTTACATGTCGAAGCTCTTGGTCCGTGGAGATTTGCCCGATTTTGATCCCAGGGTTGGATCAGTGTGTCCGATATTCATGGACTGTCAGATTGGAGAAGATGGCCTAAAGGGAATTTGTCAGCATGATTTTGCTATTTAATCTGAGAGCAGTGTAATGTAGGGCAGATGAGCCTGATTCAAGGATGTGTCACTCACTAGCCTGTGTGTTATAGTTTCAATCAGCGTCGGATGGGAGCACCTTGGGTCCACCAGAGAAAATCATTCTTGGGTCCCACTATGTAGCTACATAGAAATAAATACAAGACCACCAATTGTCAGGGTATAATATAAGGTAGTACACATCTTAATTATGTACCAATGGTTGTGGTAGCCCCCTCATAGAATATAAAGTATCCCCCTCATAGAATATAATGCAGCCCCCCTCATAGAATATAGTGCAGCCCCCTCATAGGATATAATGCAGCCCCCCACAAAATATAATGCAACCCCCTCATAAGGTATAATGCAGCACCCCATTGAATATAATGTAGTCCCCTCATAGGCTATAATGCAGCGACTCCACAGAATATAATGTAGCCCCCTCATAGGGCATAATGCCGCCCCCCTCATATAGTATAATGTAGCCCCCAGAATATAATGTAGCCCCCTGAGAGAATAATGCAGCCACCACACAGAATATAATGCAGCCCCCCATAGAATATAATGTAGCCCCCTCATAAAGTATAACACAGCCCCCTCATATAGTATAATGCAGGCCCACCACCACTAACATTGCTTTCTCCCCCCACCACCCCATCACTGCTCTCTCCACCACCCATCATTGCCCATTCCAACACCTCCATCATTGCCTCCCCCCACCACCACCACCACCCCATCGTCCTTTCCACCACCAACAACATTGCCTTCTCCCCACCACCCCATCACTGCTCTCTCCATCACCCACATCATTGCTCTTTCAAATAAGCAGGACAGCATCGGATCGCTCCCTGCCCTCCAATTGCCCTCGGGGTTAGCCGCCCTGCAGGGGCCCACATCTGGGATACATGCAGCATGGCCGCTCCTGCGGGCAGTGTTAGCTTCAGCCTGCGGCGGGCTCCCCTGACTCAGGGGCCCCATAGCAGCTGGGTGTGCTGCTATTAGCGACATGCCACTGGCTGGGGCCCTAGGCATCTGTCAGCCCTGTATGCCAGCAGCTGTAAGTGCCTGGGCCCACCAGAGAATCCTCCGGTTCCCCAGCAGGAGATTATGACTGTTGGGCTAGGTCTCACATTCACAGTAGTCAAGCTAGTCTATGTAACCCCGCCTCCACCATTGATTAGCAGCTTCCTGTGTACACTGTCCATTGTCAGTAAGATGCTAATTAGGGGTGTGGGCGGGGTTACCACGGCTAAGCAATATGACCACTGCTGTATCTGTAAGGGAAAAAATGGGGATTCTATAAAAACTGCACCAATCAGTCCAATAGGTGGTACATCGCTGGAATCAGTCTCTTTTGCGCTATATTATGCTGCTCTCTGATTACATGGCAAAACCTGCTGTCAGATTCCCTTTAAGCGCAATCATTATACAGGACCCTTAACACCCTCAGGCACCAGGGTCCAGGCATGACTACAATCTCCGAGCCCCATGCAGCTGTGCCCCTGATTAAGTGTTGCATCTAATTGCTTCTTGCCATATCTGCAATTTCTTTTCAGCTTTAATGATACAATGATAAAAACAAAGCAAAAACTTGCAACATTGTTATTATCAAAGATGGATACCAATTCTCTGTTCATCCAGATTGTCATGTTTCATTTATTCATCCTAATCTGTATCCCAGTTTAGAAATAGGAAGCCTTAAAGCCTTGTAATCCCAGAATATTATGTGCTGTCATTGAGAAGAACCTATTTTTCTTCTCCTTGGGATCAAAAGAGGAATATTATTTAAACTAGTTTACTGCCAATTACATTGCGCATGGTATATAGCAGCTGAGCCCGGATACGACTTCAGCACTTTCAGCTCAGTATCCGGGGAACCAAACAAGATCTCACTCCAGGCGTAATTGTAAAAATTTCCTTGTAAGCTTCAAGACTTCCCAAGCTGAGCAGGGAGGCGTTTTGATTGCTATGTTTAGCAATATACGGTATGTGACTTCCTCAATTTCATACTGGAGTTGGGCTGAGGATTTCTGGAGATGAAAATGTATCATTAATATTAAGAACATATATGGCTGCAGAAGCTTTTACTATAGATGACAAAATGTGAAATCACAATTTATACCTCTGAAAATTATTTTACTTTATGCAGATAAAAAGGTCCTGATAAGATTAAAGTGGAGCTTCCATATGGTTCCTCTTAACACTACGCCATCTATCCACTGTGAGACAAGAGGATATGGTGCTTGTTTGCCTCAATCGCCTTTCTTTGTTCTTCACATTCCTAAAATTTTGGAATTGCTACAGAGAAATTCTGGCAAAAGTTCTTACCACCCGATACAGTAAGGCATTCTTGACAACTTTTGGAAGTTGGTCATTGGGAGACGAAGAGACTTGCACCACATTGGGCAAATCCCTCCATTCCTTTTCTTTGCTCAGTTCTCTGCTCCTTCAACAACTCTCCAAGAATCCAGAGAACAAAAAAAACTTTTTTTTGTATTTCTAATTTCCAGAAGGTTTCAGCATCAGCAGGATTTCCTTAGATTTCAGGAAGCCTAAACAGTCACTTTTCTTCTGGGAATGGCTACACCATCATTAATCACTCTCATGAGATTTTTCTGGCATTGGTGGTCTAGTGTGTGGATGGGGTAATGGGTATCTTCCTGGTGATCCAGAATAAAATGAGGGTTATTTCCCTGGTGATATGGGGTACTAAAAAGGTTGATTTGGCCATAAATATTGGATTAATATTAATTTACAAGACCAGGCAACCATTTAATTTGTATAGGGGAAAGTTGGGTCCATATGGCATATGTAGATTTCAACATGCAAAATTCTTTTGTTCTCAGGGTATGTTCCCATCAGAGAGGGGGAAAAAGATGTTGCCGGATGTACATCTAGGGAGGGATAGCTGTTGGCATTTTAGCTATCCAATGACTATTGGTCGCCTTTAGATGATGCGTCTTTGGTGGCCAAAAGTATTGTGTATTTTGTTTGTCTCAGATAGTAAAGGAGTTCCCTGTTTGTGGCAGGGGAAGGATTAATAGCTGGTGTTCAGCATTGCCTTACATCTCCATAATTAAGTCCCACAGCGTGTTAAACATTATATACTCACTCTTAGGCTGCATTAGACACATCGTAAAATGACTGTGGATCGGCTACATATAAGCCAATCAGTGGCCCTTTAACAGCCTATTTAGACAGTCTGATCGCACTTCCATGTGCACAGAAACGAATAAGATTGTTCTGTGCACATAAAATATCATTGTTCTTGACAGCACTTCATCTGTTTACACAGCACGATGTGCTGCCGAGAGCAATAATGTATAATTTATCAAGCTTAAAAATAATTTCACCCAACAATCAAGCTTTTTGCTCATTTTTCGAGTGTTTGGCGGACAGTTTAGACACACTCATTTTCCTTACCGGCCAGTATAAATGAAAGCTTACTCTCTTTAATACAGAAAACTATGAATGAACAGGGGACTTTATGGTCAGAATCCTCTCTGACATCTGCTTGTGCCGTGTCAAAAAATGTCAAATTGATCACAGGGGCTCATGCTAGATGATAAACCTGTTTCATCATTGGAAATTTTTGCGGAATTTGGCACAATTCATCTACATTAAATTTCTATTTAGCCAATTCCTCCAGAAAACCTACACACCTTGTAGAGCATTTCAAGTTTAGGTCTAAAAATGGAAGTGCCAAATTTTTCAGGTCCAGTCCCTATCACAATGGCAAATCTGCCCCAATGTATTCTTCTACATTAATTCCTAAAGCAAAGTTAAAGCACCACCCCAAAGTTTTTTTATTTCAGCACTGGCATGGTGGAACTAATGTGAGCTCCTTGCCCATAGTGTTATACTCACCAGCCGCCATCATCTTCTGTTCTCGGCGCTGGTCCAGTTCTCTTCTGCAGCTTGTGATCTACTGAATGGCTCCAGTGTTTGCTGGATGAGCTGGAAGTCACTTTTCAATGTAAGTCTGTGGGAGCCAGAATGAAGCCAAAACAAGGCTTTCATAGACTTATATTGAGATCTTGTGACCGTTACCTCTGACTTCCGGTGAGTCAGGAGCTGCGGTCACAAGATGGTGGAATGGGACCAGAGCTGTCCAGGAAAAGATGTTGACTGGTCAGTATATTACTAAGGGCGGTGTCACACTTGCGAGTGTGATGCGAGAAACTCACATGAGTTTCTCCCATCAATACCCGGCACTGCCGCCGGCACTCGGACCAGAGCGTTTGGTTGCATAGAAATACATGTAGCTGCACGCTACAGTCAAAGTGGCAGTGTCGGGTGTTGATGCGAGTTTCTTGCATCATACTCACAAGTGTGACACTGGCCTAAGGGTAAGAAATACCACTCCATCACTGAAATTTAAAAAAACTGTTGGAGTAGTGCTTTAAACATTTTTTGTTAATTCCTGTAAGATTACGGAATTCAGAAGATTGTTAGACAGCTTGAACAAAACTGTAAGGTCATGTCTAATGGCGGATAGTGCCAAAATGTTGACTGATTTCAAAGTCACTCAACAGTGTTATAGATTATGTGTAGGAATGGAAAAGAACTGGCAAGGACTCAAAATCTGTAATAAATAATTGAACGTGTTTTTCCATCTGGGACATTTATGACCCTCATCTACCTTGAGAACATACAGTGTCAGGAATGGAGAGGTGGCCACATGTACGCTGTTCTCGAGAGCTTTGAAGATTGTCGTTTTGGACAACCCTTTAAAAACAACATTATGGCTAAAGTTGTTTTTTTTACGTAGATTTACTATGAAATATATTTAAGATATGGCCTTTAAGATCATTTCTTCCTTTTCCTCGGTCACCTCTGGCATTATTCTTTATGTTTCACTTAATGATCTACAGTATCCAGAACAAAGCGGTGTATGTGGGAGCGGGCTGTGTGTACACTGCTCTCATTTCACGTTTAATCAGCGCTGGGTCAATCAATGCTCTGACTCTGCTGGTGATCAAAATATATTGAGACATTTCGACAGCCTGAACAGCCCTTTCGATGGAGCGTAAGACCGGAAACACGACCGAAATGTACTGATGTGGTGATGACAGGGACACAGAGGTTAATGCTGGCTCCTACTGACAGGACATCTCAGCTGTATCTGAAGATCTGTTTCCATAATTTCCTAGGCATACACTTAAAATTGATTGCAAGACCAACCGCCTTCCCTTGTACACTTAGTAGATGTATTGGCAATTTCCCTTTATGTAGATTTGCACAGAACAGACTGTACTCCGAGCTCTTAAAATCCAGATTGTATTTCTGATTGCTCTGCAGTGCAAATACTGTATCAGATGCACTTACTGCCCATTATTCTGAGAAATGATTGCCGTAATGCTGATTGAATTGACAGAACGGCAAAAGAGATGCTGGTAAGGGAAATAATGTGCAATATGAGAACTCATTACACATATGAAAAGACAATACTAATGAATGATCATGCTGGAAAATTATTTCTGTATACATAAAAAGGGAAAAAAATTATTTAAAAGAGGTAGTCATAATGGACACCTTCATGCAAACCCTTTCTCAATAGATACTGACATGGCAAAAAAAACAACAAAAAAAAATAAAGAAAAACAGTATCCATTTGACACATCATAAAATAACTCACAGACTTGTAAACCGGATTTCTCTTTAAATACCACGTTGGATTTTTCTGCCTCCACATGAGGCAGATGCCGGATAAATCAAACAGCGGGCAACTGTGTCTACCAGCCGCGGATGGAGCTCAACTCTCAACTATTTAAGCGTCGCTGTCAATCTCTGACTGCGGTATTTAAATGGAGCGGTGGGTGATCGCGCTCACAACTCCCATCAGCCTCTTGCAATCCAATCATGGTAGTTAGCAGTAGAGTAACTATAGTCCGATGGGCCCCGGTGCAAGATATTTGGATTTGTCCCCCCATCCTGATTTTAAACATATGAGGGGCGTTCATTAAAGATTTCCCCTGACCCACTTCTATTTATCACAGGATGCTGAAACTGCACGTGTGTAATGATATAAGTCTCTATAGGTTACATGCCAATTTACAACTCAGAACTGATAACGGTCTTGATTTTGCAGGTGCTGAAGTGGTGTGAGATTTGATAATGGACCCAGTGGAATACAGAGCAGTCATCAAGTTCCTTTACTTGAAAGTCCGCACACCAAAGTAGACGTTCGATGAGATGAAAGAGGTTTATGTTGATGATTCCCCATCATTTTATGTAGTCAAGAACCGTCAAAGTCACTTCAAATGTGGTCAGATTTCGGTGCAAACAGCTCCAATTCCAGGGCGACCCCACTCTGCTATTGATGAACACATCACCCAGCAAATGGAGGTTGCCATTTTGGAAAATCGCCGCATAACCATTCGCCACCTAGCCCAAAATGTCAAGATTAGTGTGGGGTCCGTGGAAAAAATCATTCAAGACCACCTTCACATGCATAAGGTATCAGCTCGCTGGGTTCCCCGACTGCTCACACCTTTCCAGAAGCAGGAACGAGTCGAATGCTCTCAGGCTCTATTGACAATGTGCCATGGAAACCAGGAGGATTTTTTCAACAGTCTGATCACACAGAATGAAAGCTGGGTCCATCACTATGATCCTGAGACTAAAGTCCAGTCGAAGCATCATGACTCACCACCTCCAAAGAAGGCATGTGCCCAACCCTCAGCAGGCAAGGTCATGCTCACAGTATTTTGGGACCAGCATGGAGTAGTATTGATGGATTTCCTAGCCAAGGGTACCATGATCACTGGGGCATACTATGCTTCACTGCTGCAGAAATTGCGAGAGGCCATCAAAACCAAGAGACATGGCATGCTCCCCAAAGCTGTCCGCCTTCTGCAAGACAATGCAACCTGTCGACTTCTACAAGCGAGGTGTTTACAGTTGCTTAAAGAGATGGGAGAAGTGTGTGTCCCTAGGTGGCACCTATGTAGAGAAGGACTAATAACTGAGCCAAGTTTCATTGCTCTCAGTCAACAGGAAGTGGGTCAGGGGAAATCTTTAATGAATGCCCCTCGTATGTCTTCCATCCTGGTCCCCTTCAGGGAACTTAAACATAAAATAAAATGAGTCATTGCAAAAGTTTTGGCATCCTGCATGGTTATTTCCTAGTAGCACACCCTTCTGAAAGTATCACAGTGTGTAAACGCTTTTGTAACCAGACAAGAGTCTTTCAATTCTTGTTTGAGGGATTTTCATCCATTCTTCCTTGGAAAATTCTTCCAGTTCTGTGAGGTTCCTGGGTCGTCTTGCATGCACTGCTGTTTTGAGCTCTAGCCACAGATTTTCAATGATGTTCAGATTAAGGACTGTGAAGGCCATTGTAAAACCTTCAGCTTGCGCCTTTGAAGGTAGTCTATTGTGTTTAGGATCATTATCCATTTGTAGAAGCCATCCTCATTTCAACTTCAGCTTTTTAACAGATGTTATGTTTGCATCAAGAATTTGTTGAAATTTCATTTACCGTATATAGGCGTGTATAAGCCGAGATTTTCAGCACAATTTTTTTTTGCTTAAAACGCCCCCCTCGGCTTATACACGAGTCATTGTCCCAGAAGGCTAGCTGGGGTGGGGTAGCGGCAGGAGCCAGTGGCTGTCAAATCATACTCACCCCCTCCTGGCGCGGTTGCTGCACGTCCTCCCTGCATCTCTGTTGTCCTAGCGAGGCAACTTCTTCCTGTGTTCAGCGGTCATGTGGTACCGCTCATTAAAATAATGAATATGCATAGGCGTGGAGTGCATATTCATTACTTTAATGAGAGGTACCACGTGACCGCTGAACACAGGAAGAAGGGGGGTGAGTATGACGGGGAGGACCGGGGGAGCCGAGCTGTGCCAAGCCTGTATACGGAGGGAGGACGCCAGCCATGTATACAAGGGGGAGGATGGGGGAGGACAGGGAGGATGCTGAGCCATGTATACAAGGGGGAGGACAGGGAGGATGCTGAGCCATGTATACAAGGAGGAGGACAGGGAGGACCCCGAGCCATGTATACAAGGTGGAGGACGCCAAGCCATGTATGCAAGGGGAGGACAGGGAGGATGCTGATCCATGCATACAAGGGGAGGACGCCGAGCCGTGTTTACAAGGAGGAGGACGGAGAGGACGTCGAGCCATGTATATAAGGGGGAGGACAGGGAGGATGCCGAGCTATGTATACAAGGGGGAGGACAGGGAGGACGGGGAACCATGCATACAACAGGTGGCGCCACAGATACCAGGACAGGGATGAGGGGACAATGCATACCTGGCTTATACTCGAGTCAATAAGCTTACCCAATTTTCCGTGGCAAAATTAGGTGCTTCGGCTTATACTTGGATCGGCTTATACTCGAGTATATACGGTAATTCATTCTTCCTTCTACCCATGAAATGTTTCTCATGCCATTGGCTGCAACACAACCCCAAAAGCATGATTGATACATCCCCAGGCTTAATGGTTGTCAAAATGGTCTTTTCCTGAAATTCTGTGCCCTTTTTTCTTCATTCATACCTTTGATCATTGTGACCAAAGAGTTCTATTTTAACCTCATTGCTACAGAGAACTTATTTCCAAAATGCCTCAAACTTGTTTAGATATTCTTTTGTATACTTCTGACCCTGAATTTTCTGGTGAAGATGCAGGAAAGGTTTTCTTCTGATGACTCCATGAAGGCCATATTTGTGCCATACTTGTGTAGGTGTCTCTAGACAGTAGAACAATGTACCACAACTCCAGAACCTGCTAAACCTTTCTGAAGGTCTTCTGCAGTCAAACAGGGCTTCTGATTTGCCTCTCTAGCAATCCTACGAGCAGCTCTCACTGAAATTTTGCTTACTCTTCCAGACCTTATTTTGATCTCCACTGTTCTTGTTAATTGCCATTTCTTAATTATATTTCGAACTGAGAGACGGTCAACTTGAAAATGCTTTACTATCTTCTTATAGCCTTGTCCTGCTTTGTGGGCCTCCACCATTTTCATTTTCAGAGTGCTAGGCAGAGTGCTAGGGATTTTTATAAAGCTGAGAAATTTGCATCACCTGACCTTTCCTAACGATGATAGTGAACAAGCAGGCCAATTAAGGTCTGAAACCTTGGTCAAAGTTATCTGAGCACATACATCTCAAAGGGTGCGCAAACTTTTGCATCGGCTCGTTTTTCTTTTTGCAATATATATATTTTTTGCCTAAAGTGCAAAGGAAATATGTCATCTTTAACTTTAGGCCTTTTAGTAATCATTTCATCTTCAACTTGCTTAACTGTTCACAAAAACAGTAATTTTGACCAGAGTGCCCAAATTTTTACACGCAACTAGTTAAAAAAAAAAAACAGAAAAAAAAGAATTTCCCCCTTTTTACCCATTAAAAATAAACATATTTTAGCTTCATCTATAGACCCATACAATTAACACTGTAAAGAGAAAAAAGATAGAAACAATATAATTGAGGTTTTTCAGGGCACCACACTCCCCCCAAAAAAATGAAATAAGAAGTGATCAAAACATCTTATCTACCAAAACATGGAAGCAATAAAACCATCATCCCATCATCAAAAAAATTATCCCTTTCACAGCACCATCAACGGGAAAATGAAAATGTTTCAAAGTCTCAAAAAATGACAATACAGAACCCAAATTCAGATTTTTTTTCAACTCTTAAATGAAAAAAAAAATATTTTGAAAGTTTGGTATTACCCTGGAGAATCATCTTTCCTGATTATTCTTACCACACAATGAACGCTGCAAAAACAAAACCCAAAATCTGTCAAGAGTATATTTTTTTCCACCATTTCATCCCATTTGAAATTTTTTTCTCATTCCTTAAGTGATTTTCATGAAGTTTCCAAAAAGTTTTTAAAGTGTTTGTTTCCACAGGTTTGGAGCTGGTACCATCAGGAATCTGCCTCAAAGGTGACATTGATATTTTTTTTCCAACAATGAGGCTTTCAAAACCTCATGAGGCCGGGATCACACATGCGAGGAATACTGCCGAGTCTCGCGTGTTAATACCCGGCACTGCCGCCGGCCTCGGGAGTGGAGCGAGCGACCGCATAGCAATACATGGAGCCGCACGCTCCACTCCCGAGACCGGCGGCAGTGCCGGGTATTAACATGCGAGACTCGGCTGTATTCCTCACATGTGTAATCCCGCCTTAGAAGAATAAAACAATCAAGAAATTAATCATATGAACACTAAAGAGGATTTTCCATTAATATAAATAAGAAGCGTATTTGAAGAAGAGTTGATGCTGTTTTTGATGTGGATTTTAGAGTGAATCTGCCTCAAAATCCTCGTTAAATACCATATTTTGTGGTTTATAAGAAGCCCCGGATTATAAGACTCACCCCAAATTTTGAGGAGAAAAATAGGGAAAAAAATGCTTTTTAATAAATGATGGTGATTACAATCCATGTGTCTTTTTGCTTAACAGGGGTGGTGGCTGCGGTGAAGCGGGGTCCCAGGGTCCCTGCTGGCGGAGGCAGGAGTGGGGCGATGCTGTGGACCACAGACTGGGAGAAAGGGTTGTTCGGATGTGCGACGCTGTGGGTGTTCAGTGGTGCAGGCTACAGTGAAGCAGGGTCCCAGGGTCGCTGCTGGAAGAGGCAAGACTGGCGCTGTGGGTGTTTGGTGGTGCGGGGCTTCGCCGACATTTTGTGAAAGCCCAGAGACCCCGCATTGTTTACTATGCGGTAGACTCCGGAAAAATGGCTGCCAGGGCGGCGCATGTGCAGTAGGAGATCTTGGTGCTGAGCTCTCATCTCCCGAGATCTTGGTGCCGAGATCTCATCTGCGCCTGCGCCTCATCCGCGGCCATTTTCCTGGAGACATCGCTTAGAGACAGGCTCGGATGGTAGATCTCGGCTTTCCTCTATCTGCGCTGAGTGAGAAGCCGGCAACACCCCCAGCTCCGGGCCCGCAGCATTGACCCCTTGGTAAGAACAGTGTTTTGTTTTATAAGATGCACCCCCATATTCCCCCTAATTTTGGGGATCCTAAAAGTGCGTCTTATAATCCGAAAAATACGGTATTTTTTTTTTACAAGGTTTAGACCGGTTTCATGCATCCGTGAAACCGACCTGAGCTAACTGCTTCTCAGGTGTATATGAAGTACTTGGCTCAGGTTGGGAGATCCGGCGGTCGGGCCACATCTTCTGATGTGAGAATGACCTGTGTTTAATGGATGAGTGTAACTGGTCTAATAAACTGGATTCTGCTCCAAAAACCACATAAAAAGACTTCAGGCACTCTTTGAATAATTTACCTATTGATTTTAATCGGAAATGCTAAAAATGTAAAAAAAAAAATGTTTTCCCATCAAAATCAATAGGAGTATATATAAAGCTATGTTCACACATTGTGTTTTTGATGCGTTTTTTCTTCCGGCAGAAAAGAAGCTGCTTACAAAAAGGAGGTTTTGCTGAGTTCTTGCTGCGTTTTTTGCTGTGCTTTTGTACATGTTATAAAGTTTAGTGCCCACTCCCAAAAAAAGCATGATTTAACTTTCTTGGGTTTTTGCACCAAAAACTGATACCTGCGTTTTTGCTGCATTGTTGCACTTACCCATTGTTTCCTATGGGTGAAAAAACGCTGCAAATACACTGAAATGCGGGACATGCTGCAGTTTGCAAAAACGCAGCAGTTTTCAAAATCAGTCAAGAAAATAAACCCAATGTGTGCGCATGAGATTTCTGAAATCTCATAGACTTTGCTGGTTCTGCAAAACACAGGTTAAAATTTGCATTAAAAAAAGCTGCAAAAATGCAACGTGTGAACACAGCCTTGACATGTTAAATTTGCTGCTGTTGAAAGCACGTCTCATGTGAGTGTAGAAGCGCCGTGTGCCTATTAAACTGCACTAATTCCTCTTTCTCGTAAATCACATGCATCGGAAATGAACAAAGCCGTCGTCTAAGCAGAATTGCAAAGGAAATAAATAAAAAAAGATAAATGTTTTCCCCTCCCTTCAAACTAATTCGACTAAGTGTGTTCCTCGCCGCAAGCCGAGCGGATTAAAGGCGTCCAGATAGGCAGCTCCATCCAGATCAAATCCAAAATCCAAAAGGTTAGATGCTCGGTAATTGTAACATTGGGGACTAAGCGAGGGTTTTTTTTCCCTTCTTTCAGTAACCATAGTAACGGCTGTGATTATGTTCTCCGGCGTGTGATGAATATACACGGATTCGGCAGCGAGGTCCTTTGAGCTCCCACCATATGAGGCGGACTGATAAGCACGTTTGCTTCTCAGGATTCTTATCTGTGTAATGCATTGGTTTTGCAAAAACAAAGAAAAAAATGAATCGCGGTCGTGGATCTGTGTAATTACCGTATTCTGTGGACAAAAAACTTCTTTGCACATTAATTATTTACTAATTGCACTTTTTGGTTTGACCTTCTACAGGATTCATGGTCATCAATTAACAAATGTAACATATAAACATTAGTAAATATGAAGCATCAGTTTTTGTGAAATATTCAAAGACCTAAAAGGGAATCTGTCCCAGGTTTTGCCATATCATCTGAGGCAGAGACCCTGATTCCAGCGGTGTGTCACTTACTGGGCTGTTTGCTACAGTTTTGGTAAAATCACACAGGAGATTATCTCTATAAACTACTAATCAAATGTGTGGGAGTCCGGGTCCTGAGACCCCCACCGATTACTCAACCACCCCATATACCTAAGAGAAGCACACAACTCAGGCGACAGAACACACAGCTCCTGGCTGAGCGCGCCCACAGTGTTGGGTACAGATTCAATACAGAGCACAGGCTTTATATTGAATGCTTTAGGCCACGTTCAGACGTTCAGTATTTTACATCAATATTTATAAGCCTAAACCAGGAGCGGAACAATCAGAGGGAAAGTATAATAGAAACACGTCACCACTTCTGTATTTATCACCCACTCCTGGTTTTGGCTTACAAGTAAAGATGTAAAATGCTGACCAAATCCTGAACGTGTGAACATGGCCTTATGTTGTATCCGTGCTCCGAGCTGTGTGCTTCGCCTGACCTGTGATTGGCAGGGGTCTCCTGACCCAGACCTCCATCAATTTGCTTGTACCCATCTGATTTTAGAGTGAAGCACTATGCAGGTTTTTTTACGGACAGAATCTGTCGGTGAGAAAAATTGCTCATCACTGCCCTATTAAATAACATTGGTCCCAGTGCTGTGCAATAAAAATATGCAATAACATTGAGTGCTGTGCAATAAAAAATCATATAGCAATTGTCTGATTTATACAGTGGTGTGAACGAGCCCTAAAAGATCTTCACTCCTATGTCTTTCATTGTGAAAATGATAGCAGATTCCAGTGGATTTCTCTTAGGCCTCTTTCAGAGGTCAGTGTGTTGGGTACGTGTGGTGACAGTTTTCACAAGTATCAGAGACACTTACACATGTAGACACATTCAAGTGAATGGGTTTCTGCACATGTCAGTGTGTTTCCATGGACCGTGTGTCCATGAACAAAATATCCATTTTAATAGCAGCAAGGACCGCAAAACATCCCGCACACTGATTACATCCATGTGTCAGTGTGACACATACCGACGCCTGTGAATCAGCGGTACTGTTCTCGCTGTTCCCCAGCGCTGGGTGCTGAAGACCACTCTCATCATTCTCCCCTGTTCGCACTGCCATCAGCGCTAGCAGGGGCAAATGTTGAGAGCTGTATTCCACTGATAACAGAGAGAGCAGGTGGTGGGTGATGGGATTACTATTCCCAGCAGCCAACACCTGCTGCCGCTAATAACAGCAAGAGCAGGTGCCAGCTGATGGGAGTATTCATCAACCACCGCCTGCACTATAAAGTAATAAATGAAAACAAAATGACGTGGGTTCCCCTGTAATTTTGATAACCAGCCAGGCAAAACTGACAGATGCGGGCTGCAGCTCTCAGCTGTCAGCTTCAGAAAGGCTGATTATCAAGAATAGAGGGTCCCCACAATTTTTTTAAATTATTTAAATAATTTAAAAAAGTGGCATGGGGTCCCCCCATTTTTGATAACCAGCCTTGCTAAAGCAGACAGCTGAAGGCTGGTATTCTCAAGCTGGTAAGGGGCCATTGATATTGGCTCCACAGCCTTAATATAGCAGCCCGCAGCCACCCAGAAAAGGCACTTTACTCGACTCTTCCCACTTCCCTTGTGGCAGTGGCAAGTGGAGTTCATATTTGTGGGGTTGATCTCACCTTTGTATTGTGTGGTTACATCAAGCCCATTGATTAGTAATGGAGAGGTGTCTATAAGATGCCTCTCCATTACTAATCCGATAGTTACCAGTATATTGTAAATAAATACACAGCAAGTATAAAGTCTTTTATTTGAAATAAAAACAAAACACACTTATCCTGTTTTATT
Source organism: Oophaga sylvatica (assembly GCA_033576555.1). Taxonomy (NCBI): domain Eukaryota; kingdom Metazoa; phylum Chordata; class Amphibia; order Anura; family Dendrobatidae; genus Oophaga; species Oophaga sylvatica. Next base: position 543,693,162 of record JARQOD010000003.1, on the reverse strand, counting down.
TAAAAATAAGAAATGCAGTTATACTCTCCTTAAGTCCATTCCATTGAAACCCTCGTCTCCTGTAAAAAAAAGCAAAAATAAAAAAACAACCATATCCCTCACCTGTCCGTCGTTTTATCCCACGCCGTAATCCATGTCTGGGAATAAAGTTTTCAACCTAGATGGTGAATAGATACGACAGTCCAGGCTGAGAACCACTGATGAATGAGCTGCTGTGAGCGCACCATCAGTAACCAGCGGTGACCTCATCGGGGTTACCATGAATCACTGAGGCTGCATTCCGAGCCAGGCTGAACTGCGGCGACCTCAGCACCGTGAGAAAAAGTCTGTGAGTTCTCCGCAGTTCAACTCTGAGTTCACCAAAGACACATGGTCCACGAAAACACGGGCATGTGAATAGTCGATAGGTTAGGATGGGTACATGTTCTATCCATTGAGTAGAACATCTATGTTCAAAAGCTTTACTGCCTCTGCTTGAAGCATGGCAGAGAGCACAAACTGGGCCAGGGGCGCCACTATGCTGCAAGTGTGAACTGTCATTTTTCAGGAGCATATCACGGCCCAGCAAGCAGCAATCCAGGATGCAGGGGAATGTTGCACTCCAGAAGAAAGAAGATGCAACAACCCCTTTTATAGAAGAATATATTGAAAATTAACCCACTCCAATGTTGCCTGCACCCAGTTTACGTTGTGCTTGTGAGTTAATTTTCAGCATCAGCTACATTGCACAGAAGAGAACTAAGAGAACGACCTAATCATATTATCCACAGCAACATAAAACATAACCCCAGTCCATTAAGTACTTTTATAGAAACACAAGTCACAACAAGTAAGCAGCCATTTTCCCGCAAGGAATGAAAAATATTGATGCAGCCTAATGAAGCAAGAAAGTGTTTGGAGAAAAGCCTGAGCCATAACATGGATTACCACATAGTGGATATTATCTCCAATGAGAAGTGACATATTCTAGAGGGAATGCAGCCATTAAGCCTACAGAGATAATGCCTCTGTAGTGCAACTTTTCCAACTCGTCTTAGTTTTTAGACATTGCAGGATGAGCTGAGTTTTGCTTATAGGTTATCGGAAAAACTCATCAGTAATAAACCTCTCAGGCCTGGGCTGTTCACAGCAATTCTGCATTAAACAAATTTCTACAAGCTTAATCCTTCTGTTCCCACTTACAGTTCAGCACAGGTGTCTGACAGTGACTTCCCGCTGTCCATTGGAAACATGTGCACACTACGTCTAGCTGAGCATGCATATGTCTGGGCGAGTGGAGCAGATTGAAGATGCATGGGCACCTGTATTGTCTGAATATGATGTATGAAACCAAGACTAAAATGGGATGTGATGGCTTAGAGCAAATAATCCACCTGTATTTCTTAAAAATGGACAGCACATGGATCCATATAGTTTAAAGGGAACCTGTCAGCAGTTTTGGCCGATATAAGATATAGCCACCAGCTTTCAGAGCTTATCTACACCATTCTATATTGCTGTAGATAAGCCCCCAATTCGACCTGCAAGATAAGAAAAATAGATTCTATTATACTCACCTGCAGGGCAGTCCAGTCCTCTGGGTGTCGCAGGTCCCAGTCTGGCGCCTCCCATCTTCTTATGATCGCCGCCTTCCTGCTTGCTTCATGGCTCCCCGGCATCGCACTCCTACACAGGCATACTTATCTGCCCTGTTGAGGGCAGAGCAAAGTACTGCAGTGCGCAGGTGTCGCGAAAAGTCAGAGAGGCCCAGCGCCTGCTCACTGCAGGAATTTGCTCTGCCCTCAACAGGGCAGATAAGTACGCCTGCGTAGGAGCGCGATGCTGGGGAGTCATGAAGCAAGCAGGAAGTTGGCATCGCAAGAAGATGGGAAGAGCCGGACCCGGACCTGCGACACCCATTGGACCGGACCGCCTTACAGGTGAGTATAATAAAAGTTATTTTTCTTCTCTTCCAGGTCGAATCAGGGGCTTATCTACAGCATCTTTCTATTGTAAGGTGACATTAAGCCCAGCTTAGTAGTGGTGAGGTGTCAGTAAAGGGTATGCCACACTAAACAATATCGCTAACGGGATCGCTAAAAAACGTCACTATTTAGCGATCCCGTTAGCGATGTTGTTCAGTGCGGCAGCTTCCAGCGATGAGCTTCCTGCTGTGATCTCGCTCGTCGCTGGAATCGTTCCGGACCCTATTTCATCACTGGCGCTCCCGCTGGGTAAGTATCTTATCGCTGTGTGGCACCTTTTCTTAGCGATTTAGCGGTACTTTTGTACCGCTAAAGTCGTTAAGAAGATCGCTAACGGCGATAGCGTCGTTAACTATATCGCTAAATGCGGCAGCATTTAGCGATATAGAAACAATCCCGCTAGCGATCTCATTAGTATGCAACGCTAACGAGATCGCTAGCGGGATAGCTAAGTGTGGCAGTACCTTAAGACACCTTTCCATTGCTAATCCTATAGTAAGTGAAGGGTTAATTAAACACCAAACAGTAAGAATAAAGTGTTTTAATTAAATAATACAACACACAGGTTTGCTATCTTTATTAAACTGCTATTCCCAGGGAGCCCTCGTTCTCCTGGAAAAAATACAAAATAAAAAAGCAACAATAACCCGTGCCTGTCCGGCGTACAGTCAGTCCCACGGCGCAATCCATATAAGGGGTTAAACAGTTAAAACCGGAGCAGTGCTAATGCGACCATTGGGACTGTAAACTGCTAGGGAATAAATGGGAAGCAGCGTGCACAGACTCAGTGAGTAGCGGTGACGTCACTGACCCTGTGCGCGCTGCTTCCCATTCATTCCCCAGTAGTTTACAGCCCAGCGGTTGCATTAGCAGCGCTCCAGTTGTAAACTGATTATCTCCAGATATGGATTGCGCCATGGGACTGACTGTACGCCGCACAGGTATGGGATATGGTTTATTTTTTATTTTGTATTTTTTCCAGGATAACGAGGGCTTCCCTGGGAATAGCAGTTTAATAAAGATGGAAAACCTGTGTGTTGTATTATTTCATTAAAACACTTTATTGTTAGTGTGTGGTGTTTAATTTACCCTAAACTTACTATAGGATTAGTAATGGATAGGTGTTTTATTGACACCTCTCCAATACTAAGCCTGGCTTAATTTCACCTTACAATAGAAAGGTGACATTAACCTCTTATTAACCTCACTTGCCATGGCTACAGGGCAAGTGGGAAGAACCCGACAAAGCTCCAGAATAGACGCATCTAATAGATGCGCCTTTTCTGTGCAGCTGCGGGCTGCTGTTTTTAGGCTGGGGGCCCATATTCATGGCCCCTTACCAGCCTGAGAATAGCAGCCAGCACCTGTATAGTTTTGCCAGGTTGGTTCAAAAAATAAGGGGGATCTGTTATGTTTCGGTAGCTGAGGAGTGCAGGTAAAAAAAGGAAATACACCAGAGCAGTTGGAATCTATGAGATTGCAGTACCCTGACTAACCACCGCAACTAGAGGCAGCCGTGGAGCGTTCCTACGTTGGTCCTAGACGCCTCGTCACAGCCTGAGAAACTAACTACACCTAAAGATAGAAATAGGAAAGCTATCTGCCCCGGAGCAGAACCCCAAAGATAATAGAAAGCCCCCAAACAAGTAATGGCGGTTAGACAAGAGGAAATACTGACACAGAAAGAAAATAGTATGAGCAAACGCTGGGGCCCAAACTATCTAAATAGAAAAGGACAGGAAGGGTACTTACTGCAATCTCAGAAAACCCTGAAAAACACCAACTCTACTAATTTCAAAATCACCTGAGATCACACGACCTCTACCACCTAAATTAGTTCTCTGGTGTAACAAAATCAAAACAGCAGCCACTGAAAAAACTGGAAAAAGCAAAAGTACAAAACACAGTGGCTGAACTAAACTGAGAGGGCAGAAGCCCCCGGAGGGGACCCTGAAGGCCCCCACAGAAGTGCAGGACAAAATGCAAAAATATAGCACAAACACAAAAGAAGAAAATGTCTTATCTGATAGCAGGGAATGCAGACACGACACAGCAGGCTACAAGGGAAACTGGAAAGAAGGATTCAGACCAGAACAATTGATCACCGGCAACCCTGATGGGAAAATGACTCCCTTATATAAGACCAGTCAGTAACACCTGATTCCCAGTCCTCACAATCTTCACTAGTACCGCTTGTAACCACCAGAGGGAGCCTCTGCTCAGAACTCATCTCAAACCCATTCACAACAGGGATCCCACTTCGGTTAGTTTTTCATTCATTATCCCTGCTCGCGCTGTTGCCGGCAGAGCAGGAGAGAATAATGACAGCCGCGTTCAGCACCACATGCAGGGGGACAGCGCTTACTGTAGTGCTACTTCCTCTGCGGCTGTCCGTGTGGTACTGATGCGGCATACGGGCGGCACACGTGTGCCACACGGATGTGCCACGTGGACACGGATATCTCCGGTACCGATTTTACCGTTACCGGAAATATCTGGACATGTGAAACAGGCCTGAGGAATAGCTTTTTTGATTGATACCTTTTGAAGTTGGATAAGTAAGAACCTTAAGGCCTTGTGCACAGAGTTTTTCTAGTTGTTTTTGGAGCAGAGACTGAAGAAAACTCTCCTAATCCCCCTCAAAAGTCTTTAAAACCTTTGAGTTTCTTCTCGGTGGCTATGTGCACACGGCGTGTTTTTGGCTGAGTTTTTGAAATAGAAACTAAGCAGAACCGTCAAGTTTTTGAGGCGTTTTGAGATTTTGAGGAAGATTTTGAGAGTTTCCGTTGAGTTACTGCTCCAAAACCTCCTGAAAAAACTTATATTCATAATGGGGCTTTCTGTAATAAAGACTGAATGAACGGCCCATTTGTTTCATTGGGCATCAAGTAGTTATATTTCTCCCTTTGGTGACACCCCTTGGGATTTAAACATTGTTACATCCATTTTTTTAAACCTAATTCTTCATTTAAAAAAAAACTTCAGTTTTTCAAGAAATATATATTTTAAGGCACTCATTAAATTCGATGATTGGGTCTCATCAGATTTCCTTTGGCCGGAGTCACACTGGCGACAGAATCGGACGACTGCAATACGATGAAATATCGCATTGCAGTCTGCCCTATGTTAATCTATGGAGCAGCTCCCAGTATCAGATTTTTTGTGGTCCGTTTTAAACGTCCGAGTGCAATCGCAGCATGCTGCGATTGTCACCGATTGTGGGTCGACCATCGCCAATGCAAGTCTATGGGAGCGATGAAAAATCGGATTACAAACGGACCGCACGTGTGACTTGCAATTAAATCGCATCGGTGTCCTTTAGAAAAGCCGGCAATTCATCCCCGGCTATACTGTAAAATCACACTGACAGCTTTAATAAGGAATAGAAAGAATAGATATACACACATAGAATACATATATATATATATATGTCATTGTGACATATATATATATACATATATTTATAGTTCTTACACTTCTACATACTGTAATAGCCGCTAATTCAATTGCCGGCTTTTGTGAAATCACAGAAGCCGACATGAAATGATACATTGTTTAGAAACAGTTAACCATGTCATTTCCTGTATTTTGATATATGTTTTGAACTTACAATTACATAAGTGTATGTGTGCAAAATTTCAGACATGTAGGGGTTAATTAAAGGTGTAAATTCGTTGAAAAAAAATGCGTGGGCTCCCGCTGTATTTTCTCCACCAGACAGACAAAGCAAGCGAGTGGGGGCAGATAATAATAGCCTAGGGAGGGTACATTTTTTTTGTGCCCCCCCTGGCTACTAACATCTGCCCCCAGACACCCCAGAAAGGGCAAATCTCTAATTAGATTCGCCCTTTCTGGCACTTTGCCCGTCTATTCCCATTGCCCTGTAGCGGTGGCGAATGGGTTAATAAGGGGTTAAAGCCACCTTGCAATTGAAAGGTCACTTTAAGCCAGGTTAATAATTGAGAGCTGTCAATTAGACAACTATCAATTATTAATCCTATTGAAGGAAATAAAAAAAACACATACACTTTAAGAATAAATAATTTTAATGAAATAAAAACACATATTTTTGACCATCTTTTATTTAACTCTTAATCCGTGCGAAGCCCTTGATCTTCTATAATAAAGAAAAAATAATAAAACAACATTATTCTTACCTATCTGACGATCTGTCACGTCCCACGATGTAATCCTTCACAAAGGGTTAACTAGCAATCAGCTAAGCAGAGCAAGTAATGCTGCGTGCTCAGCTGATAGCTCCTGAATGAATGAGCTTATCTCCTGCCGACAGGAGAGGATGTGATTAATGAATGAAGCTTAATTGATTGTGTCCCACTTTCACTTTAGGTCAGGTCACTGAAGTGAAAGTGGCAATAAATCAATTAAGCTCCATTCATTAATCTCTTCCTCTCCTTTCGCTGGGAGAGGAAGTTATTCATTCTGGGTGTTACAGCTAGGAGACAGCATTAGCTCTCTGTGAGCTGTAACCTGTTAACCCTTTCTGATGGATTACAGCGTGTGACCTGACTGTGCATCGGATTGGTAAGAATAATGTTGCTTTTTTATTTTATTTTTATTACAGGAAATGGTTTTAGCAGGAAAATAAAATATGGTAAAAAACTGTGTGATTATTTAATTAAACTTCTTTTTTATTAAACTGTGTGTGTTTGATTTTTCTTTCATACAATAGGATTAATAATTGATAGTTGTCTAATTGACAGCTCTCAATTATTAAACTGGCTTAAAGTGACCTTTCAATTGCAAGGTGGCTTTAACCCCTTATTAACCCATTTGCCACCGCTACAGGGCAATGGGAATAGACGGGCAAAGTGCCAGAAAGGGCGAATCTAATTAGAGATTTGCCCTTTCTGGGGTGTCTGGGGGCAGATGTTAGTAGCCAGGTGGGGCACAAAAAAAATGTACCCTCCCTAGGCTATTATTATCTGCCCCCACTCGCTTGCTTTGTCTGTCTGGTGGAGAAAATACAGCGGGAGCCCACGCATTTTTTTTCAACGAATTTACACCTTTAATTAACCCCTACATGTCTGAAATTTTGCACACATACACTTATGTAATTGTAAGTTCAAAACATATATCAAAATACAGGAAATGACATGGTTAACTGTGTGGAAACAATGTATCATTTCATGTCGGCTTCTGTGATTTCACAAAAGCCGGCAATTGAATTAGCGGCTATTACAGTATGTAGAAGTCTAGGAACTATAAATATATATATATATATACATGTCACAATTACATGTATATATATATATATATATATATATATATATATATATATTGTGTTCTATGTGTATATATCTATTCTTTCTTTTGTGATTTAAATACTATTCTTTTGGATCCATTGTATGTCAGTTTTGCAAGCCTGCGAGAAATTCTCGCAAGTCGGATGAAAATCGGATGTTACAAGGTACACACACATGCGACTAAATCGCATCTTTGAAGGAAAATTGGATGCCAGGCGGATGTGTGATGTCTACATTTTGGTCCGATAATCGACCGACTAAAACGGTCCGATTTTTTGTAGTTGTGTCTGACTCCGGCCTTTCTAGGTGAGAAAAATGTTCATGTGAACTGATACAGTAAAGATGTATATCTTTGTACCGTGTTAGCCAGTAGATAGAAAAATATTTAGAGTTGAGAGTCCTCAGTGGTTGATACCTTTTAATGGCTAACTGAAAAGATGGTAACAAATTGCAAGCTTTCGAGACTACTCAGGTCTCTTCATCAGGCATAGACTAATACAACATTGTATTAGTTTAGCCTGATGAAGAGACCTGAGTAGTCTCGAAAGCTTGCAATTTGTTACCATCTTTCAGTTAGCCATTAAAAGGTATCAACCACTGAGGACTCTCAACTCTAAATATTTTTCATGTGAACTGACACACTGATTAACTAACATTGGTCTGAATGCGGTCCATGACAACTCACTGATAGAAATAAAAATTAATTTGTAGGGGGTCTCAGCAGTGAAAATCTTTGTAAGTAGTTTATTGTCACGGCGCCCTTTAAAAAAAATAATTTCCCTTTAATATTAATGTAAATGAATGGCGCGCAGCATACGCAGGTGTGAGTCATTTCTGCAAATAATTCTTTCAGCTTATTGTTTCAAACAATCCTGGAGCCGGCTCACTCCTTCTCACCTGAATGTCTGATTCATCTGACATTGCCAAGACATTAATGTGCACGGACTCGGAGTACTAGATATTGTGACTCTGAGAATAGGAATATGAAGATTGTGTGTAAAGAACGTCACTTGCTGCAGAAAACTCTAACCAAAGACGTCACCTTGTATCTGACACCTGGTCCGGTTTGAATGTTACGGATAAAAGCAACCACTGATTTCTTCTATAATGATATTAGTATCTAGCATGTACCGTACATGCTTGGCCTAATCCCAAACAAGAATGCTCCTAAAATTTACAAGATGAGGGTAAACAGGTCGTCACTACTGGACAACAACTTATTAAATACCAAAATGGACCTAATAAAATACAAAAACTAAATGCCTATACTCACCTGGGACAATAGAAAAAATTGGAGTCCGGCTCAACAGGACTGGAGTTTTCTTTTCTTTTTCTTTTTCAAAAGAAAATATAGTGCGTACAAAAGAAAATTTTCAGGGTCGACATGACCCAGTCGACGCATTTCGACTGCATTAAGCAGTCTTACTCATGAGTAATGAGTCATGTGTCATGAGTAAGACTGCTTAGTGCAGTCGACCATGAAAATTTTCTTTTGTACGCACTATATTTTCGTATGAAAAATAAAAAGAAAAGAAAAATCCAGTCCTGTTGAGCCGGACTCCAATTTTTTCTATTTCCTTCATGGGAGGCCAGGGAAGGCCGGTGTCTGAGCCACAGGTGGCTGAGCATGGAGCAACTGGGTGAGCTGGAATCAAGTTTTTGACACACTCACCTGGACTGGCTGCGTGCCAGAGATGTCAGTGTCAGTGTCTCTTTTGCCACTGATGAGCTGCAACCCCCCTTTTAAAATAAGTACCCCTCCTTGTAAAGTAAAACTAACATATACTCACGTCCTGTAGCACCGCTATTTCACAGTTATCAGCTCCCATTCTGTCGGGGATATGCATGATATTTTTTGCGACATGAGCCCTATAGCCAATCATCGGCCTCTGGTTGTCTGAGGGAAGTAACTACACAGCAGGCACTGATTGGCTGCGGGACACACATACCTAACTATGGAAGCTTAAAGGGGTCCTGTCACCAGAAAAAATGCCATGAATCTGCAAATATGGGGGTAATCTTCAGGTTAACAGAATTATTAACTTGCCAGGTGCCTGCACTTAGCTGAACGCTGTGGGGAAAAATGAACTTCATTCCCTCCCGGCAGAGTCCTGGTTTCAGTCATAGGGGACAGCACCGGCGCTGGTTCAGTCACAGAGTATACAGAGCAGCGGCGGCCCTGACTGACTGCCGGCCCCAATACAGAGCCAGTGTCAGTAAGGGCTGAAAACCTCAACACTGCCGGGAACATTCAAGTTAGTTTTCTCCCCGCAGCGTTCGGCTAAGTGTGAGCGCCAGGCAGGTTAGTAACACTATTACCCTGCAGAATATTTATTAAGCATAGTAAATAACCCCACATCTGCAGGTTATTAGCGTTTTTCCCGGTGACAGATTTCCTTTAATACTACCTAGCACCTAACGGTGTGCTGCAGATGTGGCATGCAAATTGCCTCTTCCGAGAGGAAGAGGACTTGAACTCTAGCACCACCTATTGGAAGTAGCAATACTAAAAGTCAATATCGACCCTAGACCCGCAGATGTAGCATGGCATGGCATTACATGACATAGCGTTATAATGACACATTTAAATGGCATTGGCATAGAAATATCTTAGGTAACCAACAGGCTTCAGTCTTGAGCATGTCAAGGGAGTTCATGTAATGTTTGGTCTGTCTTCGGGGGTTTAGAGGACACTTTTACAAATTTTCTATTAAAGGTGGGCATAATAGTAATAAGTTGCTTTGTGGATGTATCCTTACTGATCTGTTACTGGAGGGCTACCCCTCACTTGCTGCTCCTCTCCCCTATCACAGCATGTCACAAATCTGCTAAGTTGGCGAGTCAGTGACCATGTTCACACATTCAGTATTTTACATCAGTATTTGTAAGCCAAAATCAGGAGTGGGTGAAAAATACAGAAGTGGTGACGTGTTTCTATTATACTTTTCCTCTGATTGTCCCTTTCTGCGTTTTGACTTACAAATACTGATGTAAAATACTGACCAAATACTGAACGTGTGAACGTGGCCTCACTGTTCTGTACACTAAACTTTTTTTGGTGACTAAAGCTCAACATACACCATAGATCAAACAATTGTTCCTCTGGCTTCTATCTTTCCTGACTCTCCCATACACAGGAGCGCTCGCTCTACCAAATGCTTCGGTGTTCTCTATGAGAGAGTCGCTGCCAGATATCCCTGGCAGAGCTTATTTCCTACAAAAAAAATATAGTTCGGCAGTCCGACGTCATCTGTCGGTGGTGCCCAAACACATTACACTGTTGGCCAAACCTGTTGATATGGTAGGATTTGCCCAACGTTGGTCTAATGTGTTTCAATTTGGAGGAAATCGGGCATTTACAGAACTTTCAGGGTTTCACTATTACAGCACTTCACTCACTTTTCTATTAGACTGTATTTTAAGATTTTATTTTTATGATTGATTTGGTCAAGTACAAAAATTCAAAACTTTTTTTTTCATCTGTGATGATTAATCTTTTTTATGATGTTACAAAGACTGTTACTCTTTTGCCTTTTTCCTGTGTCAGGCACGTAGGTTTTATGTGAGCGTTGAAGGTAGAGGACACTTGAACGGTTAAAACATTTTAGAGTGCATCCACCAACACAGATCTCTAATAATAGACGTTGCACGTCTCAAGCACCAGGTTCTTTAAACTTAAGTCTTGTCAATAATGGAAAAACATTTTCTTTTCTTTGTAATTGCTTGTGCGTCATAACCGGACGGGTTTATTAGCGACTGAAAGGAAAACTGAAAATGATGATTCCACTTCTTTTGTGAAAAGCTACAGTTCTAGACTTAATAAATACTTTAATAAATAATAAGAACAAGGATGCCCAAAACTGTGGACCTGAATAACCCCTATTAGATCGGAGGAGGGAAAGGGATGACACCCTCACAAATCAACTTTTCCTTTTCCTTACACTGTTCTCATTGGGTCAACAGCGGGAGCTCATAACAGTTAATCAGTGAAGGGTCAGATGTCAGCCCCCCACCAATCCAAAAGTGATGTCCTATCCTAAGGATGTGATAGCATTTTCATACTTCTGGACAATCTCTTTAATTCCCTCCCAATTCAAATTAATTCCAGCGGAGCTGTCGGCAGCCCTCATATAGCCGCCACATAGATAACATAAAAGAACATATAAACAGGGTTTTTTTTATGGCAGAACCTCTTTAAACAGTATCTGTCACCAGGTTTTTGCCACCTAATCTGAGAGCAACATAATGTAGAACCAGAGACCCTGATTCCAGTGAGGTATCACTTACCCCTGGGCTTCATGCTATTTTTTGTTTTTTTAATAAAATCAATATTTTAACCGGCAGTTAATTATCAATAAAGAACTAGTAAACTTGTTGCCAGGTAGTCCTCCATATAATGAGCTCTGTATAACTCCACCCCCACCACTGATTGACAGCTTTTTGAAAGCCCATGCAGCCTAGTAAGGTTGGAATGAGGGTCTCT
>JARQOD010000003.1:543602200-543681351 GCA_033576555.1 Oophaga sylvatica | reverse complement strand
GCAAAGATGGTCAGAGGTCACCAATCTGTAAACAACTGCGTCTAAAAATTGTTGAACAATTTCAGAAAAAAAAAACCTCCTCATTGTAAAATTGCAAAGACTTTGAACACCACCATCTACCTTACATAATATCATCAAAAGATTCAGAGCTTTGGAGAAATCCATGTGCACAAGGAGATGGTGGGTGTTGAACTGACCCTTTGCAGTCTAGACCTTTCACCAATAGAAAAACAATTGGCGCATTATGAAACGAAAAATACGCAAAGATCCCGGACTGTGCAGCAGATAAAATTCCACATCTGACAGGAGTGAGACAACATTTCTCTCCCGTAACTCCACTGATTGGTCTCCTCACTTCCCAGACATTTACAGACTGTTGCAGAAAAAAAGAGGAGACACTACACATGGTAGACATGGCCTTTCTCCAACATTTTTTGAGGTGTGTTGCTGCCATCAATTTCTAAATGAGCTAATTTTTCCAAATAAAATGGAAGATGCTAACGTTCACCTCTGATCTGTTAAAAACAGAAAAACTGATCAGCACATCCAAGCTAGTGTGTATAGGTGCCAGCTAAGACAATAATTCTAAGAAAAAATATAGCTGCACTCTGAAATACTAAGAATAATACATTTAGAAAATCGGAACTGGATTACTGCCATAAAAAATAGGTAATTGCTACATTATGTATGGAATATTGGAAAAATGGAACTGCAAAATTGCTATGGAAAAACTACGGTAAAAAGAAGGAACTTAGCTCATAGATTGGCTCACATATATTGACCAAACAGCAATCGTCAAGGCGTACCTAATTGTTGGGTCCATAACCTGATAAGTCACCTCTCCTGGGCTGAAAAGCCTACAATTTATAGGGCATGCACTGTGTAGTGGCCGTTCTCAGGTACTGCAGCTCAGTTCTTATTGAAGTGAATGGAAGCTAAGCTCCAGTACAGAGCTGTGCTGCTCTCGCTCTGTATATGTGTAGCCCTGGTGTGTGAAGGCACACGCAGTACCCTGGAGGATGTGTGGAGAGATAGCAGTTTAATGCTAAATGAACATTCATTCCAACATGCACTTAGACACGCCCACAGGTTTATAAGCTTGTGACATCAGCAGGGAGTGGTCAGTCAGAGAGTGTCCTGTCTTCAGTCAGTTCAGTTTGTCTGAGGAGACAGTCAGTCAGCGAGAAGTCTGTGCAGGAGAGAGGAGTGAGCTGCAGATAATTCAGACGCCTGTCTAGAGGACGGTAGAGGTTCAGAGACGTGCTCCTGCCTAAAAGTATTACTGGTATTCTGCTAGCAAGCTCTGGAAGGAACTAAGAAGGAACTGACTGATATATATATCTGTGAAGTGGGGATGCTTATGCTACCAGCACGGGCAAGGCGAAAGGCACAGTGGTAGATATTGTGAGTGCTTTAGGATTGGAAGTCCTGCACTGTTAACCGGTTACTGGGACCGAAGCATCACCATAGCTTCATGCATGGTGGTAGAAGAACCAGATTTATTGGAGGGAACTACGCTTCATGCTAGTTGGACTCGTCATATTGGAAGTAAAGGAGGCCCCTAACTTGCCCAGCTGCTATCTCGAAATACATCCTCCTTGGATCAGCCTCCCTGGGACCTGCTTGAACATCTTACAAGTAAAGGTATGGAAAGACGCTGACCGTGTGAGACTGTGTTCTTTATCCGCACCCGACTTCACAAATCCATAGACTTTGAGGGGCCATCCCACCTGTAGGGACCCGACATCTAGCTGCCTCACCATCCCCTCAGAGATCTACAGCAGCGCTGGTACAAATTACCAGAGACTACAGGTGGCGTCACGAACTGTACATAAAACTATCCCCTGTAAATATTCCCCCAACATACGCCAGACCGCCAGGGCCACAGACCGAGCCACAGCTACCTGTGACAAAATCCCCATAGACTTCTACGGGCTCGCTCTGAGTACCCCATTGCCCTGGTAACCCACAATTGTGGTGGCGGGTCGACACAATTTTGGCGTCACGAACAGGATGCGAAACTCGCGAAATTGCGAGCCCTGTGTGCCTAAGGAATTGTTTTTGTGAGAAAGGACTGTTTGCTATTTTTGGCGCTAAAATCCGCCATTTTGCCGCCATATTCGCGCCCTCAGGCGCTGGAGAAGAAGGTGGGCGTACCTGTAAAAAGCGCGCTGTTGCCTGGCTCCGCCCCCGGTCTGACTCATCGGCAGGTCCTGCGACAGGAAGTGAACGCTCTGACATCAGAGCGCCTGCGACGAAGGTCCTGTCTCCACCGAAAAGGAATGAAGGAGATAGAGAGACGCTGGCGTGCCCTGAAACAGCGGCTGCTGAGGGACGCAGTGTTCTCTCCTACAAGCATAATGCCGTCTCCTGAATTCCCAAGTTCCCTGCTGAGGAAGGCTGAAGAGAAACCGAGGCTGCCCCCAAAAGTACCGATCCTGATCCCACCGATGGAGCGGTGGAGGCAAAGGAGGTTGAGGAGGTACCGCCAGTTCCGGAACGCCCGCCCGGTCAGGAGGCCGCAGCAGATGATCAATCCCTGGTAGGGACACGGCGGGGACCCAGCCGTCATGATGGAGAGCGACTGGGAAGAGATGGAGCAGCGACAGCAGCAGGTTAGTGCGTCCTCAATTGAGCCATTGCGCACACCTGCTTCCTGCTCTGCATCACACCAGCATTGTGCGTCCTATTCCGCATCGCCCCCTGCGTACACCTCTGCATCGCAATCGGCGACCCAATCTACATCGCAAACTGCGGTTACAGCTGAATCGCCCCCTGCAACGCAAATTGAGACGCAGTCGGCGTCTCACGAGAAAGAGATACCCGTTGCGCCCCTGATGGTTCATACAAAGACTGTTGCGACCCAGACTCTGATCGCAGCACATGATCTGTTCGTCATGAGATCTAGGGATCATCGCATTGTTCCAGCCCCCGGGATGGAAAGTGTAACAGAAATTAATAAAGAGATGTGAAGAACGGTAGGACCCAGACAGGGTTTACCGCAGCTGAGAAGATGTATATAAGTTTTTATAAAAGTGAAAGTAGTTTGTACCGTTAATATGAAAAATGTCTATTTAATACTTTGTGTATTTTTCTATGTTTAATGCAACGTTCAAGATATTCTCACCTCCCGGATGGGAAGAAGTTAATGTTTGTTGTTATGCATAAACAAAATTTTCTGTCTTCTTGTATTTCACAGCCCGGGAGTGCTGTCTTTTACCATGGGGGAATGTGTAGCCCTGGTGTGTGAAGGCACACGCAGTACCCTGGAGGATGTGTGGAGAGATAGCAGTTTAATGCTAAATGAACATTCATTCCAACATGCACTTAGACACGCCCACAGGTTTATAAGCTTGTGACATCAGCAGGGAGTGTTCAGTCAGAGAGTGTCCTGTCTTCAGTCAGTTCAGTTTGTCTGAGGAGACAGTCAGTCAGCGAGAAGTCTGTGCAGGAGAGAGGAGTGAGCTGCAGATAATTCAGACGCCTGTCTAGAGGACGGTAGAGGTTCAGAGACGTGCTCCTGCCTAAAAGTATTACTGGTATTCTGCTAGCAAGCTCTGGAAGGAACTAAGAAGGAACTGACTGATATATATATCTGTGAAGTGAGGGATGCTTATGCTACCAGCACGGGCAAGGCGAAAGGCACAGTGGTAGATATTGTGAGTGCTTTAGGATTGGAAGTCCTGCACTGTTAACCGGTTACTGGGACCGAAGCATCACCATAGCTTCATGCATGGTGGTAGAAGAACCAGATTTATTGGAGGGAACTACGCTTCATGCTAGTTGGACTCGTCATATTGGAAGTAAAGGAGGCCCCTAACTTGCCCAGCTGCTATCTCGAAATACATCCTCCTTGGATCAGCCTCCCTGGGACCTGCTTGAACATCTTACAAGTAAAGGTATGGAAAGACGCTGACCGTGTGAGACTGTGTTCTTTATCCGCACCCGACTTCACAAATCCCATAGACTTTGAGGGACCAGTCCCACCTGTAGGGGACCCGACATCTAGCTGCCTCACCATCCCCTCAGAGATCTACAGCAGCGCTGGTACAAATTACCAGAGACTACAGGTGGCGTCACGAACTGTACATAAAACTATCCCCTGTAAATATTCCCCCAACATACGCCAGACCGCCAGGGCCACAGACCGAGCCACAGCTACCTGTGACAAAATCCCCATAGACTTCTACGGGCTCGGCTCTGAGTACCCCATTGCCCTGGTAACCCACAATTGTGGTGGCGGGTCGACACATATACACCCTGCCATATTGACGACCATATTGATGGAAAAATTAAAAAAAGTTATGGCTCTGGGAAAAAGGGGAGTAAAAAAAAAAAATGAAAACGCAAAATCGGGAAAAACTCAAGGTGGTAAAGGGGTTAAAAATTCAAAAAGGTGACAAGACTACTTTAAAATATATCTGATACCATATTATTGTGTGCATGTTGATGGTCAGAAGTGTTAGAGATGATGGTCAGAGACGTCGATTGACTCTGCAGCGTGTGGACATTTTGCACATACTGTAATATGCAGCTGATTTTCCATCTGGATCTATTGCATATAGAGAGGGAAATAGTCATCTCGCCGTATATTGGGCACTTGGTAGTGAAAGGAATCCACGCCCGGAGCTGCCCTGGTCCTGGTTGCTTCTTGAGACGGAAATAGAAATGCATGTTCTCATAGCGTTGAAAAGTAAAACTTCAAATTTATTCAATACTTCTTGAAAAAAGGACATGTTGGTGACACAAAAGAAATCCCAAAGAGGTGCAAGACCGACGCGTTTCGACTAGAAAGAGACCATAGCTAAGACTACCTAGTCGAAACGCGTCGGTCTTGCACCTCCTTGAGATTTCTTTGTGTCACCAACATGTCTTTTTTTTCAAGAAGTATTGAATAAATTTGAAGTTTTACTTTTCTACGCTATGAGAACATGCATTTCTATTGCATATAGGACCGGTCTAAGCGTAGCCTTATAATACTTGCTTCATGTAATATGCAAAAGGCAACCGTCCAGAAATTCCTGGACAGTCCTTAAGAATAAGGCCCTTTTTTCCCCCTGTCTATAAAAACTATTTGAGGCGTCTGTAAACTTTTTGAAGCTGAAGAAACAAATTATGTTGCCTGAAATTATTCTGATTTTACAGTGAATGCAGCTGATGTCTTTATGTCAGAATTATGGGCTGTAGACACGGATCACTTATAATCATGATGATTTATTATGGTTTTCCAATGTGACTATAAAAAATATTGTCTGTCTGGTTTTTTTTTTATCTGTCAAGAAAAAATAGAAAGTCAAGTTGGCAACCCTGGGGATGGGGTCGGACTCGGTTCAGTTCTGCGCTTATAGCCACCCTCTGTTCGCATTGCCACTGTCTCCACCGAGAAACTGAACACGTTTAATATTTCACAACTGCATATTAAAGCGAGAATAAATCAGGGGTTCGTCTTACATCAGAAAACTTCCCAGTGTTTCACTGGCTATGGAAGGAGCGCAGCCTTCAAGGGGAATTCATGAATACATTTTCTGCGTATGTTTCGCTGCTGTGCCACGGAGGAACCTGTGATGTTGTTTTTTCGCTGCTCAGAATAGAGTAAGAGCGCTGGGAATTGGCCGACATCCGTAATGCTGTGGGTGTTTTTGTGGGAACGAATCGAAGAGCTGGAAGATTCAGGAGATTATTATAGAAAATAATGGAATTGGCTGGATATATTATTCATTTTTTTTACCTCAAATTTGATCAATTTTTAAAACTTTACATATGCTCTGTTCACATTATATGCTCTGGGCATGTAATATTGATGATCAGATGGAAAATGGTGCATCCAACACTGAGCACAGCTCTGTTTAATGTGGATCAGTCCCTGACGAGCACTCCAGATCTGTTCCATTTCTAAGCTGATCTGCAGTTCTCCACAGTGGCTTC
The DNA here is from genome assembly GCA_033576555.1 of Oophaga sylvatica. Taxonomy (NCBI): domain Eukaryota; kingdom Metazoa; phylum Chordata; class Amphibia; order Anura; family Dendrobatidae; genus Oophaga; species Oophaga sylvatica. The sequence continues at coordinate 543,675,426 of JARQOD010000003.1, read as the reverse complement.
TACATGTGAGGCCCCTTCACACGTCCTGGTGATTCCTGTACTGGAAAAACCAGTACGGACGGGGTCACACTAGCGATGAATACAGACCAGAGCTATGCAATAAAACATTGCCTAGCACTCGGACCAGTATTACTGTAGTCTATGGGGCAGCTCCCATCACCGTTTTTTTTTTTCTCCGTTTTCAACGTGTGGGCTCATACTCACTTGAGCCGAATTCGGATGAAAATCAGATGAAAAAAAATCGGATACAAATCTGACCAATGTTAGTCAATGGGTCAGTTTTCATTTGCGATTTTTTTCTCATCAGATATTGGTATGAGAAAAAAATCGCAGCATGCTGCGATTTGATGCGATTTTGGCATGATAATTGCTAATGCAATAGATGGTTATATAAAAAATCGCATGCAAATCGCATGTCTATTGCACATAATCGGACCATCCTGAAAACTGACCGATTTTTTTCCACCCAGTGAGTATGAGCCCTGTGAGTGAAATCGCATCGGATGCCATATGCTAGTCCGACCCCAGCCTACTGGTGAGATCCTTGGTCTGTGTCCGTGTGCCATCTGTGTGTACGTGTTACATCCGTGTGTCTGTGTGCTGTCCATGTGACACGTATGGAATGTAATAAAGCATGGAAATTAAAGAGTATGACTGTGACTGGCGGTCAAGTCATTAAGGTTACCGCCGGTCACAGGCAGCGCTTCTCACACTCAGCTCAGTGTGTTTCGGCTGGCGTGGAGAGCGGTTGCATCACTGATGTAATGTAATGTAATGTAATCTGTGTGTGATCCGATTTTCTAGCATGAGAGAATTGCAGCACAGGTGTGGAGAAGATGGAGAACATAAATTCTCCATCTTCTCCATTGTCTCTTTGCGCGTACATGAGACTGCACGCTGACATCCAAGTGCAGTCCGATGTTTCACACGCACCCATAGACTTGTATGGGTGCACGTGATCCGAATATAGGAGCCACATGCAGCATGCTTCCGAATTGGCATGAGAAAATAATCACAGATCTGCATTGCCCCATAGTATAACATTGGGCCAAGTGCTATGTGATAAAACATCGGAGAGAATTCGGCCGTGTTATACGTTAGTGTGAGCGAGCCTTAAAAAAAAATTTGCTTTGCTCACTCTCCCCAGGTGTCACGTCTCTGCCACTTCTCCCAGTGTCTGTTATTGTCTGCAGTGCTGATGTCACATTGACAGCGCTGCAGTAAATCGGTGAGCTCGGTGGCTTGTGCCATCTGCACTGGCAGAGCCGCTGAGCTCAGTTATTGGCTGCAGCGCTGTCAATGTGACATCAGCACTGCAGACAATTACCGACACCAGGAGAAGTGGCAGAGACTCAGCGATGGACCTGGAGACGGTGATTAAAGCAGAATCAGGTTTTCACATATACAGACTGTGCCTATTGAAAAGGGTTTTCTGAAAGCGGAAAACCCCTTCAAGCTGCGTTCAATATTTACATGGGGCCACCAGAGCTAATAACAGCTGATAAGCCGCTGGAGTTCTAACGTCTTTTGTGTTCCCGTATTAGTCAATGCGTGTCTGTTCTCAGTGTGTTTTTTGTTAGTTGTGTGAGGGGGAGGCATAAGATGGGGTAGCGCTGCATGTCCTGCTGGCACGGTGACTGGTAAATCCCTCAGCGACTTTGGCTTTTGTCGGGCAGCACTATTTAATTCTTGCTTTCCTGTAGTGTGTGGAAAAACCGAAGTTCTCGACAACAAGTAAAATTAAAGAAAGAGTGACATGCGCACAGTAGATATAGGTGGGACTAGTTCTATGCCCCTTCTTCAGTTCAGGTGCCCGAGACTGGACATAGAAGACTTTAAGGCTATGTTCATATAAGGGTCTCAGTGCCGAGGACCACATTGGTGACCCCAAACACCAGTGGACACGGTTTCCTCTTGCGTCAGTAATGTTTCACCTCCCAGACACCGTCCCAGGCACTTAGCTGATGTGTAGCCCTGGTGTTAGGCACACGCAGTACCCTGGAGAGTGTGTGGCGAGACAGCAGTTTAATGCTAAATATCCATTCACTCAACATATACTAGACACACCCTTAGGGTAGTGGAGTTTACTCTTGAGGGAGTGGTCAAGGTGTATGTGTTGGAGTGATTTAGTCAGTGTCCAGACTTCGGAGGGAGAGGTCTTGGAGTCAGTGCCTGGACTTCAGAGAGAGAGGACGTCTGGAGGGAGGAAGTAGTCCAGATTGCTCTATCACCAGTTCGGAAAGTGGAGTCTAGTATAGGTGGTGTAATTCACCTTAGCCTAGTCAGAGCTGTACCTCATCAGCATACACTGGAAGGAAAGAAGAAGTTTAGTGCAGAAAGTCTTCAGCATCCTGTCTAAAGGACGGTATAAGGTTCAGAGACGTGCTCCTGCCTATTGATAACTGAGCATCTGTAACTAACTTTGAAGTGAAGGAAAAGAAAGAAGTGACTGCTCGACCCTTGGCTAGTGTGAGTGCTTATGTTACCAGCGTGGACAAGGCGAAAGGCACAGTGGTTTTATTGGAATAGTGCTTACGGATTGAAGAAGTCCTGCACATTGCAACCGGTCACTGGGGACCGAAGGATCACTACTGTTACAAGCATAGTGGTAAGAAAACCAGGAATTTACCGGACCTTAGGTCGCGGCAAACAAGCCCCATATAGTCAGTACGTAACTGGGGTCAGGGGAAGTGAAGACTTTGAGTCAGTGCACGGCAAGATAAGAATTCAGCTTCCTCGCAGGAAGGCTCCTAACACAAAGCTGACTGGGCGGTACAGCTATAGATTAGCTGGAGGTATTGAGGGAACTACGCTTCAGGCTGGTTGTACTCGTTGTATTGGAAGTAAAGGAGGCCCCTAACTTGTCCAGCTGCTGTCTCAAGATACACTCTCCTTGGATCAGCCTCCCTGGGACCTGCCTGAACATCTTACAAGTAAAGGTATGGAAAGACGCTGACCGTGTGAGACTGAGTTATTATTGCATGCCTGCACAATCCCTACCTAACTACCGACCTGAGGGAAGAGTCCCACCTGTAGGGGACCCGACATCTAGCTGCATCACCATCCCCTCAGAGATCTACAGCAGCGCTGGTACAAATTACCAGAATACTACAGGTGGCGTCACGAACTGTATATAAATCTATCCCCTGTAAATATTCCCCCAACATACGCCAGACCGCCAGGGCCACAGACCGAGCCACAGCTACCTGTGACAATCCCCATAGACTTCTACGGGCTCGGCTCTGAGTACCCCATTGCCCTGGTAACCCACAATTGTGGTGGCGGGTCGACACACTGACACTGAACTAGGGAGTCGTCACATGGTCCAGAAACATTTCATGACACAAAATTAATTCTTCACACTTCCTAAGACTTCCTTGCTGACTATGGGCCAAGCCTCAGCAAAGTATCTGGTTCTCTGACCTGGCAAGCCCAAAATTTCACTACCAAAACATCTAGGACCTGATTTACACTGCCCAGTACCACTCACTTCTCTTTGCTGTTTCAGGGTTCACACAGTTGTACCTGTCCTGACTTCTGGCTCCATAAGAGCATTTAAAAAATCATCTGGCAGTGGAAAAACGACAGAAAAAAACCTCAATATCTAGAGGAAGCTGTGTTTAAAAAAAAATGCTATGTACCCAACAAATGCACAAAAAATTAGGAAAACCACCTAAATCTCCATCATAAAACTCACTCTGACCACAGTGTTTTTTGTGGCAGAAAAGTTGTGCGCTTCCAAAACCTCTGACCCTTAAGGCATTGTTCTAAAGTGGTATGTGCACACGACGTCCGAGAAGACGTCAGAAAGATGCTTCAAGGGAAAACAGCCAACGTTTTTCTGAAGCCTTGCAACTAGTCACTACTTGGATCAGTGACCAATGCATCATTGTTTTTCCAATGATTGGCTGCTGCGGTCACATTCACAAGTTCAGTATTTGTTCAGTATTTTGCATCAGTATTTGTAAGCCAAAACCAGGAGTGGGTGAAAAATACAGAAATGGTGACGTGTTTCTATTATACTTTTCCTCTGACTGTTCCCCTCCTGGTCATGGATTACAAATACTGGATGTGTGATAGTAAATTCAGGGACTGGAGTGAAGAATGATCCAGGGATTAGAAGAAGAGGAGCAGGATATAGTATGTTTATTTTATTTTGCAATATGCTGGAGAGTTTTTGTAAAACATATCTGGGGTGAATAAACCCTAGAATTACAGTACTGTAGGTCGTGTTTGTATAAGCAAAACACAATAATGAAGCTTTTGCATACAAACATGTACCCCATTTAATGATCTTCGATTGAGGACATTTTCTACGTGTCTGATTTATTTATTGACTGTAATTATTGCAGAATGTAAACTTCTGGTGTGCTTCTTAATTTTACATTTGTAGGATTCCAATTAGACCTAAAACCACTGAATATGTACAATAAATCCGGCTTGAAAGAGCGCATGCACAATGTGCCTGAGGTCATGAAGCCAGGACATGCCGTAATGATTAACAAGCTTCAGATAGGAGCCATTCAGATGATGTATGCCAGCAAAAAAAAGTACAGAAATGCCCCATATTCTCCAGGAAAAATGCTAATGTACGTACTAAATATGCTGCTGGGAATTGGACTCCCACAATACAAATATTACCAGTATTGAATGTACATTGTGTGACCTTTCTGCTACAAGTCTATGTTCTGTTCTCTTCTCATCTATTTTCCATTGTCTTTATAGAGTCGGTTTATTACCCAGAATGTCTTCACTCGCTGCAGTCTAAAAATGTTTCGTGTAACCCTAAGGGTATGTGCGCACACTGTGGATTTGCCTGCAGAATTTTCTGCACAGAATCTGCATCTCTTGGCAGAAAACGCAGGTAAAATCCGCCCAGATTTGATGCGGATTTTCATGCGGATTTGTATGCGTCTTTGTCAGCTAAATAAAGATCTATTATTTAACAAAAAAAAAGGAATTGTGATGTAATTTCTTTGTCCAACCTCTTATTTTGCATACTCCATTGAAGAATACTGTTTACACACATAGATAGATAGATAGATAGATAGATAGATAGATAGATAGATAGATAGATAGATAGATAGATAGAGGGATATATGGACAGATATATCTATAGATAGATAGATAGATAATACCAAGCCTGATGTTTAGTAATAAACATAATAACGTGGTGCATAAAGAGTTAAATAAAAACACACACACACAAAATCTGCGCAATATCTGTTTAACTTAAAAACAATTGAACAAATAATGGCGTGGGCTTCCACGCAATTTTCTGCGCCAGAGAGGGAAAGCCAGCGACTGGGGGCCAATGTTTATAGCCTGGGAAGCGGGTAATACCCATGAATCTTCCCAGTGTATGAATATCAGCCCGCAGCTGTATATTTAGCCTTTACTGGCTGTTAAAATAGGGGGGCCCCCCAAAAATGACGTTGGGTCCCCCTATCATTAATAGCCAGAAAGGCTATGCTGACAACTGTGGGCTGATATTCATAGCCTAGGAAGGGGCCATGGATATTAGCCCCCCCGGCTACAAACACCAGCTCTCAGCCACCCCAGAAATGGCGCATCTTTAAGATGCGCCAATTCTGGCACATAGCCTCTCTCTTCCCACTGCCCTGTAGTGGTGGCATATGTGGTAATAAAGGGTTGATGTCACCTTTGTATTGTAAGGTGACATCAAACCCGGTTAGTAATGGAGAGGCGTCAATAAGACACCGATCCATTACTAATCCTATAGTTGTAAATGGGTTAAATAAACACACAGCCAGAATAAAGTATTTTAATGAAATAAAACACCACACAGTTTCCCATCTTTATTGTACGCCTAATCCATGCGACGCCCTCGATCCCCTGTAAAAAAAATAAAATGATATACTCAACCGTATACTCCCTGTTCCGACATAATCCATGTAATAACGAGTGTCCCACGACGATCTCTCCTATAAGAGATGTGACCGCTCTATAGGGCCTCCAGTGACTTACTGACAGGAGACAATGGCTCCTGCAGTGTTATCACTGAGGGGTCACTGGAATTCATCCTCTCACTTGATGGCAATGCTGCATGAGAATTTTCCCACACAGCAGTGCTGCAAGTGACAGGACGAACTCCTGTGACCTGATGATGGAGTGATACAATGTGAAAGTATACCTTCCTCATTGTATCACCGGAGGCCCCTGGAGAGCGGTCACATCTCCTGATGTGACATCTCTCCACAGGCGATCATCGTGGGACAATCGTTATTATATGGATTACGTCGGAACAGGGAGTATACGGTTGTGTTTATTATTTTTTTTTTTACAGGGATCGAGGGCTTCGTGGATTAGCTGTATGGTGAGTATGTATGTGGGTTTTTTTTACTATTCAACACAGTAGCCGGATGATGTGACTACTACTGTCCCATCATCGGCTACTGATGCCACTGTAGCAGGCATAGCCGGATGGGACTAGTAGTCCCATCGGACGACGCCTGCCTACACACAGACACGTGCACACACACAGCCGGGCACACGCCCGCACACACACATAGAGCCGCACACACACACATAGATACACACAGACACCCACATATTCACCGCACACACACAGTCTCCGCCCACACTCCGCCTACACACTTCCCTCCTCCCGATCTGCAGCGTTTCTCGCACCCACATCCGCATCAAATCAGATCATTTTTAAACCTGCTGTTTTGCTGCGGATGTGCCTGACTCTATGCAAGTCAATGGGTGCAGAAACGCTGCAGATCTGCAAAAAGAATTGACATGCTGCGGAAAAAAAAACGCTGCAAATCCGCCCGTATTTTTCCGCAGCATGTGCACACCAAACCTCAAAATCACATGGCTGTGCATGGATTTGATGCAATTCCGCGCGGCCAAAAACGCTGCGGATCTGCATCTAAAGCCGCAGCGTGCTCACATAGCCTAAGGGTATGTGCACACGTGGAGTATTTGCTGCAGATTCTTCTCTACTAAAAACTAGTGTTGGTAGGAAAAACGTGGTGTAAAATTTTTATGTATCTTTTATTATGTGTCCTACTTGCATTTCTTCCCATTTATTTGAATGGGTGAAAAACATAGCAAAAGTGCTAAAATAATTGTCATGCTGCAGATTTAAAGAAAAACGAACAAGCAAAAAAAAAATATGATCTGATGGTTTGTAAAGTGCAGTGTTTTTTTACCCTTGAAAAAGTGTAAAAAAAAAAAAGTAGAAATGCAACGTGTGAACAAGCTCTAAAGGACACCTGTCACATTGAAATTGCAGCATAGTGTGGGTTGCATGTTTAGTGAAAAATGAGCTGAACAGGTCCCCGTTGCTTCATGTTTCGATGTCACAACACATACAGGGTTTGCCTAACAAACAGGAAATCCCCTCATGTGTTGCGGATGTCGAACAGCCGTCAGACATGCAGCTGTGGGGACTCGCACCTGTTTTTCGAGCATGCCGAAGACACTCGGCTAGCACCCGAGCATGCTCAGATAACACCTTATCCAGCACGTTCACGCATCACTAGTTAACATACATAATTATCTGTAAGGATTCAGCAAGATTAGTAAATTAGTGATGTAAATGTCTGCTCATCGTAGGAGTCCAGTGGGCGGTCCTATTCTGTAAGTGAGGCTCTGTCTCTGGTGTACTTGGCTCAATCATTCTTTTTGTGGTCGCTATTACCTTTAATGACTTACATGTAGTATTACAATTCCATAGTGCAAGGGGGATGAGTAGTCAGACATGGCCGCCATCATCGATCACAGCTGATTGCTGTGGGTTAGAGAAGCCAGATCGGTGAGGATCAGTTGATCACTGCAGAGGCTTCTAAATTAAAGGGGTTGTTTTTGTGATCACACCCATTTAAAGGTAATAATTTATAATAATATAGTTACCCCCATATGAAAATAAGTAACAATAGCATTACCCTTGGGATTTATTGTGCCATTCCTTAAAGGGATAATCACATTCTGGACATTTATGGCCTAATCAGGGGATATATGTAAGAAATCTGTCCGTGAAAGACACAGATGGAACACAAACGTCAAAAAAGCAGGTCTGAATAAGTCCTTAGGCCATCTTCATATGTTGCGATTTTGCTATGTTTTTTTTTCTGCAGGCAAAGCTTGCTCTCTTGGCAGTAAAGAAGCCACTAACAAAACGTAGGTTTTTGCTGCGTATCTGCTGCGTTTTTGCTACTTTTTTTTGCTGTTTCTTAGCGCCCCCCCAAAAAACGTGATGTAACTTCACCAAAAACCCAGCAAAACCTGATACCTGTGTTTTTTGTTGTGTTTTTGCACTTACTCATTGCTTTCTATGGGTGAAAAAACGCTGCAAAAACGCTGAAAGAAGCGACATGTTGCAGTTTGCAAAAAAGCAGCAGTTTTCCAAATCAGTGAGGAAAAAAAAAATGTATATGCATAAGATTTCTGATATCTCATAGACTTTGCTGCTACTGTAAAACGCAGCTTAAAATTTGCATTAAAAAAAATCAGCAAAAACGCAACATGTGAACATAGTCTTATGGTGATTTTTGGACCACGTACAGAGCAGGTTGGGAATTACAGTTAATTTTCTCTTTCAGCTGTCATCTATATAACAAAGCAATGATTATGCTAACCACCCAACAATGTACTAATTGATGACAACATTCGTCTTGATCGGACCTTGTTATTATTATTATTATTATTAGTGCAGCCTGAGCCAAAGCGAGGGAATGCCTTCTGTATATTTAGTAGATCTCAATATTTGGGTACCTTTTAAACACACACACAAAAAAAAAAATCACATAATCTTTTCAAAAGCAAAATGGTTTGGTTTTCATGGCAACCACACAAAGCCCTCAGCTTGCTCCTCATTGTGCGAGATATATGTGTGTGGGGGAGGGGAATGGGGCAAGCTGTCAAAATTACTAAATTAATGTAAAACGCTTAAGTGCTAAGGGGGTTGTAAAGTGTGCCTGGTACTGGGGTGATAAATTACCCGTGTACGGTGGACCGGGGCATTGTGCATGGATTTTAATTCAAGTTCAATGTTTTTTTTTTAACATCTTATTTGCCTACAAAATATTTATTGTGTAATATGTGGTGTATAATTGTATGGCATATCTAACTCCGTACATATTACATCCAATGCGGAAAGTCACAAAGTTTATTCCGTCTGATGTGTGAGGAACCAGAATAACCATCATGTAACTATATATGATCTCATTCATTGGGATCCAGTGGTTTTCCATTAAAGAGGTTGTGCTACAATGGATCTTATCAACCAGTCACATTGTAGGTGATAAGTTGGCAATCATTGGAAGTTCCACTGCCAGGATCCAGTGATGTAACTTGATGCCAATAGGCCCCAATGCAAAATTTCCAAAAGGGCCACCAACTATGACTGGTCTTCATTAGTACCATAGATAATGAATGTGTCATTCTCAAAGGGGCTTAATTCAGCGGTAACGCTTCTCCTTGTGGAGAGTACCAAACCTGTGCAAGGAGACTTATAGGCCACGCAATGCTCCTCTGGGAAATTAAATATGCAAATTGCCTATTGAGAGAGGAAAAGGGCTAGAATTCTAGTGCCACCTATTGGAAGTAGTAATCCTAAAAGTCAATATCAACCCTTTAATGAGCCTTGCCACATAACTTAGGTCACGTTCCCACCTTCAGTATTTGGTCAGTATTTTACACCAGTATTTGTAAGCTAAAACCAGAAGTGGAATAATCTGAGGAAAAGTATAATAGAAACACGTCACCACTTCTGCATTTTTCACCGACTCTTGGTTTTGGCTTAAAAATACTGACCAAATACTGAAGGTGAGAACGTGGCCATAGGATAAAAGATTTAGTCCTCTTCCTCTCTGAAAAGGCAATTTGCATATTCCAAAATGGGATGCGGAACCCCAAATCTTGTCATTAGTGAGGGTCCTAGAGATACCTGTTCCGACACGCACCACAATTGTGGATACCAAGGCTATGGGGTACTCGGAGCCGAGCCCATGGAAATCTATGGGAGTTGTCACTGGTAGCGGTGGCTCGGTCCGTGGCCCTGGCGGTCGTGCAATGGGGAATATTTACAGGGGATTTTAAGGATAGGTAGTTCGTGACGCCACCTGTGGTATCTGGTTAATTGGACCAGCGCTGCTATAAGGACTTTCACAGGGATGTTATGGGGCAGCTGGGTGGTAAGTCTCCCACAGGTGAGACTGGTCCCTGGAAGTCTATGGTGGTGATGCAGGGTGTAGTTAATAATTCAGTCACACACAATGCAGCTTCTTTTCATACCTTTTACTGGTAGATGGTTCAAGCAGATCCCGGGGAGCTGGTCGGGGTGGAGAATGCACATTCGGGTAACCGCTGAGCAGGTTAGAGGCCTCCTTTACTTCGTATATCTCAGAGTCCCAACTTGCATGAAGCGAAGTTAACTCTACAATCTCCAGCTTTCTCAATAGCTGACAAGCCCGGCCGACTTTGTGGTGGAGACTTCTATGGCTCTGACTAGCAGATGTTGAGAGAACTAAGTCTATATTTGCTGATCAGGCTAGACTCCTGTTTTCCCTATCTCCGGTTACGTATCAGCGCTTGGGCTGCTCTCTGCGACCTGTAGTCCAGATGCCTCAGAGTATCTTGTTACTATGCTTGAAACTCTAGCAACGCTTCGGACCCCGGTGTCCGGTTATTTAGTGCAGGCAATCCAATACCTGAAGCACTTCTCTATGTCTTCTCCACTGCGCCCTTCGTCCTGATTTTGCTCTTTGCATAAGCACTTGTAGCTTTCAATGGAAATGCCAGCTTTCTCCAGAGCTCGCTGAGTAGCTCTCAGTTTCCTCCTTGTTTCAGCTTCTGTTGAGGTACTGATTAAGGGTAGCTCTGACTAGGCTAGGATGATGCACTTCACCCGTACTAGCCTCCACTTCTTTGTCAGGTGAGCTACGCTAGCTCTGCGAGGATTCAGTCCTCTCTCCTCTCCAAGTCCAGACTGAACTGGCACTGAACTGCACTGTTTGAAGACAGGAAACTCACTGGTCTACACTGTCCTGAGACAGGAAGCTTGACTGAGCTCTGCTACGTGTCACTACCTCCTATACCCCTGGTGGGTGTGTCTGAAAGTGTGAGTGACGTGAATGATAACAAGCTTTTGTGGTTACCTTCCTGTGCATTCTCCTGGATTTTATGTGTGCCTTACATAGCTGGGCCACACATCCCCCCTTGGTTAAACACAGCACTCCCGGGCTGTAAAAGAGAAAAAGAAACATTTTTGGTTTTGCATTAAACAACAACATTTTAACTCTTCCCATCCGGGAGGTAAGACTTCTTGAACGTTACAATTTGTACATTAGAAGAATACAAAAGTATCAAAAGTATCAAAACATTCTCATATTACTAGACAATATTCTTGTGGAGGACCCGCACCAAAAACCTCCCACGTGGGTCCTGGGTGGGCTGCAGGACTTCTGACTGCAGACCTCACTCTAGGCCACACCATACGGGTTTTTCTTCAGAGGTAGATAGTAATGGTTTCGTGTAAAACCAAGATAATGCACCATAGCGCAACTATTTACAAAGCAAGTTCTTGGGCTGGCACAGTCCACAGCCACGCAGTCCGTGAAAAGACACATTTCAAGACATATAAATAGAAATCACATTAATAACTTTTTCAAACTTTATACATTTTGTCAGTGACAATAAACCCTGTCTGGGTCTTGCTAACTAGTTTTTACTAGGACTACTCCTGATAGCGAATAGGTAGTTTTCCTCTAGTGATACGTTCTGACCTACGTGGGGTAGCGTCAGGTATAGTAGTCTCTAACCTTTCTGTTCTGCGTAACGGCAAACTATAGACACGACTCCACCTCTCTAGGGACCTGGCAAGCATGCTAGTGACTGGACGAGGTGGTACTGCTTCACCAGCTTCACCAGAGGACTCCACTTCTTGTGGTGCTGCTTCTTGTGGGTCCGCTGCTTCGGGTTCTGATGGTTGAGGGTCTGCCGGAACAGGTCCTTCTGGAACTGGCTCTACTGGCACAATTGGTATGACTGGTTGTAGAGACTCCTCTTGCGTTTGATAAAACTGCAGCACAGGAATAATTACAGCGTCTCCCAATCTGGGCCAATCCGCAGGTAAATCTCCCAAATCCGTGTGTATGACCGCTTCATTATTTTCTTCCTGATTGACAACAGGGTTTTCTTCACGGAGCTTTAATGGGCAAGGACACAACTTTAAATGATCTCTGGACACCGTTGCCGTCGTTTTTCCTCCATCCTTACTAATGGCACAGACCTTTCTGTTATCAAAATTGGAATTTTGCACGACATATGGCTCCTGTTCCCACTGATCATCCAACTTGTGCATTCTTCTTTTCCTTTTGAGCACCATTTCTCCAGGCATAAAAGGCTTAGCGGGAGCATTTTTGTTATAGTTCTTCTCTTGCTTTTCTCTTACTTTGTTGAGACTGTCTTCTACGCAGGCTTGTACTCTCTTGTACTGTTCCTGTCGAGTTGTGTCCCAATCCTTAGCATTGTCATCAGCCTCTGGTTCTACCACTCCCAGCTCCAAATCCATTGGCAGTCTTCCAGGTCTTGCTCTCATAAGGTAGGCTGGAGTGCAGTTGGTGGAACTTACTGGTATGTGGTTGTACAAGTCAACCAGGTCAGGTAACAAGTCTGGCCACCGATTTCTTTCTTCCAGGGGTACAGTTTTCAGTAAATCCATGACAATGTGATTCATCTTTTCACAAAGGCCGTTGGTCTGAGGGTGATATGGTGTTGTTCTGATCTTTTTACATCCATACAATTGACAGAATTCTTGAAACAGTTCAGCTTCAAAGGCTGGACCTCGATCAGTCAGTACCTGCTCTGGATATCCGTGTGGTCTGCAGAAACTTGCTTGGAAGACCTTGGCTGCTGTCTCTGCTGTCAGATCTTTGACAGGGGCGACCACCAGGAATTTGGAATAGTGATCCACCATGGTCAGGGCATATGAGTATCCTGACCTGCTTGGGGACAACTTGACGTGATCCAATGCCACGATTTCCAGGGACGAGTCGTCCGGATAGGCTGCAGGGGTGCCCTCTGACTATGATAGTCTTTTCGTCCGAGTCCACAGGGTCCACAGTTCCGGCACCACTTCTCGATGGAGCTGCGCATCCCTACCCAGTAGAACCGACACCTCAACAGGGTCTCCAGCTTTTTCCAGCCAAAGTGTCCTGCTTCATCGTGGTAGGCTTCCAACACCATATGGATGTCTGCTCTGGGCACCACTATCTGCCAAACCATCTCATGGGTCCTTGGGTCGACGTATCTCCTGCACAACTTCTCTCGGTATATGAACAACCGGCTTCTCTCATTCCACAGGAGCTTTGCTAGTATAGGTGCGTCTTTCTCCAAGGAGGAACCTTCCTGTTTTATCAACTCCTTGATACGGCTGACCACTGGATCGCTGTCTTGAGTCTCCTTCCAGCTGTGATGGGGTAAAGGGTTCAACATCTCACCACACCGCTTTCTGTAGACTCGTTGCTCTTGGACCATCCCATTTCGATGGAACGCAGGTAGCTCGATTTCTTCCAGATCATCTGATTCTTCCTCCGTGTCGGATTCATGCGGCATTCTGGACAAGGCGTCCGCGTTGGCATTTTTACGGCCCGCTCTGTACTTGATGGTAAACTGATAATTTGACAACCGAGCCATCCAACGTTGCTCCATGGCTCCCAGCTTGGCTGTTTCCAGATGCATCAAGGGTTATTGTCTGTAAACGCAGTGAACCTGTTGGAGGCAAGGTAATGTTTAAATCTTTCGGTAATGGCCCAGACCAGCGCCAGGAACTCCAGTTTGAAGCTGCTATAGTTTTCCGGATTCCTCTCAGTTGGCCTGAGTTTTCTGCTGGCATATGCGATGACTTTTTCTTGGCCGTTCTGCTTCTGACTGAGGACCGCTCCAAATCCTTCGTTACTGGCATCTGTGTATAGCATGAACGGTTGGCTGTAATCTGGGTAGGCTAAGATTTCATCGCCGGTCAGGATCTCTTTCATCTCTTTGAATGCCTCAGCTTGTTCTTTTCCCCAATTGAATGGAAGGTTTCTGCTCTTAAGAGGTTGTCCTACCAGGAGGTCCTGCAAAGGCGCCGCTTTCTTAGTGTAATCTTTTACAAACCTCCTGTAGTAACCTGTTAGTCCCAGGAACTGACGCACCTCCTTTAGGTTCTTCGGCTCTGGCCATTTCTGAATAGCTGTGACCTTCTCGGGGTCCGGCGCTACTCCTTCGGAACTGACAATGTGTCCCAAGTACTGTACCTTCCGTTTGAGCAGGTGGCATTTAGAGGGCTTTAGTTTCATCCCAAACTTGGACAATGACTCGAATACCTCCGCCAGGTGCTTCAGATGATCTTCATATGTCTTAGAGTACACAATTACGTCGTCCAAGTACAGCAGCACAGTTTCGAAGTTGAGATGTCCCAGACAGCTCTCCATCACCCTCTGGAATGTTCCTGGGGCACTGCTGAGGCCAAACGGCATTCTGTCAAACTCGCAGAGTCCCATTGGGGTGGTAAAAGCAGTTTTCTCCCGGTCCTCCTCAGCCACAGCTACTTGCCAGTACCCACTAGTAAGGTCGAGGGTAGAAAAGTAGTTAGCCGTTTTCAGAGCAGCTAAGGATTCCTCTATGCGTGGTAATGGGTATGCATCTTTATGTGTTATACGATTTACTTGCCTATAATCTACACACATTCGCATGCTACCATCCTTTTTCTTCACTAGAACTAGAGGTGCTGCCCAGGGCTACAACTATCCCTTATCACCCCGGCTTCTTCATGTCATGCAGCATTTCCTTAGCTTTCTGATAGTGGGCTGGAGGTATAGGCCTGTACCGCTCTTTGATGGGAGGATGACTGCCTGTAGGGATATGATGCTGTACTCCCTTAATGGTCCCAAAGTCAAGTTGGTGCTTGCTAAATACTTGTGCGTACTCTTGTACCACCCGTAGTACCCCCTGTTTCTGGTGGACGGAAGTGGTGTCTGTCCCTATATGAAGCTGCTGACACCAGTCCGCTAACGGGTTGCCGGATCATTATCCTCCGCTGGTTGGCGGGAGGCTAAGGACTCGGTTGTGAGGATAGAATTATTATCTACGGCATGTAATTTAGCAACTGTAGCATAACGTGGCAAATTTACTTCATCGTCCCCCCAGTTGAGAAGTCGTACTGGTACTCTCCCATTTACTACTTCCACTACCCCTCTAGCAATCATGAGTGTAGGTCTGTGTTCTGAGCGATGGGTTCTACTACTGCTTGGTAGTTCTGTCCTCTCAGACCTATGGCTGCTCTACACCATATTAACATTTCACTCATTGGGGGTATTACAATGGGGTTCGAGTCTGTGACCCGTACATTACCGATTTCACCATCTGTAAGCTTCGCTTGCTGCTGGCACATCAGGGCCCGGATCTCCCTCTGGATCACTCCCTTCTGCTTTGGCTTGGCAACTTCAGCGAGCTGTTGGAGCAAAAACACAACTTCTCCCAGACAGTTACTGATAATGTTAGTACCTAGTATCACATTTAGACCATTTTCCTCATTTACAGTCCTGACTACTAGGAGTCCCTGATCCTTCAGCTCCACCCTGCCCACTTTTACATTTACGTTTTGGCTCCAATTACTTCAACAGGGAGACCATTGGTAGCGTACACTGTCAAGTCAGGGCTCGGGGGCTGGAGGCTGTCCATGGACCAAAATTTATTGTAAAGGACATCAGGTATGATGGTCACCTGAGATCCAGTGTCCAGCAGTGCAGGGATTGCAATCCCGTCCAGAATCATGGACAGGTAGGGCCGTCCAATCACGAACCTGCGGTTCCAGTCTAAGGGGCCTGATGAGTCTACTCCTGGGTGTTGGCCCTCTGACCCAGGATCGACTCGTTTAAAGGACATTGCTGAGCCATATGACCTTTTTGGTTGCAGCGGTAGCAGATGATCTCCCGGCGAGGATGATGTTGCTCAGGAGTCGCTCCTGGGGTGGCGTGGTCCTCCTCCGATGAGGCGACGTCCTCCATTTCCTCCGGTTCGTCCAAGGAACATCCTCCGGACAGTCGGCTAGTAGGATCTTTCCTCCTTCCTCTTTCCGCAGTTGCAGGGCATCCATTACAGTGGCCAAGTTCTTAGTCAGCTGGCGAACTTCTGAGCGCAGACATTCCAACTCACTAGGGGGCGCCACCTGCATTGTAGCTTCTGCCACCTGCGGGGAAAAGGTGGGTACTGCCGGCTTTAGAGTGGCTTCACCCGGGTGACACTGATTTGCCACCTCAGGCTTTTCCAAAGTTCGCAGCCCTTTTATTGCCATGTCTTTTAGGGCATCAAAAGTGGCATCTGGATGATCTAAGGACCACCAGTTTACAGTCCTGCCTTCCTCTGGAGACCTCAGTCCCCGCACGAATTGCTCTTTCAACATTTGGCTCTCATCAATGGGACTTGTAGGGTTAGCCTGTTTAAGAGCTCGCAGGGCCCCCTGTAGTCGGCAGGCGTAGTCCCTAATACTGTCACCCAGTCTCTGGACGCACTGATAAAATGCCATCCGGAGATCCGTTTCTGTGCGGTCCTCAAAGATGGCCTGTAGCTTTAAGAGAATCGCAGGTACCGACTCCTGGTCTGCAGTGGGCCAAGTCTCTACTTCTCTCTCAGCCGCACCAGCTAACTGTCCTATTACCACAGCAGCTTTTTGCTTTTCAGTCATTGAGTACATATCCAAAATACTACATATCTTCCGTTTAAATCCTGGCAGGGTGTCTGGCTCGCCGCTGTACTGGGGAAGCCACTTCGCTCCAGGCATGTATGGGAGCGTTAGGGGCATAAGCGGGACCACCGGACCAGGTGAGGGGCCTGCACCCCCATCCTGCGGCACGACGCCAAGCGGTGGGCTATTAGGGCCTCCAGCGGGGGCCGCTCCGTCTGCCAGTTGCTGCGACATATTGGCGCCCCCTTGGTTAATCTGAGCCTACCTCTTTCACAGGCTGCAGCGTCGCAGGCACAGCGGTGGAGACAGGACCTTCGTTGCAGGCACAGCGGTGGAGACAGGACCTTTTGTCGCTGGACTGTGATGTCAGAGCGTTCACTTCCTGTTTCACAGGACCTGCCGCCGCGTCAGAGTTGGGGCGGGGCCAGGGAACCCGCGCGCACTTTCAGGTACGCCCCCCTTCTTCACCAGCGCCTGAGGGCACGAATTTTGCGGTAAAGATGGCGGTATTTTGGCGCCAAATGCAGCACACAGTTCAATAGACACACAGGACTCACAATTGCAAGCTTTCGTATCCTGTTCGTGACGCCAAGTTGTTCCGACACGCACCACAATTGTGGATACCAAGGCTATGGTGTACTCGGAGCCGAGCCCATGGAAATCTATGGGAGTTGTCACTGGTAGCGGTGGCTCGGTCCGTGGCCCTGGCGGTCGTGCAATGGGGAATATTTACAGGGGATTTTAAGGATAGGTAGTTCGTGACGCCACCTGTGGTATCTGGTTAATTGGACCAGCGCTGCTATAAGGACTTTCACAGGGGATGTTATGGGGCAGCTGGGTGGTAAGTCTCCCACAGGTGAGACTGGTCCCTGGAAGTCTATGGTGGTGATGCAGGGTGTAGTTAATAATTCAGTCACACACAATGCAGCTTCTTTTCATACCTTTTACTGGTAGATGGTTCAAGCAGATCCCGGGGAGCTGGTCGGGGTGGAGAATGCACATTCGGGTAACCGCTGAGCAGGTTAGAGGCCTCCTTTACTTCGTATATCTCAGAGTCCCAACTTGCATGAAGCGAAGTTAACTCTACAATCTCCAGCTTTCTCAATAGCTGACAAGCCCGGCCGACTTTGTGGTGGAGACTTCTATCGCTCTGACTAGCAGATGTTGAGAGAACTAAGTCTATATTTGCTGATCAGGCTAGACTCCTGTTTTCCCTATCTCCGGTTACGTATCAGCGCTTGGGCTGCTCTCTGCGACCTGTAGTCCAGATGCCTCCGAGTATCTTGTTACTATGCTTGAAACTCTAGCAACGCTTCGGACCCCGGTGTCCGGTTATTTAGTTCAGGCAATCCAATACCTGAAGCACTTCTCTATGTCTTCTCCACTGCGCCCTTCGTCCTGCTTTTGCTCTTTGCATAAGCACTTGTAGATTTCGATGGAAATGTCAGCTTTCTCCAGAGCTCGCTGAGTAGCTCTCAGTTTCCTCCTTGTTTCAGCTTCTGTTGAGGTACTGATTAAGGGTAGCTCTGACTAGGCTAGGATGATGCACTTCACCCGTACTAGCCTCCACTTCTTTGTCAGGTGAGCTACGCTAGCTCTGCGAGGATTCAGTCCTCTCTCCTCTCCAAGTCCAGACTGAACTGGCACTGAACTGCACTGTCTGAAGACAGGAAACTCACTGGTCTACACTGTCCTGAGACAGGAAGCTTGACTGAGCTCTGCGTGTCACTACCTCCTATACCCCTGGTGGGTGTGTCTGAAAGTGTGAGTGACGTGAATGATAACAAGCTTTTGTGGTTACCTTCCTGTGCATTCTCCTGGATTTTATGTGTGCCTTACATAGCTGGGCCACACATACCTCCCTCATTGTAAAGAAATGTAATACCTATCCTTTGGATAGGTGGTAAATAGAAATGAGTATTTTTATTCAAGGAGAATATAATTCTCTAGAATACAAATTTTTGGGAATTTGATCAATGCAAATTTAGCAAAGTGGCGGCCAGCTAACTACTATATTGCTGAAATGTAGAGGGCCAACAAAAGGTCCAAGTAAAATTAATACTCAACTCACCGTCACCTATCTGACCGCCCCCACAGCCCACCGTCCGATCCTCCGCGCCTCTGCAATGGAGGCTGGACAGGTTAGCAGTATTAATGGAGGGACCCCCAGAGCATAATAAGAAACATTCTATTCAAATTGAATAAGTTTGATTGCAATCAAATTTCCCTGCTAAATTTGTGCGACTGTTCGAATTCTAATCTCGTCAGATTCGATCATCTCTAGAGTTACGTTGTAAAGCCACATTCACACGTTCAGAATTTGGTCAGTATATTACCTCAATATTTGTAAGCCAAAACCAGAAGTGGATGAAAAATACAGAAGTGGTGACGTGTTTCTATTATACTTTTCCTCTGATTGTTCCCCTCCTGATTTTGTCTTACAGATACTGAGGTAAAAAACTCACCAAATACTGACTATGTGAACATGGACTAATTGTTAAACAATCCTTCCTTTTAATCCATTATTAGCTATGGGTAACATCGGTTTTTGCTTTAGAAACTATCCTTTATAACCGGCATCGTAAGCATGCCGAAATGTTAAAGCAGTTATCCAGGACTATATAATTTTTTTTACTATGTCCTAAGAACTAACAGACAGGCAGTTGTTAACTACCTAAATGTTTATGCCCATCGCAGATGTCTGCCGGCATAGAACTGTCACTGACTGCTCCTGCCGGCGATTCTGCGTTTTCCACTGACCTCACGTCAACAGGGCAGCGGCTTCTCTTCCGCTTTGCTCTTTTGAAGGGCATGACTGATGTCATGCTAATTGACAGCAGGCTCCTCACTGCCTAACTGCGGGAATCCTGCTGTTAATCAGCATGACGTCGGCAGTCACGCCCTGTTGACAGAGCAGCCCGGGAGAAGAATAGCTGATCTGTTGACGTGGAGCAGCAGAATCGCCAGCAGGAGAGGGCCGTGACTTATCTGAGCGGACACCAGATACAACAAGCAGGTGGTTGAAACTAATTATTTGCAACTACCTTCCCTTTACTTTTTTTTCATATAAGTCAAAAAACTAATTTAGTCCTGGATAACCCCTTTCATTGAACAGAGCAATGAATTTGAAGCTGCAGGACATGTGGTGTCCACTAATTAGATGAATAGGGTAAAATTAATGAAAATTAGATGACACTACATAAAATTATTCTTTATGAAAAATGACCAACAATGCTGATCAACATCCGTCTTGATCTAAACGCATGAACTCATTGATCATTGGTTCCCGTCAAACCTATTCCTGCAAGAAGCGAATCCTGGAAATGGTTTGATCTATTGATCTGGCACATCATCTCCTGCTGTATTATCCCCGATGTGCATATTAACATGGCTTTGTCGTAAGATATTAAAGGCTCTGTGTTATTTTGTATAATAAATCAGACCTCCTTGGGATACGGCAATACCCAAAGGGTTGTGCTGTGCTTCAGCCCGCAGCGTCTGCAACTGTTTTATGTTTGGCTTCTATCAGCCAGACACCAGTAATATATTCACCGGGAGCAACTCCATCTGTGGCCACCATGGAATTCATTGCAGAACGCTTGGCTGCTGGTTTTATAAAAATGTGATGTGTACATTTTCTTCTAATCCATGTTTGGCTGGGAAGAATGGGTGCATTGTAGAAACACAAAGTAAACCGGGGCTGCAAAAATGTGTTCACCTATGGAGAAGTATTAATACTTTAGGGTATTGCTACTTAAAAAAGGTAAGGTTACCCCTTTCTTCAATAAATCGTGTTCAAAGGTTGAAATTGCTACTGGAATTTAACTCCATTAAAGTAAATGGAGGTCAGATGCAATACCACACGTCACCTGTGGACAAGAGAGGTGCTGTTTGTGAAGGAAGCAGTTTTGTTTTTCTAAACTTGTACAACCCCTAATAAAGTCTATCATTCCAAAGATTTTTCTTTTGGATGAGATTTTGCCCACTTTACTGGCACCCTAATATTCCGTGCATGTTCCACCTGGAAAATCTGCTGTGCATCCTCCGCTCATGAACATATCCCAAGGGTGGATTCTCACACACTGTAGATTTTGTTGCAGACATTTCTATTGATCTGAATGGGATTTACAGAAAAGCACGAGTTTCCGTAACAAAATCTAAGCAAGTACACAACGTGTGAACGCGATATCGCTCAATGAGTATGTGTTGTTAAGCTTCAGAATTATAAGACATCGTGAAGAATAGTCAGGCGACTGACTGGACTGTAACATTGATATCTTTTAACTGATTAATTTAAAGTGCCTCCTGTAGCTACATATTCCTTGATGCTTCTCTATAAACTATTGTAAATGTTCTGTAAGATCCCGATTTATTGAAGAAATCAGGTCAGCGGAAAGAAAATCAGATCCTGGTAAGTCTGTGCACGTGAATGGTACAGTATAATAATTCTCTATCTGGGTTATGCTTAACCTAGGAGAAAATGAAGACTACTATGTGCTAAGCCTGGCAGAATAACACGTCTATTAAAATCTGAGTACAAGAAGAGCACTGTAATAGATTAGTGTAATGATGAGGGGAGAATGATGAGATATAATGAGCTTTGACACAATTCACAGTGCCATTGCTCGGTAATTAGTAAAAGGTTGGGATTAGTGATGAGTGAATGTTCTTGGATAAGGTGTTATACGAGTATAACTGAGTGACTTTGGCGTGCTCGAATAATATGTTCAAGTCCTCGCGGCTGCACCTGTTGCGACTGTTTGACAACCGCAACACATGCAGGGATTGCCTAACAAACCGGTAATCCCTGCATGCGTAGCGGCTGTCGAGCTGCCCCGAGACATGCAGCTGCGGGAACTTGAACATTTTATTTGAGCACGCCGAAGTCACTCAGTTATGCTCGGATAACACCTTATCCAAGCACGTTCACTCATCACTAGCTGGGATAGATCCGGTGTAGCATGTTTGCTTAGTATTAGGAATATGGGCATTGGGACACCATTAGTGCATATGGGTATCATAGAACAGTGTTCCCCAGCTCCAGTCCTCAAGAGCCACTGACATCATCTTTTCAGGATTTCCTTAGTAATGTAGAGGTGACAAAATTAGCACCTAGGCAAAACTAAGGAAATTCTGAAAACATGGTCTGTTGGAGGCTTTTGAGGACTGAGCTTGAGGAACACTGCCATGGAGGGAGTTGTACTTTCTGGATCCCTCTAAGAGCAAGAGCATGAGGCCCTTTAGGAGCAGCTCCATATTTGGTGGACCGTGACTATCCATATATTACATGGTTGGCCACTCATTCTCATGGCTTGCATCAGCTGGAACATCTTGTAAAATAAAACTCCGTATGAGGCAGCGGCCACCAAACAATGTACAGAGCATGTACAGAGCGGTGATGCTCCACTCAATCCATTGTCTGCATTTGGCCGGAGCAGATAGCTGATTAATGGGGTTGGAAAGCGTCAGACCCCCATCAATCTCATATTGATCACAGATCCTATGGATAGGCCTGCAATATATTAGTGCCCGGCAACTTCTTTACTACAGACAGTAAAGCTCTCTTCCAAACAGTTGTGATTAGAAGTCTTATATGCTGTCAAGTTTTCTACCCAATAAGAAAGCAAAATTACACCCACTTCACCAGTAATGTACACAGATGCATCATAAAGCACGCACAGACCAATTTAGGTGGGCGATTTATAATGCATTCATTTCCCCTTTTGGTGGCGCCGTATAGGAATATAACACTTGATGAGCAGATTACAGCTAATTATTACAGGACACCCAGCGATCAGTTTTAATTTTGGAGAAGACTTCTGAAAAAAAGTGCTGTCACAATCCATTACAGAAGATTCCAGTGTAGGGCTCTTCAAGAGAAACAGAAATTAGTTTGTTCCCTTCAAATAATTTGCATTTTCGATGAGTATCTCTATGAAAGTCTACCAGACCACTGTGGCAGAGAGCAGACTTGTGCATTTAGTTGATAATACATCTTGTGAGTAAAGGCAATGGACAGTCTGCTTTGGATGGATTGCTGACAATTGATTCTAGAATATTGGCCGGCTTGATGGTATAGATTGTGGAAGACATGATCAATGAACGAACCAAGGAAATGTTTTATATGGAGACTTGAGTGATTGATGGAGATTGAGTGAGTAAAAGGTAGTCATATTCATAGTTCGTTAAATCTGCAAGTTTATTTTGCTCCTTTTTAGGAAATCTGGTTGATAGCAATATCTACGGTAAAGTTTATAGACCGCGGTCCTGCAACCAGTGAGAACTCTGTCCCCCAGGTACCATACATTGTACAGTCAACAAGATAAATGATGTGGGAACCCTAAAATGGGATATTGTAATTTATAAAAAAAAAAAATACACCCCCGCATCACTGATCAAGTGTTAATTCTGAGATTATTTTTGCTACCAACGCTGAAAAAGAAACCACCAGTGGCCTGATAGGAGCCTCATGACCCCCATTGTCACCACATGTGTGAGAGGTTAGATGGAGCAGGTGGTCACTCATTGCTGCTCAGTTCATTGCCTACAGGATTGATGATAATAACTAAGCAGTTATCATTTCTGCAGACTGGAATGCCACTTCAGAGCTTTTTGTGAATGGTTATAGACATCATGTGGCATTTTGATTTTTAAATCATATTGTATGTGCTTTATTTCCAAGCAGTATTGTTAAATGCAATGCACTTATGTAATGTCCTTCTACCGTCTGGCACATAATCATATGCTAATATTTGTGGAAAAGATAATATTGCTTCATATTAAATAAAAATATGTTGCCTTTAAAAAGTGTGCCCAAAACTACTGTTTTCAATAAATTGGCTTATGTCATAGATGTCTTCTTCCTTAATTGGTTATTAGCTTGAAAAACTAGGAGTCTTATTAGTTTATTTTTTATCAATTATCCAAATGTAAACTGGAGGAACAAACAAAGAATCTAAATCAAATAAATATCTGGTGTGACCAAGATTTGCCATCAGATCTTCTAGCTATGCTTGTACCCAGATTTTTGAAGGAACCTGGTAGGGAGGTTGTTCCAAACACTAACTACAGATGTTCTGTAGATGTCTCTTTATGGAATCCCAGACAGAAGATGTTGAGATCAGGACTCTGTGGGGGTCATAATATCACTTCAAGGCCTCCTGGTTCTTTTTCTTTACACTGAAGATAGTTCTTTAAGACATTGGCTGTATGATTAGAGTCATTTTCCTTCTGTAGAATGAATTTGGAGCCAATCAGATGCTTCCCTGTAGATGTTATATGAAGGATAAGTATTTTTCTCTATTTCTCAGTATTAAGGACTCCATTATCCGTGACCAAATCCCCAATTCCATTTGCTGAAATGCAGACCCAAACTTGTAAGGACTCTTCACTCTTCACGTGCTTCACCGTTACCTGCAGACACTCATTATTGTACCGCTCTCCAGTGTTTCACAGAACAAACTGTTTTCTATTGTTGCCAAATATTTAAACTTTGACTCCTCAGTCCAGAGCACCTGCTACTAATTTTCTGCACCCCAGTTCCTATGTACTTGTGCACAGTTGACTTACTTGGCCTTGTTTCCCTATCATAGTTTTTTTCCCCCTTTTTTGGCTGCAATTCTTCCATGAAGAACACTTCTGACCCTATTCATCCAAACAGTAGATGAGTGGAGTTGGGTCTTAGTCATTGCTGCCAATTCTGAGCTGCTGACACTGCAGAACAACTTCCAATTTTGATGGAAGTAAGCATGATGTGGCTTTCATCTGTTGCACTAACTTTCCTTGACTGGCATTGTAACAAGGTGGCACGGGGTGGTTGTCATGGGCGAATCCACTAACGCACAGTTAGTTAGCACCCCGGCCCCTTGCACATAGAAAGAACAGATACAGTCCCAGTTCTGCAGCACAGTCATTTACCTTTCTCTCTTGCTCACTTCAGCCGCTTGGGATTAAGCACACAGGAAAACACCACAGGCACAGTTATGTCCAATGGGGAAAACTTTACTGTAGATAATTTAACATTTCCTGTTCGGTCCCTGCAACTTCATGAACCGGCCCTGCATCACCAGCTCTCATCTGGGTTTGAGAGCCACAAAAGTCCTTCAGTGGGCACTCACATTGTTCTAGTGCCCTGTTCCACTGCCCGGCAGTCCTTGGCAGCTGGTATTCCCCACATGGGGGTCCTTTCTGTCCCAAGTGGCGACACACGTATTCCCCAGACGCCCAGATGGGGGTCTTTTCTGTCCCAAGCTGGGACACATGTCCTGCCTCAGGCCATCCTGCCCGGGCTCTGCCCCAGAAGCAGGAAATGTCTGCTCTCCCAACAGGCTGGGCCAGCCCCTTTTATTAACTCTTTCTATCCCTAACCTAACAATTTAGCAGATACACAATACAATATTATACAGTACATGTAAATCGCAGCACATTATTAAACCAGCAACATATGGGAACCATTAGGAGAGAGGAGGCAAATGAGGGTCTCTGCCACTTCCTTACACCAACTCTGGTCCTTAATGTACAATACCATCAAGGAGGCATCTAATTGCCTCCAAGGATAATCTGCAGGAGTACAATGAGCCCAAACATACAACTAATGTCATTAAGTACTGTCATCAAAGTAAAGAAAAATTAGAGGCTTGGAAGTGTTGCTAAGACCCTCACAGAGCTCTGATCTCAGCATCATTGAGTGGATGGTGAGCGGGCTGCAAACTATGTCCTACGAGGAATGATTAAAGGATCTGGAAATGTTTAGCTTGCAAAAAAGAAGGCTAAGAAGAGACTTAATAGCTGTCTACAAATATCTGAAACTATGTCAGTGTAGAGGGATCATCATTATTTTCATTTTCACATGGAAACATGAGAAGCAATGGAATGAAACTGAAAAGGGAGAAGATACAGATTAGATATTAGTTACTTTTTGACAGTGAGAGTGATCAATGAGTGGAACAGGCTGCCACAAGAAGTGGTGAGTTCTACTTCAATGGAAGTCTTCAGAGGCTTGACAGACATCTGTCTGGGATGATTTAGTAAATCCTGCATTGGGCAGGGGGGTGGACGTGATGACCCTTGAGGACCCTTCCAACTCTACCATTCTATGATTCTGTCACCCTGTCTAATGATATGTATACAATGTCAGTAAACTATTAATACAGGAACAACACTCTATACAACAACTAGTATAGCAACATCAGCATGTAAGTATAGAATAGATTTACCTGACACGATATCTGCTGAACTCAGGGTTAATCTTGAGGACTTGATGAGCTGAATCAGGAAAGAGGTGGACCGGGATCTAACCTGACCCTAAACTGGGGTCCTAACTAATCCCTCACCTTGGAGGTACTGATAATGGTTCAGAGGTCCAAGTCTCCAACCTAACCCTGTCTCCTATCAGACCCTGAACCCTGTAATCAGTCCTAAGAAGGATCCTGACTACCACCAAAGGGATATGGGCTGATCTCAGCTAAATACACAGATTAGACATATAAGACAGACAGGATAACACTCGCTTGCATACACACTCAAACACCAAAGGAACATAAATGGTCTGGGAAATAAACTCTAACCAAGTTGAGCTTAGAACAACTAAGGAGCTCACAACTAAAGTCTATACAGATTCATTCCTATCTGTGGTCTGCATGAAGGTTTCACTGGCAACTCCCCAAGCAGACAACCAGGAATTTAAAGGAAACCAATCAACAAATAATCAATTGCAGCCGGGAGAAACTGCACCCAGTCCCAGCACCGAGCACAGACAGAATTAACTCCCTAGCTGCCAAACACAAAGAAACAGCAGCTCAGCTGTGAGAAGTCAAAATGTGCAACCGCGACGATCTTCGTGGCAATGCACACATGACAGTACCCCCCCTTCTATGAGGGGCCTCCGGACCCTCAGGGCCAGGCCTGCCCGGGTGAGTTCTGTGGAAGGTCCGAACCAAACGATCTGCGTTAACATCAGACGCAGGGACCCACGTCCTCTCCTCTGGACCATACCCCTTCCAATGCACCAAGTACTGAAGGGACCGGCGATTCAGACGTGAGTCAATGATCTTTGATACTTGAAATTCCAAGTTACCATTGACCAACACAGGAGGGGGAGGTAGAGGTGACGGTATGACTGGTGCCACATACCTTTTAAGTAATGACTTGTGGAACACATTATGAATTTTAAACGTAGGAGGGAGGTCCAGACGAAATGCCACAGGATTAATTATGGAACTGATCCTGTACGGCCCGATGAATCTGGGACCCAGTTTCCAGGAGGGCACTTTAAGTTTTATATTCCTGGTAGACAACCATACCAGATCGTTCACATTCAGATCTGGACCAGAAACTCTCCTCCTATCAGCCATACGTTTGTAACGGTTCCCCATCGCACTCAGATTATTCAATACACCTCTCCACACAGAAGCAAGTGACGACGAGAAACGCTCCTCCTCAGGAACCCCAGAAGGGCCCCCCCCATTGAAAGTACAAAACTGGGATGGAAACCATATGCCCCAAAAAACGGGGACTTACCAGTGGACTCGCTCCGCCTGTTGTTAAGAGCGAACTCTGCCAGAGGCAAGAAAGAAGACCAGTCCTCTTGGTTCTCTGAGACAAAACACCGGAGATATGTCTCTAAGCTCTGATTCAGACGCTCTGTCTGACCATTGGTCTGCGGATGAAAAGCCGAGGAAAATGACAATTGCATCCCCCGACGTAAACAAAATGCCCTCCAAAATTTGGACACAAACTGAGACCCCCTATCTGACACCACATCAGAAGGCAACCCATGAAGTCTAACGATCTCCCTAATGAACACCTGCGCCAGAGTTTTAGCATTAGGGAGTGCAGGAAGAGCAACGAAATGTGCCATCTTACTGAACCTGTCAACAACCACCAGTATGACAGTATTCCCTGACGACGGAGGAAGGTCCGTAATGAAGTCCATAGATAAATGAGTCCATGGACGCTCCGGAAGTTTCAAGGGTAAAAGGGTCCCAGACGGACGGGTATGAGGGGTTTTAGAGCGAGCACACACCCCACATGACGCGACAAAAGTTATAACATCTTTATTAGCATTAGGCCACCAAAACCGGCGAGAAAGGAGATCTAAAGTAGCCTTACTCCCTGGATGTCCTGCTAGAGCAGAATTATGATGTGCCTCAATAACCTTTTGTCTCAACAGATTTGGGACAAACAGTCTCCCTGGAGGTCCTGCAAGGGCGTCCCCCTGAGCCTCTAACACCTCCTCCTCAAGCTCAGAAAATACAGCCGACACTACCACCCCCTCCTGAAGGATAGGACTCGGGTCATCCGTTTTCCCGGCCCCTGGGAAACTGCGAGACAAGGCATCAGCCTTTACATTCTTAGACCCCGGGCGATAAGTGACGACAAAATTAAACCTGGTAAAAAACAACGACCATCGAGCTTGTCTGGAATTCAGACGCTTAGCGGATTCCAAATACAACAGGTTCTTGTGATCAGTAATAACGGTAACCGGGTGGACTGCCCCCTCCAAAAAGTGACGCCATTCTTCAAAAGCTAACTTAATGGCCAAAAGTTCCCTATTGCCGATATCATAATTCCTTTCGGCGGACGACAATTTCTTAGAAAAGAAAGCGCACGGATGCCATTTACCAGGGGACGGACCCTGGGACAATATAGCACCCACCCCTACGTCAGACGCATCCACCTCCACAATGAACGGCTGAGATGCATCTGGTTGGATGAGAACGGGTGCCGAAGCAAAATATTTCTTCAAAGAGGAAAAGGCTTGGCAAGCTTTGTCCGACCATTTAGAAAAATCCATCCCTTTTCTTGTCATGTCAGTGAGAGGTTTGACGACAGATGAGAAATTACAAATAAATTTCCGGTAGTAGTTAGCAAACCCCAAAAAACGCTGCAGAGCCTTAAGATCCCCTGGCTGATCCCATTCAAGCACTGCTCTCACCTTTTCAGGGTCCATACGGAAACCGGAGGCTGACACCAAAAAACCCAAAAACTGAAGTTCCTGTACGGCAAATACACACTTCTCCAGTTTGGCGTATAGTTTATTGTCTCGCAAGATCTGCAACACCTGTCTCACATGCTCCTGATGAGACACAAGATCTGGCGAGTAAATTAAAATGTCGTCCAAATATACAACCACAAACAGCCCCACCAGGTGACGAAAAATGTCATTAACAAAATGTTGGAATACTGCTGGTGCAGTAGTCAGACCAAAAGGCATGACTAGGTTCTCATAATGTCCCTCCGGCGTGTTAAACGCCGTTTTCCACTCATCCCCCTCTTTTATCCTAATCAGATTATACGCCCCCCTGAGATCCAATTTAGAAAACCATTTGGCGCCAACAATTTGATTGAAGAGATCAGGAATAAGAGGGAGTGGATACGGATCTCGAACAGTAATCCGATTAAGTTCGCGGAAATCCAAGCAAGGGCGTAGGCCTCCATCTTTCTTCTTAACAAAGAAGAACCCCGCGGCTACTGGGGAAGATGAAGGTCTAATATGCCCTTTGGCCAGACTTTCAGAAATATAATCTTTCATAGCCTGCCTCTCAGGACCAGAAAGATTATACAACCTAGCTTTAGGCAACTTAGCATCAGGAAGGAGATTAATAGAGCAGTCATACACGCGATGAGGAGGCAACTCCTGACACCCTTCCTCAGAGAAAACATCCCCAAAATCCTCCAAAAAAGGAGGCAATGTACTAGGCACGACTGCACTGATGACTGTGTTCATGCAGTTGCTTTTGCAAAACTCACCCCATTGGCTTATTTCTCTGGACTGCCAATTAATCACAGGGTTATGTTTAACCAACCAAGGAAGTCCCAACACAATGGGAGTAGGTAGACCCTCCAACACATAACAAGATAATTGTTCCCTATGTATTGCCCCTACCCGAAGGTCAATGTTATGAACCTCATGAACAAAGCTACCTTGGCCGAGAGGCCTGGCGTCAATGGAGAATATAGGGATCGGTTTGACCAATACACTCAGATGCATACCTTGAGCCTGAGCAAACTGAGCGTCAACCAGATTAGCCCCGGAACCACTATCAAGAAGAACAGACAATCTCTCCACTCTCGTACCAACTACCACCTCCACTGGTACAAGGAACTGAGAAGAACTGGCGGATGAAATACATACTCCCAGGTTGTCGTCCACCACACAACCTGGGATTAACAGTTTTCCGGCGACTTTTGGCTCAACAAGGCACAGGATGGACATTCTCCAACAAAATGTCCCTCTTTCCCGCAGAAAAAACATCTTCTAGTCCTGCGGCGTACCGCCAATCCCCTCCTATGAAATGATGTCCCTCCCAACTGCATAGGCTCATCCGAACAGACAAGGGGAACCTCAACATAAGGGACTCTAGTGGTAGGTGGAGAAACAACAGGGAGTGGGGCTACCTCACCCCTCTCCCGAAGCCGTCTATCAGTACGGATAGCTAAGGCCATAGCAGCCTCCAGAGAAGGAGGAGACTCATACTGAGCCAAAACGTCTTTTAATTTATCAGAAAGCCCATGACAAAACTGGCTCCTAAGAGCTGGGTCATTCCACTGAGTATCTGTGGCCCATCTACGAAACTCAGAAGCAAATTCCTCTGCCGGACGATCTCCCTGCTGTATCTTACGTAATTTTGTCTCAGCAAGAGAGACCCGATCTGGGTCATCATATACCAATCCCAGGGCAGTAAAAAATTGATCTACAGACAGTAGAGCCGGGGATCCCGGAGGAAGGGAAAATGCCCAGGATTGAGGGTCCCCTTGCAGAAGTGAGATAACAATTCCCACTCTCTGCTCCTCACTCCCTGATGATCGAGGCCGAAGCCGAAAATACAATTTACATGCCTCCCGGAAGGTGAAAAATTTGTCTCGCCCACCAGTGAACCTGTCCGGGAGAGCTACTTTAGGTTCAACTCTGGTTTGCTCCAGGAGAGACAAAACTTTGGACTTAATGTCCGTCAGCTCCATGGATAATCCCTGCAACTGCAGAGCCAGCTGGGCTACTGGATCCATGGTAACTGGAGATAATTTTTATGGCCAGTGAAAATGTCATGCTGTCTAATGATATGTATACAATGTCAGTAAACTATTAATACAGGAACAACACTCTATACAACAACTAGTATAGCAACATCAGCATGTAAGTATAGAATAGATTTACCTGACACGATATCTGCTGAACTCAGGGTTAATCTTGAGGACTTGATGAGCTGAAACAGGAAAGAGGTGGACCGGGATCTAACCTGACCCTAAACTGGGGTCCTAACTAATCCCTCACCTTGGAGGTACTGATAATGGTTCAGAGGTCCAAGTCTCCAACCTAACCCTGTCTCCTATCAGACCCTGAACCCTGTAATCAGTCCTAAGAAGGATCCTGACTACCACCAAAGGGATATGGGCTGATCTCAGCTAAATACACAGATTAGACATATAAGACAGACAGGATAACACTCGCTTGCATACACACTCAAACACCAAAGGAACATAAATGGTCTGGGAAATAAACTCTAACCAAGTTGAGCTTAGAACAACTAAGGAGCTCACAACTAAAGTCTATACAGATTCATTCCTATCTGTGGTCTGCATGAAGGTTTCACTGGCAACTCCCCAAGCAGACAACCAGGAATTTAAAGGAAACCAATCAACAAATAATCAATTGCAGCCGGGAGAAACTGCACCCAGTCCCAGCACCGAGCACAGACAGAATTAACTCCCTAGCTGCCAAACACAAAGAAACAGCAGCTCAGCTGTGAGAAGTCAAAATGTGCAACAGCGACGATCTTCGTGGCAATGCACACATGACAGATTCTATGAGTCTTTTTGGGATTATATGAACAGACCGAAGGATTTGCGCAAGCGACATCCACAGAAGTTTTATGGTTAGTTCTCCAAGACGTCTGGAACAACTTCCCTGCCGAGTTCCTATAAAACTATGCGCAAGTGTAGCTAGAAGAACTAATCTTTTGAAGGCAAAGGATGAGCATATCAAATATTGATCAGTTAGATTTTATTTTGCTTATTCACTTTGCAATTTTGTTGATTGATAAAAAATAAATTAATACTTCTATTTTTGAACGTATATTTACTTTGCAGCATTCTACCAAATTTGCCAAATACTTTTGCACGCTGCTGTGTGTGTCTGTATATTTACTGCTTGTACGCACACTCATGCACACTCATGCACACTCTCAACTTGTAAATATTCCTTAAAGGGAATCTGTCACCCTAAATTGGTGGGATATTTAAATGATGGCAGTCAGGTCAGATGGGCGGTGTTTTGGGTACTTGCCTTAACATGTTGTTCGCCGCTGTCTCCATTATTTCTGGGAATTGTAGTCGTTGCCCTCCATATAACGCGCCTGCGCATTGCAATCTGCGGGCAAAGCATACTGCGCGTGCACAATTCAAGATTGCAATGCGCAGGTGCGTTATATGGAGGGCAACGACTACAATTCCCAGAAATAATGGAGACAGCGGCGAACAATATGTTAAGGCAAGTACCCAAAACACCGCCCATCTGACCTGACTGCCATCATTTAAATATCCCACCAAGTTAGGGTGACAGATTCCCTTTAAGATCAGGTGTAAAAAGGCTTACTTTTTTGTATACTTTTTGATAACTTATGGATCTTGCTTAAAAGTTAAAGGGGTTTATCTGAGATTTTAAGCAATGTCACTGATGTCCTCAGACTGTGTCATCATATAAGAGAATGAAGCTCAGATTCAGGCACAGTTCATGGATATTGTCAGCAAAGCACTCCTAATTTAGGATGGTTTAAGATTGGTAAACTTTACTTATTTCTATGCTTTTACCCAAAAATTACTTATTCCACTGTTTGCAGTAATATACCAACATGCAGAGCTGACAAAACACAAAATAAGTGTACATAAGTATGCTGTTGCTATATAATGTACAGTATTAACATTAAAGTAGAACGTATTTTTCGGAAGTGAAGGAGAGAAGGTTAGACCTGCTGTGATCCTTCAAGAAGAGTCTAATTTACATAAATGGGCTCCTACTTAGGCTACTTTCACACATCCGTCTTTTTGAATCAGGCGCGATCCGGCGTGTTTTTAAAAAAACGGATCCGGTACCGGATGCGTTTTTTTAGCATTGACTTACATTAGCACCGGATCGCGCCTGATGTCACTGCGTTGCATCCGTTTTTGTCCGGATCCGTCGGAATTGTACATTCCGGCGGCCGGACAAGACGCTTTCTGCAACGTTTTTTTTTTTTTTTCCGGAGCCACCTTACAGTGCCTGAATCGGCACTTCAGGCGGCCGGAAACAATGAAAACCTATGGCGCCGGACCAGTCTTTTGACAAATCCGTCAGAAAACTGATCCGGAATCCAAGGTCCTCTCTCTCTCTCTCTCTCTCTCTCTCTCGACATTCAAAACAGCATTTTCAACATAGAAATTTTATATTTCCAGGTTGAAAATGTCAGGACGGATCAGGCAAAAAACCTGATCAGTTGCATCAGTTTTTTAAAATCAGCGCCGGATCCGTCTTATCAGGCATAGGACGGATTATGCCTGATTAAAAAAAACTGATGTGTGAAAGTAGCCTTATGCAGATATTTCTGGTAAAATGTATCCTTCCTTTGTAGTGCAGTGTAATCAGCATTTTGGTATAAATCACACCTTTTACTGCAGATTATTTAACACTCTCCAGTTTACAGTTACTGTTTTGTGAAACTGATTTTAATGGTGGCTGAGATTTTTTTGGTTAATTTCAATGTTTTTAACTGAGGAAAAAGTCTAAAACTAGAGAAAAATTTTTTTTTATATGCCAGCTACAGTGCTTTGAAAAAGTATTCATACCTTGTGAATGTTTCCACCATTTGTCACGTTACACTCGCAAGGGTAAATGTATATTATTGGGATTTTATGTGATATACGAACACTAAGTAGCAAGTATTTGTGATGTGTGAAGGAAATGATACATGGCTTTCTAAATATTTTAAATATAGAAATCTGAAAAATGTGACGTACATTTGTATTCAGGCCCCATGAGTCAATACTTTGTAGGACCGCTTTTCTCTGCAATTGCTGCTGCAAGTCTTTTAAGGGTCTGTCTCTACCAACTTTGCACATCGAGAGGCTGAAATTGTTTACCCATTCTTCTTTGCAAAATGTTTCTAGCTTAGTGAGATTGGATCATGAATAACCTTTATCATTTATCCACAGCATAGATGATAAAAATGTATGACCATGGGGTTCCTGACTACTGATAACCCTACTAAAGGCTATGCCACACTGAACAATATCGCTAACGGGATCGCTAAAAAACGTCACTATTTAGCGATCCCGTTAGCGATGTTGTTCAGTGCGGCAGCTGCCAGCGACGAGCTTCCTGCTGTGATCTCGCTCGTCGCTAGAATCGTTCCGAACCCTATTTTCTCGTCGGCGCTCCCGCTGGTAAGTATATATCGCTAGTGTGGCACCTTTTCTTAGCGATT
The DNA here is from genome assembly GCA_033576555.1 of Oophaga sylvatica. Classification (NCBI taxonomy): domain Eukaryota; kingdom Metazoa; phylum Chordata; class Amphibia; order Anura; family Dendrobatidae; genus Oophaga; species Oophaga sylvatica. The sequence goes on along the minus strand of JARQOD010000003.1, from coordinate 543,641,271 downwards.
TAGCGGTACTTTTGTACCGCTAAAGTCGTTAAGAAGATCGCTAACGGCGATAGCGTCGTTAACTATATCGCTAAATGTGGCCGCACTTAGCGATATAGAAACAATCCCGCTAGCGATCGCATTAGTATGCGTCGTTATCGTGATCGCTAGCGGGATTGTTTAGTGTGGCAGTACCTTTAGGCCGGTGTCACACTTGCGAGAAACTTGCACGAGTCTCGCACCTCAATACCCGGCACTGCCACCGGCACTCGGACCGGAGCGTTCAGCTGTATAGAAATACATGCAGCCGCACACTCCGTGTCACGGGGCAGTAGTGGGAAAACAGAGGACGAGGAACCTGGGCCCCTGAACTGCCCCTCAGGCTAAGGGGGTGCCCTGTCTTTCCTTAACATGGGGGTACCCTTGAAGGTAGGGAGGCCCAAGTCACCAACCTGTCCCTATGTCCTGTTTAGCACTGAGCTAAACCCCCAACCCCCTCCCCAGGAGGTGAGACAGGGAATAAAGTGAACTGCACCAATATAACCAAAAGGAAAGAAAAGACAGACACCTAGGGGTTAAATCAACTAAAAAACAAAACTTAGCTTTCTCTGCTGGAAAGCACCGTACAGCAGAGTAAGGCACCAGATCACAGTATACAGCTGCAGCACCAGAAAAGCTCCTGACTCCAGCTTGGTTGGTCTCCGAAGAGGAAGTGTATCACCAACAGTCAGCTGGCGCATCAGATGACCTTTTAAAGGATGGTGGGAGTGGTCACCACCTGCACCAGCCAACTCAGCAACAATGTAATTACACCAGCAGCCACCGGGGGAAAAGACTGACATTAACCCCCGATGGCCTGAAAGGAAAAAAGTTTTAATATGAAAACCAAAATCTGCCACAGATCCAAAAATGGATCGTGACACTCCGGTCACGAGTGCCGGCAGCAGTGTCAGGTATTGAGGTGCAAGAATTGTGCCAGTTTCTTGCAAGTGTGACCCCGGCCTTATCCTGAGAATGGGGCAGGTGGACAAAAGTTGTATGTGGGAACCGAGTGCCAGTGCACATGTGTGATCATTCATTCTGTAAACAATAAATTCAGCAGTGGTCGCACATGCTCAGTACTGCTGGATTCACACAATGTAATTTGGAACCCCATTCTTGTGTCGTAATCGGGGGCTTTCCAACGATCAGACGCCAGTGATAATTAACGTAGTATCTATCCTGCTGACATATATGTTGTTTATGAGGAAACATATGTAAATAGTAATAGATATCTTATAGGTGGGTTGTATTTGTTGTTGGTGCTGACATACAATCACCTTCCCCCTACTCTGATAAAAATCAGCATAGATCCTTTATGGTATAAAGAAACTAGAAATGGCACTTTTGCTCTATAGGCTGTGATTGAAATATATCAATAAAGCAATAAGGTGAATAAAGCGGCATTCTTTCCCCAGACATCAGGGGCTATCTGGGCAGTTATAAAAAAATAAGTAATCAATACTTCACTACAATTCCCATGAGTCCTCGCAGGTCTCGGCTATCTGGTCAGGAATTGCCTGATCCATCAATCGGGAGGTACAGCAGTGACCGTTCTCATCTAGTGATTGGCTGCGCAGCATTGTTCTGTTTGTCGAAAGAACCGAGGGCATCAGAGGCATTTTTAAAATATTGATTTGTTGGAAAACTTTTATCTACTCCAGTGCTGCTATCTTTTTTTGGCATTTTGAAATATACTCACTGTAATTTGTATATTATCTACAAAAAAAAAATTATTTTTCAGGCGCTACTTTTTTTTTAATGGATTTTGGGTATTTTGAGGGTGCTGAGTTCAAAAATCCCATTACTTTTGCTGAATTGGTTCTAGATTATAAGTGTCAAAGGTAATGAAACATCCCATATAATTATTTTGTATTTCAATTTGTAGGCTTACAATGCTATAAAAGCGAGTTTTTGAGGCCAGAATCCTACTGTAATTAATTAACTTTTAAATATCTCATTAATTAGAGCCAATCTGGCAAAACCGAAGTCATATTCTTAATCAGCGCCATAAACTTAATATAAAACCATTCATACATCGTTGGCACCAAAATCACTGTATACCAGTACAATTCTGTAAACCATTAATATTGAGCAATTCAGTAAACCAGTAAAGTTCAGAAGTGCTGGAGGACATGCACCAATAGCAAGAGCTCTAACTATTCCTGTACACCAGGGGTGAGGAACCTCAAGCCTGTGGGCCATTTATGGCCTGTCAGATTCCTGGGGACCACAGTGCTTGGGTCGGCAGCTGTGTTTTGATGGGTGCTGGCCCATTAAACCATTAATTTCTCCTGGCCCTGTGGGCATGCTCAAGCAGTGTTCATTCAGTACTGAACACTGTAGCATGTGCAATGAAAGGTTACGCCCCAACACCAGTGCCAGCATCAGGGCGTACTTTATGGGTGGAGTTAACGCACAATTTGTACGGCCCCTGAGGGATGGTATAAATATCCAAATGGCCCTTAGCACAGTAAAGATTCCCCCCCTGCTGTACATGGATGAATCTCAGCAATATCCTAGACGTCCAATCTATATGACCATGATATCTTTCCTGCAGGCAACATGACATTGAAAACACCTTAGGAATTGCGGAATGCTATAGATCATGCAGGCTATAGAAATATCCTATTCTTGGACAAGCATGTTTGTCTCCTCTCATAGACTGAACCTTATATTAATCCCAATCGGACACTTGAAAGCGTCAAGGTCTACGTTACAAATGAGGTCATTGGCGCTGGACATTGGAAGCTTCAATCCCTCCGTCCTCTCGTTCTCCTGCAGCGTGGTGCGGCATGTGATGCCAGTGATGCGGATAATTCTATATTTGGCAGCTCTATGTCAGAGCGACTCGTACAAACTCACCAGATGTACTTGCTGGATATATGCCACTTGTGCATCTGGGGAAGGATTTCCTTGATATTGATTTATAAGGGAAATTCTATTCACTGTAGGTTGAACACTGCATGATTAAATTACCGTAATTGGAATATTCATCTTATAATTAAAAAAAGCCATCATTTTTTTTATAATATATAGTGCAACCCCACTGATTTATCTGTTTAGGGGGATCATTCCTTTGTATTTCATCTCATAGTTCACACTTTAGCAGATGGGACCCTTCTGTTTAGTGAAGTGGATGGTAGGCGTGGGGGATGGGAGATATTAGGTTTAGAAATTGGATGTTTTTTTTTACCTGAATTATTCTCCGTAATACAATCTGGATCTTTAAGACAAAAAAATTACATTTCAACATAATATTTATAAATCCATCCATCTGGCAAATCATAGTGAAGCACAATATTATACATATATAGCCTTGGATTCTGCTGATTTTGGCTGACAATATCTTGTTTATGGTATGGGAGCCGTCCAATCATTTAATTTATGTAGTTGGGGAAATAAGAATCCGGCAATATGGAACCCACATATCTATTGGACATCATATAGTAATTGTAAAAATCTAAAATAGCAATATGTACTACAATAATAGTTATATAAATTAATAAGTGTAATAGCTCTTTTGTAATAGACTCAAAGATGCAAGAATAAATTGATTTATGCACAATGGTGTAAGTAGCGTAAATAATACAATTTATTAAAATGATAATGGTAAATGTATATAAGACAATACAAAATCATGTAACATATCAAAAGATGTATACTAATTGTATCAAATTATCAAAAAGCTAACAAGACAATAGCAATAAACATGTATTATACACAGATGCCACTGGGAGAGTCCCCTGGTATTCAGTTCCAGGGATTACAGCAGACTTCATTGCATCTTTCATTATCATTAGACTTAACGGTTTATGTCTAATCAAAATTGTATTAAACCCCTCCTCGTCCATCCATCTGATGCACACATGTCAAACTCTGACCTCCGGGCAAATCTGTCCTTCAGGGTGATTATATTTGGCCTTCGATGCTGAGGACTATGTGGGGCCCATTATTCTGTATGGAGGACTATGTGAGGCCCATTATACTGTATGGAGGACAATGTGAGGCCAATTATACTGTATGGGGGACTATGTGAGGCCCATTATACTGTATGGAGGACAATGTGAGGCCAATTATACTGTATGGAGGACTGTGTGGGGCCCATTATACTGTATGGAGAACTATCTGGGGCCCATTATACTGTATGGAGGACTATGTGGGGCCCATTATACTGTATGGAGGACTATGTGGGGCCCATTATTCTGTATGGAGGACTATGTGGGGCCCATTATTCTGTATGGAGGACTATGTGAGGCCCATTATACAGTCATGGCCAAAAGTTTTGAGAATGACACAAATATTAATTTTTACAAAGTCTACTGCTTCACTTTTTCTAATGGCAATTTGCATATACTCCAGAATGTTATAAAGAGTGATCAGCTTAACAGCAATTACTTGCAAAGTCAATATTTGGCTAGAAATGAACTTTATCCCCCAAAACACATTTCAACATCATTGCAGCCCTGCCTTAAAAGGACCGGCTAACCTCTTTTCAGTGATTGCTCCATTAACACAGGTGTGGGTGTTGATGAGGACATGGCTGGAGATCAATCTGTCACAATTAAGTAAGAATGACACCACTGGACACTTTAAAAGGAGGCTGGTGCTTGGCATCATTGTTTCTCTTCTGTTAACCATGGTTATCTCTAAAGAAACACGTGCAGTCATCATTGCAATGCACAAAAATGGCCTAACAGGGAAAAGTATCGCAGCTAGAAAGATTGCACCTCAGTCAACAATCTATCGCATCATCAAGAACTTCAAGGAGAGAGGGTCCATTGTTGCCAAAAAGGCTTCAGGGCGCTCAAGAAAGACCAGCAAGCGCCAGGACCGTCTCTTAAAAGTGTTTCAGCTGCGGGATCGGGCTACCAGCAGTGCAGAGCTTGCTCAGGAATGGCAGCAGGCAGGTGTGAGTGCATCTGCATGCACTGTGAGGCGGAGACTCTTGGAGCAAGGCCTGGTCTCAAGGAGGGCAGCAAAGAAGCCACTTCTCTCCAGAAAAAACATCATGGACAGACTGATATTCTGCAAAAGGTACAGGCAGTGGACTGCTGAGGACTGGGGTAAAGTTATTTTCTCTAATGAATCCCCTTTTCGATTGTTTGGGACATCAGGAAAACGCCTCATTCGGAGAAGACAAGGTGAGCGCTACACCAGTCTTATCTCATGCCAACTGTTAAGCATCCTGAAACCATTCATGTGTGGGGTTGCTTCTCAGCCAAGGGAACTTGTGGTCAATCATCAAGAGACGGGTGGACAAACAAAAACCTAAAAATTCTGACAAAATGAAAGCATTGATTGTGCAAGAATGGACTGCTATCAGTCAGGATTTGGTCCAGAAGTTGATTGAGAGCATGCCAGGGAGAATTGCAGAGGTCCTGAAGATGAAGGGTCAACACTAGAGTTGAGCGATACTTTCCGATATCCTAAAGTATCGGAATCGTAATGGTATCGCCGATATCACTAAAATATCGGCGATACCCGATACCGATACCGGAAGTCCCATGTAAGTCTATGGGAACAAAATATCGAAATTAAAAAAAACCCATTCTTGCCTTGTTGGTTAATTGTACATGAAGGAAAACAAGAAAGAGTAATGTAGAATGTATTGGGGGAGGTTGAGGAGACATTAAAGGCATAGATGTTTAACCCAATCCAATGGAATAGCATTAATTTTTTTTTTTAGGAAATACGTTCGGATTGACGAAGAAATTCACAATGTTGTTAACCTTTTTTCTATTTTGTCAAATATGTCTGTTTCACAACTTCCATGGTCTTCACCTTTTTAACTTTTCACACACTTTCTCCTTCATAATCTTCAGCAGCATCATCTTTCTCATCAAATTATTCTTCATCTTCACCTTCTTAATCTTCTAAAACTTCTTGCTATTCATCTTTTTGTTAACATTACTTATATTGTTCTTATTAAACAGTTATTATTCTTCATATTCTACTTCTTCATCTTCTTCCTATTCATCCTTTTCATCATATTCTTATTTGTGACAGACATTCCTGTACTTGTAATCTGTAAAACTTTGAATTTTCATCCTTCCGTTCTTGCTGTCACGAAAGATTTTAATTACAACAGTATTTGTCCGCGTTCAGTTTAGCCTGCAGCAGCATCAGGCATTTTCCAGGGGCACCACGAGGAGGAACGGACTCACCCCCATACACTGCTTAGTCTTCTTCTGCTTAGAATTTAGAGCATATATTTTGCTCTTCATTTTGGTCTTATACTTAATGTTCTTCTGCTTTTTGATCTTCTGCTTATTGTTCTTCTGTCTCTTGTTCTGTATCTTGTAGTTTGTCTTAACCTTCTTTGTCCTGTTGGTGATGGTACAAAAGCCAATGGAAGTAACGAGGACCAGCTGACTGTGCTGGAACCCGGAGGGTCAGCAGAAGGAAAAGAGCCAATGGCACAACCGAGGACCAGCTGACGTTACTGGGACAGGGTTACTAAGCAGGAGGTACCTGTGCTCCAAAGCACTACCAAGGACCAGCAGACGTTGCTGGAACTCGGATACCGACATGGAGGCACCTAGGCCAAAGGCACTGCGGAGAACCAGCTGACGGTACTGGAACCCGGATGGGTAGCAGAAGGTACAAGAGCCAATGAAAGTAATGAGGACCAGCTGACTGTGCTGGAACCCGGAGGGTCAGCAGAAGGAAAAGAGCCAATGGCACAACCGAGGACCAGCTGACGTTACTGGGACACGGTTACTAAGCAGGAGGTACCTGTGCTCCAAAGCACTACCAAGGACCAGCAGACGTTGCTGGAACTCGGATACCGACATGGAGGCACCTAGGCCAAAGGCACTGCGGAGAACCAGCTGACGGTACTGGAACCCGGATGGGTAGCAGAAGGTACCCATGGAAATTAAAGTTGAGGCAGCAGGACTGTTTGCCGTTCACACAGCAGGGGAACAGCTGACATTACTGAACCCCAGTAACACGGGAGCAAGTGTAGACTGTGCTAACAGCACTTCCGAGAAACAACTGGCGGTGTTGTAACCCAGGGATGAGAAGAGAACATGGTGGAGGCAGCAGGACTTTTTGCCGTTCACACAGCAGGGGAACAGCTGACATTACTGAACCCCAGTAACACAGGAGCAAGTGTAGACTGTGCTAACAGCACTTCCGAGAAACAACTGGCGGTGTTGTAACCCAGGGATGAGAAGAGAACATGGTGGAGGCAGCAGGACTTTTTGCCGTTCACACAGCAGGGGAACAGCTGACATTACTGAACCCCAGTAACACGGGAGCAAGTGTAGACTGTGCTAACAGCACTTCCGAGAAACAACTGGCGGTGTTGTAACCCAGGGATGAGAAGAGAACATGGTGGAGGCAGCAGGACTGTTTGCCGTTCACACAGCAGGGGAACAGCTGACATTACTGAACCCCAGTAACACAGGAGCAAGTGTAGACTGTGCTAACAGCACTTCCGAGAAACAACTGGCGGTGTTGTAACCCAGGGATGAGAAGAGAACAGGGTGGAGGCAGCAGGACTTTTTGCCGTTCACACAGCAGGGGAACAGCTGACATTACTGAACCCCAGTAACACAGGAGCAAGTGTAGACTGTGCTAACAGCACTTCCGAGAAACAACTGGCGGTGTTGTAACCCAGGGATGAGAAGAGAACATGGTGGAGGCAGCAGGACTTTTGCCGTTCACACAGCAGGGGAACAGCTGACATTACTGAACCCCAGTAACACGGAGCAAGTGTAGACTGTGCTAACAGCACTTCCGAGAAACAACTGGCGGTGTTGTAACCCAGGGATGAGAAGAGAACATGGTGGAGGCAGCAGGACTTTTTGCCGTTCACACAGCAGGGGAACAGCTGACATTACTGAACCCCAGTAACACAGGAGCAAGTGTAGACTGTGCTAACAGCACTTCCGAGAAACAACTGGCGGTGTTGTAACCCAGGGATGAGAAGAGAACATGGTGGAGGCAGCAGGACTTTTGCCGTTCACACAGCAGGGGAACAGCTGACATTACTGAACCCCAGTAACACAGGAGCAAGTGTAGACTGTGCTAACAGCACTTCCGAGAAACAACTGGCGGTGTTGTAACCCAGGGATGAGAAGAGAACATGGTGGAGGCAGCAGGACTTTTTGCCGTTCACACAGCAGGGGAACAGCTGACATTACTGAACCCCAGTAACACAGGAGCAAGTGTAGACTGTGCTAACAGCACTTCCGAGAAACAACTGCGGTGTTGTAACCCAGGGATGAGAAGAGAACAGGTGGAGGCAGCAGGACTGTTTGCCGTTCACACAGCAGGGGAACAGCTGACATTACTGAACCCCAGTAACACAGGAGCAAGTGTAGACTGTGCTAACAGCACTTCCGAGAAACAACTGGCGGTGTTGTAACCCAGGGATGAGAAGAGAACAGGTGGAGGCAGCAGGACTGTTTGCCGTTCACACAGCAGGGGAACAGCTGACATTACTGAACCCCAGTAACACAGGAGCAAGTGTAGACTGTGCTAACAGCACTTCCGAGAAACAACTGGCGGTGTTGTAACCCAGGGATGAGAAGAGAACATGGTGGAGGCAGCAGGACTTTTTGCCGTTCACACAGCAGGGGAACAGCTGACATTACTGAACCCCAGTAACACGGGAGCAAGTGTAGACTGTGCTAACAGCACTTCCGAGAAACAACTGGCGGTGTTGTAACCCAGGGATGAGAAGAGAACATGGTGGAGGCAGCAGGACTGTTTGCCGTTCACACAGCAGGGGAACAGCTGACATTACTGAACCCCAGTAACACAGGAGCAAGTGTAGACTGTGCTAACAGCACTTCCGAGAAACAACTGGCGGTGTTGTAACCCAGGGATGAGAAGAGAACATGGTGGAGGCAGCAGGACTTTTTGCCGTTCACACAGCAGGGGAACAGCTGACATTACTGAACCCCAGTAACACAGGAGCAAGTGTAGACTGTGCTAACAGCACTTCCGAGAAACAACTGGCGGTGTTGTAACCCAGGGATGAGAAGAGAACATGGTGGAGGCAGCAGGACTGTTTGCCGTTCACACAGCAGGGGAACAGCTGACATTACTGAACCCCAGTAACACGGGAGCAAGTGTAGACTGTGCTAACAGCACTTCCGAGAAACAACTGGCGGTGTTGTAACCCAGGGATGAGAAGAGAACAGGGTGGAGGCAGCAGGACTTTTTGCCGTTCACACAGCAGGGGAACAGCTGACATTACTGAACCCCAGTAACACAGGAGCAAGTGTAGACTGTGCTAACAGCACTTCCGAGAAACAACTGGCGGTGTTGTAACCCAGGGATGAGAAGAGAACATGGTGGAGGCAGCAGGACTTTTTGCCGTTCACACAGCAGGGGAACAGCTGACATTACTGAACCCCAGTAACACAGGAGCAAGTGTAGACTGTGCTAACAGCACTTCCGAGAAACAACTGGCGGTGTTGTAACCCAGGGATGAGAAGAGAACAGGTGGAGGCAGCAGGACTTTTTGCCGTTCACACAGCAGGGGAACAGCTGACATTACTGAACCCCAGTAACACGGGAGCAAGTGTAGACTGTGCTAACAGCACTTCCGAGAAACAACTGGCGGTGTTGTAACCCAGGGATGAGAAGAGAACATGGTGGAGGCAGCAGGACTTTTTGCCGTTCACACAGCAGGGGAACAGCTGACATTACTGAACCCCAGTAACACGGGAGCAAGTGTTAACTGTGCTAACAGCACTTCCGAGCAACAACTGGCGGTGTTGGAGCCCAGGGTCAAGGAGGATGTTTAAATACTAGATCAAGTATTTTCCTTGTTACGTGTCAATTAAAAATGTCTATACTCCAAACAAGAGAAATATAACCTTTAGTACCATAAGATGATGATTTTACTTTAAAAAATATATGTAAATTAATAATTGACAAACATAAACGCATACATTAACATGTTGAAAAGCAATGCAAACCACAATAAAAATCGGTTAAATAATCTGCTATACGGTTTTAAATAAAAGCATACAAGTACATATCAGAATCCATTAATGATGGATAAGTAACAGTATGTACACCATTTTCATTTGCTGAATAATATCACTAAAAAGTTTTTAAAAATATCTAAAATTTCCATCATGTAATACTGATAATATGTGCCAATCATTTATATTAACAAAAAAAACCTTTAAAAAGTGCATAGTGAAAACAGCTATTTATGCCTGACTGTGGACTTGCAAGCATGACAACGGATAGATAAGGTTATATAGATGAGTCTGCATAGCCACAGATGGTGAATGGCGATGTAATACTGTACCTCAATAAAGTGTGCGTTACTACTACATCCTTTTTTTTATATAGCTTTATAAAAGGGTACGTGCATGTATGCTTGCGCCTTTGTTTGGACGCACAGACTGGCTTCCTGCTGTGACGCGTTGGGTATTGGAGCGTCTGTGCGTCTTATGACGCAGACTAACATTCACGGTGCGCATCGTTCATCATCGCAAGCGTACCGACAACACAAAGGCGTTGTCATGACTGCTTTACTCAGTAAACATGCACCTATGATGAAACATACACGCATGTGCCCTATTACATAACAAGCTACAAGAAAAATGCGTGTGAGGTGTGACACAGCTGTTTTGTTAAGGTACAGTATTATATCGACATTGTACAGGTGTCGCTATTCAGTCTGATAAATAGATATCATTCACCTATTCTATCAGTTGTCGTTCTTTCAGCACCACTTACAGGTATATATTTTGCTATTGTGACTATGCACTATTGACTTTACCAAGGTAATGCATGATTTTTGTTAGCGATTATCATGTTTACATGAAGGACCTTTATGATATGGGCTGTTAACTTTCTAATCAAATATGTATTTTTTAAAATGACACAAATATAAGTAATGTTGAAGAGGACTATTCCTACATGCATTGTTTGCACAATATTACAGGTGTACATCACGTCCCTTAATCAACATTGGATATTATATTTACTTGTATGCTTTTATTTCAAAGGCAAGAACACTGAAGTATAACCTTCGCACTGCAGCAGTTGTCAAAGTTCAACCCACATTATGCACTTCCAACATTGCAGTATTTGAGTCATCATGATGTGAGTTGGATTTGTCTAAGCTATGGAGTGACAAGGTTGACCATCAGTATCCTATAGCATAAGTAGGCTTTTGTGTTTGCATTTGTTTTCGACATGTGCATATCTGTAATAATATGTCACAATTATTTTGTTACAGATTTGTGACAAGACAAATCATTTTATGGTTTGAAAGTTGACGTTTCAAATGTTTACAGCTTAGAAATCATGGTGTAGCCTCATATCTATGTGTAGCACTAGACACTTTGAGATGTCATGTTTTTTTCACCATGATTAGGTAGCTAGCAGTAATTTTTGCCGGACACACAGCAGGGGAACAGCAGGCGTTACTGAACCCCACAAACACATCAGCGATTGTTTTCATCTGTGCATCTAACACTTCTGAGCAGCAACTGGCGCTGTTGAAGCCCAGGGTCAAGGAGGGTGTAGGCAGAGGCCTAGTATGAGACGTTTGAAGTTGAAGTTGTAGTTAGCAGCAGTAATTTTTGCCAGACACACAGCAGGGGAACAGCAGGCGTTACTGAACCCCACAAACACATCAGCGATTGTTTTCATCTGTGCATCTAACACTTCTGAGCAGCAACTGGCGCTGTTGAAGCCCAGGGTCAAGGAGGGTGTAGGCAGAGGCCTAGTATGAGACGTTTGAAGTTGAAGTTGTAGTTAGCAGCAGTAATTTTTGCCAGACACACAGCAGGGGAACAGCAGGCGTTACTGAACCCCACAAACACATCAGCGATTGTTTTCATCTGTGCATCTAACACTTCTGAGCAGCAACTGGCGCTGTTGAAGCCCAGGGTCAAGGAGGGTGTAGGCAGAGGCCTAGTATGAGACGTTTGAAGTTGAAGTTGTAGTTAGCAGCAGTAATTTTTGCCAGACACACAGCAGGGGAACAGCAGGCGTTACTGAACCCCACAAACACATCAGCGATTGTTTTCATCTGTGCATCTAACACTTCTGAGCAGCAACTGGCGCTGTTGAAGCCCAGGGTCAAGGAGGGTGTAGGCAGAGGCCTAGTATGAGACGTTTGAAGTTGAAGTTGTAGTTAGCAGCAGTAATTTTTGCCAGACACACAGCAGGGGAACAGCAGGCGTTACTGAACCCCACAAACACATCAGCGATTGTTTTCATCTGTGCATCTAACACTTCTGAGCAGCAACTGGCGCTGTTGAAGCCCAGGGTCAAGGAGGGTGTAGGCAGAGGCCTAGTATGAGACGTTTGAAGTTGAAGTTGTAGTTAGCAGCAGTAATTTTTGCCAGACACACAGCAGGGGAACAGCAGGCGTTACTGAACCCCACAAACACATCAGCGATTGTTTTCATCTGTGCATCTAACACTTCTGAGCAGCAACTGGCGCTGTTGAAGCCCAGGGTCAAGGAGGGTGTAGGCAGAGGCCTAGTATGAGACGTTTGAAGTTGAAGTTGTAGTTAGCAGCAGTAATTTTTGCCAGACACACAGCAGGGGAACAGCAGGCGTTACTGAACCCCACAAACACATCAGCGATTGTTTTCATCTGTGCATCTAACACTTCTGAGCAGCAACTGGCGCTGTTGAAGCCCAGGGTCAAGGAGGGTGTAGGCAGAGGCCTAGTATGAGACGTTTGAAGTTGAAGTTGTAGTTAGCAGCAGTAATTTTTGCCAGACACACAGCAGGGGAACAGCAGGCGTTACTGAACCCCACAAACACATCAGCGATTGTTTTCATCTGTGCATCTAACACTTCTGAGCAGCAACTGGCGCTGTTGAAGCCCAGGGTCAAGGAGGGTGTAGGCAGAGGCCTAGTATGAGACGTTTGAAGTTGAAGTTGTAGTTAGCAGCAGTAATTTTTGCCAGACACACAGCAGGGGAACAGCAGGCGTTACTGAACCCCACAAACACATCAGCGATTGTTTTCATCTGTGCATCTAACACTTCTGAGCAGCAACTGGCGCTGTTGAAGCCCAGGGTCAAGGAGGGTGTAGGCAGAGGCCTAGTATGAGACGTTTGAAGTTGAAGTTGTAGTTAGCAGCAGTAATTTTTGCCAGACACACAGCAGGGGAACAGCAGGCGTTACTGAACCCCACAAACACATCAGCGATTGTTTTCATCTGTGCATCTAACACTTCTGAGCAGCAACTGGCGCTGTTGAAGCCCAGGGTCAAGGAGGGTGTAGGCAGAGGCCTAGTATGAGACGTTTGAAGTTGAAGTTGTAGTTAGCAGCAGTAATTTTTGCCAGACACACAGCAGGGAACAGCAGGCGTTACTGAACCCCACAAACACATCAGCGATTGTTTTCATCTGTGCATCTAACACTTCTGAGCAGCAACTGGCGCTGTTGAAGCCCAGGGTCAAGGAGGGTGTAGGCACAAAATATTGAGTTATTGCCTTGTTACGTGGCCATTGCAAATGTATGTACTTCAAACAAGAATAAATGAAGTTTTACTACGACAATAAAATGATGAATTTCAATTACAAGAATAGAAAAATATTTATACTTGACAGTCCTCTGTGGTTGATAACGTTTAATGGCTAACTGAAAATATGGTAACAAATTCAAAGCTTTCGAGACTACTCAGGTGTCTTCATCAGGCTAAGAGTAAAGCCAAAAATGAAGAATCACATATTTCTACACACAACAGGACACAGGAATAGCTAAGACAAGTGAGGGAGGGACAAGTGAGGGGAGACCGGCAACAAAAAGGAGAACAAGGATGAATTATCAGCGCCACACAATCACAGATAAATTAATGAATTTACCTGTGGCAAAAGACTTTTGTATGCCCGGTCATAGCATCATGGATATGGAATTACTGGTATTAAAATATAACTTCAAATATGAGAAACGTACAAAGGTTTCAGAATATAAGCTCATCATGACCTTTGACACTGTTAGTGATGGAATGAATAGATCACATGGATTTATGTCATTCTATATCAATTAAGGAATCTGCGTCTATGCCCTTCCAGGGTCATGAAAACCCAAAAAAATACGCCAATGAGAGGGCAATCAAACTTTCTATCCTTATCTAGGAACTGTTCCAATATTTATGTTCATCCCTGTGAGATAATGACAGTTCTGATACACGTCACTTACTTGTCTTACCTATTGCACTATTCCTGTGTCCTGTTGTGTATAGAAATATGTGATGCTTAATTTTTTTAGTTAGTCTTTCCCTGATGAAGAGACGTGAGTAGCCTTGAAAGCTTGCAATTTGTTTCCATCTTTTCAGTTATCCATTAAAAAGGTATCAACCACTGCTGACTCTGAAGTCTAAATATTTTTCTATCTACTGGCTAACACGGTACAAAGATACACATGTTTTCTAATTTCAAGAAGGAAAAATAAAGAAAATACAAATATAAACGCATATATGCACATGCCAAAAATAAATGGAACAACACAACACCCAAAAAATTGGTAACAAAATATAGTGTTGTAAATTTAAGAATAAAAGTCCATTTTTTTTTTATGAATAATGCTTAAGGAACGCTATGTTAAACCATAACATAGTGAAGACAATGGATTTTGTAATAGTCACTCATCATCATCATCGCAAATTTTATGTGACAGTCACAGACAATTCAATTATTTAAGTTCATAAAATCGTAACTTTCTATAGCATGTATGACATGTCCAGCATGGACTCATCAATGTGATTGATGACACAATAATGTACAATAAAAAATAACCATTTAAAAAAACATTAGGCATTGTTTGTCACAATTTAAGTGTGTGCCTGCAAGTGTAGGTGAAACAAAGGCTACGGATAGCAAAGGTATATTCTATGTCTGTATCAGACAGTGGACAGCCTCTGATGGGTAATGCCGATGTTATACTGTACGTCAATAAAGTCTGCGGCTGAAATCATGCATTTTTTGCTTGTAGAGTGTTGAAGAGGGTAAAAGAATGTCTGGTTGCGCAAAGCTTTATCCGTCAACACTACCTTCCTACTGTCACGCGTAGGGTAGGGTAGCGTGTGGCAATTAGCTGACTATCAAATGTGAGGTTAGGCTGCGTTATTGCGCACTAGGGACGCAAAAAAAAATACAGCAGTAATAATTTAATGTGTAATACTACCACCTATGACAAACCAAAAAATTACGTTCCCTCTTTAACAATGTACAAGACTAACAAGCCTAATGGTTGACGCTGACTTAATTGAGATACAGTATTACATCAACATTGTCCATGAGTAACTATGCACTGTGATACCTATATACCAGTATTAATTTATATCTCTTGTGGTTGTTTCAACAGCACTTGCAGGTATAACTACCTATTGTCAGTATGCATGATGCACTTTCTAGATGTAATAATTTATTATTGGACATTATTACCATGTTTACATGCTGGCCATTTCATATATGGTGTTTGAAGTTACAGTTGGCATCAGTATGTGTATTTTATAATGTCTGTCATAAATAAACTCGTGATGATGATGATGAGGATTTAATGATTCGTACATCCATTGAGTGCATTATCTTACAGGTACAGATAAAGTTCCTTAAAAAGCATTAATTCATAAGTCTGAAATGTACTTTTATGCATTAATTTAAAATGTGAAGAGTAGACTATGTTTTATTTTTTGTTACCATTTCTAATAGACATGTGCAGATATGCGCTGTGATGACAAATTATTATTTGTCCATATTTGTCATAAAAATTTATCATTCTAGGCCTGCAAAACTTCACAATTTCATGTTTTCAGCATAACAAGCAGGGTGACGGCTCTTCCCTATTTGGAGCATGTTGGTCATGTGTTTTTCTGTCCATGTGTCGGGAACAGGACACTTCTTGCCGTTGACACAGCAGGGGAACAGCTGGCGTTACTGAACCCCACTAACAGTAGAGCTTGTGTTTTGTTCTGTGGACACGACACTTCTGAGCAGCAACTGGCAGTGTTGGAGCCCAGGGAGTAGAGTTCAGGTGGTAGAAAGATGAACATAACAGGAGACATGGATAACGTTGCGAACCAGTTATTTAATCTGAAAACGGACAGACAAATTCTGGCGAGATCCATGCCTTGTTCATTTTCAGAAAAGTAAGCCGGTCTACATTATCGGAGGATAGTCGCATGCGACGGTCTGTTAGTACACCACCTGCAGCACTAAAGACGCGCTCCGATAATACACTGGCAGCAGGGCAAGCCAGCACCTCCAATGCATACTGGCTAAGCTCTGGCCATGTATCCAGCTTAGAGACCCAAAACTTGAATGGGGAAGAGCCATCTGGGAGTACACTGAGAGGCAAAGCCAAGTAGTCTGTCACCATCTGACGGATACGTTGCCTCCCGCTGACTGGAGCCTCTCGGATGGTGTAGACATTTGTGGCGCTGCCACAAAACTTTGCCACATTTTAACATACTGGTCTTTCCCTGTGCAGAGGCACTGCGTGTGCTCCCTCTTGTTGCAGAGCTCTCTACACTGCCTCGACGCACAGAGCTGCTTTGTAAAGCAGTAGCAGCAGCAGTGCTCTCGGCAGTAAGGTAGAACATTAGGGATTGCACCAGTGTGTCTTGGTACTCCCGCATTTTACGCTCCCGGTTCAACGGTGTGATGAGGCTTTTGACGTTGTCCCGGTAGCGAGGGTCTAGGAGGGTGTACACCCAATAATCAGACGTCGTGAGAATGTGGGCGATGCGGCGGTCGTTTCTTAGGCACTGCAGCATGAAATCAACCATGTGCTGCAGACTCCCAACTGGCAAAGAAACGCTGTCCTCTGCAAGAGGCGTTATCTCTGCCTGCTCTGCATCACCCCACCCTCGCTCTACATACTGACTAGAGCGTTGTGTACCTCCCTCTGGAGCGATGTCTTCCTCCTCCATTGACTCCTCCTCCTCATCCTCCTCACAAAGTGAGCCCTGCCCAGCCCTTTGTGAGGAACCACGTTGCGCTGACTTTCCAGAAGGTGATGGAATTTGTGACTCCTCATCCTCCACCTCTTCCAAAACCTCATCCCTTATTGCTTGCAGTGTTTTTTGAAGCAGGCAGATAAGGGGGACAGTCAGGCTGACTAGTGCATCATCTGCACTCGCCATCCGCGTTGACTCATCAAACGCACGCAAAACGTGGCACATGTCCTTCATAGTGGCCCACTCATTAATGGTGAAGTGTGGACGGCGCAAATTGCGTGTTGATTGCGCCTGATGCAGCTGATACTCCATAACTGCTGGCTGCTGCTCACACAACCGCTCCAACATATGTAACGTTGAATTCCACCTGGTGGATACGTCACATATGATGCGATGTTCAGGAAGGCGCAATCTGCGTTGCAGAGCTGCAATGCGCGATCTGGCCATGCTGGAACGTCGCAAGTGAGCGCACTCTAGGCGGACCTTGTGCAGCAGTGCATCAAGATCCGGATAGTCCCTCAAAAAACTCTGCACGACCAAGTTGAGCACATGTGCCAGACATGGTATGTGAGTGAGGTTGCCAAGGCCCAGAGCTGCCACCAGATTTCGGCCATTGTCACACACTACCAAGCCTGGCTGGAGATTCGCTGGCAAAAACCACACGTCGCTCTCCTGCTTGATGGCATTCCAGACCTCCTGCGCTGTGTGGCTTCGATTCCCCATGGGAATTAATTTCAGAACGGCCTGTTGCCGTTTGGCCACGGCTGTGCTCATATCGGTCGCATCAGGTAAGCGTCCACGGGTCCATGTGGAGGTAGACCGTGACGGCTCCTGCAGCGATGATTCTGAGGAACTGGAGTAGGAGGAGGAGTCAATGTGGACAGACTTGATTCCGGCAATCCTTGGAGTTGGCAGAACACGTACAGCGCCACTCGCAAGATCTGTACCCGGCTCCACAACATTCACCCAATGGGCAGTGAGTGAAAGGTATCGTCCCTGGCCATGGGTACTGGTCCACGCATCGGTGGTCAGGTGGACCTTGCTACTGACGGCGTTTAGTAGCGCATGTTTAATTTTTGCCTCAACATGCTTTTGCAGACCAGGGACGGCTTGCCTGCTGAAATAAAATCGGCTGGGCACATTGTATTGTGGGACTGCCAATGCCATTAATTCACGGAAACTGTCAGTCTCCACCAGCCTGAATGACAGCATTTCAAGGGACAGGAGTTTTGCAATGCCAGCATTCAGAGCCTGTGCTCGTGGATGGTTTGCCGAGTATGGCCGTCTTTTATCCCATGCCTGTGCTACCGATGGCTGTTTTGTGGCCTGGGTGTGTGAGGATGACAGGGAACTTGCAGCTGTGGGTGGAATAACACTGTGTCTCTGGACAACAGTGACAGAGGTTCTTCCATGGCGATCCTTTGAGGAAGCCGAACCAGCTGTGTGTGAACTGGAGGAAGAGGCTCCAACAGGAGCTGAAGATGTAGGTGCTGCTGTAGGTTGGCCTACATCTCCAGTGTGTCTTTGTAACTCAACAAAGTGCTTTGACCGCACATGTTTCCACATATTTGTTGTATTAAGGTTACTGACACTTTTACCTCTTTTAATTTTTTGATTACACAGCTTGCATTTTACATAGCAAATATCATCTGCAACTGTATCAAAAAAGGACCACGCAGAGCAAGTCCTGGGAGCGCCCGGTTTGGCTGTTGAAGAGAACTGCTCCGAACGGGTGCCAAACTGGAGGCTACAGGCAAGCGAGTCTGCAGCCTACCTCTCCCTACTGTTTGGACCGTTGGTGCAATCTCTTCCTCAGAGCTGCTCCCACCACCTTCCTGTTCCTCACGCCATGTTGGGTCTTGGACCTCATCATCTCCACCACTACCCTCTTCCAACACCTGCTGTTGTTGGGTGGTCTGGCCAGCACCATGCTCAACAGAAACTGGCAACTGAGTCTCATCATCATCAGATGCGTTCTGCGGTGTGCTGACCATCGGCACTGGCTCACCCGCCTCTTCAGATTCAGAGAGACACAGCTGTTGCGCATCACTGCATACTGCCTCTTCTTCACATTCCAGAATGCTGCTTGGCTGGGCCCCTGTTTCCAAGCCAACAGATTCTGAGAACAGAAGCAGAGACTCAGCTGGCTCCTGTACAGAGCTCTCTGACTGCCTGGGCAATTTGGCAGGCGGTGAAGAGACTGATGGTTGTTCAACAGTGCTGTGGTCCTGAGAGGAGGTGGAAGCTATTGAAGTCGATGCATTGGCTGCCATCCAACCAACAACGGCTTCAATTTGTTCTTCACGCAGCAGGGGGGTACGCTGAGCTCCTACAAAAGTGCGCATAAAGGAACGCTCACGGGGAAAACTGGTGGATGCTGTGTCACTGGGTGCGGCAGCAGCCACAGAATCCCACGTCCTCTCCCTGCTGCAAATCCACGGCCTCGACCACGACCACGTGCCTTACTCACTGACTTCTTCATCTTGGTAGATTGATAAAGAAAGTCAGAAAAGTTAAGGCCTAAGTGTGGTTATTCCTCACAGACTACAGTGAACCCTGCAGACAACTGTTCAGTATCTGTGAAAGGCCCCTTTGTGTACTTCTATAGTGTTTGCAACCAATGTATTGTATACGGATGGAAGCGCGTCACACTAATAGATTAGATTTTTTTCCACTAAAATGGAGCAGCACCAATTAGAGAAAAATGTGAAGGATGAGGCAGTGACACACGCTCAGCAGACTACAACCGGCAGTGGTTGAAGAACAAACTGGAGCGTAATCTGCACTCACAAAATGAAAAGCTCACAGACTACAGTGAACACTGAAACACAACTATTCACTATCTGTGAAAGCCCTTTGTGTACTTCTATAGTGTTTGCAACCAATGTATTGTATACGGATGGAAGCGCGTCACACTAATAGATTAGATTTTTTTCCACTAAAATGGAGCAGCACCAATTAGAGAAAAATGTGAAGGATGAGGCAGTGACACACGCTCAGCAGACTACAACCGGCAGTGGTTGAAGATACAAACTGGAGCGTAATCTGCACTCACAAAATGAAAAGCTCACAGACTACAGTGAACACTGAAACACAACTATTCACTATCTGTGAAAGCTCCTTTGTGTACTTCTATAGTGTTTGCAACCAATGTATTGTATACGGATGGAAGCGCGTCACACTAATAGATTAGATTTTTTTCCACTAAAATGGAGCAGCACCAATTAGAGAAAAATGTGAAGGATGAGGCAGTGACACACGCTCAGCAGACTACAACCGGCAGTGGTTGAAGTACAAACTGGAGCGTAATCTGCACTCACAAAATGAAAAGCTCACAGACTACAGTGAACACTGAAACACAACTTTCAGTAGCTGTAAAAGGCCCTTTGTGTACTTCTATAGTGTTTGCAACCAATGTATTGTATACGGATGGAAGCGCGTCACACTAATAGATTAGATTTTTTTCCACTAAAATGGAGCAGCACCAATTAGAGAAAAATGTGAAGGATGAGGCAGTGACACACGCTCAGCAGACTACAACCGGCAGTGGTTGAAGAACAAACTGGAGCGTAATCTGCACTCACAAAATGAAAAGCTCACAGACTACAGTGAACACTGAAACACAACTATTCACTATCTGTGAAAAGCTCCTTTGTGTACTTCTATAGTGTTTGCAACCAATGTATTGTATACGGATGGAAGCGCGTCACACTAATAGATTAGATTTTTTTCCACTAAAATGGAGCAGCACCAATTAGAGAAAAATGTGAAGGATGAGGCAGTGACACACGCTCAGCAGACTACAACCGGCAGTGGTTGAAGAACTAACTGGAGCGTGATCTGCACTCAAAAAATCAAAACCTCACAGACTGCAGTGAACACTGAAACACAACTGTCCACAATCTGTGAAAAGCTCCTTTCTGTACTTCTATAGTGTTTGCAACCAATGTATTGTATACGGATGGAAGCACGTCACACTAATAGATTTGATTTTTTTCTAATATAATGGAGCTGCACCAATTCCACTAAATAAAATAAAAAAAAAAGAGTCAGTGACACGTGCAGATGCCTACAAACAGCGGTGGATGCAGAGCAAACTGCAGCGTCACCTGCACTGTCACACACACACCTTGCACAGAGCTGTTAAAACAACACTGGCAAAATGAAGCTTTACACAGCGGTTGGTAAACTAGCCTGCCTCAAGCACAGTAGTACACAAAATCGCAATATCTAACTGTCCCTCAGAGTGAGCAGAGTAGCGTTCTGTCCCTTACTGAGTTCACAGCACAGTGACGCTAAAATGGCGGCGGCGCCTTTTATAGTGCATTCTGACATCATTTCAGCAGCCAATCACAGCCATGCCATTAGTTAAGATGACCGCAGCATTACAGGATGTGCCCACACTTCGTAGGATTCCTCATTGGCTGACTAAAATCACATTGCCTCTCAAAGAATTATGGGAACTTCCGATTCCGGTATACGATATGGAAAAAGTATCGGAATTAAGTATCGGAATTCCGATAACGCGAATATCGGCCGATACCCGATACTTGCGGTATCGGAATGCTCAACACTAGTCAACACTGCAAATATTGACTTGCTACATTAACTCATTCTAACTGTCAATATAAGCTTTTGTTACTCATATGTTTGCAATTATTATATTTCTGTCTGTGATAAAAACATCTGTCAAACACACATAAAAACAAGAGGGCAGCAGATCATATGAAAATATAATATTTGTGTCATTCTCAAAACTTTTGGCCATGACTGTACTGTATGGAGGACTATGTGAGGCCCATTATACTGTATGGAGGACTATGTGAGGCCAATTATACTGTATGGAGGACTATGTGGGGCCCATAATACTGTATGGAGGACTGTGTGGGGCCCATTATACTGTATGGAGAACTATCTGGGGCCCATTATACTGTATGGAGGACTATGTGGGGCCCATTATACTGTATGGAGGACTATGTGGGGGCCTGTAATACTGTATGGAGGACTATGTGGGGCCCATAATACTGTATGGAGGACTATGTGGGGGCCTGTAATACTGTATGGAGGACTATGTGGGGCCCATAATACTGTATGGAGGACTATGTGGGGCCCATAATACTGTATGGAGGACTTTGTGGGGCCCATAGTACTATGTGGTATTCACACACTGCTGCAGCATGTGCGGCTGATCTTGAGCGTTTGTTTCTGCTTGTAACCCTTGTGCACACTGCAATCTGGTTGACTGATGAAGGTCATTGTATGACTGAAACATCTTTTTTATTTTTAGATTGTCTGCACACAATAAAATTATCTTCTTACAACATTTCCCTGAGTGGCAAGTTTTCTACAAGATTTACATGGGATAGGATCATACTTGGGCCTCTTACACAGGAGTGCCATAATTACCAATTTTGATGTATTTTTACAAGGAATGAGTGCTCTGAGTGCTATTAACAGTAACAGAATAGTAAAGTATACCAGACTATAATACAAATAACAGTGAAATAACATAATAGTAACAGTAAAAAAAAAAAGTAAATAGTAACAGTAAAAAAAAATAGTAATAGACTAGTAAAATATACAACATGATAATACTAATATAATAGATATACAATAGCAACAAAACAGGTACATATACAGTACAATATAATTTTCTAAACACTGTTTTTCGGTGATTACTTTGTATCTCCGTTCATACTGCACCCACACACACAAATGATACACCATTTGAAAGGTAAACTTGCCCCCTTCAGCAAAAAAAATAGCCAAACAAGCAACACATCCACAATTTGATCACAAAATACAGTTTAAACATTAATTTTCATAAACCTGCAGTAAGGAAAAATGACCTGTAGGTGGCACCACAGTACCCCAAAGCACACTACCACAAAACATTAGCCTTGGGGTCTTTCCAGCTTGCCGAACTGCTTGCCCAGCCTGTTTTAGCCAAATTGGAGGATTGCACACTTCACTGCAGGTGAGGCACATATGCAAACACATTTGAATTGAACACTTGCTCTGTTCATACTTCACCCACACAAACAAATGATACACAATTTCAAAGGTCAAATTACCTGCAGGTGGCAGCACACTACCACAAAGCTGCTTACAGATATCACAAACAAATCCAAACATTTGCCTTGGGGTCTTTCCAGCTTGCTCAAGTGCTAGCCCAGTCTATTTCTGGCACATTGGAGGATTGCACACTTTACTGCAGGTGAGTCACATATGCAAACATATTTGTAAACATGCATTGCTTTTTCACTGATTACTTCGCCCCACACACACAAATGATACACCATTTGAAAGGTAAACTTGCCCCCTTCAGCAAGAAAAGAGCCAAACAAACCACACATTCACGATTTTATCACTAAATACAGTTTAAACATTTATTTTCATAAACCTACAGAAATACACAATGACCTGCAGGTGGCACCTCAACCGGAAGACATTTTTTTGGCCTCTACTTATCAAACCAATTTATTGTATTACCAATCTACATATATAAACACCTGTCTGTGTTCATCATCTCATGAAATACATTTACATTTGACCAGCTTGCTTTTTCTGAAATTGCCTGCGCCCCAGACGACCAATGTGCGAAAATTTCCCATGGGCCAAGCTAGTACCAATATACTGTATTTTTCGGACCATAAGACACACTTTTTTCCCAAAATTTTTTTGGGGAAAATGGGTGTGCGTCTTATGGTTGCAATATACATACCAAATGCTGTGGCGGTGCGGCAGGGCTCTGTGGTGTGGCGGACTGTGCTCCGGTGCAGTGGCAGCGACTCTCTGTGCTCTGTGGGGGGCTTCGCTGGCATTTCATCAAAGCCCAGAGGCCCTCGCACATCCGTTGCTGCCATGTTGCGGTGGCCTCTGGGAACATGGCCGCCGGGCCAGGGGCGGCGCATGCTCAGATTCAGATCTCGTCCCGAGATCTTGGGAGACGAGATCTCGTTGCTGAGATTTGAATCTGAGCATGCGCTGCATGTTCCCGGAGGCCACCGCAACATGGCAGCAACGGATGTGCGGGAGCCTCTGGGCTTTGACGAAATGCCAGCGGAGCCCCCCACAGAGCACAGAGATCCGCTGCCACTGTACCGGAGCACAGCCACCCTGCAACAGAACACAGCCCACCTGCACCGGAGCACAGCCCCCCGCCACAGCACAGAGCCCCTGCCCCAGCACAGCCTCCCTGTCCCAGCACAGCATCCCTGCCCCAGGACAGAGCCCCTGCCCCAGCACAGCGCCCCTGCCCCAGCACAGCGCCCCTGCCCCAGCACACAGCCCCTGCTCCAGCACAGAGCCACCGCACCAGCTTGGGATGGGATTTCCTGGAGGCCACTGCAACAGCCTGGACCACTGAACGACTCCTTTGACCACTCCTCCACCCGTGCCGATCTCTTCTCTGGTAAGCTGAACTTGGACTGTAAGACGAACCCCCATTTGACACTTTTTTTTTTACCTATTTTCCTTCTGAAAATTTGGGGTGAGTCTTATGGTCCGGTGCGTCTTATAGTCCGAAAAATACAGTAGTATTAGGCTATTTTCAAAACCTGCTCTTGGCAGTAAAGAAGCTGCTTACAAAAAGCAGGTTTTGCTGTATTTTTGTTGTGTTTTTATTGTCTTTTGTGCATTCTGATAAAGTTTAGTGCCCCAAAAAAACATGATGCAACTTCTTTAGGTTTTTGCACCAGAAACGCTGAAAAACCTGATACCTGCGTTTTTTGCTCCGTTTTTGCACTTGCTCATTGCTTTCTATGGGTGAAAAAACGCTGAAAGAAGCGACATGCTTCAGTTTTAAAAATGCAGCAGTTTTCCAATTCAGTTAGGAATAAAACAATGTGTGTTCATGAGATTTCTGAAACCTCATAGACTTTAAATAAAAGATGAGCATATCGAAGAATAAAGGAGACTATTCAGACAGACAACTGCTTGTGTGTCTCGCTGTTTAATTCTTCATAGCTTGGGTACCTAAGACAGTGAAAGCCTGAGTAGGACTTAGAAATCCCCGTCTCTGACACTGGTACTGTAAAACGCAGCCTAAAATTTGCCTAAAAAAAAAAACGCAGCAAAAATGAAACATGTGAACATAGCCTAACACTAATGATAAACTGGAAAACTGCATCAAGGCCAAAAATTGTTACAAAATTGTACCATATACAAAAACAGCGTAATAGTTATACATATCAATGTATGATGCAATATATTATTTTAGAATTCCGTTTTAATAAACAGGAATATTTTATTGTTCCTCTCTGCAGAGAACAATCAGAAATAGATCGGCTTGGTGCACATTTGTCCTTTTGTGCTCTCTAATCATTCTTTCACAGTTCAGTGCGTCTGGTGATACAATCACAGCTAATACCCTCATAAAACATTGATTCACATGATGAGCTAAATTAAAGGGAATCTAAAAAACAACTGCAGCA
Organism: Oophaga sylvatica; assembly: GCA_033576555.1. Lineage (NCBI taxonomy): Eukaryota > Metazoa > Chordata > Amphibia > Anura > Dendrobatidae > Oophaga > Oophaga sylvatica. The sequence goes on along the minus strand of JARQOD010000003.1, from coordinate 543,615,909 downwards.
GCAAATCACAAGCCAAAAACCCCGGCAGAACATCAGCGTGCTCATTTCCTCTGTTGCTTTTTGGTCTTATATTAGTCAACACCATTTTAAACTGATATTTCAGATTTCAATTAAACCTGTAATTGGGCATTTACGATATCTGATGATCTGATACATGCTATGGAATATTAAAAGATCCATAAAAATCTTCTTCTTCTTGATTCTAACGTCTTATATATGAATAATCCGGCCCAGTCTGCTAGCACCGTCTCTTGTGTCGGGACCTGGTTTCAAATAAATGTTGAACTGGGGCTGAGGGCCTTCTAAAGTTAGAATGCTCGATTAGATTAATGCTCTTGACCCCAAAATAAGCTGCACGGTTATAGAGTCTATGGCTCTGTTAAAACTTAGGCTCAAATCAGAAGTCCGTGTTTTAAGGTCCCACAATGCCCGCTGGTGTCCTGACCCAAACTAACAGCCTCATATATACCAACGACGCTGTTACTTCGGGTCAGGAGACCCACTGTCTTTCCAAATATTTCAGTCCATGAAACTTGAATGTATGAAAAATACAAAAATATTAAATATTTCATTTCCCTATGTTTGGACGTTGGGCATTTTGCAATCTACAGTCATGGCCAAAAGTTTTGAGAATGACACAAATATAAATTTTTACAAAGTCTACTGCTTCACTTTTTCTAATGGCAATTTGCATATACTCCAGAATGTTATAAAGAGTGATCAGCTTAACAGCAATTACTTGCAAAGTCAATATTTGGCTAGAAAATTAACTTTATCCCCCAAAACACATTTCAACATCATTGCAGCCCTGCCTTAAAAGGACCAGCTAACCTCTTTTCAGTGATTGCTCCATTAACACAGGTGTGGGTGTTGATGAGGACATGGCTGGAGATCAATCTGTCATGATTAAGTAAGAATGACACCACTGGACACTTTAAAAGGAGGCTGGTGCTTGGCATCATTGTTTCTCTTCTGTTAACCATGGTTATCTCTAAAGAAACACGTGCAGTCATCATTGCAATGCACAAAAATGGCCTAACAGGGAAGAGTATCGCAGCCAGAAAGATTGCACCTCAGTCAACAATCTATCGCATCATCAAGAACTTCAAGGAGAGAGGTTCCATTGTTGCCAAAAAGGCTTCAGGGCGCCCAAGAAAGACCAGCAAGCGCCAGGACCGTCTCTTAAAAGTGTTTCAGCTGCGGGATCGGGCTACCAGCAGTGCAGAGCTTGCTCAGGAATGGCAGCAGGCAGGTGTGAGTGCATCTGCACGCACTGTGAGGCGGAGACTCTTGGAGCAAGGCCTGGTCTCAACGAGGGCAGCAAAGAAGCCACTTCTCTCCAGAAAAAACATCATGGACAGACTTATATTCTGCAAAAGGTACAGGCAGTGGACTGCTGAGGACTGGGGTAAAGTTATTTTCTCTGATGAATCCCCTTTTCGATTGTTTGGGACATCAGGAAAACGCCTCATTCGGAGAAGACAAGGTGAGCGCTACCACCAGTCTTGTCTCATGCCAACTGTTAAGCATCCTGAAACCATTCATGTGTGGGGTTGCTTCTCAGCCAAGGGAATCGGCTCTCTCACAGTCTTGCCTAAAAACACAGCCATGAATAAAGAATGGTACCAGAATGTCCTCCAAGAGCAACTTCTCCCAACCCTCCAAGAGCAGTTTGGCGATCAACAATGCCTTTTCCAGCATGATGGAGCACCTTGCCATAAAGCAAAGGTGATAACTAAATGGCTCAGGGAACAAAACATAGAGATTTTGGGTCCATGGCCTGGAAACTCCCCAGATCTTAATCCCATTGAGAATTTGTGGTCAATCATCAAGAGATGGGTGGACAAACAAAAACCTAAAAATTCTGACAAAATGAAAGCATTGATTGTGCAAGAATGGACTGCTATCAGTCAGGATTTGGTCCAGAAGTTGATTGAGAGCATGCCAGGGAGAAATGCAGAGGTTCTGAAGAAGAAGGGTCAACACTGCAAATATTGACTTGCTGCATTAACTCATTCTAAGGCTATGGTTCCACGGTCCGGAACCATAGCGCTTTGGACGGAGCGGAAATTCCGCTCCGTCTAAGCCCCGCCCCCTTTCTGACGCGCGCTCTTTCCGGAGGTGTTCAGGACACCTCCGGAACACCTCCGGAAAGAGCGCAGGGCTACATAGCCCTGTGTTAATTATGTTGCGGCGACGCACCGTCGCCGCAATACGCGAGGACATGCTGCGGTCTAAAAAGACGCGCCGCATGTCCGTTTACGCAGGTTTGCCACCTGCGTATTGTTACGCATAGTGGAGACGGGATTTCTTGAAATCCCCTCCACTATGCTGTAACATCTGGACGCTGCATGTTTGGCGCTGCGCCAGCGCACAGCGCCAAACACGCAGCGTTTCCTGACCGTGGAAACTCACCCTTACTGTCAATATAAGCTTTTGTTACTCATATGTTTGCAATTATTATATTTCTGTCTGTGATAAAAACATCTGTCAAACACACATAAAAACCAGAGGGCATCAGATCATGTGAAAATATAATATTTGTGTCATTCTCAAAACTTTTGGCCATGACTGTAGTAGGATATGAGTAGGAGCCATACTGGTTTGAAGCGCATCATCCTTTCTCTAATTTTTTTTCGTCCCCTTTTTCTTTCCCCTTGAAAATGTTTTGAATTGAGTTTCATTAAATGTGAAGTGTTAAGTACAATATTTTTTCTTTTGGGATTGCTGGATTTTTCCTACTGCTCTTGTGCCTCACCCATCGTCCAGCTGGGATTTTCTCCTTCTGTGCCTTCCTACATTGTTTTAAAGATCCCAGGGTTACAATACACTTCATCAGAATGGATAAGTATTTTTTATTTTATGAAAATGACAGACTGATCACTATGCTGGATTCATATGTCAATCATTTTTGGTCCATTTGTCGGTTTTTACCATCAGTGGGGCATTCATATTTCTTGGATGCAAAAATAAAGTGTCCAAGCTTCTCCTACACAGTAAGCCCGGGATTACACATGCGAGAAACACGGACGAGTCTCACATGTTAATACCGGCACTGCTGCCGGCACTCGGGAGCGGAGCGTTGCATGTATTTCTATGCAGCCGCTCTCTCTGCTCCCAAGTGCCAGGTATTAACATGCGAGACTCATCTGTGTTTCTCGCATGTGTGATCCCGGCCTAAAAAATAGACAGGATTCGGATGACACATAGATGCCATTCGAGTTCGATCAATATTTGGTTCATTGACTTTCACTGACGAGTTTGATCACCACGCGGATAAAAAACGTGTGTCTTTTTTTTTTCTTTCCATGTGGATGCTCAGTCTACAAAAAGCTTAAACATGTGAACAACACCAATGACTATAACAGATACGTGTCCTATCCGAGAAAAACATGTACAGAATACAAATTATGAAAATAGATGTCCGAATGAGGCCAAACAGTAAGATTTCTGTAGTGAATGTGCAGCAGACCCGAAGCCGGTATGCACAAGGATCAGACTTCATTGTCATGCACTGATTGCAGAAACCCCTTTCACATCCGTGGTAGGCATCTTGTCATTGCATGTGACGCAGACTAACGCTGTATTCAGTTGATTTTCTGTGATGCGCGTTCCCTAAATTTCTATGAAACCAGATATAAAGGCAATTGTGATACATGATCTCTCAGTCTAACTTGTCCCCGTCCTCCACATTTAGCATTAGTGATGACCGAACGTGCTGGGATAAGGCGGTATCTGAGCATGCTGACCGAGTGTCTTTGTGTGCTCGAAAAATATGCTCGAATCCCGCGGCTGCATATCTTCCAGCTGTTCGACAGCCTCAACACATGCAGGGATTACCTAACAAAGAGGTAACCCATGCATGTGTTGCTGCTGTTGATCAGCCGCGAGACATGCAGCTGCGGGACTCGAACATATTTTTCGAGCACGCCGAGGACACATGGTTAGCCCCGAGCATGCTCAGATAACACCTTGTCTGAGCACATTCACTCATCACTATTCAGCATCACTTAGACACATACTCTGCACCCGGTGGTGGGCCCCTTGGTTGTGTCTATGCTGAGTAATACATGATGCTCATGGGGTCTCCGCTCTATGCGCAGCTCAGCTGTTCGGAGTATTATACAGCGTATGACATTACTACTGGTTGCCATGACAATAACAAGTGAAGCGGCTCACTTCAATTCTACGACTGTGCCCCTGATAGAGGGAAGCACAATTCAAGACAATTAGGAATCTCAAGGGTTCAATACATGTGTGTTATTGTTTTCTTTCTTTTGTTGCAGCTCACGGTCATGCTTTCTTGTTTTTTTTTTTTTTAACATTCACCTTTATTAATCCATGAGATGAGGCAAGCAGAGCTCCAGCATTACTTACACTGATAAAAATGAGGAAAAAAGTAAAGTTATTTTCAAAATTGAGTACCAATTTTATTTTTTATGTAGGAGGAAACTATAACTATGGTTTATTCAGAACTTCATTGTACTCCTAACGAGGACCTGCCACTTGCCACTAATTATATATTCTATCTGGTATAAATGCTGCGGTTTTCCTGAAGCTGGCATTGCTTTTCTTTTGTTTCTGCTCCTTTCTATTCCTGAGATATGGCCGTCTCTTTTCCACGTATTAGTGTAGTCTTGTTGGCCAACTGAGTGTGAACCTCATGGAGACACCCGCAGAAGAGTTCAGGATCACGCTCCTTGGATAAGAAGACTAGATTTCTATATGGAGAAGATGGGGCCGTATCTCAGGTATGGAGAACCTGAGGAACAAGAAAAGATTAAGAGAAACAGTTGCATTTAGACTAAGTGAAAAATGACATTTATGGCAAGTGATGGGTCCTCTGTATGATGGCAGTGTGCATTAGATAACCATGGGACTTATATTGCCTTTTATTAAGAATTAATTGAACAATCCAGCAAGAACTTTGTGTTTTCAAGAATCCAATGTATTATTATAGATGTACAGTCACATAATAATGGAATACACTACCAACATTTTGTTCTTCCCGCACCTTGATCACAGTGCTATTCTTGATGCGAGAGATGAAGAAAAGACAAATCGGCAAGTCCAGCGCCGGGACCATTGGTGATGTATTTAAGTATTATGTCACTGTACATCTGTAATAATACATTGGAGTCATGAAAACACAACACTCTTGCTGGATTGATCACTGAATGTTTAATAAAAAGCAATCTGATGAGAATTATAAATGCTGTAGTTTACTCCAGACGGTTGTGACTTGGGATTTCTTCCCCTTCCACTTGTCTATCTTTATCTTGGTGTGCCGACTATAATTTAATAAGAGTATGCATTAGACAGAGGTAGAGTATATTGGTGAAGACCTCCTTCTTGATTTCCCTGGAGGTCAGATATTAGTGAGCGTAAAGATCGAGCAGTTGGAATTCAACTGTCCAGTTCCTTTGTTCTCGCGGACATAAGTTGTTGCCTTTAGTGGCAGGGGAAGACATATTATTGGTGCAAGGAAAACATGGGTTGGTTTAAGCTCCTTTGGGAAGGCAACGCGTTTCGAATGCTCCCCGCGTTCTTTGTCAGACAAACTAGGCCGGAAGTGCGTTCAAAACATGTTGCCTTTCTCTTCGCGATATATGGAATCTATTTTTAATGTATATTAATAAAGGACCACTTTTTAAAGAAGCTGGAACCAACCCACTTCTCCTTGGATGTAATACATTTGGTCACAAGTTCCGTGCATCTGTACGATTTGAGCCACAACAGTGAGATGGTTTTCCTAATCTTCCTTCTCCATTTATATCATTGGTGCAACCTGTGCAGACACACAAGAGCCCAAGAGGTAAAAGGGGTCATTGCCCCCTCCAAATCAACAATCTTCAATCAACAATCTTCAAAGGTTCATTTTTTTTACTTCAACGGGCCCATATTTGGTTCTTACACAGGGTCCTTCTTCTATGAGTAATGGCTTAAGGCATCCATAAAAGTTAACTCCATTGTACACATCCACAGAGCTGTCAAGCATGTACGTGTTTTCAATGGTAAGAGTGGAGTAAGCTGCCAACGCACAACTCTGGAAGAAGTTTATATTTTGAAGAAGCAAAAGAATTGGGAATACGATTGGCATATTGTACAACATCAGCTTCCAGGGGCGAGTTGGGTGGTCCCCATTAAAAATCAACACGTTTGACTGAATATAATCCAATGTGTATGGGGTCTTTAGGCCCCTTCTTCCTATTGCATAAACATGCCAAGGTGACTATATGTGGGTTGGTAGGTGTAGCTGTGCTATCTAACCAGTTTGGTCAGCCATACACAAGAACAGCAGGAGAACGGTAGAAAAGGTTCATACACGTGGCAAAACTGACATTTTATTTTGGAAAATGGAGTCCATCTCCATAGTATTCTCCATTAGCGCTGTATCCCCCAATGATCATCTCGCCAGGGGCGGTATACTGGTGTAAGAAGCAAGGGCAGAAAATTAGTAAAGGTCAATAGGTAGAAAAATGACTCAGAAATATCCAATAAAATGTCCATCAGAAACAATGTATTATGAGTTTCAACTTTTGTTGTGGTGTCTAGAATGGCGGAGGCTGCTTCAGGAGTATTTTTTTTTTATTCCACAGCCTCAGAATATTTGTCAACGGATACATGAGACATGGCAAACTGCAGATCATGAGGGCACATTATGCTCGTCTGCATAGTGAGGCTTGTCTATAGAGGACTTAGTATGGCTCTTATGTGTCTGCCTTATCTGCAGTCTAATTTTGGTGTCTCAGACAAAGGTCACAGTGAGAATGACATGGCGTGATTTAAACCATGTCCTCTTAGCATTAGGGCAGAGGCATCCGTCCATACTGAGATGCAGGTCTCCTTGCTCTTGACATGTTCCACATTGCAGAAATCAGAGCTTGACCAGAATATGGGCGTTTGGATCTAGAAATGTATAGAGAGAGAAATATCCCCTATATTGGTCCAGATATTACACCATCCGGGAGTCACTTTTCTATGAAGGGAAATAACCTGACGCCTATGCAGCACAACAGCCAAGTCTTTCAATTGCCCATTAACGGTTCACAATGAGATGAAGGACAAATGAAGGATTTTACGGGCATTGACATTTGTCAGTACGGCAGCACCAACTGACCTTTCTCAAGGATATGCTATATATGTGTAAGATAAGTATGACTTTTTAAAAGGTATGGACCATTCAGGATGCCTTTTCTTAATATCCCCTACTAGAACACATGGCGGTCATACAGGAGGGTCCCAGCTTATGACCCCCCACTATGTGCTGGAGCAGTCACCTTTGTAAGAGCATCTGGCTGTGTGATGGACACATGTTGTACATGGACAGACATTTATGTGAATAGATAGAGAAGATTTGATAGAAAACAGCTTAGATACAGCAGCATAACTCATAGGAGGCCTAATATTACACCAGAATACATTACACGAGCGTTTATATAGACACGGTGAACTCAAATCCTGTCCAGACTGGGGTACGGATAAAAAAAAGAGCATGGATCGCACCTCCAAAAATCATACGTTGATCTAAAGCCGCTAGGCAAAAATTGTGTAACTGAACATGAGGTTCTTAGTTTAACATTCTGATCAGACTGTATGAAGCCCACTGCCACGTCACGGCAAACCTGGTAGTGGGTCCTGACCGCCCTAATGGAGCAGAGCCGCGCGGCTACCACCACCACAGCGCCAATGCACCAGCCTGTGGGGCTGCATCTCATAGGAAGCTGTATAACCTATCAGTATGTTTTTAAAGTGGAAGGTAACTGGAACGAAGAGAAAACCACTCTATGGAGATGTTGAATCCAACCAAGGAGAAACTCAGGGCTGGAGAGCTGATATACAGACCTAAGGTGACATATTATTGTAGTTATTAAGGGGGCTGTACAATACTAGACAACCCTTTCTTAATGGACCCAGGAGGTGGAAATAATACCCAGCGCTGTGTCCCCTGCAGGTTCCCCGGCATGTTTCTTCATTTCATGTGAAATGTGAATGCCGCATGTACCTACATAAAGCCCCCACTGGATGTTGAGGCCAGGGAATCGGCAGGGGATGTAGCAGCATTAGTCTGGGAAGTGAGGGTTACATATAGTTACATAGGTTGATAAAAGACCTAGGTCCACCAAGTTCATCCTTTCTTCACCACTTATACATTATACACTTATACATTAACTATCACCAACAATGTTGTACTGTTCTTTTTATATTTCTTTTTCACCTCTCGGCTCATTATGAAGTCAGTTTTTTTTACAGACCCTGTTGTAGGTCAATGAGGTCTGTTGGGCTCATGTGGTGTTTGTTGGTAAGCGATCCGGCGTGGCCTTTTAGCTTGTATTATATATATATTAGGATGTTACTTTTATACTAATCTCAAAGAAACTTTGAAGCTGCATTGACCACTGCACTGTACTTGACTTATTTTATCCTTGAAATTGCACTAAACACATAGACTTTATTTTTGGGGGAGAATTATAGAAATGTGTGTTTTTTTTTCCCTATAGTTTGTAAAGTGTCGTTCTCTTATTACTTTATTAGTGATGAGCGAACGGGCTTGGATAAGATGAGCATGCTCATGTGCTAACTGAGTGTCTTCGGCATGCTCGAAAAAATGTTTGAGTCCCTGCGGCTGCATGTCTCGCGGCTGTTTGACAGCTTTAACACATGCAGGGAATTCCTGTTTGTTAGACAATCCCTGCATGTGATGCTGTCGAACAGCTGCAAGACATGCAGCCACGTGGACTTGAACATATTTTTCGGCCACGCCGAAGACACTCAATCATGCTCCGATAACACCTTATCATGGCTCATTCGCTCATCTCTAATTATTATATATAAAAAAATACTGGGTTTCAAAGACCAAGATTGTAGATTTCTATTAAATGTCAATATTTTTTATTTTCCATCAATTCACCAACTCGGCGCTAGCACCGTGCGCACGTGAAGCTAAGCAGGTGGTGAAACATACATTATCAGTTGCAAGGACAGTGCCGTTTTTTAGGTCGGTCTCTCAGGACTCTTCTCTATTTTACCGGTACTTTTACTGCACAATCTGGCTGCCACTGTAAGAACAGATTAAAATAATTCAGCTTTTTCTACCAGTTGTCCAAAATATTCATAAGGACAATTCAAGCTATCTCCACTTCTATAAACTGTATGGACCCTGGGGGGATTTTACCTCGTGGTCTTGTCTGTGTCCTTTGGTGCATAAGATAAATTATAAATGCTGGAATATCTAACAACAGCTTATTTATTCAGATCGCCAGGGGCAATGGTTAACAAATGATTGTCTCCACCAGCGCTTCTGTCTTTTGATGTTCCTAGATGTAGTCTTCTGGCACACGCATTACTGCTGTAATTTGTGATGGATACTTTAGACTGCCCATAGACATTAGATAACGAATGGTAATGGGACAGTCAGCTATTTTTTGCTGATGGATGAACGGTCTGCCAGCAATAAGTCTAAAAAATAGTATGACACATATGAACACTGCCCCTTAGTGCTCGTCATGGGCACATGCAGATAAATGAATAAAGCATACCCCAGAGCCGGATACTTCTGAAATGGGGAACCATGAAGATCTTATTAATTATTGTCCTTTACCCGAAACCTGACACTTTTTTCTTTACAATTTTGCAGTTCTTACAAAATATAATAATAACTTAGGCCTTTCTGATTAGAAAAGAGATTTAACACAGTGAGGTAAGCCTTACACATCCATAATGTGCGACATTTTCTTTCATATGAGTGTTTAAAAGAGACCTCTACTTTTAGCAAATTTTACATTAAATCAATAGTTCTTGTGAATATAAGAAACTTTGTAATCTATTCTATTACTAGCTGTAGTACCCGGCTTCGCCCGGGTTAATTAATAACTGCTGTTAGCTGTAACAAAATAGACTATGTTAACAAAAATTTATTCTGCACATAAAAATCACACACCAAAACGTGCGGGGGTTAAAATTTCCATTCAACACATAGCCTATGATGCTCCTGGGGTTGAGATGTGCGGGCATGCAAAATTTCATGCCCGTAAGTACAACGGTGCAGATTCCTATCCCGGGCCAAAATTATTTGCCGATTTGGAATGCGCGGGGTTAAAATTTCGACTCAAAACCTAGCCTATGACGCTCCCGGGGTCGAGACGTGCGGGTATGCAAAATTTCATGCCCGTAAATGCAGATTCCTATGCCGGACATACACACAAGCATTCAGCTTTCTCCCCATTATGTAGATAGGGCCAAAATTGTTTGGCGATTTGGAACGCGCGGGGTTAAAATTTCGATTCAAAACATAGCCTAGGACGCTTTCGGGGTCGAGACGTGCGGGCGTGCAAAATTTCATGCCCGTAAGTGCGACGGTGCGGATTCCAATCCCGGACAAACATACCCACATACATACACACATACATACATTCAGCTTTATATATTAGATTTCTAAACACTGTTTTTCGGTGATTACTTTGTATATCCGTTCATACTGCACCCACATACACAAATGATACACCATTTGAAAGGTAAACTTGCCCCCTTCACCAAGAAAATAGCCAAACAAACCACACATCCACGATTTGATCACAAAATGCAGTTTAAACATTAATTTTCATAAACCTGCAATAAGGAAAAATGACCTGCAGGTGGCAAACCAGTACCCCAAAGCACACTACCACAAAGCTGCTTACAGACATCACAAACAAATCCAAACATTTGCCTTGGGGGCTTTCCAGCTTGCCGAACTGCTTGCCCAGCCTATTATTTTAGCCAAATTGGAGGATTGCACACTTCACTGTGGGTGAGGCACATATGCAAACACATTTGTAAACATGCACTGCCTATTGAATTGCACACTTGCTTCGTTCATACTTCACCCACACAAACAAATGATACACCATTTGAAAGGTCAAATTACCTGCAGGTGGCAGCATACTACCCAAAAGCACACTACCACAAAGCTGCTTACAGACATCACAAACAAATCCAAACATTTGCCTCGGGTCTTTCCAGCTTGCTCAAGTGCTTGCCCAGCCTATTTCAGGCATATTGGAGGATTGCACAGTTCACTGCAGGTGAGTCACATATGCAAACACATTTGTAAACATGCACTGCTTTTTTGCTGATTACTTTGCCCCACACACACACAAATGGTGAGTCACATATGCAAACACATTTGTATACATGCATTGCTTTTTCGCTGATTACTTCGCCCCACACACACAAATGATACACCATTTGAAAGGTAAACTTGCTCCCTTCAGCAAGAAAATAGCCAAACAAACCACACATTCATGATTTTATCACTAAACAGTTTAAACATTTATTTTCATAAACCTACAGAAAGACACAATGACCTGCAGGTGGCACCTCAACCGGATGACATTTTTTGGCCTTTACTTATCAAACCAATTTATTGTATTACCAAGCTACATATACATTTGACCAGCTTACTTTTTTTTAAATTACCTGCGCCCCCAACGACCAATGTGCGAAAATTTTGCACGGGCCAAGCTAGTATATCTTATAAGAGTATTCTGCTTCTTTCTCTACTTAAGAGTAACTTCTTCCATACCCCCTTCTCTTCTGAACTCCGAGTGAGAAAAGAAGCAGAGGGAGAAACAGAAAGATCATGCTGAGCTTTCAAAAAAGTCTGTTAGCTCATCCCAGAGCTCGATTCACATCTTCACTGTTTAGTGCATGATGTGAATGCTTCTCTCTGTGTGCTAACTAAGGAGTGAAGAACAGGAATCCATCACTGTGTGCTGCGATGTGTACGGAAGATCATATTAGATGCCCAATAGCTCAGAGTCAATTGCAAATTAAGACATAGAGTTCTCAACGGAGAAAACTGGTGAAAATGCAGAATACAAGTCATATAATGGTGGGAAGCAGTGTTATACCTCTTTTACTCACACAGGACAGCTTATCCTGATAAGTTACTTGAAAGTATAGTTACCCTTTAGGGCCGTACTCGTGAGGTGCTGTTACTCTACAGTTTTGTGAAGTGACCTGGCTAAATGTTTAATATTAATAGGGATTTGATGGGACAGAAGGAAACCTAACGTGCTACCAGCAGTCCTTGAACACATTCGTGTTATAACATGGCTTCCCACCATCATAACCTTCTTTAGTCACAGGACAAAGTCTGAAGAGCACAGTATTGATTTGCGTGCCTTCTTTTCAATGTCTCCTGTTACATGCTGTTAACAAGCAGGTCAGCTTCTGACTCGGGCATGCGCCTGTAGATGTCCACAATCGGCTCCGTGAAATAACATGCATGCATGGGGGCATAATATGAGGTCTATGGAATCTCTATGTGTGGTGAAAACCACCGCAGTGATAAACCCAGAAAAGCAACCTAATCATGGTTCAGTCCGACATCCTCCCAACTAAGATTATGCCGTTTTATTAATCTTACTAGGTAGATCCAGATTAGCATTTTAGAAGCTTATTTTATATGCTAATATTGCACTTGGCTAATCCAATAAAGATATTAGGCAGACATTAATGTTGCTATCTTCATAGGATTTATAGGAATGAAACATGCAATGAAAAGAGGATTTGATGCTCAGTGTAGAAAATAGTCTTTACTAGATTGCACTGCTCCACTGAACTTTGAGGAAAGATATCCTTGCGTTGAGTGTTCTGAAATCTATATTTGTAAGTATGATGTTTAGAAATTACATGATTTGATAGTTCTAAAGCTTTATAATGATAGAGTTCCATGGGATCCCGACGGCCTCATGAAGACGTGCAACGAGGAGTGGTGGAGTTCCCTTCCAAGGGCCAAAAGATGAGCATGTATCGGAGTCAATTGTGAGCACTACAATGTTGAACAATTTATAGGTTTAATCACTATGTCTGGGAACGGGGCCAGCTCAAGGTGTTGTGGACCCAGTGGACGCTTTGGTAATGTTAACCCACACTTCTATGGACCCTTCAACACAGTGGGCCCTGACATTAGGCTCTTAGAGAACACCGCAGTGAGATTACAATCAAGGTTCATTTAGAGGCGTTGGACTTAAAATGTCTATACACATTAGATGAATGTTGTCTGAACCTGCCAGTTTTGTTGGAGGGGGTGGGGGAGAAGGAATGGACATATTGATTTCAACATGCCTGATCCTTTTGTTTTTACCAAAACCACCAAAAACAGCAATAAACAACTAGCAATTGCTTATTATTACCAATCTTTATTGGTACCCATGGAAATTTAGAAAAATATATTAAAATCAAGGGATTTACACAGGGAAGATAGTAAACAAGATAAGCTGCTGTCTGGGAACGGTTTATTCACCTTTTCCTATTGAAATCACATGCACACTCAGCTGAATTGAGTGGACATGTGTCAGGAGAGAGGGTTAGAAGGGATAGCTGTTGGCCAAATAAGCATTTGGCATCCATAACTGATGATTCTGTGTTACCAGGACTGTGGCTCATGATTTTATACTTCCAAAATTGAGAGTTTTGATTCTGTATTTCCAGCACTTGGGCTGGTTACTCCAAACTTCCAGGACTGACACTCATGTTTCTTTGCTTCAGGAGTGAGGCTTGCGATTTTATATTTCCAGGACTTAGGACCCATTCATACCAGCTCATAATTGGGAGTGAGTTGATTCTAGGAACGCTTGTTTCTCAGTCTGTCTAAAAAGGCCAGTAATCACCTGACGAACAAGCGGGTCTAAATTACCCGCTCATTCATCTGGTAAAATGATTTT
>JARQOD010000003.1:543531208-543602100 GCA_033576555.1 Oophaga sylvatica | reverse complement strand
GCCTCATGACCCCCATTGTCACCACATGTGTGAGAGGTTAGATGGAGCAGGTGGTCACTCATTGCTGCTCAGTTCATTGCCTACAGCCGCTGTCTCCATTATTTCTGGGAATTGTAGTCGTTGCCCTCCATATAACGCGCCTGCGCATTGCAATCTGCGGGCAAAGCATACTGCGCGTGCACAATTCAAGATTGAAATGCGCAGGCGCGTTATATGGAGGGCAACGACTACAATTCCCAGAAATAATGGAGACAGCGGCGAACAATATGTTAAGGCAAGTACCCAAAACACCGCCCATCTGACCTGACTGCCATCATTTAAATATCCCGCCAAGTTAGGGTGACAGATTCCCTTTAAGATCAGGTGTAAAAAGGCTTACTTTTTTGTATACTTTTGATAACTTATGGATCTTGCTTAAAAGTTAAAGGGGTTTATCTGAGATTTTAAGCAATGTCACTGATGTCCTCAGACTGTGTCATCATATAAGAGAATGAAGCTCAGATTCAGGCACAGTTCATGGATATTGTCAGCAAAGCACTCCTAATTTAGGATGGTTTAAGATTGGTAAACTTTACTTATTTCTATGCTTTTACCCAAAAATTACTTATTCCACTGTTTGCAGTAATATACCAACATGCAGAGCTGACAAAACACAAAATAAGTGTACATAAGTATGCTGTTGCTATATAATGTACAGTATTAACATTAAAGTAGAACGTATTTTTCGGAAGTGAAGGAGAGAAGGTTAGACCTGCTGTGATCCTTCAAGAAGAGTCTAATTTACATAAATGGGCTCCTACTTAGGCTACTTTCACACATCCGTCTTTTTGAATCAGGCGCGATCCAGCGTGTTTTTAAAAAAACGGATCCGGTACCGGATGCGTTTTTTTTAGCATTGACTTACATTAGCGCCGGATCGCGCCTGATGTCACTGCGTTGCATCCGTTTTTGTCCGGATCCGTCGGAATTGTACATTCCGGCGGCCGGACAAGACGCTTTCTGCAACGTTTTTTTTTTTTTTTCCGGAGCCGCCTGACAGTGCCTGAATCAGCACTTCAGACGGCCGGAAACAATGCAAACCTATGGCGCCGGACCAGTCTTTTGACAAATCCATCAGAAAACTGATCCGGAATCCAAGGTCTCTCTCTCTCTCTCTCTCTCTCTCTCTCTCTCTCTCTCTCTCTTCTCTCTCTCGACATTCAAAACAGCATTTTCAACATAGAAATTTTATATTTCCAGGTTGAAAATGTCAGGACGGATCAGGCAAAAAACCTGATCAGTTGCATCAGTTTTTTAAAATCAGCGCCGGATCCGTCTTATCAGGCATAGGACGGATTATGCCTGATTAAAAAAAACTGATGTGTGAAAGTAGCCTTATGCAGATATTTCTGGTAAAATGTATCCTTCCTTTGTAGTGCAGTGTAATCAGCATTTTGGTATAAATCACACCTTTTACTGCAGATTATTTAACACTCTCCAGTTTACAGTTACTGTTTTGTGAAACTGATTTTAATGGTGGCTGAGATTTTTTTGGTTAATTTCAATGTTTTTAACTGAGGAAAAAGTCTAAAACTAGAGAAAATTTTTTTTTTATATGCCAGCTACAGTGCTTTGAAAAAGTATTCATACCTTGTGAATGTTTCCACCATTTGTCACGTTACACTCGCAAGGGTAAATGTATATTATTGGGATTTTATGTGATATACGAACACTAAGTAGCAAGTATTTGTGATGTGTGAAGGAAATGATACATGGCTTTCTAAATATTTTAAATATAGAAATCTGAAAAATGTGACGTACATTTGTATTCAGGCCCCATGAGTCAATACTTTGTAGGACCGCTTTTCTCTGCAATTGCTGCTGCAAGTCTTTTAAGGGTCTGTCTCTACCAACTTTGCACATCGAGAGGCTGAAATTGTTTACCCATTCTTCTTTGCAAAATGTTTCTAGCTTAGTGAGATTGGATCATGAATAACCTTTATCATTTATCCACAGCATAGATGATAAAAATGTATGACCATGGGGTTCCTGACTACTGATAACCCTACTAAGGCCGGGGTCACACTTGCGAGAAACTTGCACGAGTCTCGCACCTCAATACCCGGCACTGCCACCGGCACTCGGACCGGAGCGTTCAGCTGTATAGAAATACATGCAGCCGCACACTCCGTGTCACGGGGCAGTAGTGGGAAAACAGAGGACGAGGAACCTGGGCCCCTGAACTGCCCCTCAGGCTAAGGGGGTGCCCTGTCTTTCCTTAACATGGGGGTACCCTTGAAAGTAGGGAGGCCCAAGTCACCAACCTGTCCCTATGTCCTGTTTAGCACTGAGCTAAACCCCCAACCCCCTCCCCAGGAGGTGAGACAGGGAATAAAGTGAACTGCACCAATATAACCAAAAGGAAAGAAAAGACAGACACCTAGGGGTTAAATCAACTAAAAAACAAAACTTAGCTTTCTCTGCTGGAAAGCACCGTACAGCAGAGTAAGGCACCAGATCACAGTATACAGCTGCAGCACCAGAAAAGCTCCTGACTCCAGCTTGGTTGGTCTCCGAAGAGGAAGTGTATCACCAACAGTCAGCTGGCGCATCAGATGACCTTTTAAAGGATGGTGGGAGTGGTCACCACCTGCACCAGCCAACTCAGCAACAATGTAATTACACCAGCAGCCACCAGGGGAAAAGACTGACATTAACCCCCGATGGCCTGAAAGGAAAAAAGTTTTAATATGAAAACCAAAATCTGCCACAGATCCAAAAATGGATCGTGACACTCCGGTCACGAGTGCCGGCAGCAGTGTCAGGTATTGAGGTGCAAGAATTGTGCCAGTTTCTTGCAAGTGTGACCCCGGCCTTATCCTGAGAATGGGGCAGGTGGACAAAAGTTGTATGTGGGAACCGAGTGCCAGTGCACATGTGTGATCATTCATTCTGTAAACAATAAATTCAGCAGTGGTCGCACATGCTCAGTACTGCTGGATTCACACAATGTAATTTGGAACCCCATTCTTGTGTCGTAATCGGGGGCTTTCCAACGATCAGACGCCAGTGATAATTAACGTAGTATCTATCCTGCTGACATATATGTTGTTTATGAGGAAACATATGTAAATAGTAATAGATATCTTATAGGTGGGTTGTATTTGTTGTTGGTGCTGACATACAATCACCTTCCCCTACTCTGATAAAAATCAGCATAGATCCTTTATGGTATAAAGAAACTAGAAATGGCACTTTTGCTCTATAGGCTGTGATTGAAATATATCAATAAAGCAATAAGGTGAATAAAGCGGCATTCTTTCCCCAGACATCAGGGGCTATCTGGGCAGTTATAAAAAAATAAGTAATCAATACTTCACTACAATTCCCATGAGTCCTCGCAGGTCTCGGCTATCTGGTCAGGAATTGCCTGATCCATCAATCGGGAGGTACAGCAGTGACCGTTCTCATCTAGTGATTGGCTGCGCAGCATTGTTCTGTTTGTCGAAAGAACCGAGGGCATCAGAGGCATTTTTAAAATATTGATTTGTTGGAAAACTTTTATCTACTCCAGTGCTGCTATCTTTTTTTGGCATTTTGAAATATACTCACTGTAATTTGTATATTATCTACAAAAAAAAATTATTTTTCAGGCGCTACTTTTTTTTTTAATGGATTTTGGGTATTTTGAGGGTGCTGAGTTCAAAAATCCCATTACTTTTGCTGAATTGGTTCTAGATTATAAGTGTCAAAGGTAATGAAACATCCCATATAATTATTTTGTATTTCAATTTGTAGGCTTACAATGCTATAAAAGCGAGTTTTTGAGGCCAGAATCCTACTGTAATTAATTAACTTTTAAATATCTCATAAATTAGAGCCAATCTGGCAAAAACCGAAGTCATATTCTTAATCAGCGCCATAAACTTAATATAAAACCATTCATACATCGTTGGCACCAAAATCACTGTATACCAGTACAATTCTGTAAACCATTAATATTGAGCAATTCAGTAAACCAGTAAAGTTCAGAAGTGCTGGAGGACATGCACCAATAGCAAGAGCTCTAACTATTCCTGTACACCAGGGGTGAGGAACCTCAAGCCTGTGGGCCATTTATGGCCTGTCAGATTCCTGGGGACCACAGTGCTTGGGTCGGCAGCTGTGTTTTGATGGGTGCTGGCCCATTAAACCATTAATTTCTCCTGGCCCTGTGGGCATGCTCAAGCAGTGTTCATTCAGTACTGAACACTGTAGCATGTGCAATGAAAGGTTACGCCCCAACACCAGTGCCAGCATCAGGGCGTACTTTATGGGTGGAGTTAACGCACAATTTGTACGGCCCCTGAGGGATGGTATAAATATCCAAATGGCCCTTAGCACAGTAAAGATTCCCCCCTGCTGTACATGGATGAATCTCAGCAATATCCTAGACGTCCAATCTATATGACCATGATATCTTTCCTGCAGGCAACATGACATTGAAAACACCTTAGGAATTGCGGAATGCTATAGATCATGCAGGCTATAGAAATATCCTATTCTTGGACAAGCATGTTTGTCTCCTCTCATAGACTGAACCTTATATTAATCCCAATCGGACACTTGAAAGCGTCAAGGTCTACGTTACAAATGAGGTCATTGGCGCTGGACATTGGAAGCTTCAATCCCTCCGTCCTCTCGTTCTCCTGCAGCGTGGTGCGGCATGTGATGCCAGTGATGCGGATAATTCTATATTTGGCAGCTCTATGTCAGAGCGACTCGTACAAACTCACCAGATGTACTTGCTGGATATATGCCACTTGTGCATCTGGGGAAGGATTTCCTTGATATTGATTTATAAGGGAAATTCTATTCACTGTAGGTTGAACACTGCATGATTAAATTACCGTAATTGGAATATTCATCTTATAATTAAAAAAAGCCATCATTTTTTTTATAATATATAGTGCAACCCCACTGATTTATCTGTTTAGGGGGATCATTCCTTTGTATTTCATCTCATAGTTCACACTTTAGCAGATGGGACCCTTCTGTTTAGTGAAGTGGATGGTAGGCGTGGGGGATGGGAGATATTAGGTTTAGAAATTGGATGTTTTTTTTTACCTGAATTATTCTCCGTAATACAATCTGGATCTTTAAGACAAAAAAATTACATTTCAACATAATATTTATAAATCCATCCATCTGGCAAATCATAGTGAAGCACAATATTATACATATATAGCCTTGGATTCTGCTGATTTTGGCTGACAATATCTTGTTTATGGTATGGGAGCCGTCCAATCATTTAATTTATGTAGTTGGGGAAATAAGAATCCGGCAATATGGAACCCACATATCTATTGGACATCATATAGTAATTGTAAAAATCTAAAATAGCAATATGTACTACAATAATAGTTATATAAATTAATAAGTGTAATAGCTCTTTTGTAATAGACTCAAAGATGCAAGAATAAATTGATTTATGCACAATGGTGTAAGTAGCGTAAATAATACAATTTATTAAAATGATAATGGTAAATGTATATAAGACAATACAAAATCATGTAACATATCAAAAGATGTATACTAATTGTATCAAATTATCAAAAAGCTAACAAGACAATAGCAATAAACATGTATTATACACAGATGCCACTGGGAGAGTCCCCTGGTATTCAGTTCCAGGGATTACAGCAGACTTCATTGCATCTTTCATTATCATTAGACTTAACGGTTTATGTCTAATCAAAATTGTATTAAACCCCTCCTCGTCCATCCATCTGATGCACACATGTCAAACTCTGACCTCCGGGCAAATCTGTCCTTCAGGGTGATTATATTTGGCCTTCGATGCTGAGGACTATGTGGGGCCCATTATTCTGTATGGAGGACTATGTGAGGCCCATTATACTGTATGGAGGACAATGTGAGGCCAATTATACTGTATGGGGGACTATGTGAGGCCCATTATACTGTATGGAGGACAATGCGAGGCCAATTATACTGTATGGAGGACTGTGTGGGGCCCATTATACTGTATGGAGAACTATCTGGGGCCCATTATACTGTATGGAGGACTATGTGGGGCCCATTATACTGTATGGAGGACTATGTGGGGCCCATTATTCTGTATGGAGGACTATGTGGGGCCCATTATTCTGTATGGAGGACTATGTGAGGCCCATTATACAGTCATGGCCAAAAGTTTTGAGAATGACACAAATATTAATTTTTACAAAGTCTACTGCTTCACTTTTTCTAATGGCAATTTGCATATACTCCAGAATGTTATAAAGAGTGATCAGCTTAACAGCAATTACTTGCAAAGTCAATATTTGGCTAGAAATGAACTTTATCCCCCAAAACACATTTCAACATCATTGCAGCCCTGCCTTAAAAGGACCGGCTAACCTCTTTTCAGTGATTGCTCCATTAACACAGGTGTGGGTGTTGATGAGGACATGGCTGGAGATCAATCTGTCACAATTAAGTAAGAATGACACCACTGGACACTTTAAAAGGAGGCTGGTGCTTGGCATCATTGTTTCTCTTCTGTTAACCATGGTTATCTCTAAAGAAACACGTGCAGTCATCATTGCAATGCACAAAAATGGCCTAACAGGGAAAAGTATCGCAGCTAGAAAGATTGCACCTCAGTCAACAATCTATCGCATCATCAAGAACTTCAAGGAGAGAGGGTCCATTGTTGCCAAAAAGGCTTCAGGGCGCTCAAGAAAGACCAGCAAGCGCCAGGACCGTCTCTTAAAAGTGTTTCAGCTGCGGGATCGGGCTACCAGCAGTGCAGAGCTTGCTCAGGAATGGCAGCAGGCAGGTGTGAGTGCATCTGCATGCACTGTGAGGCGGAGACTCTTGGAGCAAGGCCTGGTCTCAAGGAGGGCAGCAAAGAAGCCACTTCTCTCCAGAAAAAACATCATGGACAGACTGATATTCTGCAAAAGGTACAGGCAGTGGACTGCTGAGGACTGGGGTAAAGTTATTTTCTCTAATGAATCCCCTTTTCGATTGTTTGGGACATCAGGAAAACGCCTCATTCGGAGAAGACAAGGTGAGCGCTACCACCAGTCTTATCTCATGCCAACTGTTAAGCATCCTGAAACCATTCATGTGTGGGGTTGCTTCTCAGCCAAGGGAACTTGTGGTCAATCATCAAGAGACGGGTGGACAAACAAAAACCTAAAAATTCTGACAAAATGAAAGCATTGATTGTGCAAGAATGGACTGCTATCAGTCAGGATTTGGTCCAGAAGTTGTGTCAGGAGTCGAACCCAGTACCTCTTGTCCACTGGCCAGCAGCTCTACCATCTGAGCTATTCTGCTGGCTGCAAAGTTCCTTGCTGAACCCAGATACCATTGACTGTTCTTCCTGATTGGCTACACCTAGTGCTCTCTTGATTGGGCCTCTGATTGCCAATTACACACCCTATATAAACCTGGCCCTGTGGGTGTGTCATTGCGAGATTATTGTGCTTCCAGCCTTTAGTCAAGCTCTTTCTCCTGCTGTTCCTGCTGCTACAAACACTGCTCTCCTGTGTACCGACCTCCTGCTGCCACCTGACTACGTTATCTGCCTGCTCCTCTGCTACCGAACTGCCTTTCCTGTGTACCGACCTCCTGCTGCCACCTGACTACGTTATTTGCCTGCTTCCCTGCTACAAACACTGCCTTTCCTGTGTACCGACCTCGGCCTGCCTTCTGACTACGCTACCTGCCTCTGCTTTCCCTAGTGTTTGCAGTAACATCGGCTCCAACCCAGACGGGATCCTGACAGAATAATCTCGCGCCAAAATGGAGTCCGCTGTGAACACCCTGAGGCGGCAAGTTACGGAGCTTCAAAGTTTTTGTACTGACTCTCAAGGAAAATATGCCAAGTTACAAACTGATTTCACGGCGATACAACAGGAAGTAATTGAGCTACAAAAACAACTACTGGACGTGCGCAATTCAGGGTCCGAATCAAACGCGCGGCTGCCGCTGCCTGCAAAGTTCAGTGGGGATCGCAAGCAGTACCGAGGATTCCTCAATCAATGCCGCATATACTTCCAGATGCAACCTGCTCCCTTTACCAGTGAGAGGAAGAAAGTTTTTTTCATGATAAATCTCCTGACGGATGAAGCTCTTGCTTGGGCTTCACCTTATGTAGAAAAGGACTATGCCCTCCTTAATGACCTGGAAGCTTTCATCGCAGCTATGAATCAAGTTTTTGATGACCCAAACCGCTGTGCCACAGCAGAAACCAAATTACATAATTTGCGCCAAGGACGTCGCTCTGTTGCGGAATATACATCGGAGTTCCGTCGCTGGGTGGCCGACACCACCTGGAATCCAGCGGCCCAGAGAAGTCAATTTCGACGAGGGTTATCAGAACCAGTGAAAGACGAGCTTGCCAGGGTTGAGACCCCTGACCAGTTGGAGGACTTTATTCAACTATGTATCCGGATTGACCAGAGACTTACTGAAAGGAGAAAGGAGAGACTGCGAGCACTTGGGAATAGCCCTGGCTTCTCATTTTCAGCATCAGACCACCAAGAAAAGACGCAAGTTGTGTCTGAACCGATGCAGATCGACGTCATCCGAAGACCACTCTCTGCACAGGAGAAGGAGAGGCGACGTGCAGAACATCTCTGCCTCTATTGTGGGGACCCTGGACACTATGCCATCAACTGTCCTAACAAAAGGACTATAGCCTTTACCAACAACAGGTCTGCCAGCAATACGGACCTTTCTCAGCAGTCGGATTCCATCTTGCAGACTATCTCATCAGTAACGCCAGAAATAGACAAAATACATACCACATCATCTCATTTTGTAATCCCCATTCAGGTTGTAATGGGCACCCAAAAAATACAATGCTCTGCCCTGTTGGATTCGGGAGCAGGAGGAAATTTTATGGACTTAAAATTTACACGTGATAATGATATTTCCAGTAGGACCAAATCCACACCAATTGAAATGGAAACTGTGGATGGATCACCTTTGTCTTCTGGACCTGTCACGCATGAGACAATCGAACTGGAGATTTGTATCGACCCGGATCATCATGAAGCTGTCAGTTTCCACCTTATTTCATCTCCGAAATTTCCGGTTATTCTAGGGATCCCCTGGTTTTCAGTCCATAACCCTTCTATCAACTGGGCATCAAGGACCATCACCTTTCCATCTGACTACTGTAAGAATAATTGTCATAAGGAACCCCCTGTTCTCCAACAAGTCCAAATCTCTGAGATTTCGCATGAGAAGGAAGAGAAACTACCACCTCAATATCAGCAGTTCTCTGATGTCTGCAGTAAGAAGAAAGCAGATCAATTACCTCCTCACCGTCCTTACGACTGTCCCATTGAATTGCTGCCAGGAGCAACCATTCCATTTGGACGGATTTACAATCTTTCCGAACCTGAATTGAAGGTATTAAGAAAGTTCCTGGATGAAAATTTAGAGAAAGGCTTTATTCGACCTTCCACATCTCCAGCTGGGGCACCCCTGTTCTTTGTTGAAAAGAAAGACTCCACTCTGCGGCCATGTATTGACTACAGAGAGATGAATAATATCACTGTCAAGAATCGCTACCCGCTACCCTTGATTCCTGAACTATTTGAGAGACTCCGTTCTGCGAAAATCTTTACGAAGCTGGATCTTAGAGGGGCTTACAACCTCATACGGATTCGCCCAGGAGATGAGTGGAAGACCGCCTTCAGAACGAGATATGGACATTTTGAATCTCTTGTTATGACCTTTGGCCTTAGCAATGCCCCAGCCACCTTTCAACATTTTATTAATGATGTATTTCGAGATTTCTTGGACCAATTCGTTGTGGCTTATCTCGATGACATTCTTATATTTTCAGACACCTTGGAAGAGCATCGCAGGCACGTCCAGTTAGTCTTGGAACGACTACAGGAGAACCATCTCTACATTAAACTTGAAAAATGTGAGTTTGAACAAACCAGTATCCAATTTCTGGGATATATCATCTCCCCAGAAGGTCTGAGCATGGATCCCGGCAAAATCAATGCTGTAGTGGACTGGCCTGTTCCAAGAAATTTAAAAGACGTCCAGCGTTTCATAGGATTTGCAAATTTTTACCGAAAATTTATAAAGAACTTTTCACGGATCATACTACCAATTACTACACTAACAAAAAAGACCAAAGCATTTTTCTGGTCTCCAGAGGCACAGGAGGCTTTTGACAAGTTGAAAACTCTTTTTACGTCTGCTCCATTGTTAGTACACCCAAATCCTGAATTGCCATTTACTGTCGAAGTGGACGCCTCGGACTCTGCAGTGGGAGCTATTCTGTCTCAGCGAGTTGGGGACAAGATGCAACTTCACCCATGTGCGTTTCTTTCCCACACCATGTCATCTGCAGAAAAGAACTACGACATTGGTAATAAAGAACTGTTAGCCATTAAAGTTGCCTTCTCCGAGTGGAGACATCTTCTGGAAGGTGCCAATCACCCTGTGACTGTCCTCACGGACCACAAGAATCTTGAATTCCTCCGTACAGCAAAAAGATTGTCTGCAAGACAAGCACGATGGGCCTTATTTTTCTCAAGATTCAATTTTATAATCTCTTACCGGCCTGGTTCAAGAAATGGCAAGGCTGACGCCCTGTCCAGGATGTGTTCGGAACCTCAGGAGAGGTCTAGTAATGATGATACAATTCTAGGCCCTAAAAATTTTTTGGGAATATTGCACTCTAGAGGACTAGGTAATAGAATTAAAGATGGATATCAAGAGGACTCTTTCCTTAACCATCCTTCGGAAGACGTCGATCTTTCATTCAAAGAGGGGTTTTGGATGCAGAAACACCAAATATATGTACCTGAATCTTCTCGCCTTGAAGTCCTCAAAAGTGTCCATGATTCTAAACTGGCAGGACATCCTGGAGTTGCAAAAACACAAGACTTACTACTTCGTTTCTTTTGGTGGCCTAATTGTAGGAAGGACGTGAGGAAATATGTTTCAACCTGTTTAACATGCGCACGAAACAAGACCCCACGATCGTCTCCTCTAGGACTCTTGCAACCACTCCCAGTTCCATCCAGGCCTCGGGGATCTATTTCCATGGATTTTATTGTGGAACTACCCCCTTCCAAACAGATGACCGTCATCCTTGTCATAGTGGACCGACTCACAAAAATGGCCCACTTTATTCCAACTGAAGGAATTCCTACTGCTGAAAAAACTGCAGAACTGATGATCAAAGAGGTATTCAGGTTACATGGAATTCCTGACAGCGTGGTGTCTGACAGAGGCGTTCAGTTTACGTCAAAATTTTGGAAGAGTTTCTGTACAGCCTTGGGAGTCACGGTGAATCTTTCTACCGCTTTCCATCCTCAGTCCAATGGCCAGACGGAGAGAACGAACCAGACTTTGGAGCAATACCTCCGTTGCTTCATTTCCTATCTTCAGGATGACTGGGTGGACTATTTACCAACAGCAGAGTTTGCCTACAACAACTCCATACATAGCGCTACATCTCAAACCCCATTTTTTGCTAATTATGGAGTACATCCAGTATTTATCCCTAATCTGCCAGTGAACACTCCCATTCCTGCTGTTAATGACAGGCTTACAAAATTACAGGAATCCCAGAAGGAATTATCAGAGATATTGCTCAAGACCCAGGAAGAATATAAGGAAGCAGCAGATAAACATCGGAGAGTGCCCCCTGCTCTTCAGGTTGGAGACAAAGTTTGGCTGTCCACTAAAAACCTTAAGACACATGTGCCATCCTCCAAATTGGGTCAGAAATTCATTGGACCTTTTCAAATTTCTGCAAAAATTAACCAGGTTGCTTTTCGTTTAAAACTTCCCAACAATCTAAAGATTCATCCAGTGTTTCACATATCCTTGCTCAAACCCTTCTGTGAAAACCCGTTTCCAGGAAGAATTCAGCCACCTCCTCCACCAGAAAGGATCCGTGGTGAAGAAGAATACATTGTGGATAAGATTCTGGACTCCCGAAAATTCAGAGGTAAACTGCAGTATCTGGTGCAGTGGAAGGGTTACGGACCAGAGGAAAATTCATGGGAACCAAGGGACAACGTCCATGCTCCTAGACTGACAAGAGCCTTTCATCAAAGGTACCCGGATAAGCCAGCTCCTGAGATGTCCAGAGGCCATCCTGGATAGAGGGAGTACTGTCAGGAGTCGAACCCAGTACCTCTTGTCCACTGGCCAGCAGCTCTACCATCTGAGCTATTCTGCTGGCTGCAAAGTTCCTTGCTGAACCCAGATACCATTGACTGTTCTTCCTGATTGGCTACACCTAGTGCTCTCTTGATTGGGCCTCTGATTGCCAATTACACACCCTATATAAACCTGGCCCTGTGGGTGTGTCATTGCGAGATTATTGTGCTTCCAGCCTTTAGTCAAGCTCTTTCTCCTGCTGTTCCTGCTGCTACAAACACTGCTCTCCTGTGTACCGACCTCCTGCTGCCACCTGACTACGTTATCTGCCTGCTCCTCTGCTACCGAACTGCCTTTCCTGTGTACCGACCTCCTGCTGCCACCTGACTACGTTATTTGCCTGCTTCCCTGCTACAAACACTGCCTTTCCTGTGTACCGACCTCGGCCTGCCTTCTGACTACGCTACCTGCCTCTGCTTTCCCTAGTGTTTGCAGTAACATCGGCTCCAACCCAGACGGGATCCTGACAATTTGATTGAGAGCATGCCAGGGAGAATTGCAGAGGTCCTGAAGATGAAGGGTCAACACTGCAAATATTGACTTGCTACATTAACTCATTCTAACTGTCAATATAAGCTTTTGTTACTCATATGTTTGCAATTATTATATTTCTGTCTGTGATAAAAACATCTGTCAAACACACATAAAAACCAGAGGGCAGCAGATCATATGAAAATATAATATTTGTGTCATTCTCAAAACTTTTGGCCATGACTGTACTGTATGGAGGACTATGTGAGGCCCATTATACTGTATGGAGGACTATGTGAGGCCAATTATACTGTATGGAGGACTATGTGGGGCCCATAATACTGTATGGAGGACTGTGTGGGGCCCATTATACTGTATGGAGAACTATCTGGGGCCCATTATACTGTATGGAGGACTATGTGGGGCCTGTAATACTGTATGGAGGACTATGTGGGGCCCATAATACTGTATGGAGGACTATGTGGGGGCCTGTAATACTGTATGGAGGACTATGTGGGGCCCATAATACTGTATGGAGGACTATGTGGGGCCCATAATACTGTATGGAGGACTTTGTGGGGCCCATAGTACTATGTGGTATTCACACACTGCTGCAGCATGTGCGGCTGATCTTGAGCGTTTGTTTCTGCTTGTAACCCTTGTGCACACTGCAATCTGGTTGACTGATGAAGGTCATTGTATGACTGAAACATCTTTTTTATTTTTAGATTGTCTGCACACAATAAAATTATCTTCTTACAACATTTCCCTGAGTGGCAAGTTTTCTACAAGATTTACATGGGATAGGATCATACTTGGGCCTCTTACACAGGAGTGCCATAATTACCAATTTTGATGTATTTTTACAAGGAATGAGTGCTCTGAGTGCTATTAACAGTAACAGAATAGTAAAGTATACCAGACTATAATACAAATAACAGTGAAATAACATAATAGTAACAGTAAAAAAAAAAAGTAAACAGTAACAGTAAAAAAAAATAGTAATAGACTAGTAAAATATACAACATGATAATACTAATATAATAGATATACAATAGCAACAAAACAGGTACATATACAGTACAATATAATTTTCTAAACACTGTTTTTCGGTGATTACTTTGTATCTCCGTTCATACTGCACCCACACACACAAATGATACACTATTTGAAAGGTAAACTTGCCCCCTTCAGCAAAAAAAATAGCCAAACAAGCAACACATCCACAATTTGATCACAAAATACAGTTTAAACATTAATTTTCATAAACCTGCAGTAAGGAAAAATGACCTGTAGGTGGCACCACAGTACCCCCAAAGCACACTACCACAAAACATTAGCCTTGGGGTCTTTCCAGCTTGCCGAACTGCTTGCCCAGCCTGTTTTAGCCAAATTGGAGGATTGCACACTTCACTGCAGGTGAGGCACATATGCAAACACATTTGAATTGAACACTTGCTCTGTTCATACTTCACCCACACAAACAAATTATACACAATTTCAAAGGTCAAATTACCTGCAGGTGGCAGCACACTACCACAAAGCTGCTTACAGATATCACAAACAAATCCAAACATTTGCCTTGGGGTCTTTCCAGCTTGCTCAAGTGCTAGCCCAGTCTATTTCTGGCACATTGGAGGATTGCACACTTTACTGCAGGTGAGTCACATATGCAAACATATTTGTAAACATGCATTGCTTTTTCACTGATTACTTCGCCCCACACACACAAATGATACACCATTTGAAAGGTAAACTTGCCCCCTTCAGCAAGAAAAGAGCCAAACAAACCACACATTCACGATTTTATCACTAAATACAGTTTAAACATTTATTTTCATAAACCTACAGAAATACACAATGACCTGCAGGTGGCACCTCAACCGGAAGACATTTTTTTGGCCTCTACTTATCAAACCAATTTATTGTATTACCAATCTACATATATAAACACCTGTCTGTGTTCATCATCTCATGAAATACATTTACATTTGACCAGCTTGCTTTTTCTGAAATTGCCTGCGCCCCAGACGACCAATGTGCGAAAATTTCCCATGGGCCAAGCTAGTACCAATATACTGTATTTTTTGGACCATAAGACACACTTTTTTCCCAAAATTTTTTTGGGGAAAATGGGTGTGCGTCTTATGGTTGCAATATACATACCAAATGCTGTGGCGGTGCGGCAGGGCTCTGTGGTGTGGCGGACTGTGCTCCGGTGCAGTGGCAGCGACTCTCTGTGCTCTGTGGGGGGCTTCGCTGGCATTTCATCAAAGCCCAGAGGCCCTCGCACATCCGTTGCTGCCATGTTGCGGTGGCCTCTGGGAACATGGCCGCCGGGCCAGGGGCGGCGCATGCTCAGATTCAGATCTCGTCCCGAGATCTTGGGAGACGAGATCTCGTTGCTGAGATTTGAATCTGAGCATGCGCTGCATGTTCCCGGAGGCCACCGCAACATGGCAGCAACGGATGTGCGGGAGCCTCTGGGCTTTGACGAAATGCCAGCGGAGCCCCCCACAGAGCACAGAGATCCGCTGCCACTGTACCGGAGCACAGCCACCCTGCAACAGAACACAGCTCACCTGCACCGGAGCACAGCCCCCCGCCACAGCACAGAGCCCCTGCCCCAGCACAGCCTCCCTGTCCCAGCACAGCATCCCTGCCCCAGGACAGAGCCCCTGCCCCAGCACAGCCTCCCTGCCCCAGCACAGCGCCCCTGCCCCAGCACAGCGCCCCTGCCCCAGCACACAGCCCCTGCTCCAGCACAGAGCCACCGCACCAGCTTGGGATGGGATTTCCTGGAGGCCACTGCAACAGCCTGGACCACTGAACGACTCCTTTGACCACTCCTCCACCCGTGCCGATCTCTTCTCTGGTAAGCTGAACTTGGACTGTAAGACGAACCCCATTTGACACTTTTTTTTTTACCTATTTTCCTTCTGAAAATTTGGGGTGAGTCTTATGGTCCGGTGCGTCTTATAGTCCGAAAAATACAGTAGTATTAGGCTATTTTCAAAACCTGCTCTTGGCAGTAAAGAAGCTGCTTACAAAAAGCAGGTTTTGCTGTATTTTTGTTGTGTTTTTATTGTCTTTTGTGCATTCTGATAAAGTTTAGTGCCCCAAAAAAACATGATGCAACTTCTTTAGGTTTTTGCACCAGAAACGCTGAAAAACCTGATACCTGCGTTTTTTGCTCCGTTTTTGCACTTGCTCATTGCTTTCTATGGGTGAAAAAACGCTGAAAGAAGCGACATGCTTCAGTTTTAAAAAATGCAGCAGTTTTCCAATTCAGTTAGGAATAAAACAATGTGTGTTCATGAGATTTCTGAAACCTCATAGACTTTAAATAAAAGATGAGCATATCGAAGAATAAAGGAGACTATTCAGACAGACAACTGCTTGTGTGTCTCGCTGTTTAATTCTTCATAGCTTGGGTACCTAAGACAGTGAAAGCCTGAGTAGGACTTAGAAATCCCCGTCTCTGACACTGGTACTGTAAAACGCAGCCTAAAATTTGCCTAAAAAAAAAAAACGCAGCAAAAATGAAACATGTGAACATAGCCTAACACTAGTGATAAACTGGAAAACTGCATCAAGGCCAAAAATTGTTACAAAATTGTACCATATACAAAAACAGCGTAATAGTTATACATATCAATGTATGATGCAATATATTATTTTAGAATTCCGTTTTAATAAACAGGAATATTTTATTGTTCCTCTCTGCAGAGAACAATCAGAAATAGATCGGCTTGGTGCACATTTGTCCTTTTGTGCTCTCTAATCATTCTTTCACAGTTCAGTGCGTCTGGTGATACAATCACAGCTAATACCCTCATAAAACATTGATTCACATGATGAGCTAAATTAAAGGGAATCTAAAAAACAACTGCAGCAGCAAATCACAAGCCAAAAACCCCGGCAGAACATCAGCGTGCTCATTTCCTCTGTTGCTTTTTGGTCTTATATTAGTCAACACCATTTTAAACTGATATTTCAGATTTCAATTAAACCTGTAATTGGGCATTTACGATATCTGATGATCTGATACATGCTATGGAATATTAAAAGATCCATAAAAATCTTCTTCTTCTTGATTCTAACGTCTTATATATGAATAATCCGGCCCAGTCTGCTAGCACCGTCTCTTGTGTCGGGACCTGGTTTCAAATAAATGTTGAACTGGGGCTGAGGGCCTTCTAAAGTTAGAATGCTCGATTAGATTAATGCTCTTGACCCCAAAATAAGCTGCACGGTTTATAGAGTCTATGGCTCTGTTAAAACTTAGGCTCAAATCAGAAGTCCGTGTTTTAAGGTCCCACAATGCCCGCTGGTGTCCTGACCCAAACTAACAGCCTCATATATACCAACGACGCTGTTACTTCGGGTCAGGAGACCCACTGTCTTTCCAAATATTTCAGTCCATGAAACTTGAATGTATGAAAAATACAAAAATATTAAATATTTCATTTCCCTATGTTTGGACGTTGGGCATTTTGCAATCTACAGTAGTAGGATATGAGTAGGAGCCATACTGGTTTGAAGCGCATCATCCTTTCTCTAATTTTTTTTCGTCCCCTTTTTCTTTCCCCTTGAAAATGTTTTGAATTGAGTTTCATTAAATGTGAAGTGTTAAGTACAATATTTTTTATTTTGGGATTGCTGGATTTTTCCTACTGCTCTTGTGCCTCACCCATCGTCCAGCTGGGATTTTCTCCTTCTGTGCCTTCCTACATTGTTTTTAAAGATCCCAGGGTTACAATACACTTCATCAGAATGGATAAGTATTTTTATTTTATGAAAATGACAGACTGATCACTATGCTGGATTCATATGTCAATCATTTTTGGTCCATTTGTCGGTTTTTACCATCAGTGGGGCATTCATATTTCTTGGATGCAAAAATAAAGTGTCCAAGCTTCTCCTACACAGTAAGCCCGGGATTACACATGCGAGAAACACGGACGAGTCTCACATGTTAATACCCGGCACTGCCGCCGGCACTCGGGAGCGGAGCGTTGCATGTATTTCTATGCAGCCGCTCTCTCTGCTCCCAAGTGCCAGGTATTAACATGCGAGACTCATCTGTGTTTCTCGCATGTGTGATCCCGGCCTAAAAAATAGACAGGATTCGGATGACACATAGATGCCATTCGAGTTCGATCAATATTTGGTTCATTGACTTTCACTGACGAGTTTGATCACCACGCGGATAAAAAACGTGTGTCTTTTTTTTTTTCTTTCCATGTGGATGCTCAGTCTACAAAAAGCTTAAACATGTGAATAACACCAATGACTATAACAGATACGTGTCCTATCCGAGAAAAACATGTACAGAATACAAATTATGAAAATAGATGTCCGAATGAGGCCAAACAGTAAGATTTCTGTAGTGAATGTGCAGCAGACCCGAAGCCGGTATGCACAAGGATCAGACTTCATTGTCATGCACTGATTGCAGAAACCCCTTTCACATCCGTGGTAGGCATCTTGTCATTGCATGTGACGCAGACTAACGCTGTATTCAGTTGATTTTCTGTGATGCGCGTTCCCTAAATTTCTATGAAACCAGATATAAAGGCAATTGTGATACATGATCTCTCAGTCTAACTTGTCCCCGTCCTCCACATTTAGCATTAGTGATGACCGAACGTGCTGGGATAAGGCGGTATCTGAGCATGCTGACCGAGTGTCTTTGTGTGCTCGAAAAATATGCTCGAATCCCCGCGGCTGCATATCTTCCAGCTGTTCGACAGCCTCAACACATGCAGGGATTACCTAACAAAGAGGTAACCCATGCATGTGTTGCTGCTGTTGATCAGCCGCGAGACATGCAGCTGCGGGACTCGAACATATTTTTCGAGCACGCCGAGGACACATGGTTAGCCCCCGAGCATGCTCAGATAACACCTTGTCCGAGCACATTCACTCATCACTATTCAGCATCACTTAGACACATACTCTGCACCCGTGGTGGGCCCCTTGGTTGTGTCTATGCTGAGTAATACATGATGCTTATGGGGTCTCCGCTCTATGCGCAGCTCAGCTGTTCGGAGTATTATACAGCGTATGACATTACTACTGGTTGCCATGACAATAACAAGTGAAGCGGCTCACTTCAATTCTACGACTGTGCCCCTGATAGAGGGAAGCACAATTCAAGACAATTAGGAATCTCAAGGGTTCAATACATGTGTGTTATTGTTTTCTTTCTTTTGTTGCAGCTCACGGTCATGCTTTCTTGTTTTTTTTTTTTTTAACATTCACCTTTATTAATCCATGAGATGAGGCAAGCAGAGCTCCAGCATTACTTACACTGATAAAAATGAGGAAAAAAGTAAAGTTATTTTCAAAATTGAGTACCAATTTTATTTTTTATGTAGGAGGAAACTATAACTATGGTTTATTCAGAACTTCATTGTACTCCTAACGAGGACCTGCCACTTGCCACTAATTATATATTCTATCTGGTATAAATGCTGCGGTTTTCCTGAAGCTGGCATTGCTTTTCTTTTGTTTCTGCTACTTTCTATTCCTGAGATATGGCCGTCTCTTTTCCACGTATTAGTGTAGTCTTGTTGGCCAACTGAGTGTGAACCTCATGGAGACACCCGCAGAAGAGTTCAGGATCACGCTCCTTGGATAAGAAGACTAGATTTCTATATGGAGAAGATGGGGCCGTATCTCAGGTATGGAGAACCTGAGGAACAAGAAAAGATTAAGAGAAACAGTTGCATTTAGACTAAGTGAAAAATGACATTTATGGCAAGTGATGGGTCCTCTGTATGATGGCAGTGTGCATTAGATAACCATGGGACTTATATTGCCTTTTATTAAGAATTAATTGAACAATCCAGCAAGAACTTTGTGTTTTCAAGAATCCAATGTATTATTATAGATGTACAGTCACATAATAATGGAATACACTACCAACATTTTGTTCTTCCCGCACCTTGATCACAGTACTATTCTTGATGCGAGAGATGAAGAAAAGACAAATCGGCAAGTCCAGCGCCGGGACCATTGGTGATGTATTTAAGTATTATGTCACTGTACATCTGTAATAATACATTGGAGTCATGAAAACACAACACTCTTGCTGGATTGATCACTGAATGTTTAATAAAAAGCAATCTGATGAGAATTATAAATGCTGTAGTTTACTCCAGACGGTTGTGACTTGGGATTTCTTCCCCTTCCACTTGTCTATCTTTATCTTGGTGTGCCGACTATAATTTAATAAGAGTATGCATTAGACAGAGGTAGAGTATATTGGTGAAGACCTCCTTCTTGATTTCCCTGGAGGTCAGATATTAGTGAGCGTAAAGATCGAGCAGTTGGAATTCAACTGTCCAGTTCCTTTGTTCTCGCGGACATAAGTTGTTGCCTTTAGTGGCAGGGGAAGACATATTATTGGTGCAAGGAAAACATGGGTTGGTTTAAGCTCCTTTGGGAAGGCAACGCGTTTCGAATGCTCCCCGCGTTCTTTGTCAGACAAACTAGGCCGGAAGTGCGTTCAAAACATGTTGCCTTTCTCTTCGCGATATATGGAATCTATTTTTAATGTATATTAATAAAGGACCACTTTTTAAAGAAGCTGGAACCAACCCACTTCTCCTTGGATGTAATACATTTGGTCACAAGTTCCGTGCATCTGTACGATTTGAGCCACAACAGTGAGATGGTTTTCCTAATCTTCCTTCTCCATTTATATCATTGGTGCAACCTGTGCAGACACACAAGAGCCCAAGAGGTAAAAGGGGTCATTGCCCCCTCCAAATCAACAATCTTCAATCAACAATCTTCAAAGGTTCATTTTTTTTACTTCAACGGGCCCATATTTGGTTCTTACACAGGGTCCTTCTTCTATGAGTAATGGCTTAAGGCATCCATAAAAGTTAACTCCATTGTACACATCCACAGAGCTGTCAAGCATGTACGTGTTTTCAATGGTAAGAGTGGAGTAAGCTGCCAACGCACAACTCTGGAAGAAGTTTATATTTTGAAGAAGCAAAAGAATTGGGAATACGATTGGCATATTGTACAACATCAGCTTCCAGGGCGAGTTGGGTGGTCCCCATTAAAAATCAACACGTTTGACTGAATATAATCCAATATGTATGGGGTCTTTAGGCCCCTTCTTCCTATTGCATAAACATGCCAAGGTGACTATATGTGGGTTGGTAGGTGTAGCTGTGCTATCTAACCAGTTTGGTCAGCCATACACAAGAACAGCAGGAGAACGGTAGAAAAGGTTCATACACGTGGCAAAACTGACATTTTATTTTGGAAAATGGAGTCCATCTCCATAGTATTCTCCATTAGCGCTGTATCCCCCAATGATCATCTCGCCAGGGCGGTATACTGGTGTAAGAAGCAAGGCAGAAAATTAGTAAAGGTCAATAGGTAGAAAAATGACTCAGAAATATCCAATAAAATGTCCATCAGAAACAATGTATTATGAGTTTCAACTTTTGTTGTGGTGTCTAGAATGGCGGAGGCTGCTTCAGGAGTATTTTTTTTTTATTCCACAGCCTCAGAATATTTGTCAACGGATACATGAGACATGGCAAACTGCAGATCATGAGGGCACATTATGCTCGTCTGCATAGTGAGGCTTGTCTATAGAGGACTTAGTATGGCTCTTATGTGTCTGCCTTATCTGCAGTCTAATTTTGGTGTCTCAGACAAAGGTCACAGTGAGAATGACATGGCGTGATTTAAACCATGTCCTCTTAGCATTAGGGCAGAGGCATCCGTCCATACTGAGATGCAGGTCTCCTTGCTCTTGACATGTTCCACATTGCATAAATCAGAGCTTGACCAGAATATGGGCGTTTGGATCTAGAAATGTATAGAGAGAGAAATATCCCCTATATTGGTCCAGATATTACACCATCCGGGAGTCACTTTTCTATGAAGGGAAATAACCTGACGCCTATGCAGCACAACAGCCAAGTCTTTCAATTGCCCATTAACGGTTCACAATGAGATGAAGGACAAATGAAGGATTTTACGGGCATTGACATTTGTCAGTACGGCAGCACCAACTGACCTTTCTCAAGGATATGCTATATATGTGTAAGATAAGTATGACTTTTTAAAAGGTATGGACCATTCAGGATGCCTTTTCTTAATATCCCCTACTAGAACACATGGCGGTCATACAGGAGGGTCCCAGCTTATGACCCCCCACTATGTGCTGGAGCAGTCACCTTTGTAAGAGCATCTGGCTGTGTGATGGACACATGTTGTACATGGACAGACATTTATGTGAATAGATAGAGAAGATTTGATAGAAAACAGCTTAGATACAGCAGCATAACTCATAGGAGGCCTAATATTACACCAGAATACATTACACGAGCGTTTATATAGACACGGTGAACTCAAATCCTGTCCAGACTGGGTACGGATAAAAAAAAGAGCATGGATCGCACCTCCAAAAATCATACGTTGATCTAAAGCCGCTAGGCAAAAATTATGTAACTGAACATGAGGTTCTTAGTTTAACATTCTGATCAGACTGTATGAAGCCCACTGCCACGTCACGGCAAACCTGGTAGTGGGTCCTGACCGCCCTAATGGAGCAGAGCCGCGCGGCTACCACCACCACAGCGCCAATGCACCAGCCTGTGGGGCTGCATCTCATAGGAAGCTGTATAACCTATCAGTATGTTTTTAAAGTGGAAGGTAACTGGAACGAAGAGAAAACCACTCTATGGAGATGTTGAATCCAACCAAGGAGAAACTCAGGGCTGGAGAGCTGATATACAGACCTAAGGTGACATATTATTGTAGTTATTAAGGGGGCTGTACAATACTAGACAACCCTTTCTTAATGGACCCAGGAGGTGGAAATAATACCCAGCGCTGTGTCCCCTGCAGTTCCCCGGCATGTTTCTTCATTTCATGTGAAATGTGAATGCCGCATGTACCTACATAAAGCCCCCACTGGATGTTGAGGCCAGGGAATCGGCAGGGGATGTAGCAGCATTAGTCTGGGAAGTGAGGGTTACATATAGTTACATAGGTTGATAAAAGACCTAGGTCCACCAAGTTCATCCTTTATTCACCACTTATACATTATACACTTATACATTAACTATCACCAACAATGTTGTACTGTTCTTTTTATATTTCTTTTTCACCTCTCGGCTCATTATGAAGTCAGTTTTTTTTACAGACCCTGTTGTAGGTCAATGAGGTCTGTTGGGCTCATGTGGTGTTTGTTGGTAAGCGATCCGGCGTGGCCTTTTAGCTTGTATTATATATATATTAGGATGTTACTTTTATACTAATCTCAAAGAAACTTTGAAGCTGCATTGACCACTGCACTGTACTTGACTTATTTTATCCTTGAAATTGCACTAAACACATAGACTTTATTTTTGGGGGAGAATTATAGAAATGTGTGTTTTTTTTTTCCCTATAGTTTGTAAAGTGTCGTTCTCTTATTACTTTATTAGTGATGAGCGAACGGGCTTGGATAAGATGAGCATGCTCATGTGCTAACTGAGTGTCTTCGGCATGCTCGAAAAAAATGTTTGAGTCCCTGCGGCTGCATGTCTCGCGGCTGTTTGACAGCTTTAACACATGCAGGGAATTCCTGTTTGTTAGACAATCCCTGCATGTGATGCTGTCGAACAGCTGCAAGACATGCAGCCACGTGGACTTGAACATATTTTTCGGCCACGCCGAAGACACTCAATCATGCTCCGATAACACCTTATCATGGCTCATTCGCTCATCTCTAATTATTATATATAAAAAAATACTGGGTTTCAAAGACCAAGATTGTAGATTTCTATTAAATGTCAATATTTTTTATTTTCCATCAATTCACCAACTCGGCGCTAGCACCGTGCGCACGTGAAGCTAAGCAGGTGGTGAAACATACATTATCAGTTGCAAGGACAGTGCCGTTTTTGAGGTCGGTCTCTCAGGACTCTTCTCTATTTTACCGGTACTTTTACTGCACAATCTGGCTGCCACTGTAAGAACAGATTAAAATAATTCAGCTTTTTCTACCAGTTGTCCAAAATATTCATAAGGACAATTCAAGCTATCTCCACTTCTATAAACTGTATGGACCCTGGGGGATTTTACCTCGTGGTCTTGTCTGTGTCCTTTGGTGCATAAGATAAATTATAAATGCTGGAATATCTAACAACAGCTTATTTATTCAGATCGCCAGGGGCAATGGTTAACAAATGATTGTCTCCACCAGCGCTTCTGTCTTTTGATGTTCCTAGATGTAGTCTTCTGGCACACGCATTACTGCTGTAATTTGTGATGGATACTTTAGACTGCCCATAGACATTAGATAACGAATGGTAATGGGACAGTCAGCTATTTTTTGCTGATGGATGAACGGTCTGCCAGCAATAAGTCTAAAAAATAGTATGACACATATGAACACTGCCCCTTAGTGCTCGTCATGGGCACATGCAGATAAATGAATAAAGCATACCCCAGAGCCGGATACTTCTGAAATGGGGAACCATGAAGATCTTATTAATTATTGTCCTTTACCCGAAACCTGACACTTTTTTCTTTACAATTTTGCAGTTCTTACAAAATATAATAATAACTTAGGCCTTTCTGATTAGAAAAGAGATTTAACACAGTGAGGTAAGCCTTACACATCCATAATGTGCGACATTTTCTTTCATATGAGTGTTTAAAAGAGACCTCTACTTTTAGCAAATTTTACATTAAATCAATAGTTCTTGTGAATATAAGAAACTTTGTAATCTATTCTATTACTAGCTGTAGTACCCGGCTTCGCCCGGGTTAATTAATAACTGCTGTTAGCTGTAACAAAATAGACTATGTTAACAAAAATTTATTCTGCACATAAAAATCACACACCAAAACGTGCGGGGGTTAAAATTTCCATTCAACACATAGCCTATGATGCTCCTGGGTTGAGATGTGCGGGCATGCAAAATTTCATGCCCGTAAGTACAACGGTGCAGATTCCTATCCCGGGCCAAAATTATTTGCCGATTTGGAATGCGCGGGGTTAAAATTTCGACTCAAAACCTAGCCTATGACGCTCCCGGGGTCGAGACGTGCGGGTATGCAAAATTTCATGCCCGTAAATGCAGATTCCTATGCCGGACATACACACAAGCATTCAGCTTTCTCCCCATTATGTAGATAGGGCCAAAATTGTTTGGCGATTTGGAACATGCGGGGGTTAAAATTTCCATTCAACACATAGCCTATGATGCTCCTGGGGTTGAGATGTGCGGGCATGCAAAATTTCATGCCCGTAAGTACAACGGTGCAGATTCCTATCCCGGGCCAAAATTATTTGCCGATTTGGAATGCGCGGGGTTAAAATTTCGACTCAAAACCTAGCCTATGACGCTCCCGGGGTCGAGACGTGCGGGTGTGCAAAATTTCATGCCCGTAAATGCAGATTCCTATGCCGGACATACACACAAGCATTCAGCTTTCTCCCCATTATGTAGATAGGGCCAAAATTGTTTGGCGATTTGGAACATGCGGGGGTTAAAATTTCCATTCAACACATAGCCTATGATGCTCCTGGGGTTGAGATGTGCGGGCATGCAAAATTTCATGCCCGTAAGTACAACGGTGCAGATTCCTATCCCGGGCCAAAATTATTTGCCAATTTGGAATGCGCGGGGTTAAAATTTCGACTCAAAACCTAGCCTATGACGCTCCCGGGGTCGAGACGTGTGGGTGTGCAAAATTTCATGCCCGTAAATGCAGATTCCTATGCCGGACATACACACAAGCATTCAGCTTTCTCCCCATTATGTAGATAGGGCCAAAATTGTTTGGCGATTTGGAACGCGCGGGGTTTAAATTTCGATTCAAAACATAGCCTAGGACGCTTTCGGGGTCGAGACGTGCGGGCGTGCAAAATTTCATGCCCGTAAGTGCGACGGTGCGGATTCCAATCCCGGACAAACATACCCACATACATACACACATACATACATTCAGCTTTATATATTAGATTTCTAAACACTGTTTTTCGGTGATTACTTTGTATATCCGTTCATACTGCACCCACACACACAAATGATACACCATTTGAAAGGTAAACTTGCTCCCTTCAGCAAGAAAATAGCCAAACAAACCACACATTCATGATTTTATCACTAAACAGTTTAAACATTTATTTTCATAAACCTACAGAAAGACACAATGACCTGCAGGTGGCACCTCAACCGGATGACATTTTTTGGCCTTTACTTATCAAACCAATTTATTGTATTACCAAGCTACATATACATTTGACCAGCTTACTTTTTTTTAAATTACCTGCGCCCCCAAAGACCAATGTGCGAAAATTTTGCACGGGCCAAGCTAGTATATCTTATAAGAGTATTCTGCTTCTTTCTCTACTTAAGAGTAACTTCTTCCATACCCCCTTCTCTTCTGAACTCCGAGTGAGAAAAGAAGCAGAGGGAGAAACAGAAAGATCATGCTGAGCTTTCAAAAAAGTCTGTTAGCTCATCCCAGAGCTCGATTCACATCTTCACTGTTTAGTGCATGATGTGAATGCTTCTCTCTGTGTGCTAACTAAGGAGTGAAGAACAGGAATCCATCACTGTGTGCTGCGATGTGTACGGAAGATCATATTAGATGCCCAATAGCTCAGAGTCAATTGCAAATTAAGACATAGAGTTCTCAACGGAGAAAACTGGTGAAAATGCAGAATACAAGTCATATAATGGTGGGAAGCAGTGTTATACCTCTTTTACTCACACAGGACAGCTTATCCTGATAAGTTACTTGAAAGTATAGTTACCCTTTAGGGGCCGTACTCGTGAGGTGCTGTTACTCTACAGTTTTGTGAAGTGACCTGGCTAAATGTTTAATATTAATAGGGGATTTGATGGGACAGAAGGAAACCTAACGTGCTACCAGCAGTCCTTGAACACATTCGTGTTATAACATGGCTTCCCACCATCATAACCTTCTTTAGTCACAGGACAAAGTCAGAAGAGCACAGTATTGATTTGCGTGCCTTCTTTTCAATGTCTCCTGTTACATGCTGTTAACAAGCAGGTCAGCTTCTGACTCGGGCAGCGCCTGTAGATGTCCACAATCGGCTCCATGAAATAACATGCATGCATGGGGGCATAATATGAGGTCTATGGAATCTCTATGTGTGGTGAAAACCACCGCAGTGATAAACCCAGAAAAGCAACCTAATCATGGTTCAGTCCGACATCCTCCCAACTAAGATTATGCCGTTTTATTAATCTTACTAGGTAGATCCAGATTAGCATTTTAGAAGCTTATTTTATATGCTAATATTGCACTTGGCTAATCCAATAAAGATATTAGGCAGACATTAATGTTGCTATCTTCATAGGATTTATAGGAATGAAACATGCAATGAAAAGAGGATTTGATGCTCAGTGTAGAAAATAGTCTTTACTAGATTGCACTGCTCCACTGGAACTTTGAGGAAAGATATCCTTGCGTTGAGTGTTCTGAAATCTATATTTGTAAGTATGATGTTTAGAAATTACATGATTTGATAGTTCTAAAGCTTTATAATGATAGAGTTCCATGGGATCCCGACGGCCTCATGAAGACGTGCAACGAGGAGTGGTGGGAGTTCCCTTCCAAGGGCCAAAAGATGAGCATGTGCCGGAGTCAATTGTGAGCACTACAATGTTGAACAATTTATAGGTTTAATCACTATGTCTGGGAACGGGGCCAGCTCAAGGTGTTGTGGACCCAGTGGACGCTTTGGTAATGTTAACCCACACTTCTATGGACCCTTCAACACAGTGGGCCCTGACATTAGGCTCTTAGAGAACACCGCAGTGAGATTACAATCAAGGTTCATTTTAGAGGCGTTGGACTTAAAATGTCTATACACATTAGATGAATGTTGTCTGAACCTGCCAGTTTTGTTGGAGGGGGTGGGGGAGAAGGAATGGACATATTGGATTTCAACATGCCTGATCCTTTTGTTTTTACCAAAACCACCAAAAACAGCAATAAACAACTAGCAATTGCTTATTATTACCAATCTTTATTGGTACCCATGGAAATTTAGAAAAATATATTAAAATCAAGGGATTTACACAGGGAAGATAGTAAACAAGATAAGCTGCTGTCTGGGAACAGTTTATTCACCTTTTCCTATTGAAATCACATGCACACTCAGCTGAATTGAGTGGACATGTGTCAGGAGAGAGGGTTAGAAGGGATAGCTGTTGGCCAAATAAGCATTTGGCATCCATAACTGATGATTCTGTGTTACCAGGACTGTGGCTCATGATTTTATACTTCCAAAATTGAGAGTTTTGATTCTGTATTTCCAGCACTTGGGCTGGTTACTCCAAACTTCCAGGACTGACACTCATGTTTCTTTGCTTCAGGAGTGAGGCTTGCGATTTTATATTTCCAGGACTTAGGACCCATTCATACCAGCTCATAATTGGGAGTGAGTTGATTCTAGGAACGCTTGTTTCTCAGTCTGTCTAAAAAGGCCAGTAATCACCTGACGAACAAGCGGGTCTAAATTACCCGCTCATTCATCTGGTAAAATGATTTTTGAGCAAGTTTAATAATAATTTTCGGCAGCAGATCACACTGTGTAAATAGGACATGTGCTGCAGAGAACATGATGTTCTTATGCCCACAGTATGATTGCATGACACAATCCTTCTGTGCTCATGGATATGTGGTCGACTTGTCTAAGCAGGACAATAAATGTCCGATGATTGGTGCGCAGGTAGAAAATCGGCAGTAATTTAAGACCCATGGTCGGCCTATCTAAGTGCAGCCTTAAGTCCCCCATACACAATAGATAACTGTCTATCTCTATGAGAAGGCTGCTGCCAGCCTCCTCTGGCAGCGGTTTATTTTGACAAAAAAACAAAAGGTTCAGTAGTTCGAAATTAGAAATGCCGATTATCTGTTGAGTCGGGAGGCCCACATATACATTAGACTGTCAGGTCAGACCAACCTTAGCACAATGTGTAAGACGCATGAATCTATACTTCTAGGATTTGGCTTGTAATTCCATACTTGTAGAATTCGGGCTCCTTATCAAAGCTACAGTACACCTGCATTGTCAGCACATTACTTGGGGACATGACCAAAGGTCATGTGGAGGAGAAAGAAACACCAAGCCCTTATGACTTAAGAGGCAAAACCCAATACAATAATGAAAGACCCTGAGTGATCTTTACTAGAAGTCCCCTCTTATGTGAAAGCCCACAGCTTCTATATATATATTCTTTGGTCTTGTCCATAAAGAGGATTCTCATTCTGCCATTTACTGCTTAACATTATTAGCCTTGGTGCGGCTTCCATTTCTTAATCCTCTTTCAGCATTTTGACCCTTTTTGTTTCGTTAATATGCTTATGTCTCCACTACACAATAGATACACACACTAGATTCCCTCCGACTTCACAGCATAGGACTTTCCACACTTACAGCAATTTGATTCATTATCCTAAGCAGGCTGAATTACAGCTGAGAAAGCTGATAAGCGAAATGACAAAAGCCTCTTCTGAGCCCTTCCAAGCAACTGTAGGGAAGTAGCCGGCTGATTCTGCTGCTATTTTGGGTATGCCACATATCATGGTTACATATACAGAGAATGATTGGAGCTTACAAATATGGTAAGTCAGCCAGGAATCCGCATCCACTGTTGTTTTGCAAGTGTCGAGAAGTGCATGGTTCAGACTGTAGGACGTCACCTGGAATTTAAGTCCGTGTCCTTTCGGGATTACGTTTTGCCATTTTTTTTATTTTTGCTCTTGGGATGCGGAGTTAATTCATCACATTATCAGGTTTCATTGTAAATATGGCAGTGGAAGAAGAACGCTTTTTCGGACAAGTAAGGACTTCTTTGTCGTTTCCTTGGTCGTAATGTCTGAGATGACTTTCTTTTTTTTATATTCTGGTAACTTAGCTCATAGGCGAGGAACAGATGTAAACATTTCCACGCATCTGCACAGGACGTCAGCATTTGCCCTTGCCTCCAGGTTAAATGTTGTGCAGCATTCTACTATTGCACGGAGATATTGAGCAGCTTATCTTTATACCACTTTTGTATATTGATATTTTATAACTTTTTCCCCCCAGTTTTATTTATAAGCTGTTAAATTCAATGGCTTCAATCCTGAAGGTCATTTCATACAGCTGGCTAATTATCTAATTATGTACTTTAATTGCATGATCCTCTTTATTGCAAATGTATCAAGCATAATTTTAATTATATGATATGACTTGTAAATTTTTGTAACAAAAAGTCATTATACTTTGCCTCCACTGTAACATTGCACTTACAAAGGTAATCAGTATCTTCTGGTGAGTCACAATGTGTCATCGGTGGTTTTACATGGGACTGTATCAAATAATATTAATTCAGGGATTATTAATGCAGACGCTAAAAAGTCAATAATGCATTCAGCTCTGCTTCGTCTGTCTATGAGAATCTAAGGTCGCATGGATATTTTCTGCATTTTAATTCATTCATGTTTTATGCTAGATGCGCAGTCACTATTCATCTCTCAGGACTGTTTGACTTGCTGCTGA
This sequence comes from Oophaga sylvatica, assembly GCA_033576555.1. Lineage (NCBI taxonomy): Eukaryota > Metazoa > Chordata > Amphibia > Anura > Dendrobatidae > Oophaga > Oophaga sylvatica. Next base: position 543,571,895 of record JARQOD010000003.1, on the reverse strand, counting down.
GCGTTAGTATGAGTATGGCGGCTTCTGTTTGTTTTGTCTTGATGGGTTTTATTAATAGGAATTGCCAATCTAAAGGGTCAGAGGAGTTTTAAAACAAAGACTGGGCATATGGCGGATGAGATTTCCTTAGATACTCTTAATGTATCAACGGTGTTATCGTCAGTCATGCACAATGTCCAAAGACTCAGAAATGGAGATGTGACGATGTGTGGTGGTGGCTGATGTACAGTATGACTATTGTGTCAAATCTTGGGTTGTTCACATTTAAGGAAAAACATTTTTTAACTGTATTTTTGGATAAAAATCCTTTTTGTAGTTGGGCTTCATTAAAAAGGTTGCACCGTTTGCCTTCTGTAGCTTCTCGGCTGCTCTGCCTATTGATGCCCACAGAATGGGTTAACTAAGAATCCGCGGTGAGCTCACTCAGACGGTCTAAAGGGAAACTTTGTAAGGGTTAACTGTGAATGAGCATTGTTAAAAGTGCTGAAGATTATCTTGCCATTTAAACAGGCTGCCGATTACCTGGTAAACAAGTTTAACGCCCGTTTATCGTATTAAATGATCTTTTGTTCAGCAGAAAAGATTGTACTCGGTGGTGCATCGTCCGATGTAAACGGGACTGTACTGCCGAGATCTGTGGCAGGCTATGTGCACTGTGCGATGTAGTATGGATTGCTCAACGCGCATCGTTTACTGTGGTCTGCTGGAGGAAACAGGCATTTAAACGACGGCCAATCAGTAAACATTTATCTATCGGCGGTCGTATCGAGACTGATGGATGCTAGTGCATCAAGGGTTGTTCCCTGAAAGAACATTTCTCAAAACATTACTTAATTCAGTGTCCAGTGCCATGAACCATTGATTAATTCTGTCCTTGCTTGGTAGGGCCTCCCACTAGGCCCAAAAACAGTAGAATATCCAAAAATCCCATGGATAATCCTTAAGCAGTTACCGTAGATCCAGTTATTCCATTCCGTAATATTAAAAATCACCATAATAGGAAGACAAGGCAACGTGTCTGCCATACCAGCCTTTCTCAAGCCTCAACTGTTTTGAGATAGCTGTATTTTGAGGCTTGAGAAAGGCCAGATATGCCCGAAACGTTGCCTTGTCTTCCCATTTTTGTGATTTTAAATACTTTTGGAATAAAAATCTAACGTTTAAGGATTACCCACTGATGCCTCGGGATTCTTGGATAGTTCTCAAAACGTTGTAACATTTACAAAATGATTGTTCGCCTTTACTTGGTGCCATTAAGCATGTGTGGCCAGTTTGACAACTGTAATGTCCAGCATGGACTAAAAATTTTTGGCTGCGTTGGCGTAACCTATATTCAATGGTTGTTTACCCATCAACTCACTCAGGGCTGGCACCAACACCTGACTCATGGCACTTAGAGGACCCACTATGCCCAGGGTTCAATTTGTGACATCTGGCATGAGCGGCAGATGTGCACACCATGTATGGAGGAGTATAAAGAGCTGATCCCCTTCCCCCCTTCATATAGCGCGTATGCTGGCTGTGTTGTACAGTCAGCACTGGAACCTAACTGCCGAGCTCTTATATATCAGTTGTCACAGCCACAGGGGAGTATCGGGTGCCGATGGCATTGGTGTGAAGGTGGATATCTGCGCAGCCTTTTATAATATACTGCTGCAATATTACAGTATCCCAGGAAAACCAATAAAAATCTATTAAAAAAATTTAAATATTTCAATTAAACAAAAGACCATATTACACCATTTTTCCCAGAATGCAAATAAAATCTAAAAAAAACAACAAAAAGTAAAATGTAACATATTTGGTTTTGATCAATGTGTTCCTGCCTAAAATAATAAAATATCATATTAGTCTCACATTGAATGCCAAAATAGAGAAAAAAAATAAATGACTGAATCACTGTTTTTTTTTAATCTCTGTGGCCTAAAAGCTTTGAAAAATAGCGAAATGTTTGTGCAATGTGGAGTTGCTTAAACATTTTTGGACTTTTGACGTTTTTACGCCATACTGGATTAGCACCACTAAAATGGGCAGAGCCAGGAAGGAGCAGTAATGGGGCATGGATTTATCCCCCTGCCCAATTTATCAAATCTGTTGGTGTTTTTACTCAAGAAAACATCTGTTTGTTAGGCAATCCCTGCATGTGTTGCGACTGTCGAACATCCGTGAGACATGCAGCAACGGGGACTTGAACATACTTTTCGAGCACACCAAAAACACTCGGAAAGCAATCGAGCATTCTCAGATAACACCTTATCCCAGCACGTTTGCTCATCACTAATAAGGACACATCATGTTAAAGGGAATCTGTCACCCCATTTTTGGAGTATGAGATGCGGCCACAACCATCAGGGGCTTATCTACAGCATTCTGTAATGCTGTCGATAAGCCCCCGATGTTACCTGAAAGATGAGAAAAACGAGTTATATTATACTCACCCAGGGGCGGTCTGCTGTCCAGTCGGGTCCGATGGGCGTCGCGGTCCGGTTCGGCGCCTCCCATCTTCTAGCGAAGCCATCCTCTTCTTTGCGTCCCGTCGCGGCTCCGGCGCACTGCTCTACCCGGAGTCGCGACGGGACGCAAAGAAGAGGATGGCTTAGCTAGAAGATGGGAGGCGCCGAACCGGACCGCGACGCCCATCGTACCTGACTGGATGGCAGACCACCTCTGGGTGAGTATAATATAACTCGTTTTTCTCATCTTTCAGGTAACATCGGGGGCTTATCTACAGCATTACAGAATGCTGTAGATAAGCCCCTGATGGCGGTGGTCTCATCTCATACTCCAAAAATGGGGTGACAGATTCCCTTTAAGGAGGTGTTGTGCAAAGCTACTTTCAGAACATCTAGTTTTTTTTATAAGACCTTGGTGCATTGGCTTATTCATCTTTATATACCATGCATGTAGCTGGCAATGTGACATCATTCTGCAGCATACGGCTGAGGTCGTTATGACACTTGATACCAGCCATGTATTGCAGATCACTAATGTAGGAATGCGGGGGTGAGACGGTGAATGTTATAGTGTTTCACAGTGAGAACCTTGCTGGTTAATTCTTTTCTATTAGTATTTCTCATTTTAGAACTATGGTAAATTATCATTAAGATTTTGGACATATATATACATATATATATGTACGTGTATATATATATATATATATATATATATATATACATATACCCTTACTAGCTACATTTTAGCAACCTATATACACATTTACTTACTGTAAGTCAAACTCCTTAGGGAGAGCTGAACCTGTATGGATGACTATAGGATCCTTTCCATGTTTTCACCAACTCGATGTTCTGCCGCATCTTTGTTCTGTATCTTTGTGGGGAGAGTACGGTGCTGGTTATCCTTGCAGGATCTGCCACCCATAGAGACTGCGCTGCTTTTTCTTTGGATTGTATTCTGTATAACAAACGGCCTCAATTCAGTTTCTTTAAAAGCACTTAGTTTGTTGCTGCTTTTAGCATGAATGCTTCTTGCGGGTTTACATACCAGATTATTCCATTAGGAGCAGTCAGGAGCTCCGACGTGAATGGTGATGTTTCAAGGGTAATACAGACTGTTATATGCTGGGATACATGTATCAAAGAATAATTTATGTGAAAAGCTGACGACGGTTGTTTGCAGGCTGTTAGCATGGCATTTGCTTTATTTGTTTTTAGGTTTGCTGAGGGATAAGATGAACATGGTGCTTATGATGTGGCTTTTCTTTAAAGAACATGTACAGTCATGGCCAAAAGTTTTGAGAATGACACAAATATTATATTTTCACATGATCTGCTGCCCTCTGGTTTTTATGTGTGTTTGATAGATGTTTTTTATCACAGAAATATAATAATTGCAAACATATGAGTAACAAAAACTTATATTGACAGTTAGAATGAGTTAATGCAGCAAGTCAATATTTGCAGTGTTGACCCTTCTTCTTCAGGACCTCTGCAATTCTCCCTGGCATGCTCTCAATCAACTTCTGGACCAAATCCTGACTGATAGCAGTCCATTCTTGCACAATCAATGCTTTCATTTTGTCAGAATTTTTAGGTTTTTGTTTGTCCACCCGTCTCTTGATGATTGACCACAAGTTCTCAATGGGATTAAGATTTGGGGAGTTTCCAGGCCATGGACCCAAAATCTATATGTTTTGTTCCCTGAACCATTTAGTTATCACCTTTGCTTTATGCCAAGGTGCTCCATCATGCTGGAAAAGGCATTGTTGATCACCAAACTGCTCTTGGAGGGTTGGGAAAAGTTGCTCTTGGAGGACATTCTGGTACCATTCTTTATTCATGGCTGTGTTTTTAGGCAAGACTGTGAGAGAGCCAATTCCCTTGGCTGAGAAGCAACCCCACACATGAATGGTTTCAGGATGCTTAACAGTTGGCATGAGACAAGACTGGTGGTAGCGCTCACCTTGTCTTCTCCGAATGAGGCGTTTTCCTGATGTCCCAAACAATCGAAAAGGGGATCCATCAGAGAAAATAACTTTACCCCAGTCCTCAGCAGTCCATTGCCTGTACCTTTTGCAGAATATCAGTCTGTCCATGATGTTTTTTCTGGAGAGAAGTGGCTTCTTTGCTGCCCTCCTTGAGACCAGGCCTTGCTCCAAGAGTCTCCGCCTCACAGTGCGTGCAGATGCACTCACACCTGCCTGCTGCCATTCCTGAGCAAGCTCTGCACTGCTGGTAGCCCGATCCCGCAGCTGAAACACTTTTAAGAGACGGTCCTGGCGCTTGCTGGTCTTTCTTGGGCGCCCAGAAGCCTTTTTGGCAACAATGGAACCTCTCTCCTTGAAGTTCTTAATGATGCGATAGATTGTTGACTGAGGTGCAATCTTTCTAGCTGCGATACTCTTCCCTGTTAGGCCATTTTTGTGCATTGCAATGATGACTGCACGTGTTTCTTTAGAGACAACCACGGTTAACAGAAGAGAAACAATGATGCCAAGCACCAGCCTCCATTTAAAGTGTCCAGTGGTGTCATTCTTACTTAATCATGACAGATTGATCTCCAGCCATGTCCTCATCAACACCCACACCTGTGTTAATGGAGCAATCACTGAAAAGAGGTTAGCTGGTCCTTTTAAGGCAGGGCTGCAATGATGTTGAAATGTGTTTTGGGGGATAAAGTTCATTTTCTAACCAAATATTGACTTTGCAAGTAATTGCTGTTAAGCTGATCACTCTTTATAACATTCTGGAGTATATGCAAATTGCCATTAGAAAAAGTGAAGCAGTAGACTTTGTAAAAATTAATATTTGTGTCATTCTCAAAACTTTTGGCCATGACTGTAGAACAACTTGGCATACAGTGGTGCTTGAAAGTTTAACTTTTTTAGCTGATAATTTGAGGGGAAAAATAGAATCTGAAGCTATCGAAGTCTGATCTTAATAACACAAATTTGTGGTATTATATCATAGGATAAACAAAGGAAATTTCTAAGGACCTCAGAAGAAGAGGTGATGATGAACATTTGGCTGTCAGAGGTTACAAACCATCTCTAAATAGAATCGGAAGCTCCACAAATCAACCGTTAGACAGATTGTGTACAAATTCAGGGAATTCAGTACCATATTACAATCCCCAAAAGTATTCAACAAACAAAGGTCACTCTGTTGTGAATGTGTTAGAAATGAATTCTGAGCAGAAGCTCCCTCTGGTGGTTACAAACAGTACTGAACCATTCAATGAAGATTGTGAAGATTGGCAATCAGGAGTTACTGACTGGTCTTATATAAGGGAGGTTCCCTCCCATCATGGTTGCCGGTGATCAATTGTTCTTGTCTCAACTGTGGTTCCTGGTTCACTTGGAAGCTTGCTGAGTCTTGCCTGCATCTTCTGCTAACAGATAAGATATTTTCTGCTTTTATTTTTGTGCTTGCTTTTTGCATTTTTCCCTGCACTTCTCTGTAGGTCAGCCAGGTCCAGGGGCTTGTGCTCCTCTCAGTTTATCTGAGCCACTGTTATTTGTTCATTTGCCTTTTCCAGTTTTTTCAGTGGCTGCGGCTTAGTTTTGTTACACCAGAGAACTAATTTAGGTGGTAGAGGTCGTGTGATCTCAGGTGTTTTTGCAATTAGTAGAGTTGGTATTTTTTTAGGGTTTTTTGGATTGCAGTAAGTGTCCTTCCTATCCTTTTCTTTCTAGGAAGATTGGGCCCCAACGTTTGCTCATACTATTTTCTGTCTGTGTCTGTATTTCCTTTTGTCTAACCGCCATTACATGTTTGGGGGCTTCCTATGTTCTTTGGGGATCTGCTCCGGGGCAGATAGCTTTCCTCTTTCTATCTTTTGGTGTAGTTAACCTCTCAGGCTGTGACGACGCGTCTAGGACCAACGTAAGAACGCTCCACGGCTGCCTTTAGTTGTGGTGGTTAGTCAGGGTACTGCAATCCAGTAGATTCCAACCTCTCTGGTGTATTGCCGTTTTTGCCTGCTCTCCTCAGCTACCAAATCATAACATCACTCCAAGAGCAAGCTGTAAAATAGTATGTGAGATCACAAAGGAACCCAAGGTAATGGTCTAAGCAACTAAAGGCCTCTCTCATATTAGCTAATGGTAATGTTCAAGAATCCACCATAAGGACACTGAACAACATTGTTTGCATTGGCAGGATTGCAATAAAATTACCACTGTTCTCCAAAAAGAACATTGCTGCCTTTCTGCAGTTTGCTAAATATCAGCTGTAACAGAAGACTATCGCAATAATGATTTTTGGATATTTGAGACCAACATAGAGCTTTTTATTCTTAATTAGTAATATTATATTTGGAGAAAGAAAAACTTTGCATTACAGCATAAAAACCTCATATCATCTGTGAAATGATGGTGGTAGGATAAATGAATTTGGCCTGTTTTGTTGGATATGGAAATAATTATTATTATTATAACCTGTTTGTTAGAATTAGTTATTCATACACCTGACTATAATCCTACAAAATCCTTGACTTGTACACCAAAATACAGTGTGGTATGTAGAACATGTTAATGATGATGATCAGTGCTTGTCTGTGATACTGAGTGACAATGTACAATATGTCTGTGGTCACCAGTGTCTGCACCATTTGTGCATCTCTTGACAGGAAAACACTGCATAAAAGAAGTGTGTTTTCATTGCGTTTTTGTTGAGTTTTTATCGTGTCTTTGACATGCGTTTGACTTGCAGATTTTTCCCCGCTCATTAATATGGGTAAAATCTGAAGGAAAGATGCTGAAAGAATTGACATTCTGCAGATTCAAAAGGAAAAAATTTGCTTGCAGAAATTTCTGCAAGGCTTCTGCATTCTCTGGCAGCAAAAACGCTGCGGAAAATTCCGCTGCGTTTTTGGTGCATTTTTGCATGCGTTTTTTTCCTCAATGGGTCAAAAACGCAGGCAAAAATGCACAAAGAATTGACATGCTGCACATTTAAACGCACAGCAAATCCTGAAAGGAAAAATACTGATCATGTGCACAACACTTCAGATTTCTCATTGACTTTGGTAGCATCTGGATTCCTAGCATTTTTTGCCCAATTCCGTGCGGAAAAAAAAAACTGCATCAAAAACGCACCGTGTGCACACAGCCTGTTAGACTTCAGGAATCTCATTCTGTTCGCAGGTACCGTAATAGGGAATCCTTCGGGTTTTGTGACAAAGTGGCAAAAATGCAATGTGTTCACAAACCCTAGGTATTAAAATACACCTTAATTTCAGAAAGTACTTTCAATTAATTATAATAATAAAATTTATGATGATTATTATTACAGTGTAATACAAATAATTATTTTGCCTCCAATTGCCATTTGGAAGCTCTCAGTGAAATGTTGTGTTCACTATAAAACCATCCAGGGCAAATCAACCCTCATCAATTACTCAATTAAAGGGCTTGTCTGTTTTTGATAACTCATTGTTATTCGCTCTGATAGGATATGTTATCATTCACGTAGTCGTTCTCCCATGTGGTATCACCTGTATTAGCTCCAGTCAGGAGCGGAGTCTGGTGGCTTTTACATTTAGAGGACTGGCCATTAGATTGTACGGATGCCTATTGATTTCAATAGATGCTGTTGTATCTGTTCCAGAGCGATGTTAGATATTTCTATCAGTAGAAGTTATTAATATACAAGTATCATATTGTCCAACTATCAAATTAAGGCTAAGTTCATATTTACTTATATGTGCGCAGCGCATCATCTGCATACGCAAACGCATGCAAAACGCATGCAAACCCGTTTGCATTGTTTATGCGCATGCGTTCGATATTTCCAGGTGCTGTACTCAGTTCCTGGAAATGCGCAGTCTGAAGTCTGCATGCGCATCGAACACATCCATGCGCATGTCCTTGCGTATCAGTGCGTTCCCTTACACAGTAATGCGGTTTTTGACGCACTCATCCGTATGCTCATGACTGCACATATTTCACGGATTTTTGACGCTTCAAAAAATGCAACATGTTGCGTTCGCCGGACACTGCTGCACACAGCGAAACGAGGCATGCGTATGCAGACGCATACGAGCGCATGCAAACGCATGTCCCTGTGTACACCACGTTAAAGATATGTGCGCATGCCACATGCGGATCTATGTGGATCAAACGCTGCGCACAGACGCAAATGTGAAACCAGCTTTAGTATGGACCAATGTCACCAGTACAGCTCACATCCCTTTGTGGAAGTGACCGACTCCGAAACAACAGTTTATTGAGATGGTCAGATACTATATTTTTGGCAGATAAATGAATTTCTTGGGTTCTGAAGTTAGGACTTAGTTTACCCTTTTTCTTAATCTTTGAAATGACTGGTGAAGAATCAACTCATCTGTAAATTTCGGTGTGTTCAGTCCATTCTATGAGGATGTTTTACGAGAATTTATGTCATTTGCCACTAATATGTAATTATTATATCAGTTGTTTTTCGTTCCTGTGCCCCTCAGTTCCTGAGACATCGCCTTCTTTTTCTTATGTATAAATCTAATCCGTTCGGTCAACTAGTCGTGGTCCTCAAGAATAGAGACTGAGCGAATTTGTTCCGTTTTTACCCCCGAATCTGATTTTGGCATATTCGGCCCCTATTCGAACACTATTCAAGCCGAATGTTTGTCTTATGATCGGTTCCGAACAGATTCGGTAATTTCTACTCCCATTGACTCTAATGACGTTTGGCTGTGTTCGACAACTATTGCAAAGACAATATTCGATTCCAGTTGTATTCGGAACCAAATCTGAACAAATTTGCTCATCTCTACTCAAGAAGACTTCCATATTCAAGAGCTGAAGGCAATGCCTACGTGGCTGAAAATGATAGATTTACATACAGGGAAGATGGAGCCATATCTCAGGAATGGAGAGGCGCAGAAACCAAAGAACAATGATGCCACATTTAGCAGAACGGGTAAAAATACATATATAGCAAGTGACAGATCTCCTTTAAAGAGATTTTTAGAGAATTTTTTGGACATTCGGTGAAGGCCTAAAAAAGCTGCCATTTATGTCTATAGCTCTCGGTACAGTCAGTATAACTAAGCTTGTGTGTCTGTGCTGTGATTCCAGAGCTGAAGTGAATTCATTATTTGTCCACCGCTGTGGATTTAGGAGTGTGCTGACCCTGTGCAAGTCTGGCCATACAACAATGGGACAGTATTTACTGCACTGGTTGGGGGGGTTGCAAACACTCACTTGGATACCCCGCTTACCGATGGTTTCATCTGGAGCTTGTCAGTTTCAATGGACTAAATCATGGAAAAGAACATCACCGTGCTGGTAATGTAATGCCACTTGTTTGGATATATCGCTCACATATAGTATAGTCTTGCTGATGTTATCTATTTCTACATAAGGTCATCTGATCTCGACTTTCTCCTTTATTTGTTGAATTCCCCTACATCCTATTATAGAGATATGAAGTATAGGAACAATTCATTGTATGTTTATCATGGTGAGAAGTGGAAGGAACTTTATATAAAGTGACCTGCTGTGCACCATTGGGCTTATTTGGATTAAGTTGAGTAATGTTTGGAAAAATTGGCCTCTCTGGTGCCTTTATATTTGCGTTATGTTGCCTGAATCTTCATAAATCCTCATTTTTTGTCGTATGAGTTTTAAGTGCAGTGAGCAGAAGAATGCACTTACTGAAAATCACAGTTTCTGCAAAATCACAGTGAGGAAGACTTTGGAAGAAGCAACAGTTGAGCGTGTGTGCCGCTGCCGTCGCTTCCTCCAATGTGTAGGGGTCTGAAGGAGACCACTAAGTAAAATGCTTGGATGTATCCACAGCTGCATAATCTGTAAATGGAGTGGGAATGTGCATGCTCAATCACTCCTCCATATTGTTGACATGCAGCATGGAGGGACAGGGTTGTAGGAGACCCCAGTAATGGTGATGAGGCCCCCAGTGATCAGAAATTTCTAACCTAGCCTGTAAAGTAATTTGTAAGAAGACCAGACATGCATCAATTCTTCACTCAGGGTTTCTTCTGGATCCATGTCATGCAGATTCCATAAAAATATCGTCGATCCATACAAACAAAACAGATTAAAAATAAAGAAATTCATCATCCAAGTCTATTGCAGCTGTAACAAGGCCGCCTTCAGTTTTTCATTGGCAATTCTCTTAACGACATGCTGGACACCTCTGCGACTTCCTAGGTGTTGTGACATTGCGGGGGCACCCAGGATTGTGGACAGAGGATTGCCACCGAGGACTGGACTGGATACCCGAGTAGTAGGAATCTTTTTGGTCATCCATAGCCATGCTCTACTGTATTTTTCAGTGTAGCTCTGTTTTTATGGTGTACTAAATACTGAGGGCTTTATACCAAACATTTAATGAGCTACCATGAGAGAAAAATGCAGATTCCAGTGCATTCTGTATTATGTAGGTATCCTCGTCTAGAAGTAAGGCTCATGGAGGCACCACCCAATGCCATAAGGATTGCTGTGCTGTGTAATGGACTAATAGCGCACTCATTACAGTGTTCGGGTGTAGTCGGACGGCCCTATAGATTGGACCGATGTTGGATCGCAATGTTTGGACTGGCCGGCGGCTCTCCCTACCTGAGCGTAACAGCTTCATGTATTTCTATGCATCCGTCAGGCTTGGGCCAGGACAGCCGCCAGCCAGTCCATGCATTGTGGTCCGATATCGGTCCTCTCAAAAACAAATCTATATGAGCACATTAACCCTCCAAGAAACAATATGCTGCCGCTCTGGCTAAGCACCCACATGATTAGGATATTAGCCAGGTAATGACCAGGTAGACAAGAATCAAGCTGCCATTTTTACATAAAGATTGTAGTAATTAGTATTATCTAACGTTGTGTTAAATTGTTAAAAGTTCATCTCTAAAATTGTATTTATCATATGAGCAAGCGTGGCATGTGCCCAAGGCAGCATAATTCAGTGGGCAGCATAAAATGAGCATATTTTAATAGTAATTTTGTTTTTCTGATTCGTTATTCTTGGTCTTAATAAGCATTGCATTGTCTCGTCACATAGCTGGGGATTAGTGTATGGAAATGGGGCAGAAACATGTTCCACTTTATGGTGTGCTCACAGTAAGTGCCGACGGCAGCACGAGCTGTACAAGCAGCCTGGACACTTCCCAAAATGTCTGCAAGATCTAAAATGCATGCTCAGCTTGGAGCCTGTGTAGGATATCCCTTGTCACAGTTTTCTAAGGACAACGCTGCTTTGTTGCCGTGATTCACATTTGATTCTTTGACAATGTGCTTTTCTTTACAATAGTTCTGAAATGTTGTAGTAAGTATCCCGCAACTATTCCTCATGGTAGTAGAAAATCGCTCTAAATTGTTAGTATTTTTCTTTGCAGTTGAATTTAAAGCGTACATCTCCTTTGTCACAAAACATATGGAAAGCATGGTGCTGCTGCCGTCACTCCTAACAAGTTAAAACTGCTTTTAGGTGCACATAAAAGTCTAATCTGTTCATGATGTATTCTCATGCTTTGTAACTTGCCATCTTTTTGACTCCCTCTTAATTAGCATTCTGCCAGCACTATAGGACCGGGGACTTCCTTTAACCCACTCCCCAGTTGTTCTTCAATGGCTTGTCTGCCCCTTATAGAAATCCAGTCTCTCTCTTAGTGCATTATGCAGTTTGAGAGACAAGAGGGCAGAATAATCACTGCTGCTAGAGACGGGTTATACCTAATAACAGGTAGTGGGGAGCAATATACACAGAAGGATGATACCTGATGGCTAGCATACGGGAATGCTTTTTTCAGGGGTATGATGACATAATCTTTAAATAAAATAATTTTCATATTTTCTATTTCTCACATAGCTATCAAATGACATCAGTGACCATTTAAATCTACATTTATCAAGACAACATCAAAGGTTATTGCCAAAAATGCCACGGTTAAGAAGGAACGTTACTCTGTTTCTGATACCGCAATGAGAACTTCTCTTACATAGTTCAATTTAACAGAACTTTTTTGGGGTCCTGTGTTATCATATTAGTGCCAAATCTTAACCATTGGCCTGAGTGGAAATTTTTGGGCAGACAAATAATTCAAATGTCTTTCCGTAGAAGTAAAGACTTTCTCATTGTCAGTGTTACTTGGTTTGATTAGTGACTATTGTGCAAATATTGAACTTGACCTTTTATTCTCCACCATATTAAAACAAAAACGATCTCCATAATTCACTCATTCAAAGAAAAATATTCCACATTTAACCAAGTAACAAAATTCATCACATATCCACTAGTATGATGGCCCAAATGTCTTTTGTTCCTCCAGCATGTTTGCTGTTGTGCGCCATACAACTCAGAAACATTTAGTAAAGTCCTTGAGTTTTGGAGCTTTTGGTTTTCTTGAGTGCCATTCACCCAGCAAACTCTTTTAATATGCCTATAGACCACCCATCCATGCTACTCCCCAGCTTACCAAGGAATAGCCAGTTATTGGTAACATACTTTCTGAGATCAACTATGGAGGAAAGAGGCTTTCAATATTAGTCTACATTTTTTTTCTATTGTTCTCTTCCCCTGGATGTTGTGATAGAGCATTAATTCATTGAATTACTACGTAAGGGATATGGATTACGATATTTTTCAACTGACCTCTAGTAGATTGCTTAGAAGGGTTACTAATATAGGGAGCTGTGCCATATTTGGAGGCGAATGGCAAGTGTCATAGAAGATTTTTGTTATTTTTTGCTTTCCACTGGGCAAGTCACCGCTCTGTCACTGTGCGATGTGCACAATGACAGCGGGCGCGCTCGCCGGCTCAGATCAGCAGTAACAAGCCAGCAATAGAGCACACTGTCAGTGCACATTGTAAGATGAATATCCAGCTTGCAAAAGCAGCGTCGACCTCGCAAAAAACGTATACAGGGGCGGCGCTGGTCTGCACGTCAGGTATTCTGACAACACACACTTGCAGTGTGCTTTGTTGCTGACTCGTTACAACTAATCTGAGCTGGTGAGAGAGCGCGCTGTCATTGTGCACATCGCACAGTGACAGAGTGGAGTTTAACCCAGCCCCTGAAACAAAGGTCACTGATGACGCTAGGTTTCAGGAACAGAACAGATGAGGCTTGGTTTGACTATCCCAGCATGCACTGTGATTCTCAAGCAAAGTGACATCAAATAGGAAGTAGAAAAAAAAAGGAAAAGCAGTTTGTGTAGTGAGGGAAGGATAGGGAATTTTGGATTCAAGTACATTAGAAAATAGTTTAGGTTGTGGCATTAAATAGATAGGAATTTAGGATGAAAATTATTTTGTAGTTCGGACCACCCTTTAAGAGTAAATACAGATGTTAACCTACACAGCTTGTGCAAAGCCATATGACACCATGTTGCAGTGATCTGCCTGACAAAAGTCAGCCTTTTCCTTTGACCCACTTTATGAATAACGTCTCCTCCATCTGTGCACGCTTGCTTCTGACAAAGCTGGGGTGACATCTTCAAGTAATTGGTTCATATCAAGCTCTGTTCTTATATGCAATACCTAGTGTTAGTCACGATGATCTAATGTTGATGCCTTGATATTGCACTGTGCAAAGAATATTTTTAAACTGCTAGAAGAAAAATTGAAAAACAAGTCATTGTCAAGGTCACCCAGTATGAAATGTGACTGCTTCTGTCTACTAGAGTGCGCTCCTCAATGGAAGTTACACATTCAATGTAAATCACAAAAGAAAGGACTTCCAAACTTGTAAGAATCGTCCCGCACCGGCATCATGGCCTCCTTTATTATAGTAGCCTTGACGTATTTGATGAAGGCAGTGGACACTAGATACCTCTGTGCAGGCGTCTAGGATTTTAGTTGACTTATTTTTGTGCAAGAAAAGGTTAGCCTGGTCATGATCAATGTAAAAAAAGACTTTGAGCTTGATGTAGCCATAGGGCCCCGAATCATCAAGATTTATGGCATAAGGAATGCTGCCGCTAATCATGTATTCAATGAGCTGTGGCGTCTTGCCATTGTTCTGACCCTGACCCACCCCAGCTCTGCACATTTTGGCAGATCTGGGCACAATTGGAGTGAAAATGCCAAAACTCACTACAATTTTCTGCAACCTTGGTTTGTGCAAAAATGTTGGACTTATCACAGTGTTTTGCGACACAATTCTGGTAATACAATACCTGTTTGAGCCCACAGAAAAGTGAAAAGCTGCAACCAAAGAGAAAGGCCAAAGAGAAAGGTTTCTATAGTAAAGATGCATTCACACTTCCATAAAAATGCACTGTGTGAAAACTGTATATGTCATTCCTAAAAAAGTGAGGAAAAAGAAAAGTTAACCTTACACTTAAGAACATTTTCTTGCTGCTTTGATGGTATCTGCTCCTGTTTTTGCCAAATATTATATGGTCATGAGCAGTTTCGGACTGGCCCACAGGGAAACAGGGCAATCCCCGGTGGGCCCCTGTGCAGATCTAGGCCACCAACCCCATTGTATGGGCAGTACTTGGCATAATTCACTTGATTCCCTCTGTACAGAAAAAAAATCATCTCATCATTTACTAAACTATACAGTTTATTATTATATGGAGATATAGGTATATTTGTGAACAATGGTAGTGTAATATTTGTATGCAGGTGAAAAGTGGGCCCCCTAAAGTCAATGTTACTGGTGGGCCATTGGCACCCGAGTCCGACACTGGTCATGAGAATCATTAATACAGAAGTAAGAATGACACAAACCATTATCTATACCAAGTGTATTATATGTAATTTTTAATGATTTCTATGATTGAAGATCAGGGGCATAACAAGATATTGGGGCTGTGTTGGAGGAGAAATCAGTGAACCCAACTTCTATTTGCATTAGAAATAAGAAAATTAATAATATAGACTTTTTTTGTTCCCTGATTGTTGATGGTGCTGGTTGTGAACACATCCAAGACCCAATTTCTCGCATTATTACAAGTCACTGTGATTATTGAGACAGAAAATCACATGAATCAAACTGATCAAGTAGCATCTGCAGATCATAGAATCATAGAATCATAGAATGGTAGAGTTGGAAGGGACCTCCTGGGCCATCTGGTCCAACCCCCTGCTCAAAGCAGGATTCTCTAAATCATCCCAGACAGATGTCTATCCAGCCTCTGTTTGAAGACTTCCATTGTAGGAGAACTCACCACCTCTCGTGACAGCCTGTTCCACTCATTGATCACCCTGTCAAAAAGTTTTTTTCTAATATCTAATCTGTGTCTCCTCCATTCAGTTTCATCCCATTGCTTCTAGTCTTTCCTTGTGCAAATGAGAATAAAGATGATCCTTCTACAATGTGACAGCCCTTGAGATATTTGTAGACAGCTATTAAGTCTCCTCTCAGTCTTCTTTTTTGCAAGCTAAACATTCCCAAATCCTGCAACCGTTCCTCTTAGGACATGGTTTGCAGACCGGTCACCATTCTGGTGGCTCTTCTCTGAACTTGCTCCAGTTTGTTGATGTCTTTTTTAAAATGTGGTGCCCAAAACTGGACACAGTATTCCAGATGAGGTCTGACCAAAGAGGGGTAGAGGGCAATAATGACCTCACGTGATCTAGACTGTATGCTTCTGTTGATACATCCTAGAATTGTATTTGCCTTTTTTGCTGCTGCATCACACTGTTGACTCATGTTAAGTCTGTGATCAATTAGTATACCCAAGTCTTTTTCACATGTGCTGTTGCTTAGCCCTATTCCTCCCATTTTGTATATGCTTTTTTCATTTTTATTGCCCAGATGTAGTACTTTGCATTTTTCCCTGTTAAAAACCATTCTGTTAGTTGCTGCCCACTGCTCCAGTTTATTTATATCTTTTTGAATCCTCTCTCTCTCTTCTCTAGTATTAGCTATCCCACCTAGCTTTATGTCATCAGCAAATTTGATCAGTTTACCCTCAATTCCTTCATCTAAATCATATGTAGGTTTTCGACTCTTACTTTGAGATGAAGGACATTGAGGCGGATTCTTCTGACCTTAGCACATCTGAACATGAGAAATAGTATATTCACTAATTAACCATTATATTAAATACACCTGCCTAGTTTTGTGCAGGCTACCTCCTACCACCAAAACAGCTCACTGAAGGTGTCCTGTGATATCTGGCACCAAGAGATCAGCAACAGATCCTTTAAGACTTATACAATGCAAGAGTAGGTCTCCTTGGACTTATTTCAGCATGTTTCACAGATTCTCTATTGAATTTGGATATTTGGAATTTGGAAGCCAACTCATAATCTGGACTCCTTGTCATGTTCCTCAAATTCTTCCTCTCCCCTCTCCAGTCCATCCTTAATGCAGCAGCCAGGGTCATCCATCTGGCTAATCGGTACTCGGACGTGTCCGCTCTTCGCCAGTCCTTACACTGGCTGCCCATTCATTATAGGATCCAATTCAAAGTACTTGTTCTCACCCACAAAGCTCTCCACAGTGCAGCCCCCCTACATCTCCTCCCTCATTTCTATCGGCCTAACCAACTGCTGCGCTCTGCAAACGACTTTCGACTAAACTCTGCACTAATCCGTACCTCCCACTCCTGACTCCAAGACTTCTCCCGCGCTGCGCCAATCCTCTAGAATACTGTACCCCAAGAAATTAGGACTATTCACAATTTGCATGGTTTCAGGCGCTCCCTCAAAACACATTTGTTCAGAGCGGCCTATCACGTTCACTAATCAGTCATTCTATGTGTAAGTGTGCGTGTGTAGCCCATCCACTATCTCCATCCATCCCCCACTCCCTCAAGATGGCTGGACCATCATTGTAAATGCACCATTGTATATACACACCAGTACTTTGTATCTCCCCCACCTCATTGTAGATTGTAAGCTCTCACGAGCAGGGGCGGCTTAATTTGCTTTAATTATTGTATTGTTAACATTGTTACTTATGACTTGTGTTTTGAAACTGTTAAACTGTAAAGCGCTGCAGAATATGTTGGCGCTATATAAATAAAGATATATTATTATTATTAAATCACAGGAAGTTGCAAATAGAGTTCTAGAAAAATGGAACAGTGGCAGAAAGGTCAAATTAAGGGCACCAGATAGTAAAATCATCAATTTGGCCTGGAAGGTCTCTTTAAAGTTCTTCCGTTTTGTAACTTTTGTTTTAAATATTATTCTAGTTGTAAATTATGGGAACTTTGGCTGGAAATAGAAAAATTGATCACACCACACAAATTGCTTTGCATAATTTTTATCTTCTCATGATATTCTCATAATACCATATAACAAATTAGCAAATCAATGGGTAAGTTTAGGCAAGGGAAGACATAATCTTCACCCAAAGTGACAGACTCCTATCACTATTACATCAAATCCACGTGGAGACGCTGCTGGAGCTCATCGGTGTGTATTCACCCGTGAGACTGTGTGAACGTTTTCGGGACGATGCCCATTCCTTGTCATAGAAACTGTGGAAAGTAATATGTGTCTTGTGGACCTTTTTTTTTAATTTAGTTATTGTGTTATTTATCGAGGGGGTCCATTGGACGCACAGTACACCCCTAGGTGGTTTCAAGGAAGATTGGATATTACATGTAACAACTATGGCTGGAAATCAGGTGAAAGAAAAGCTGAGTAGCAACTCATTATTCCTCACATATATTAGAATATGACCAGAAATGTCCCAGCACATTTCTACTAAAGCATAAAGCCACTTTATGCCTTACTGCCTGCAGATCAGTGTTTCATACTCATACGAGACCCAGGGAAGACAAGAACTTCCTTTGAACTGTTGAGTTCCGGATGTTATTTTGTTAATGCTATGGATTTAAGGATTAAAGGCCCATCTACATGGAATGGTTTCTCAAGCCTTTGGATGATCGTTTCAGGCATCTAGCCTAATCTGTTTGCCTGTTTGTCAAATATATGCACTAGTATTTTAAGCTTTATTATATTTCATTATTTCCGTGTTCCATAAATTTCCCCAATGAATTTGCAGAATTTTTCAAATAGCAAACACCATCAAAGAGGTTGTCCAGGGAGCAAAAAAATATTTTGTAGGAATGCCCATGTTGACACAATAGAAATGGAAGAAAACGTCTACTCAGTCAATCACGGTCATAGGTGGATTACTAGTGTGACTTTCTCGATGGACTTTTCTGGACATTTCCAGTGTATTGAGACAGTATCGGGAGGTTGACACCAGCAGGAACCAAGTAAGCGTCAGAACAGGATCCGCCGGTGAGGGTGACAGATACTTATTTACTCTTTCTTATTCCAGTCTAAACCCTTTTAGAAATTATCTTTATCCTGCAAAAAGTTTGTCTTAATTCTGTCAATATTTGTTTTGTGGTAGGCAATACAATGTAGCCAGTTACACTATTCCACCTTATAAGAGCATGAAAACTTGGTTTTGCTTTTTTGTATTATTTAAGTCAATAGATTTACGGATAATTAATGCCTACTGATTCAATCTTTTTAAGTGTGATCTGTAATTGAAGACATACAAAAATCAATGATATAAAGATCCTCAAAAGCAAAAGGAGAAAGAATTACTAGAATTTCATACAACCTTCAAAAAATGATCTTATTTCCCTGAACTATTAACAGCCTTTCAGGTCTTTAAGGTCAACTTCTGCGTCACATACATTGGAGTTTGCACTTTGATCTAACAAAAATAATACAGTAATATAATAATCGTTATACTTTGCACTGATGAGGGGTAGTACCCGAAACACTGTGTCTGCAAATTTATCTTCTGGTTTGTCTCTTATCCTAATATTGCAGGGATGATTAAAGGTCGCTATTGACTTTAGGATCGCTGCTTCCAAAAGATGGCTCCAGAGTTGTTCTAGTCCTCGTCCTCTCTGAAGAGATAATTTGCATATTTAATTTCCCTGAGGAGCAGGTATGGCTTATAAGTCTCCTCAATCTGACATGCCTGGCTTGGCTGTCACTATCCACGAGGATAACGTTACCCTTATACCCAGTCTAGAGGCTTTCATCTAGACTAATCAAATCTCATACTTTGCGCTGATGAGGCAACACCCGAAGCACCGTGTCTGCAATTTGAGATTTTCCTAAGTCATGTAGCAAAGTTTGTTAAAGAGTTGATATTGACTTTTAGGATCGCTCCTTCCAAACTTGGCACAGAGATCTAGTCCTGTTCCTCTCTGAAGAGACAATTTGCGCGCTAAAATTCAATAAAGATGTGTTAGATGTTGTAGAGTCCCCATGATCTAAAGTCTTTTTAGGCTTGTACAAATGGTTCATCCTATCCCCCAACGTTACCCTGTGTGATTTAGGGCAACTTCAAGGGCAGCACACTCCCCCATTACATATATGGGCTTGAACTTTGCTCAGCCTATTTACTCCGAAAACTCTTTTTTTACCACATTTTTGTTGATGGGGGAGGGATTACAGGTACATGCATAGGTTAAATTGATAACCGTTCACAGGAAATGCATCTTACATGTTCACGTTAATAATTTTTTTTTTACTATTTTTGGCCAATTGTTTCGGAAATTTGTAAGTGGCAGAGGAATCTAGTATAAGGGATGGGAATTATTTGTGACTTGTGAAATTCTATGAAATCTAAAAATAAAAGCAGAGACCTCAGAAGCTTAGAAATTTTGGACCTCCCCCAAAATTAGAATTTAAGTACTTTAATTAGATCCTTTGATAATAATTATCAGATTATTGCAATGATTGGAAGTATAATTTAAGCATCTAATCTCAAAAATTAGATAACACTTTGGGATAGATTCTAAGGCAATCATTTTAGGAGCAGTAATATTTTGGCATCTCTAACTTTTAGATAAGTGATTCTGATCTAAGTGTTCTTTGGTCATCCATAGAATGGTGACCTCCAGTATGTTCTGTCCGTGCTGAGCAGCACGATCCGCTGGCCTCTGTCCCACAGCAGGATGCGAGCAATGCTAACGTTTGTTTTTGAAACAATTGCCTTATTTAGAAGGGGTGGACGTGTGTGAACTGGATCCGTGACGTCTGGCGCAGTGCGCTCACTGTTTACATGAACATCAGGTCAGGGGCAGCAACACAATGACAAATATGAATACACATTATCTACGGAGCATAAAGGGGGCTTATTGGTAATTATAATTGCTGTTGTGAATCATTTGAAATATGATGATGGTGTGGGAGGATGTGCAGAGTCTGTTTAGAAAAAGTGTTAGGATGAGATTATATATCATTATTAGTGATGACAAGCAAATGTGCTCTGATAAGGCATCATCCGAGCATGCTCAGGTGCTAACCGAGTGTCTCCAGCGTCCTCGAAAAATATGTTTCAGTTCCCCTCTGCATTTTCTGCGGCTATTCGACAGCCACACGCAGGCTTGGACTGGCCCACAGGAGAACAGGAGAAACCCCCGGCGGGCCCCTGTGTAGGATCAGCAGCACTTGGGACAGTATAGTTGAATCACTAAGTAGAGACAAAGGCAGAATCCTTATTCATTTAACATTCTACCCAGTTCATTGTTAAATAAAGTTGTGATTGAGGATAATGTCACAATTTCATGGAGCTGAAAAGTGGGCCCTCGAGTTGGTTACCGGTGGGCCCTTGACACCCCAGTCTGACACTGGCCACATTACACATGCAGGGATTGCCTGTTGAACAGCCGCTTGACATGCAGGTGCGAGGACTCAAACATATTTTTGAGCACGCCGAAGTCACTCTGTTAGCACCAGAGCATATTTGGCTAGCACCGTATCCGAGCACCTTTGTTCATCACTAATTATTAGAGATGAGCGAATTTGTTCGGATTTTGTTCCCAAATCTGATTTTGACATATTCGTGCCATATTCAAACAATATTCGCACTGAATGTATGTCTTATGATCGGTTCCAAACATATTCGGTAATTTCTACTCCCATTCACTCTAATGACGTTCGGCTGTGTTGGACGAATATTGCAAAAACAATATTTGATTTCGATTGTATTTGGAAACAAATCCAAACAGATTCGCTCTTCATCTCTAAATTATCACTTAGCAGTTTTCCTTAAAGTATACTTTCTTATGTTTCTTTTTGCTGAATGTTTGTCACTTTTAAAGGGAAGATGTCAGCAGGATTTCGCTTCCCAATCTATTTATATGCACATGTAGCTATTTCAAATACAAGTCCAGCAATATCTTTACATGGCCAGTCCATTCCTATGTTACTGAGAAATCAGCGTTTGAATTAATATACAAATGAGGCTGAAGATCTGAAGCCACTGTCACCCCAGCTCTATTTCCCGCCCAGAGGAAGCCTGTGTCACTCCAGCTCTATTCCCAGCTCTGCACCGTCTCCTCCTGCTTGACCGACAGCTTCTTTGCTGTGGGACTTCAGGCAAAGAAGCCGTCAGTCAAGGAGGAGGAAGCAACCCTGGGTTGGGAAAAGAGCTGGAGTGTCAGAGGCTTCAAATCTACCATAGACATTTGCATATCAATTTAAACCATGATTTCTCAGTAACAGAGGAACAGACTGGCCATGTAAAGATATTGCTGGGCTTGTATTTGAAAGAGCTGTGCATATAAATAGTTTGGGAATGTGAAATCCTGCTGACAGATTTCCTTTAAAGTACACAATTTGTTTTAGATTTTTTGGCATTAGTAAGAAAACATCATAATTGAATGTGTTTTTTTGAGGAGAATGTGCGGCATTTTTTGGTCACATGCAATAAATACCTAGTGCCTGCTTAATAAAAATATACAGTAAACCACATAAATGTGTAAAAAAAAAAATACTGTGTGAACAAGGCCCAAACAAGATTAAAAGTTCATGTGCAATACTGGAATATAAAGCTTTTTTAGGGTTAAATGAATGATTAAATGAAGAATCTGCACTATGATTCTCCATAATAACAATCAGTTTCTTCAAACAATAATTATAATAATAGTCACTTGTGTAAATATACGGATATTGTATATATCGTCTCTGTATTACAGATGCGCACAACACACATATTACAACCGTGCTTATGCTGACTATTTTTTAAAGACCCTTCAAATCAAGTTATGACAAATATATATGAGATCATCTGTAATGGGAGAGTCAAGAGACTCCCATAGACAATAGATGGTCGGATGGTATCTCTAAAATCGTCGGGTTCGGAGACCTTTAATCTAATGTCTATGGGGGCTTTAAGAGTGTAACCATAACCTTACAGGCACTTTCTGTAGGTCCCAGGAGTAATATGGCCCTCATCGGAGAGGCAGACGTGTGCAGACAATCACTGTTTATTCAGTTAATGAACTTTAAATCCACCATTTCCAATGACTGATACCTGTTTTTTTGTTTAAGACATTTTTTGTCACTTTTTTAAGTTCTGTAATAGTTTTTTTAGGTAAAAAAAGATAGTAATTATTGCTTTCTCTTTTTTTGTCTTGCAGCAGTCAGACACAAGTGCAAGTTATCTGAGAGCTGCCAGAGCCGGTAACTTAGAAAAAGCTCTCGACTATTTAAAAAATGGTGTGGATATCAATGTCTGCAATCAGGTAAAACACCATAAAAAAAAATAATAACAAAAAAAATATTAATAAAAAAGGCTTAAAGGGAATCTGTCACCCATTTTTCGAGTATAAGATACGGCCACCGCCATCAGGGGCTTATCTACAGCATTCTGTAATGCTGTAGATAAGCCCCCGATGTAACCTGAAAGAGAAGAAAAACAAGTTATATTAAACTTACCCAGGGGCGGTCCGCCGTCCGGTCCGATGGGCGTCGCGGTCCGGTCCGGCGCCTCCCATCTTCTAGCGAAGCCATCCTCTTCTTTGCGTCTCGTCGCGGCTCCTGCGCAGGTGCACTGGTCTGCCCTGGTGAGGGCAGAGCAGAGTACTGCAGTGCGCAGGTGCCGGACCTCTCTGACCTTTCCCGGCGCCTGCTCACTGCAGTACTCTGCTCTGCCCTCACCGGGCAGATCAGTGCGCCTGCGCAGGAGCCGCGATGGGATGCAAAGAAGAGGACGGCTTCGCTAGAAGATTGGAGGCGCCAAACCGGACCGCGACGCCCATCGACGGACCGGACGGCGGACCGCCCCTGGGTGAGTATAATATAACTAGTTTTTCTTCTCTTTCAGGTGACATCGGGGGCTTATCTACAGCATTACAGAATGCTGTAGATAAGCTCCCGATGGCCGTGGCCATATCTTATACTTGAAAAATGGGGTGACAGATTCCCTTTAAAGCAGTAATTATTGCTTGTACTAGCCTTTGTGCATATGGCATCAAGTATAGAGTGGCGGCGGCTTCTGAGCTGAAAAATGAGAATGTCACTTCTTTTAACCGTTTTGGGGTTTCCTAAAAGTGGAGTGGTTAAAAAAAAGGACAAAAGATGGAAAATATGCACAATATAGTGTGACATTGCTGTGCATTGTTCATTTTATGGGGAGCTTTTCTGCCACTTTTTCAGGAGGATTGCAGGCAGAATCCTCCAGAAAAAGGCATTATGTGCACTTGATTAAAGTGTGGATATCTAATATTAACTCTTAATCAATTTAAAAAACACAGATCCTGTAATCTATAGATCATGTATTTCCCTTCAGTTATTGGTGATCTTACTTATCTCGATGTCAGAAAGGTTCCTGCAAAATCCTTCTGGATGGAACATGGAGCTGTCTGAGCTTATCAACCACTAGTGATGTTATCTTCTGACACGTCTATATAACAGATAACTTGCAGCTTCTAGTTTAGGAAACATCTTTAAATGTGCAGATGTGAAGGGATGAGGATCTATAACAGTGTGCCAAGACTCAGAGGCCAAGGGACAAGAGGAGTTTTAATAGAAGGGAGCCATTGACCGTGTTAACGGTTGCTGAATGGTCTAAGGTGAAGAAGAGTAAAGAAGACTATATATATGATGAAAAGACATGAAGATTAGGTCATAGATTTTCATTTCAATTATCACATTTACTAATATTGTGTATTTCTCATTATCAGAATGGGTTGAACGCTCTCCATCTTGCATCTAAAGAAGGCCATGTGGAAATAGTCTCAGAACTCATCCAACGAGGCGTTGATGTGGATGCGGCAACCAAGGTTTGTGCCTTATGTCCAAATTCAGTTCATCCATTCACCAAGTTTCACAAGCCCACCTGACAAGCATGGTGGTACACCTCTCAGCCGTAATTAGTGCAGCACCAGGTCCCCTCTAGTCACCAGACACTTGAAGTTGGATGGCACTTCTTATTAGTATTGCAATCTGCAATAATGGGGAAATGTTTCTTCACTGTGGCAAGATCTCAAGAGGCTGATAATGAGTATTTCAATGTGGGGCTAAATCTCCTTCTCCTAAATGTACTTTCTTGATGTTCTTCATGTACTGTACTTTGGTAATATAATTAATTTGGTCTATAAGTTGATAAATGCTTCTTCCCCATAAATCTTTTTTGATACCACATTCTTTGTATATACTTTGGTTTTTATGTGATAGAGGAGCTTTTGGGACTCCTAAGGGACTAGGGCCCAGATGTGATTATATCCAGCGTATTCCAGACAGCACTGACTTTACACACTGGGATCTTCTCTTGATCCATAGGGCGCTCCAGTAGCAGGATGGGTATACATTATATATTTTACCAGATGGCAGGGATTAATAATGCCCATTTTGTTTGCAATTGCTGTCTTCTTTTTTTTTAATTTCAAGTTTTCCATTTCTTCTTGAATAACTTTTTATTAACTTGTTTTCACCAGACAATCTCTTAGTCACCTATCCACAAGATAGGTGATAACTTGTTGGCCAGTGGGGGTCCGACTGCTGGGATCTGCACTGATTGGTAGAATGGGGCACTTTTATCCCCGTCAGAATGGAGCGACATTCTGCGTACTCAACCGTTGCCCCATTCATTCCCGATGGGGCTGCAGAGCGCTGCACTCAGCTTTTTCTAGAAGCCATATTGATAATGAATGGAGCAGTGGTTGGCCATCCAATCCGCAGCTCCTTTCGTAACAGAGCAAAAGTGCCCCTTTTGGTCCCACCAATCATTCCCCGTCGATCAGTAAATTATTGCCTAACCTGTGGATGGATGATAAGTTGTTTTTATGTCCCAATTTAGAACAGATTTCCTTCTTTCATCAGAACCGTAGACCTAATGATATTAATAAGGGATAAGGCAATATATTTTCTAAATCACACAACTCCATTGAAGCGGAAAAAACTGTTGTTTTATTCTGACATTTATGCCTTAAAACATAATGTAGATGGGAATAATATAAAACAGTCATATTTTTATTTTTATTTTTTTACAGAAAGGAAATACAGCTCTTCACATAGCATCATTGGCTGGACAGACAGAAGTCGTAAGAGTCTTGGTAACAAATGGGGCAAACGTCAATGCACAGTCGCAGGTAGGCTGTCGGATGCCTGTAATGTGTGTTTTATACACTTTTATTGCTTGAAATTTTTAATTATATATATATGGTCTATTGGGATTTCAATGTCTATCTTTAAAAACTTAGATCCTTGTGGACGATGTAGGTATTTAGTTTGAAGTGGTTTCCTTTGAATAGAGGAGGCCTCATGACAGAGAACCAACATTATGGTGCTGAATTTTGGCATTTAGGATTTTTCCTTCCGTTGAGTTCTCGGGATGATCTTGGTGGCTGCTATGTAGAATGGAGTCCTACACAAGTTTCTGCCACCACCAAGTGGATGAGGCTCAACCTCATCTTTCTAGAACCCCCATAGCAACTACACCGTCTGCCTTTATCTTGATTGTTTGGGGGGTGATGTCTTATGTTTTGAAGTGGTTATATATTACAATAATTTAGTCAAGTCTTTTGACTATTTGGTATGAGATAGATGTACATGGTGAAGTTTGGAAAATCTCTTCTATGTCCACTGATTTAACCCTCCTGCCAGAGGACGCCTGCGTGACACTGCAAAGAACGGGCCCACAGAATGGTCAAACAAAATGAAATACAATTGGACTCTCTAAGGGAAGGTGCAAATGCCCGTATTTTCGATCTGAGCACGATCCAACAAAACATCAGATCGCACTTGGACCAATGTTAGTCTATAGGGCCGTGCACATGTCTGTCAGAGGAAAAAAGTACTGCATGCCCAAGGTAGATTCAGTATTTGGATCACACTCGGCCATGCAAGTCAATGACTCTGTGGAAACATCGGACTGCACTCGGATGACATCCGAGTGCAGTCGGATTTACGTGCAACATTTTTTTCCCATCTTCTCATCTGAGGGAATTGGATCACAATATGCTGACACTCTGATCAGTTCTAATCAGAGTTGTATCATAGTGTAATTTGCATAATTGACCCGATTCTCTCGGATGACCCTGGCCTTCCAGTATAATGTATATTTAATACAATCAAAGTGCTAAAAATACCTTTTATTATAGCTCACTTGTCACAAACAGATTTACTTTGAAAATTTGTCAAGTCTCAATTTTAGATTTTCTGTCAAAATAATTTCATACATTAAGAAATTTTATCAAATGCAAATATCCTTTGCAATCTAGGAAAAATGGTATCTATTACTCATCACTCAAAATAATAAATGTCAGAAATCTATCAGAAGTTTCCAGAGGAAAGAAATCTTGTCACATGAGCTGTGAAACAAAGAGGCGCTGGGGCAGGTTGGGAGATGCCCAACCACCATTGTGTGGCTGCATTAATACTCTCTCACATAAGAGGACACACGTCTTGGTACTCCTCGGCTTCAGTTATTAGGCCTAATACTTGGTTATTAGCAAAACAGCTCTGTACAGAACATGGACTAGCCAAACCAAGAACAGGGCAAATAAATCAAAAGTTGCAGCTTTCGGGAACTCAGAAATGTGCATGCCTTAGGACACCCTCCATAGCAGTGTGTAGCATGCCCATCGGGTGCAGCCCACTGATACACTGCCGGACTGCCGGTGCACGGCCCAGGCCGTCCTTTATACCACTCTGCCTCAACCAATCAGGTAGGACTACATAATCACACTACTCCCCTAATCTACCTCCACTTTTCAGTGTTGACCCAGTTTACTGCCTCCTAAAGCGCCATCTTCAGATACCGACTAGGTTCCTCCACTTATGGATACCCCACCCTAATACGAAGGCGCTAACATAAATCCTAGTCATTTGGCCTCCCCTCTGGCTCTACTTGCAACATACTGGTGGTCTCTTGTAGAAATTGAGATGGGCCACAATAGATTTATTTTTTTTTAATAGTGGTGGCTTTTTCTAGATTTTTTAATAATAGAAACATAAACAGGTTTTTTTTTTAAATCTGTAGTGTTCAACTTAGAGGAGATAAACGGAATTAACATCCTGTGCAGTCCTGTGTGAAAAGTAAAGATAAGGACTAGTGATGAGCCAACGTGCTCGGACAAGGTGCTAACCGAGTAAGAACCCCTTTGAATTATAGGCGTCCATCTGCTTTCTGTTCATTGTTCGCTTATTTTTAGAACGGAAGAAATATTTCTGAGCAAAACTATTTTTTTTTATTTTAAATGTCCTAAGCATGTATGTCTGATGTACAGTACAGACCAAAAGTTTGGACACACCTTCTCATTCAAAGATTTTTCTGTATTTTCATGACTATGAAAATTGTAGAATCACACTGAAGGCATCAAAACTATGAATTATCACATGTGGAATTATACATTACACTTTACAAAAAAGTGTGAAATATCTGAAAATATGTCTTATATTCTAGGTTCTTCAAAGTAGCCACCTTTTGCTTTGATTACTGCTTTGCACGCAGAAAAGGTGAACGGATGGACTCTACATGCCTGGTACCCACCGTGAAGCATGGAGGAGGTGGTGTGATGGTGTGGGGGTGCTTTGCTGGTGACACTGTTGGGGATTATTCAAAATTGAAGCGGTGAGCGGTCCAGCTCACCCCAAACCATCTCGATTGGGTTCAGCTCTGGTGACTGTGGAGGCCAGGTCATCTGGCGTAGCACCCCATCACTCTCCTTCTTGGTCAAATAGCCCTTATACAGCCTGGAGGTGTGTTTGGGGTCATTATCCTGTTGAAAAATAAATGATGGTCCAATTAAACGCAAACCGGATGGAATAGCATGCCGCTGCAAGATGCTGTGGTAGCCATGCTGGTTCAGTATGCCTTCAATTTTGAATAATCCCCAACAGTGTCACCAGCAAATCACCCCCACATCATCACACCTCCTCCTCCATGCTTCACGGTGGGAACCAGGCATGTAGAGTCCATCCGTTCACCTTTTCTGCGTGCAAGGCAGTAATCAAAGCAAAAGGTGGCTACTTTGAAGAACCTAGAATATAAGACATATTTTCAGTAGTTTCACACTTTTTTGTAAAGTGTAATGTATAATTCCACATGTGTTAATTCATAGTTTTGATGCCTTCAGTGTGATTCTACAATTTTCATAGTCATGAAAATACAGAAAAATCGCTGAATGAGAAGGTGTGTCCAAACTTTCGGTCTGTACTGTATATGACAATGGCGCCCCACTGCTTCTCTTAGAAGCATGAATGCACACGCTAATTCAGTTCAACTGTTCCGTTTGTCCCATTTATTTGTTCAAAACAGAACAGAGAAACAGAGGAAATATACGGACATTTGAATTCTTTTTCCAAGAGGTTCACTTACTTTTTATAGCAACAGTTTCTAAAAATTAGGGCCCTGTGTACACAGTAGGTTGCAAAAAAACTTTTTTTTCAATATACAGTAACTTTGTAATGACTTTACCTTACTTGTATTTTCTATTTTGTCATTATTTTGTTTGTCATTGGTAAAAGGTCAAACCCCCCAGATCTTATAATTGTCATATTCTGAAGTACTGGCATATCCTAGTGATGTGCCGTGAGTTTTTGAGATGATAGTATCCGTAGAGCAATTTCTGCCCAGACGATTATGAGCCGGTACTCGTGTGTCCTCAGTACAGTCGGGCAAACTGCATTGTTACATGGTCTGAATGGATAATGAGAGAGTGAGCGTACCGTCCGCTACGTTTCCGCCTCTCCTAGTGTAAGCAAAGAACAGACTGAAAAATCATTTAGTTGGATACAGAAATGTAATAAATTGTGAAATAGTAAAAGCAGCCAAGGTGCTACATGTATCTGTTACTAAGATCACACCTTCATCGGCAGTGCCGGCTCCCACACTACTGAGACCCTCTTGACCTCCAACTCTTCTACGGTAGTTTCCTTTTTCAGATCTTTGTTCAGCTGTTTGAGGAAGATGGTATAATGTGAGGATGACAGCTGCAGCTCCCAAAGTCATTCAGTAGATTTATAGCTTATTTTACTGGCCTTTGAAGTGCAAATGAAAAGGGTTCTGGATTAACTTATTTTCTAGATTTGGGAGGTAGGTGCTTATCTACTTCTGGGCCCTTATTGGCATTTTTTAGCAATTCAATACAGTAGTTGAGTTTTGGCTTTTACCAATCCTCAAATCAAAAGGTAACCATTAAAGGGAATCTATCTCCAGGTTTTTGCTACCTCATCTGAGTGCGCTATAATGTAGTAAAAGACACCCTGATTCTAACACGGTACATAAATATACATCTTTCCTGTACCCTGATTCCAGTAATGTATCACTTATTTTACTAGGTGCAAAAGTTGTGACACAGAGTTCTTAGATGTACCATCCAGCACAGTTGAGAAAGCTGCCTCCACCCACACCACAGCTTTCTGTGTACATTGTACAGTATATTGACAGTGAGCTGCTTATCACAGGAGGGGCGTGGTCTTACCACTTGGCACAGGGCAGCTAGTCCCAGCAATGATAATGTTCTAATGATAAAACCTTCATTGTATATAAATAACAGCCTGATAAGTGGCACATTGTTGAATTCAGTGTTTTATCCTCTACGTCATGCAGTCCTCAGATTACATAACAAATACCTGATGGCAGACTCTATTTTATGGGCTACCATTCCCTTTAAAGGGACCCAATTCAGCTCACATCTTGCTGGGTGGTCTGTAAAATGGCAGGATCTTTATCTTCTGCAGGGGTTAACTAAGGTAGCCCTAAGCTTAGTACACACAAGAAATAGGGATAAAACAACTTAACAGGTTTATTTTTAGGGGTCTAAACAATGATTGGTCAAGTTGAAGGAATGCAAACACAGAAAAGAAAAAGTGAAACAAATTACTGTACATACTATAGTGCAAAATAGGTATATGTAAGGTATAATAGTATGTTTAATCCGCTAGTGAGAAGAAAGAAGAATTAGGAATATAAGCCAGGCCTGTGCAGTCCTGTGTCAAAAGGAAACAATAATAATAAAACAATATGACTTGTCGGTTAATTCCCCTGCTGTTCCAGTGCTGCCGATCTGGCGGTCACCACCCATCGTTGTATACTCTACTTACACCCACAAGACCATTTAGTCAATCACTGGCCTCAGCAGTCTCCTGGCACATTGATAAAGTGGCTGTCTGGAACTTTCACATTGATGTTGGTGGAGTTGCGAAACCCAACGCCCCCACGATCATCTGATATCTGTTTTGGCAGTGGCCGGATGTAAACAATGAATGGAGCAGTACACTGAAGCTCTGTACGTTGTTTCTTGGCTGCTGTCAATCTCCAGTGCAAATGAATGATAAACAAGCCTCAGCCATCAGCAGTAGCCATTAAACAATGTACTGAGTTGTGGTGTTCCACTGGCATGAGGCAAATCAGGGTGCAGTCTTGCCTTAAGGCCCCATCTTACATAGCGAGATCGTTACCAAGATCGCTGCTAAACAGCGATCTCGCTATGTCTGACACGTACCAGCGATCAGGCCCCTGCTGTGAATCGCTGGTCGTGTCAGAAATGCCAGGACTTTTTTTTGATCATCGGTCTCCCGCTGGCCAGCACGCATCGCTGCGTTTGACAGGCAGGAGACCAGCGATCTCCTGGTAACCAAGGTAAACATCGGGTTTCCAGGCGCGGGGCTGTGCCTGGAAACCCGACGTGTATGTTGGATACCAGCGCGCTGCTGCAGGGGAGCTGGTAACTAAGGTACACAGCGGGTTTCCAGGCATCGCGCAGCGCTTGGAAACCCGACGTGTACCTTGGTTACCAGCTCCCTGCATCAGCAGGCTGGTATCCAACGTACACTGCGGGTAACTAGGCGACATTACCCGCAGTGTCGCTGTCCTGATCGCTGCCTGTTTTGCAGCTCAGCAGCGATCATGTAGCGACACACCAGCGATCCTGATCGTTGTTGGGATCACTGGTGTGTCACTATGTGAGACGGGGCCCTTAGGCTACAAGTCTGCCATCCCTGTATGTGACTGCAGACTTGTGATTCCTCCCATCGAGTGCACTGCGTACTGCTCCAGTCTTGGGAGTGAGTGCTCATGTGACCGAAAGGATGTGATTTGCGTACTTCTGGCCAAATTCTGACAAGACATGTCCAGCACGTCTAGTTAGCACGTGACTGCATGTATGAAAAATCACATACTTGTGGTCACACACACATTGCTCCCAGTTCCAGCACCAGAGAATCCTCACACTGCGCACTATTTGAGGACTGACAAGTCACACAGAGTGACTGTAGACTTGTAACCTAAGGCCGACAACTCCTTTAAGCATTGTACAGTTTTCCATTAAAATCAATAAAATATTAGGCAATACACAGGCATGAAGGGTTATTTAAATCATGAGGGAAAGAGGGGAGGAATCTTAGGGAATGCTTCCCTTTTCCCTTAGGTTGCGATCCCTTCTTTTTTAGATCTACTTGAGGTTGAGTCTACTAAATGGGATGTGAAAGGGCTCTATTTAGAGTATTTTCTTTGTCAATTACGGTATGTTGTTTTAAAGGGAATCTGTCACCCATTTTTTGTGATATCAGGTAAAGATATCACTCAATTGTGCTTCCCATAAGTATTCTAGTCGTACATTTCATAGCCCCTGACCCCCCAGCTTTGATGCAAAAATACCTTTTTAATCTGTCTTTCGCTGTATGCAAATCGCCGCATTCAGCTCTGATCAGCGGGGCTTATTCTCCTTCTACACCCCCCTCCTGTCTTGCCCTACGCACTTGTTTCTTCTTCTTACTGCGTTCACGTAGGGTTTCAGATCGTGTGCATTGAAAAGGGCCCTCGCTCGTGCGCAGTATGCTTTGCACAACTGTGGGCAAAGCATAAAATCAGTATAGCGCATGCGCCGTTATTTTTCAAAACTTTCTATGCCCCGGAAGTCTTCCAAGGCAAGCTGTCTGTTCCTGGACACCGGAAATCTTACTGAAGCCCTGCACATTACCCCGGAAGCTTCGGATAATAAGTTTTCAGACAGAGGTTTGTTATCCGATGCTTCCGGTGTAATGTGCAGGGCTTCAGTAAGATTTCCGGCGTCCAGGAACAGACAGCTTGCCTTGGAAGAATTCTGGGGCATAGAAAGTGATGCAAAATTCCAGCGCATGCGCAATACTGATTTTATGCTTTGCCCACTGTTGGGCAAAGCATACTGCGCACGCGCGAGGGCACTTTTCAATGCGCACGCGTGGAAACACTACAGGATCTGTGATATTCATAGCTCTAGATACGTTCAGCAAGCTGAGGGGGTGGAGAAGGATAATAAGCCCCGCCGATCGGACCTGAACACGGCGATTTGCATACAGCGAAAGACAGATTAAAAAGGTATTTTTGCATCAAAGCTGGAGGGTCAGGGGCTATGAAAGGTACGACTAGAATACTTATGGGATGCACAATTGATTGATATCTTTACCTGATATCATAAAAAGTGGGTTACAGATTCCCTTTAATGGTCAATAATGAATAATGTCTGTCCCATATCAAAATCTGTAGAAAACATTCTAGGGTAATTTTTGCCTTGCATCTTGGCCACGTCTGCCTATTTCAAGCCAATGAGAGGTAATGGCTTCAACTAACTGGGTATGACATGCATTCCTGGCTAATCTCTCCATTGTAACCTTACACAGTGCCTGTACAGGAATTTTCCACACTATTCCCCTGATTATCTACTTTTAATCACAGAAGCAAACACCAAGTGCAGAACATCAGGGACATGTCCCTGCCACTTAGAAAAGATTACATTGTCCCATGGGCTCTGGCTGTAATTTCAAGTATGGTATCACATAGATTAACAATGTTGTAGAAATACTTTTGATGTACAGTACTGTGCATAAGTTTTAGGCATGTGTGCAAAAATGCTGCAAAGTAAGAATGCTTTTAAAATAATAAATAATAGAAGTGTTAGTAAAACTTTCCATCACTTTGGCATTAAACTGCCTTCTGTTACAGTCAAATAGTTCACTTTTTGACTCATCAGTCTAAAGGACGTGCTGTCATTTTTCTTCACCCTGGTTCCTTTGTTTTTATGCATAGTTGAGTCCCTTGGCCTTGTCTCCACTTTGAAGGTAGTTTCTGGGCTATAGCGCTTCCAAGAAGACTATTTCTGGTCAAATTTCTATGAACAAAAGATGGGTGTAGTTGGATCCTATTGGTTGCTTCCAGTTCTGAGCTGATGGCATGGCTGCCAGCTTCAGATTTTGAAGGGAAGTAAGCATGGTGTGTCTTTTACCTGCTGCGCTAAGTTTCCATGGCCAACCACTGCATCTATGATCCGCCTCATTGCCCATTTCTTGGGGCTTCTTCAGAGGAGTTTGAATAGTACAACTTGATTTCCCAGTCTGCTTTCAATTCTTTGCCTTGGAGAGACTTGGCTGATGCAGTATAACTAGCTTGTATCTGGTTTCTGTGCTCAGTCTTGACATGGTGTATGATGTGACAAGAAACCGCTGCATAAGTGAGGTTGTCAAAGACAGCATTTGGCTATTCTTCACCCAGTTCTAAGCTTCCTACACAGCTGTTTCTGTTACTCATGCACATGACTAAAATCCGACAAAATCCCTGACTATGTGCAAGTGTACCTTGAAGACAAAATAGGAGCGCTCCATGGTGAAGCCCTAGTGATGAGAAACAGGGAAGAGTAGATGGAATCTACTTACCTGGTGGAGTTGTGTAGGTCAGGTTCAACTCAAATGACGGTAGTAGTGTAGCTACTGCTCACTGAAATAATTGCGCTGCAAAAAGTGAGAAGAAGCAGTTGGCACTGTCACAATGAAGACCAGGATGAGAAGGTGTAGAGATGCAACAAACGTTTCTTAAAAGACTTCAACGCGTTTCAAAATTGATCTAATTTCTTCTTCAGGCTACTTGTATTAGGAAGAAATCAGATAGATTTTGAAATGAACTGCTGTCTTTTAATAGATGTTCATTGCTTCCCGACACCTTGTCATCCTTGTCTTCATCGTTACAGTGCCCACGACAACGGATTTTTTTTTCTATTTTTTTGCATCAAAGGTATGCCTAGAAGAATTGATGTTTTAAAGGCAAAAGGTGGTCACAGCAAAAAGTTGATTTTATTTCGATTCTGTTTTGTTCATTCACTTTCCATTTTATTAATAACAAAGAAACTGGTAACATTTCTATTTTTGAAAGCTTTCTTGCGTTGCAGAATTTTTTACACACCTGCATAAAACTTTTACATAGGACTGTTAAGTTGCATTTAGCTAAGTGCCTAAAACTTTTGCACAGTATTGTGTATGTAAAGCACATTTTCTACTTCTTTTTTTCATAGTGTTGTATAAAAGTATTTTCCCCTTTTCAGATGTTTCGTTTGAGTGCATTTTGTATTTGGAACTATCTATTTCTATACTCATGGTTCATACATGCATTTTCCTTTAGTGAAATTGAGATTTTCTAATCTATCTTTAGGCTAGGTTCCCACAATTAGCTTTTGGTGTTGCAATTTTCTGTACCATTTCTGCAAAAAAATCTTGGTAAAAACTCATCGTGGGAACATAGCCTTAATGTGCAGCCATGGTGACCATACATGAATCAGAAGATAACGACAGTTGTATAAATGTTTTAGATGGTTGCCTTATCAGAGTTCTTGAAAGTCAATCTGTATCTGGGGTTTGGAATCTGCCCTACCAATTTCTCCTTACACAAGGAGTGTTCTTAGCTCAAAATCATTTTTCAATCCTGATAATTATTAAAGACAGGAATTTCAACGATGGTATGGTCCTTAGAAGAGGTCAAAGTATCTTTAATCAATAGCAAGAACAAACTAAAGCATAAAGAGCTCCAGCCCATCTAGTGCACCAGGGCTTAGATGTTATTAGTCACAAGTAAATCACTGAAAATGTCATCAGAATGACTTCAAGTTACTAAAGAAGGTCATTCAAGGGCAGGATAAAAAAAAAATAATTTCCCAGTAGGCTGCAGACAAGCCTCAGTGCTTTATGAATTGGAGCTAGTTTGGTGAAGGTAAAAGTAAATGTCCTTGGAAAATATCAAGTTGTATGGAAAGAGGGGATAAGGAAATTGTCACATTGTAATTAAATATAAGTAAAATAATATAATGATTAATTAGGAATTATTACTGTAATTTTAATGTATATTATCATTATTATCGTATTAAGTCTATCTTATGATTACTTGAAAAATATTTAGACTTGAGAGTCCTCAGTGGTTGATACCTTTTAATGGCTAATCTACTGGTTAATACGGTACGAAGATACACATCTTTCCTATATCAAATTATGATTACTTGTACAGTTGTGCTCAAAAGTTTACATACCCGAGCAGAATTTTTGCTTTCTTGGCCTTTTTTCAGAGAATATGAATGATAACACCAAAACTTTTTCTCCACACTTGGACTCTGAAAACTAGCAGTGTGGCTGTTTCAAGATGCACAATAAAGGCACTTGAAGAAAAATGGGCTGCATGGTCAAGTTTCCAGAAGAAAGCCATTACTGCGCAAATGCCACAAAGTATACAATACGGAAAACAGCACAGAGACAAGCCTCAAAATGTCTGGAACAAGGTAATTTGGAGTGATGAGACCAAAATTTAACTTTTTGGTGACAACCATAAACGTTACATTTGGAAAGAAGTCAACAAGGCCTATGATGAAAGGGACACCATTCCTACTGTAAAGCACGGAGGTGAATCGCTGATGTTTTGGGGATGTGTGAGCTACAGAAGGCACAGAAAACTTGGTAAAAGTTGAAGGAAAGATGAATGCAGTACGTTATTAGCAAATACCGGAGGCGAATTTGCAATCATCAGCCCAGAAGCTGCGCATGGGACGTAATTGGACATTCCAACATGACAATGATCCAGAACACAAGGCCAAGTCGACCTGGCATTGGCTACAGCAGAACAAAGTGATGGTTCTGGAGTGGCCATTTCAGTCTCCTGACCACAATATCATTGATCCACTCTGGGGATATCTCAAGCACGCAGTTCATGCTAGACAGCCCAGGAATTTACAGGAACTGGTGGCTTTTTGACAAAAAGAATGGGCAACTTTACTTCTGAGAAAATAAAGAACCTCAGCCACAACTACCACAAAAGACTTCAAGCTGTCATTGGTGTTAGAGGGAGAAATACACGGTATTAAGAAATGAGGTATATGAACTTTTGATCAGGGTCATTTGGCTTCCTTCTGGTGACTCGACCATGCAGCCCATTTTTCTTCAAGTGCCTCCTTATTGTGCATCTTGAAACAGCCACACCGCTAGTTTTCAGAGAGTCCAGTATTTCAGCTGATGTTATTTGTGGGCTTTTCTTTGCAGCCGAACAACTTTCCTGGCATTTGTCACCGGTCACAGGTGAGGATGTCAACTTTAGTAGCCATTCAAACTCATTTGTGTCAACTTCTGTGCATGTTATCAGGCCAAAATCACCAGGGTATGTAAACATTTGATCTTGGTCATTTGGATGTTTTGGGTTTTCATTATGATTTTGTTGGCAGCGGATTATTCAGGATACTCTCCAAGCGTGTGACAACAGAACTTGTTTATTCAGAAACAATCAGGAACAATATATGATAAGCTTAATAGATCAGCAATAAATCATTTGTGTGTCTCTATCTGTGCAGCATCTGTGCATCATCTACAGCAGGCTGCTTCTTTCATACACAGGAAAAAACAGGAAATACAGTCACATGCTCTCCCTGTACGAGCCTCTGGGAGTTTTTTTTGTTCTAACTTTATGAACAGCATACAAATCTAGCAGCAACTTAACACTCATAGACAGGAATGGAGTTGTTGCACCAAACGTATTCCAACAGATTTAAAAAGAGAAAACACAGTAGTTTGACAATAAAAGTCTTCACCCAACCACTAACCATGAGTGGAGATAAAGTTTTGGTGTTATCTTTCATATTCTCTCTGAAAAAAGGCCAAGAAAGCAAGAAAGTAAAAATTCTGCTGGGGTATATAAACTTTTGAGCACAACTGTATTTGAAACGTTGGATGACAGAATTCATCAAGGGTTCTAAATTCCTGAACAGTCAGTGATTTTTTTATTCAAACTGGTGTTTTTTGAGCAGGGAAAAATTCATGTTCTCTTATATCTACCGCAGGAATGCCCAACCACGTTTCTCTGGATCATGACCAGTAGGTCCCAAGAATACAACATGAGTAGAAGTAGTACAATTATTTCAGTCTCAGGATGCTTGGCATGGTGGCGGACAAAGGAGTCTAATAATTCTTAACCAGATAGATAAGCATCCTCTACACAAAAAAACTTGAAGGGGAGAATAGAAAAAAAATGTCATAAATTTCCAATCATAGAAAGGATGAGAACCACTGGTCTTAGGGAATGCCTATGTTCGACAGATGCTTCCGTATAGTGGAGAAGCTAAAATAATACAAAATGTCCTGGCGTCAAATGCAAATGTATTTATTTTTGTATTATATTTTTTTCCTTTTAGAATGGATTCACTCCACTGTATATGGCAGCACAGGAAAACCACTTGGAAGTTGTGAAATTTTTGCTAGACAATGCAGCAAGTCAAAGTCTTGCTACAGAGGTAAGAGTTGCACTTGGGCAAATGGTTCCTGAACAGTTATTTTTTATGTCTCGGTAATATGATGATTCTGGGTCCCTGTGCCAAATGTCTACTACCATTATACTGTTTTTAGACTGTTTTATACAGTGAATAGTACCCTCCGCACTTCTTCCTCTAACTACTGCAGAGCTATTCACTCCCATAAAATGTTGATTCCGCTACACATTGCGAAAACCTCTACTTTGAGCTGAGACCACACCTGAACAATTGGGGAAACTCAATGAAACTCCAAGAATGGCATGTTATTTATGACATTCCATATCCTGGGGACAGGATATCCGAAACAGGGTTATGAGACTGAACATACGGGTATCTCTGAGGAAGTCAAAGAGTACAGTGATAGTCATATGATCTGTGGATCATTACCAAAACGGGAGCACTTTGGCTATAGTGAATAAACTAAAGAATTGTTATTTGCTACAATGATGAAAGTGTCGGGAAAACCCTTTAATGAAGACTGGAAACTATCTCTATGATTTCAGTTTCTTCCATAGGTTTACATTATAAACCCTGTGGAGATACAGGGGGTCAAGGGTTGCTCTCGTCTGTTGGCCTGAGACCGCATGGACCAGGGCTCATCCCACTGAACGCCCGCTTTCCTTTTACCATGAGCATAAATACTATTCAGAAAACACAGGGTGAGGGTAAAACAGTGTATCAATACTTTATTTAACCACAAAATAAAAAATAACATATAAAACAGTCCTAGAAAAATACCTGAAATGGTGCAAAATTACAGAGTTTCACCCTTATGCTGAATCACCGGGATTAGAGCAGTTGCAACTTCGGAGCTTCCAGAGCCAACTACCACCACCAGTGTCACCCCGATTTTGGTAGGCACCTACAGAGAGGAGGTAATGACAAGCTTAGGAAGCTGACAGTCCATTGAGGTACGTGGCCAGGTGACCAGAGGGTCACAACCTGGTTTCTCCGAATGTCTCCATGGAGCCAGGTGACCGGATGGTCCCATCCTGACTTCTCAAAATATATCCATAGGGCTCAGGTGACCGGTGGGTCCAAATCCTGGCTTCCCCAAACATATTCATTGATTCAGTGATGGTCAATGGAACAGATCTGTATTCTTTAAGCTGACATTCTTTAGAATGTCAAATCTGTGTTCCTCTTGATGAAGCCATGTTGTCTTGGCTGTTGCTTTGGCAAGTCATTGGAATATTTTTGCAGAATGATAGAAGTCTCTTATTATACCCACATCTGTGGCACAGGTCATCATCCACAGGTCAGGGGGAGGAGGGATGAGTTTAACTCTAATTGTTTGGGTATTTAAGCAATCTGCATAGTTCGTCCTTCTCTGTTTTGCAGGTCAGCAAACTAGCTAGCTAGCCTGGTACAATGTGTAATCAATATATTAAGAAACATCTATTGTTCAATTATCCTGTGCCCCTGTCATCCAAGATAATGCAATATGTTGCATAAAACGTCCGCTAAAGAGTCAATGTTAAAGGCTCATATGAACAATAGTTTGAGTTTCTTGACCAACCAAAGAAAAACACATAAATTCAAAAGTCAACATAAAGATAATAGTCTATGCCTCCTGGCCTACTGAAAATAGACGTCTAAATAATTAAGATTAAATGTTGTCACAGACCCCATTCTAGATGTCTCTAATTTACATATACACTGCCAATTGCTATTCAGTCATCTTTTTCTGAAATAGTTGAAAAAACTGAAATAATCCCATTTGCCTCCTCAGGATGGGTTCACACCTCTGGCAGTTGCCCTTCAGCAAGGTCATGACCAAGTAGTTTCTCTTCTTCTTGAAAATGACACTAAAGGAAAAGTCCGCCTGCCAGCTCTACACATTGCTGCCCGGAAGGACGACACAAAAGCAGCAGCTTCCCTTTGCAGAATGACCACAACGCCGATGTGGAATCCAAGGTTCGTCTGTTTTATGTGGATGTTTTAGACACAATTTAAAAGCATGTTATAATGCCAGTCAAATGTCTTCCAGCAAGCATCTCCCCGAGTTGCACTGCAAGCCCTTCCTTTATTAATCTTATGTCTCCCTTGCTTCCCCCCAAACATCTAATTTTGTTATTTTTTCATTTCTTTCTGAAAATTTATGGGCACAGCTTTAAGTTGCCAGTTAAGTTTATTTCTTATTATCTACTTTTAATTTATGCAGTGCATGTGCCAACACAGTCTGCTCACAGGAATGTCTGTCACTCAGATGCGAAAACTTTATTATAGGAGAAATCACACGTAATTATAGAACAGAAGCACAATGTACGTAACCAGGCATGGTCTCGTAGACACGGCTAACAACTGAGTGGGGCTACAGAAAACCTTAGGCTCCCATAACTAAGAATTGTTGGCACTAGAGAGAACCGACTCAGCAGCTTTATACTTAATAAAATCATAACCCTAAACGACACGTGGTCAAATTTTTGGTACCCGCGTGTAATGACAGAAAAACCCACCGGGACATAAAAAACAAAAATTAAAAACCCAAAAAGGGCAAAAAACCCCGCCCC